>LR990368.1:2484000-3105000 GCA_905147345.3 Mythimna impura | reverse complement strand
ATACACCCACAGTTTTATTTAATTGAATTTTGTCTGGTGAGGACCTGCGTCATGCGGAAGGTAGGACGCCGTGTTGCCTTTCCAGCCACTCATCAAAGAGGGGACTTACTAAATTTACTGAAAGACTGGATGTTAAACATCTACAAATCTCAGCTGGGAATAACGGATTAGCATACTTTCTGAGACAGAAGAGTCCCGAATGGAATAGATTATCCATCTACGGACCGAATTAAATAAAGATTTGTTAAACCTTGAAAACCTGGGTTGATTTTAAACAGCAGCTGTTACAATTTAATCAGGGTTATGTAAGAAGTCAAAAGAAATTCTAAAAAATATTGTTTTATTCTATTAAACATAGATAAAATACTCACAGGAATCTAAAAAAAAATATAATTCATTAATATTTATTTTAAAAAAATGTGGTTCTGTTCCCATCACTATTTTATTAATAATGATTTCAATAACATTACTATTATTCTAAAGATCGTGAAGTCCAAACAAATTCTTCTGGTACCAAAAAAACTGAACACCAGAGGTCTTTAAGTCAAGAGTGAACAGGTTACTTCTAGGCAAGCGTGCTCCACTTTCGACCACATCATCGCTTACCATCAGGTGAGATAGTGGTCAAATGCGAGCCTATACACATAATAAAAATACCGGGCAAGTTCTAGTCGGACTCGCGCACTGGGGGTTCCGTACAAACTTACCTACATATTATAGAATAGTTCAATTCCCGAATGGAGTCTCGAAAATTTTTCGAGTCACAAAAAATATTTTTTTTGTTACGTAACTACAAATTTTTTGTTTTCAAAATTTATTCCCATTTCTATACTATATGACCTTGCTTTATGCCAAATTTTAGGATTCTAGGTCAACGGGAAATTCCCTATGAATTTTGGTTCCCTTGAGAGTGTCGAAATACACGTTTTTGCGACATAAACGGCCGTATCTTTTTTTTTCGTTAACTTTCAGTTTTATTTTTTCACAGTTTGAAGATATCGCCGACGTGAGTATATGATTTTAATTTCAACTGGATACCTCCACGCGTTTACGAGATAAAGGGTCTTGGCAGACAGACAGTCAGATGGACAACAAAGTGATTTTATAAAGGTACCGCTTTTTCCTTTTCAGGCACGGAACCCTAAAAAAAACCATCTACTCCGATTTCACCATATATAGACATCTATAATCCCTCCCGACCGAATTTCAATCCTGATGGCCTACCTCAACAGTGATTAACCAGGTACGCAGGAGATATTACAGTGCACAAGTGTGTGCGTAAACACAGCTGTACTCTATGTACCTTTACTCTCATAGTCTTTACGAGGCACGGAGGCGTTACATCACCAATTTTTAAGTTCAGGGCTGCTACTAAATAATTCCTTATGGAAAACCAAAATAGCACATTTGCCTGACCTGGGAATCGAACCCAGGAATGGGATCCTGCTCAGCATTTGTGCTTGCGACCACGAGGCATCTACAATACGAGGGATCTCACACAAAGCGTCACTCAGGATACAGCAACGCTGCTTGGTGGCAGAAGTAGGTTTGTAGGGCTTCCCCGGAAGACCTCCTAATTTTAATATTTGTCGATTAAGTTCTAGCACCACGTAAGTCAAAAACGGAAACTTTTCAGTAAAGCAAATAAACTGTTTAGCAGCATCGTAACTTGTGTAAAAATTGAGTTACAAATACAAATAATTTATTTTCCATTCACAAAATTTGTACTACATCTAGTGGTTGAAGTGACCTTTTAGACAAAAATTGCCTGATTGTAGGGCACTACGCTCTTCCGAAACTTAAAATTACGCGAGGAATCTTAATAATAGTTTTAGATTTACAAAAAGAAAAGATATGCCAAATTAAAAATGACAATAATCAACAAAAGCAAATTTTTTACTTTTTACTATAGCTAATAAAAATCTTATTTTATAATTTTATAATGAACAGTAGTAATGGCGTGCGTGTTTTGTGGTTAATGAGAGTGAGGTGTATGCGTGATGTATGTGAGTGAGTGGATGTGGGGTATATGCGTGATGTATGAGTGTGAATGAGTGTGGGGTGTATATGTTTTTGTGAGTGGATGTTAGTATGCATGTCAGGGTCAAATTGCGTATTGTAAGAGGGCTTTAGTTACGCGCTGTTGTTATGGGAATACAACTGAGATACACTCTGTTGCTAGGGCAATACAACTGAGTTGCACGCTGATGCTATGGTAATAGAACTGAGTTACGCGCTTTTGCTATGGTAACACAACTGAGATATGCGCTGTTGCTATAACAATACAACTGAGTTACGCGGGTTAGCTGTAGCTTTTCGTGCAATATTGACGTACGTATTATTTTTGATGTTACTTCGTACCACCATTAATTAAAATTCTCATAGTTGGTATACTAAGTACCACCATTAATTAAAATTCTCGTATTTGGGTTATGAAATGTTGCGTAGTTCGGCTCCTTATCGAATGAATTATAAAACGTATTTTGTCGAAAATTGACTCATGTGGTGTTAGAACTTAACTGATATAATTATTACTGTTCACTACTGAATGCCGATTTACGTACCGTCAGCTGTAATATTAAATTATATTAGTAATCTTTATAAACAGTTGTGAAGTTTTTTGAAATAAATCAATTTCTTGTACAGATATTTTGTCATTTCCAAAAATTAAAATATTCTTTGCAATTTTTTTTGAGGGAAATCATCTAATGACTTTTCCCGTTCTAGGGTGGAGTGAGAAGGCATGTCAAACTGTCACTGACTGTAAGCCACCCATGTTTCTTCAGTAGCCCTTTGAATTCCAGGCAACTCTTTCGAATAATCCCGCAATTGTAGACAGAGTTAATTTCGTGTTGATAATATAAAAAAGTATGTATAATTACCGAGGCATCTGAATACTATAAAAGAAAAACGATTTTTGAGTTAGTACGTGAGTAGTTCGTAAAATAGGCTAGTAGATTTATAAAAAAGAAATTGGCCTATCGAACCATTAAACTATTTCGATATAATTATAGTAATAAATAGAGAGGAATGAAACTATTCCCACACTGGCCAAAAGTTAAACCTTGGCCATATCTTAAAGGACTGTATGATAAATCAATAGCAAAAAGAATTATGTCTATCAACCGTAACCAAACGAAGTTAGAAACTATTTATATTATATAGTATATTGCTATAGTTTGTTATCAGGCGTTATAGCGTATAATAGCGTATTATTAACTAGTGATTGGTTCCGGGTTCGCTTGGTTACAATTTAATTTTCAGTGGATTTTCCAATATTATTTATTGTATTGTACATACCTTTAACTGAGAATTATGAACACAAAAATTTCGTTACTTAAATTATACATAAATGGTCGACAAATTGGGGGCAAAAATTGCATAGAGTTGGCGCCAAATAACTTCTCCTGCTCTGTAAGGGAAATTAAGCAAGAGGTCTGCAAAAGGGCGTTTCAGGAATTTATCGACTAAAACCCACTAGTGTTCCTTCAGTTGCCCTTTATACTTTCCAGGGCTGTAGTGACTCTTTTGAATAATCCTGCAGCCCTGGAGCCGGGTTGCAACGTGCTTTCCGTACTTAAAAAAACTGGGCAAGTGCGAGTCGGACTCGAGCCCTGGGGGTTCTGTACAAACTTACCTATGTAAACAGTTCAATTCCCGAATGGAGTGTCGGAAGATTTTACCGAATCGCAAAAAAAAAAATTGTGACGTAACAACAAAGCAGTTTTCAGATTTATTCCTGTACTTGTGCTATAAGACCTTGCTTTATGCTAAATTTCAGGATTGTACCCTATGAATATTGATTTTCTCGAGAGTGTCGAAATGTACGTTTTTGGCCACATAAACCAAAGTATCTTTTTTTCTCGTTAACTTACAAGTTTGATTTTTTTACAGCTTCAAGAATCCGCAGATCTGAGTATATGGTTTTAATTTCAATTTGATACCTCCACGCGTTCTTGAGATAAAGTGTCTCGACAGACAGACAGACGGACGGACAACAAAGTGATCCCCTATCAGGGTTCCGTTTTTTCCTTTTGAGGTACGGAATCCTAAAAATCAAATTATATTTATTTCAATTAATTATTATAAAGTTTTTCTTGTTACTTACAGTCTGAAAATAATAAAATAAAAGAAATCTTATTATAGTTACTCTTAGTGACGAAATATCTGAAATTACTATCATCAATTATTTTGTAATGAAGGCATTAAGCCTGCCTTTGTATATAAAGATGACGAATATTTTTGTATGAAGCTTGGCATAACGATCAGTCATCGTTTTGAAAATAAATTTAATGCAAATAAGCAGTGCACGATTATAAAATTAATTTAAATGTGTGTGTCAGAATGGCCGGTCAACAGTCGTATTTAGCTTTGAAATTGTGCCCAAAAATTGCTTATCAATTGCTTATATTTAATTTGCTTATCGTAATAAGAGAATTGCTTATTTCATAGGTTAAAAGAATTTAAACATTTAAGTTTGACCGGCCATTCTGATGTCAGAATAGTTGAACAGTCTCTGTAAAGTAGTACTAACTATATGTAATTACTGAAATATACATGGGCCAAAAATTGCTTGTCAAATATGAGACCAACGTGAGTGAAGTTACTTTTTTGATTGGAAGACGTTTAACATAGCATAGCATAGTCGGCCTTATAATGTTCCCACTGTTGGGACTCAGGCCTCCTCTCTAGGAGAGGGAATGGGCCGTAATCCACCACGCGGGCCCGGTGCGGATTGGTGGATGTCACATGTCTTCGAATTTTTGGTTCTAGGACATGCCGGTTTCCTCACGATGTTTTCCTTCACCGTTTTGAGAGCAGTGGTGATGAAATAAATTACACAAAGTAATGCGCCTGGTTGGGATTGAACCCACGACCTACAACTCCGTAAGTCAGGGCCATTACCACTCGGCCACCACTGCTCTCGTTTCACGACGACGACGTTTTGAGACGTTTAACAATTATACTTATTTATTGGGGCTAATAAATTATTTGAAACCTATTTCCTGACATAAAAATTTAAAATATGCAATGACTTTATTGTTGATACTTCGTGTGATTTCTGCACTTAGATCTTCGTAGTATTGCCATACATTTCTACGCCAACATTGTGCTTTATATTGGCCTATTCGGCCAACAGCAGGTGGCATAAATTCTATAATAATTGAAAGCAGCTCATACTTTTAAAACTAATGCAATTTAATAATAGGTACCTTTTGAAATATAAACGCAATTTTTTTCACACGGCACTCACGTTGCTCCCATATTTTTAACAGGCGTAGGGGCTTTTAAGCTTGTAAGTCGTAGCTAGCTTACAAAAATAATAAACAGGGTCTACACTTATAAATTGTAAAATAAGTAATTTGTAAGCAATTTTTAGCCCATGTATATTTCAGTAATTTCATAGAGTTAGTACCACTCTACAGAGACTATTCAGCCATTCTGACGTTAGAATGGCCCGTTGATCACAACATTAACAAATAGTACGTTTACGGACAACACTACTGACAACCGGACGCGCCGATATTCTGTGGAAGACTCGATTTTGACAGCTCTGT
The DNA here is from genome assembly GCA_905147345.3 of Mythimna impura. Taxonomy (NCBI): domain Eukaryota; kingdom Metazoa; phylum Arthropoda; class Insecta; order Lepidoptera; family Noctuidae; genus Mythimna; species Mythimna impura. The sequence continues at coordinate 3,099,442 of LR990368.1, read as the reverse complement.
TTCCGGAAAAAAATGGACTTGAAGAATCTCTCTCTCTCTGCTTGCTCGCAACGACAACTTTACTAACTCAAGATTTTTTAGAAATTATAACAGTGAGGACATTGCTGACTTTGGAAGAATATAATTATTACTGAAGGAAGAAACAAGTCGTTTCATTCTCGACACCTCTTGTACTTACCTGAACTCTTCAACCTTTAATGTTTAATTTCTTTTAACCTATGAAATAAGCAATTTTTAGGCACAATTTCAAAGATAAATACGATTGTTGATCGGCTATTCTGACGCATACAAATGACTAGGATCGATCTTTTCCTGCAAATAATTTGGTTGGTAGAATAAACGCATTCACGAGGCCGCGCACTGCGGCGAAAAAAATGCACGTTTTGTCATTCGAACTCCGGCTGTGGTGCTCACATGACATAGTTATGGACTACCATACAGGAGTTACTATCTGTGTATATTTATTATAGCGTAAAAAGAGGCCTCTAAGGCCTATAAAGGGCTTCTTCTTCCTAAGTTATAACGATTCCGATTGCATTAATTAAAAGTTAAATGTCTAAAGCGATCGACGCTCGCGCCGCCATCAGCGCAGTAACATCAGCGACAATATATCTGTGTCGCGTCCCAACAGCAACTGAGTATCTCAGTGCGTTGTTTTCACCGCAGTGCGCGCACTTCTATGACACTCACAGATTATGCGTTGAAAATACGCAAGACAATGCGCGCTAGGACAAAAAACAATGACCATAGAATATGTATGAAAGTGCGCGCAAATATTCGTACCCTTTTAATAAATCAATAGATAGTTTGCAAATTGATACTTACAACCTGAAAATGATCAAAGTTTTTACATTTGAAATCAATTGAGAAATCGGTCTTATGTCTACCTTTGTACAGTACGTTTTGCTGAAAGTGCGCGCAAATATTCGTATCCTTTTAATAAATCAATAGATAGTTTGCAAATTGATACTTACAACCTGAAAATGATCAAAGTTTTTACATTTGAAATCAATTGAGAAATCGGTCTTAAGTCTACCTTTGTACAATGCGTTTTGCTTGGTAATTACGTTAAATAATGATGTAAAAATCAGCGATCATTGTACCGGTAGTCGTGTCAGCCAATGGCTTACCTAAGAGGTGACCAGATGGTTGCAAACCAACGTCCCAACCAAGGTGAACTTGGTAGTTTCAATCCATGTAGACAGCAGTTCTAATCCATGACCTTCAACGCCCTTGGTTGGGAGGTGCGTTTTCCCAACCACCGAACATGTTGGCACGTGGTTTACATCCATGTAGCCGCAACACAAACCAAATACATAAACTAAGGTCACCTAGGTTGGAACGCTAGTTTGCAACCGTCTGGTCACCCCCTTTAATAATAGTCACGGCAACTTTGTTTGGTTGCTTAGCTGCACCGCTTCGATACCTCGTACAACTCTAGTGTTACCGGAGTTTAAGATTTCTATAGCATAGCATATTCGGCCTTATAATATTCCCACTTTTGGGACTCAGGCCTCCTCTCTAGGTGAGGGAATGGGCCGTAATCCACCACGCGGCCCCAGTGCGGTTTGGTGGATGTCACATGTCTTCGATTTTTTGGTTCTAGAACATCGTTTTCTCACGATGTTTTCCTTCACCGTTTTGAGAGCAGTGGTTATGAAATAAATTACACAAAGTAATGCGCCTGGCTGGGTTTGAACCCGCGACCTACGACGCGTAAGTCGGGGCCGTTACCACTCGGCCACCACTGCTCTAGATTTCTATAACACCCATCCTTTTTTCTTCTGAATTACTTTTTAATTGTCTACGGGACTATATTAGCATTTCATCCCTGTTTAAGTTTAAACTAGGGATGTACCTTGCCTCTGCTTCCGCAAATGTGGAATTCCCTCAAATAATTGTACACTTATCCGCAAATTCTTAGCATCATAAAGTTTTTTTTTTATTGAAAAAATCGGTTGTCTGTAAAGTCGGTTTACTGACGATAGTTGAACGTGACAACGTGTTACATTTATTTGTACGCATAAATAGTAATACAAATAAACAATTAACACGACATTCACTTTTCACTGCACTTTAAACTTGACGAAAACATGTAAATGTATTATTCTATAGCAGTTGTCACGACGCAGACGCATCGCTCACCCAAGTAGGAGAGAGACAGATGTCGAACACTGCCAAACGCGAAGGCCGAACGCGCTCTCGCTTGCACTTCAAGCCTTAAATGGAACGCCTCAGAGCGAGGTAACGCCGCATGCGTCATACTTTTTCGTGCGTGCAGCCGGCTCCATCGAATTATAAGACGTTGTCACGTCAATAAGGTTGGCGCGCATTAGGAACTACTCCTGTATCATGTCTTCACAAACAAGTAAACATGGCACCCAGACCATAAAGCTATCTTTTGGCCTTGAATCGAACATGGGACACGAGGCTCGGGAACCATTCCGTGAACCATTGCGCCAATCGCGCCCTCAAATTTTGGTAGAATAATTAACTTTACATTACTTACGCAATCATCCTGTTACGAATAAAAAACCTGATTAAAATTGGTGGGATCGCAATCAAGCACTAGTTTATATTATTTCAAAAAAGATATATGAGATTAGTAGGTAGATAATTCAGAATTTTTCGTGAAAAGATTTTTTAAACAATCGGATTCAGATAGAAAGGGGGCTAATCTAGATAAAAAAAACCCTTGAAACCCTTTGAAATAAAAAATAATATTCGAAATTGTTTCAACATAAACAAAAACTGGGCAAGTGAGAGGTGGACTCGCGCTCTGAGGGTTCCGTACAAACTTATCTATGAAAACAGTTCAATTCTCGAATGAAATCACGAAGATCCTACCCTACCTCTCTATCCTAACCTACTTACGAAAATGTTGGAAACATACATGTTCACTTCTTGACAGCAAAAAGAGAGGCAGAGCATAGACTTAAAGTAAAATTAATCTAACTAGCCTTTTCCAACTACATTGCTCTCTGATGCGCCAGTCGTACATACTACGCGTTGCTCTTTGATGCGCAAATTGTATATAGTCCATTGCTCTCTGATGCGCAAGTCATACCATACTACGCGTTGCTCTTTGATGCTCAAGTTGTATATACATTGCTCTCTGATGCGCAAGTCGTGCCACAAAGAAACTCTTAGTAATTTGAAATATATCTCATTTCAAATATTAAAATAATTGTAACAACTTACTTCCTGAAAATCGAAACAGGAATTGTGTTAGCATTTTAGATTAAAATTGACCCAAGGGATAATATTTCCAGTATAATCTCTTACGTACAATATACAAGGAAAATACCTTACGTACAATAGAATTGTAGGAGATAATCTACCCGTGTGTCAAATTTTTTTCCAGCCGTTTGAGTGTGAAAGAGGAACTAACACGAGTGAAAATACCAAAGGTTGCCGAAAGTTGCCAAAAGTTTCGCAAAGTTGCTGGAGGTTGCCTAAGGTTGCCGGAGGTAGCTGAAGGTCTGCTGACTATCCTTGACTCTGGTAGTGGCGACGAGAAGATCACCAAACTTGAGAAAGAATTGAGTGGGTGGATAGCAGCAAATCCTTGAAAAATGATCTCCGCCGCTGTAATACCGAAAGGGTTAAAGACTATATTTTGACGATGCCGTATGGCTCCGAAATGTGATCGCTTATAATGGGCCTCATCAGAAGACTTAAAGTCACCCAAAGGGCAATGGAAAGAGCCATGATCGGAGTTTCCTTGCATGCTCACATCAGAAATAAAGATATACGCAGGAGAACCAAGGTTAATGACATAGCCCGAAGAATCGCCAAACTTAAGTGGGCAGGGCACATTGCTCGCAGAACAGATGGTCGATAGGGACGATAGGTCCTGGAGTGGCGACCATGTACCGTTACCGTTTGGGGCGTGAATAGGTTCTTAATAAACCAGTGCGCCTCACCATCAATGACTGCATCACTGCTTACCATCAGGTGGGATCGCAGTCAAGCACTGGTTTAATATCAATTAAAAAAACTGGGCAAGTGCGTAATTCCGTACAAACTTATCTATGTAAACAGTTCAATACCCGAATGGAGTCTCGAAGATTTTTCCGAATCGCAATTTTTTTTTTTTTGTTGTGATGTAACAACAAATTTACAGTTTTCAGATTTATTCCTATATCTGTGCTATAAGACCTTGCTTTATGCAAAATTTCAGGATTCTGTGTCAACGGGAAGTACCCTATGAATTTTGATTTCTTCGAGAGTGTCGAAATATATGGTTTTTGAGACATAAACGGCCGTTACTTGTTTTTTTCGTTAACTTAGTAATTTTACTTTTTTACAGCTTTAAGAGACCAAGAGACCGCTAACTTGATTATATGGTTTTAATTTCAACTCAATAAACTTAGAAAAGTACATCTGAAATTAAAAATTCACATCACGACGCTAATATTTCTAACTAACTGACCCGGTGACCTTCGTACCGCCTAATAGTAAGGATAACGCCATCTACTGGATCAGATCAGCATGACTCATTTTATAATGAGATTTCAATTAGAGATGGCGTTGTATTCGGGTTTTTTTTTCTTTTTTTCTCACCGTTTAAACCTTCCCTGAATTTTTATTATGGGAGCAAAGCCGAAATCGCGAAAAAAATATCAGCTGTTCAGTACATTAGGCAAACATAAATGTACTGAACAGCTGATTTTTTTTCGCGATTTCAGGTTTGTTCCCATAGTAAAAGTTGTTGGTTATCATGAGCACAATTACGTGTTTAAGTATCGTACACTAATTACCAGTCACCCTATATAGCTCCATCCCTTTAACCTCGTAAGACTCAACGACAAAATTTAATGACAACAATATTTAAACATTCTTGCCTAAGATACTCTTTAAAATAATAAAAGTACAGCCCAGTGACATAAAATTATGACATGATATTTAAACATAATTTTTGGTTTAAATATCCCAAAAAAAATATTTACCATGTACAATGTACATATTATTTCAATATTAGGTCACGGTAGTGCCCCGCCAAAGCGAGCAAAAAAGCAGAACGGCCGTACCATCCTTTTCTCGAAACAGTTCAGGCCATTTTTGACCTCTTATAACTTCGTTGTGTATAAAACTAGAAGCCTGAATTTTCAGTAACCAAGCCATGTAATAGTTTTTTTTTTTTTGGGTGGGAAAATCATCTAATGACATCCCCCGCTCTTGGGCGGAGCGGGAAATAGTGTCAGACTTTTACTGACTAAAAACCCACTCCTGTTCCTTCTTTGCCATTTTTTTTCAGGGCCCCGGGGATCCCTTTCGCATCACCCATGACCCTAGTAGGCCTCGATCCTGCTGGGCCCCTAAAGTTGCTGACATCTCCTTGAGGCGCGCGTGGAACACTACGCGCCGTCGACGACTTGGGCTCGGTCCGGACGGTTACCGGACGATCGGACGGCGAGCCACACATTGCTCGCCGTCCGCAAGCCCGCGCCTACGGTGGCCGGAAATCGGGATCGGAATCCCGGCGGCGGTTGGGGCGTGAGGATCGTTACCTCACGCGATCGGCCGCCTCCTTTACTAGCATTACTGCTTCGCATAAGGAGGCGACCGCCTGCCACTCCTCTTCGCTCCGGACCATGGCCTGTACCAAGGCCCGGCGCGAGAGATCGCTGCCGCCGATGCCCCCACGAGGACACGGCGGTGCTCTGCCCAAGCGGGGCACACCTCTACCGTATGCTCCACCGTGTCCTCCGGGCGGTCCACACAATGGCGACACCCGGGCGTCTCTTCTGCACGAATCCGGTGCAGGAACCTCCCGAACTTACCATGTCCGGTGAGGACTTGCGTCATGCGGTAGGTAAGGACGCCGTGAGGTCTTTCCAGCCACAGGCATGTAATAGTTGACTTTAGGTATAGAAAATACCGCTTAAAAGAATTTAGCCAAAAGCATTAAAAAGATGTCTTCAAGGCTAGAGTGAATAGGCTTTTAATAAACTAGTGGGTCTCACCATTAATGATTGCGTCACTGCTTACCATCAGGTGGAATCGCAGTTAAGCACTGGTGTATATAAATATAAAAAAAAAATTAAAGAAGAAAGAAAAAAATTCTGGGCCGCAACAACTTGCGACTATTTTTAGTACATTGGGTCGTCGTAATGTATGTCGACCTAAATTTAGGTTGGGCCTTACGAGGTTAACAGTTCAGCTTAGATCGTTAAAAGGATCGCGTTGACAGCTCGTAGTAGGGCCCCTGTTTGTTACTAATCTTCAAATTTTATTAATATTTGGCATTTTATTTGGTATTTTATTTTGTTACTTATAGGCTGAAGTGAAAAAATAAATCGGATTAGAAAGGGCCTCAGATCTAAAACTGGCTTTCCGTGGCTCCGTGGCACAGAGGGGTGTAATGGTCCCATTCATACGTCTATGAAAAGGCTAAATCCTGCATATCTATATTAACATATACAACAGTCCGAAAACTCAACAACCTGGCAGTAGCCCGGACCAGACACAACACCCGTCTGGTCGGAGAATCCTTCCTTTTCAGTAGAGGTTTGCGGGACAATACACCCTTTTCTGCATATTTCTTAACATATTATATAAGTATGTACAGTATGTTTTACTTACTAACTGGAAATATTAACAAAAATATTGGATTAATAATATTATACAACAGGGATTCAGTAGAGCAAACGTGTAAACTTTTAAACTATCCTGCAGCCCAGGATATGTTAGGTTAAGGACGGATCCAGAGACCAAAATAATATGTAGGTACACAGGCTCCCCAAACGGATGGAATAAATCCAGTTTTTGAGACTGACAGCTTAGGGCCTGCGCACACTTTAAGCCGGGTCCAGACGAGTGTAACGTGTAATGTAAGGTTACGTGTAATTTAGCGTCAACAGTGTGGACGGCACACGAACGCAAAGCGAATTGTGTACGCGAAACTATTTCAAAGCTGTTTCTACTCAGTTGCTACGAACATGCCGAATAGGAAGGTCGTGATAGCTGGTGCGGCTTTTATTTTCATGTATTTACTAACTGAAGACCGGAAACGTCGGAAGCGTCGATGGTAGAAATCTAAATTGTATAAAAGAAGATCTTCTTTACTTGTGGATCTAAAATCTCAGCATATAAGTTCAAGTGATTGTTCGTCACTCCACATCATGAACGTAAACACGACACAACCGTCACGAACGCCGTCCAAACGAGCACTGCGAGCGCCTTTGTGTTCGCGCGAAAAACCGACAGCCTATGGATCAACCCCGAGCGCCGCGCGAGCGTTACATGTATTGCTCGTAGTGCCGTCCACACGTAGAATTCGTGTTACATTACACGGTGAATTACATTACACGTTACACTCGTCTGGACCCGGCTTTAGACAAGATTGTCTTAGATAGACTTGTCTACGACGTCGCAGACTTGTCGCGACAAGACTGTTTTGTCTACAACACGGCGCACGCGCACACCATCAAGGCAAAACAGTGTAGCGGTGTACGGCCAGTGTTGCCAACTTAGTGGATTTTCCACAAAAACTGGTGGTTTTAATCCCCCATTTAGTTGCGAAATATTGGTTTTTTCCTTGGATCCGACCTTATGTAAGATGATAATAATTTTATACTTACCAACAACTTCTGCAATGTAAATTCAAAGATTTAAATCATTTATTTTTTCAGCATTGGTATCATTTTAATACAAAAACTGTAAAATTGATGAGAGGAAAAGGTACAAAAATTATTTAATTCATCAATTAGTCTTTTTTTTTGTCACGTTAACAAAAGTTAAAATAGTACATTTTGATACAAGTGGAGAAAGTTTGTCATTGCAACCGAGGCGCAATTCACCCGAGCCGTACAGGCGAGGGAGTTATGGAGCCGAGTGTTGCAGTGACAAATTACTACGTGTATCAAACGATGTTTTTCAATACAAATACGAAGAAATACTTTCTCTGAAAATTACGACGCATTTTTGTTTATTTTGTACTGAAGAACATTTTCTAAAGTTCCATACATTTTAGTTTTGATTTAGATGACAGCAGTCTATCGCAAGTATTTTTTACCTCAATCACAATATCTGGCGGCGTAGCATCTAAATAATTCTCTTCAAATCTTATAATCGACATTTTTTTCACAAATAACACAAATGAATAAATTAGTTAATAATATTTAATAAGTATAATTTTTATTGCAGGTTGAAGGAGAAGCAAAGTAATAAAACCGTTATACTTACGTCCTAAAATTAAAAATAGAAATTAAAATATTTTTGAATTTAGAACACAGAATGATAATTGTTACAATTTAACATAATTAATTGTACAAATTATCATAATTATAACAAATTATTGTGTAAATAATCATATTTATTTATGATATTCTGTTCATAAACACAATTTAATTTTTCATTAAATATTTAAACGTTAAAAATATCCGCCAGTTTGCTTTAAAAAAAAAAATCACCGTTGACCGTGACGAAATAGGAAAGAAAAAAAGCCCTTGTTGTGATAAATTAAAAAAAAAAAAACACGAGGGTGTTATACATGGCATGTTGAACATTAGGTTCAACATGCCAGTAGTACATGCGTATTGCGATAAGAGGCAGTTTTCGAGGAAGTGTATTGAAAAAACCGAGTCGTGACGAATTGGAACAGATTAACAGTTATTTCACACTTATATTATTTGTAGCTCCCAGCGGTATCCCTCGCGGCGTGATTGTAGAAAATGATCCCAAGGAAACATACTTCCGGGATAAAAAATATTCTATGTGCTACTCCAGGACATGGTCTACCCGTATACCAAGTTTCATCAAAATCCGTTCAGCCGTTCGCAAGGGAAGAATTAACAAACATAAACACATTCACAAACTTTCTATGGTTATAATATTGGTGTGATAGATGGTAAAGTGAATAATACTTGCCGGCTACAGAAAAAAAAAGTACATGTTAAAAATATTATTTAAGCAAATTAAAAAAAAAAAATGGAATATACTTATGTTAGCGATTTTTCATAATAATTATTATAAAAAATATATCGATTAGTTACATAGATAGATAGATAGATATATTCTTTATTGTACACCAAAAATACAAATTACATTAGGAACTTAAAATACATAAATACACAAATTTACACATAAATAATAATAATAATAAAAAAAAAACGATAAATAAAAAATGAAAAAAAAAAAAACAAAAAAAAAAGAATAAAAAAAAAAGAATGATTATAAATGATAATTTATTTTATACATAATTTTTTTTTTAGCTGGGAAATCATCCAATGACTTCTCCCGCACTAGGGCGTAGCGCGAGGGTTTGTCAAACTTTTACTGACTAAAACTCACTCTTATGTTCCTTCTTTGCCTTCGTTCTAGGGCCCCGGGATTCTCTTTCGCACAACCCACGGCCCCAATAGGCGCCGACCCTGCTGGGCCCCTACGGTTTTGCTGACATCTACTTGAGGCGCGCGTGGAACACTACGCGCCGTCGACGACTCGGTCTCGGGCCGGACAGTTATCGGAAGGCGAGCTACCTATTGCTCGCCGTCCGCAAGCCCACGCCTACTGCGGCTGAAAATCAAGGTCCGGAACCCGGCTGAGTTGTGAGGAAGTCCGTTCCCTCACACGAGTGACCGCCTCCTTCGCTAGCATTACTGCTTCGCAGAAGGAGGCGGCGCCTGCCATTCCTACTCGTTCGAGTCCATGGCCTGCACCAGTGCCCGGCGTGAGAGGTCGTTGCCACTGATTGCCCCTCACGAGGACATGGCGGCGCTCCGCCCAAGCGGGAGTAGGTTAAGCTCTATGTTGACAGATCAGTAATTAGTAAGGGTTGACTTTTCAACCTACTGAAGATAACACTCATCACCAAGTGTCATCAAAACCTTTGTAAAAAAGGTATTTTCTCCCAATACATGCTAAATGTGGGCACTATTTTTATACCATTTTAGAAAAAAAGCCCACTTTTAAGATATTTTGCCCACGGAAACATTATAGGTACTTACTCGAGTCTGTAATTATAAGAAAAACCAGATTAATTTTTTAACAACGAAAAGTTGACGACAGGTAGTGTGTTAATAGTACATTTTGATACAAGTGAGCAACTGCCCACTTGTATTAATCGACATTTTTCAACACACTTAAATTTTACACGTGAATTGTATACTGGCGACGAGGTCGATTTTCGTGGGGGCTTCCCAGTCATTTGTGGGGGCTATCTATCGACTAACCTGATATTATGATCTAGTAAATAAAATAGGTTTAAGGACTAGCCGACTTTTCCCCACTAGTGCGAAATATACTTCATTACGTGCCCAGAAGCGATGAAGTGAGTGCCAGTTTTCGAATAAGTGTATTGAAAAAGTATTTTTCTCACACTGCGTTTTTCCTTAGCCTTGCTTCCGTGACCATTCATTACTTCTAATATAGCCGACTTTTCCGCACTATTGCGAAATATACTTCATTGTGTGTCCAGAAGCAGTGGGCCCTGCTACAGCAGGGCCTGGCGCGAGAGATCATTGCCACTGATTGCCCCTCACGGGGACATGGCGGCGCTCCGCCCAAGCGGGAGTAGGTTGAGCTCTGTGTTGACAGATCAGTAATTAGTAAGGGTTGACTTTTCTATACACTGAAGATAACACTCATTACCAAGTGTCATCAAAACCTTTGAAAAACGGAGTATTTTCTCCCAACATATGCTAAATATGGGCACTATTTTTATACCATTTTAGAAAACAAGCCCACTTTTAAGATATTTTGCCCACGGAAACATTATAGGTACTTACTAGTAGACCCTGTAATTATTAAGAAAAACCAGATTAACTTTTTGACAACGAAAAGCTGACGACAGGTAGTGTGTTAATAGTACATTTTGATACAAGTGGACAACTGCGTACTTGTATTAATCGACATTTTTCAACACACTTAAATTTTACACGTGAATTGTATACGGGCGACGAGGTCGATTTTCGTGGGGGCTGCCCAGTGATCTGTGGGGGCTATCTATAGATTAATCTGATATTATGATCTAGTAAATAAAATAGGTTTAAGGGCTAGCCGACTTTTCCCCACTAGTGCGAAATATACTTCATTATGTGCCCACAAGCGATGAAGTGAGTGCCAGTTTTCGAATAAGTGTATTGAAAAAGTATTTTTCTCACACTGCGTTTTTCCATAGCCTTGCTTCCGTGACCATTCATTACTTCGATGTAAAAAATAGTCCTTGATACTAAGTGGATCAGTGCTTTCAGAGTGTACCTTATATAAGCATATTTCCTCGCTTCATCATCATTATCATCAAAATTCAGCAAAAAGATATCCACTGTTGGACGTAGGTCTCCCTCAAGTGTTGCCATAACGACCGGTCCTGTGTGTCTCACATCCATTGGATTCCCGTGACCTTCACCAGCACTTGACCGCAGCTTCGCTTATTCCCATCTATTTATATTACTAGCTTGTGCCAGCGGCTTTGTCCTTGTGAATGTTGGTTATTACGGACGTGAAATCGAAGTCGAAACATATTAAAAGTAGCCTTTGTCCATCCTTGGAGTTCAAGCTTCTTACGTGCCAAATTTTATCAAAATCGGTTCTTTTATTTAATATTAGTATGGATATGGACTATGGCTGCTTCGATTTTCAGCTTATCCGGATACAGCTGATTTCCTATATTTCACATGGAATGACTGCCTATTATAGTAGTCATGGCTGAGACTACGGAGGAGCTCAGTACAATGCTCGATGACCTTAGTAGAGCTTCCGAAAGAGTGGGTCTTAAAATGAACATGAACAAAACCAAAGACATGGTAAATAACCATGTAGCACCCACTCCGATCAAGATCGGAGACTCTGCACTCGAAGTTGTAGACGATTACGTTTACCTGGGACAGACAATCCAGTTGGGTAGGTCTAACTTTGAGAAAGAGGTCAATCGTCGAATCCGACTCGGCTGGGCAGCGTTCGGGAAGCTGCGCGGTATCTTCTCTTCCAACATACCACAGTGTCTCAAGACTAAAGTCTACCAGACCAGTGCGTGTTGCCAGTGATAACATATGGCCTCATCAGAAGGCTTACAGTCACCCAAAAGGCAATGGAAAGGGCTATGCTCGGAGTTTCTTTGCGTGATCGCATAAAGAATGACGATATCCGCAGGAGAACCAAGGTCGCTGACTTAGCCCGAAGAATCGCCAAACTAAAGTGGCAGTGGGCAGGGCACATTGCTCGTAGAACGGATGGTCGATGGGGCCGAAAGGTTCTAGAGTGGCGACCGCGCACCGGAAGGCGCAGCGTCGGAAGGCCTCCCACAAGGTGGACTGACGACCTGGTGAGAGTCGCGGGAGTGCGGTGGATGCGAGACGCACAGGATCGGTCGTTGTGGAGATGCTTGGGGGAGGCCTATGTCCAGCAGTGGACGTCTTTCAGCTGAAATGATGATGATGATGATGACTGCCTATTAGATCTCCACGATCCAGTCACTGGGCAATAGCGATTTTCTGTTCACGCGTCAATTGTATGAGCATGTGGATTGGCGTTACTGGCGGCAGCTGAGGCGGTGGTAGTCGCAGAGCAGTTTTCAATCCGACGACTTCAGAAAGTTCAGAGCCACTTACATCATTCAACATCTCACTATACCATTGCGTATTCCTCTCCATTACACAAACATAGTCTTTATATGTATACAGTCCACTTATTTATTGACCTCTTTGTGAACAATCGTAATGACTGTCAAAAATGTACAAATTACTGCTAGGACTATCGACTTAATGTTGATGAATATATTTTAAAGATTCATGCATATTTTTTTTTTTATATACAGTGTGTTATTTAGTAATTTAAAAAAGAAATGCATATTTCCTATTAGTAAGTTATTTAGCTTGTTGCCCACTTTTTAGATTATTGCTCACGGAAACATTACATACGTCTTGATTGTTGTCATTCTGCTGTAAATAAAAAAAATTACGATTAACTTTCAGGTCGGAAAACCGACAACCAGCAGCAGGATATACTTGATAGGATGTCGAGCATTTTGAAGGGAACCGAATGATCCAACACATGCACATCGCCATTGGTAAGACATTTGAGTGAACATGACAAACTTTGAAAAAAAAATGCTTCTACGTTATACAATACTATAATGTTTTCCATTTAAAAAAATATAATTTCCAAACTAAGCAATTTGTGCGACCTAGTGGTAGTAGAGCTGAACCAGCATTTATCGCACTAATGCGAGTATTCGCCAATTCTAGATAATGTAACCACAGCATTAGTATAGTAGTCAACCGCCGCGCGTTCCGAATACTTGCAGTGTGTACATATCGTGTTAACTTAGTGATTGTGTGAGTTCTGAGTGTGAATTACATGTCGGCAATTATAACAATCTTTAATAACATCTTTAATGTGTATGGATTTGTTATAAGGTTATTATTGTTTTATTAAATGTATTTTTTTAGTTTGTAAGTTTCTAATAAACTACGCCGTGGATAAATAAATAAATAAATTGTGGACCAATCGTTTGGGGCAGTGACAGTTTGTAACAGCAGTCTTGAGCAATCCACGATGATAAAAATATTTTAATAATTCCTCCATATTTATTTTGCAAATAAAAAGATAATGCATATTTTCTAATGGAACGATATTTGGCATGCTGCCCACTTCTTAGATTACTGTCCACGGAAACATTACGTACCTTATCCTTGTACTGTAAATATAAAAAGAAAAACATAAGATTAACTTTCACATCGAAAAACTGATGTCGGTAGCGGGATATACCTATTCATCATCATCATCATCATCATCATTTTAGCTGAAAAAGTCCACTGTTGGATATAGCTCCTCCCTCAAGTGTCGCTATAATGACCGGGACTGTGCGTCTCACATCCATTGGATTTCCACGACCCTCACCAGATCATCAGTTCACCTTGTGGGAGGCCTTCCAACGCTACATGCGCGCAAAACGGTAACGGTACATGGTCGCCACTCCAGGACCTTTCGTCCCCATCGACCATCTGTTCTGCGAGCAAGTTCTGGAGTGGCGACCATGTACCAGAAAACGCATTCTGGTTTGCCTTATAACGCATTTGTGTATGCCCGACTACTACGAATTCTTAGGATCGCTGAATTGCGTACACAGTGAAACATTTTAGTAGGTAGTTTTCGAGATGAGCGGAACTAGTCCAGAGCATAGGGGGACTAACGGCAATATTTCGCAAGATGCCCACTTTTAAGATTATTGCCCACGAAAACATTACATACCTCATCGTTGCTCTGTAATTATAAAAAAAAAATACGATCAACTTTCACATCGAAAAACTGACAATCGACAGAGGGATATATTAGTATATCGGAAATGAGTCGATTAATAGGATTATGCAGACACTGACGCTACTCAATGGCATTCAATAGAGCCTAGAACGTAGTGCCACTTCTTCTTCTTTTCGTGTCGATGTACTCTAACTAATTTTTTCTGACCAGTATTTGGCAACGTCTATGGCTCTGTTATTGGCCTCGTATAGATCCTGAAAACTGCAGGTTGTTATGCAGGATAGACAGCATAGCAAATGACGCATGTCCTATGCAGTGGCTCCACACTGGCACTGTGTTAAAGAAGGAATGTAGACACATTAGTCATCGATCGCATTTTTATGCGGCTATGTTAGTGTCGACGTTATTTCACATAGGCCTACATGGGCACTTATAAATCGTCAAAAGCTAGTGCACGGTTCCAATTGGTCTTTTCTTAAGGAGAAGAAACGGCAAAAATATTCAATTCAAAAACAAAATTTGTTTTACAATAATATTTCTATGTAACAATATTAATAGGTATGACAAGACAGTGTATACCAGTCAACTTTGTGCCCAAAAGTACAATAAAAATAGTAGGTAATCTATCAATCCACGGACTCACAATGTTCTCATATTCACATTATAAAAATACAAAAAGTAGCTATGTTTACAATTACAGGAATGACCTACATACACGAATACTGACAAATGCTTGCACTGACTGGACAGGTCCATCTGAGTCTAATCTGCATGGTTCTCATACGATTTGACCATTACATGTTTACTGTATGAACTTTAAAAGAGACTTTGGCCTCTGAATTTGTTTCGGTGTTTTTTCTCAGGGAAGTCAACTAGTAAACACCGGCCTCGTCTAGTTTAAACTGACGAAAAGAATTGACGTGTAAAAGTATTTTTTGAAACCCTTAACAATCAGCCTTATCAGTCTTTAGGAGGTAATACACGGGCCCAATGTGGATTGCTGTATACCACATGTCTTCGAATTTTTGGTTCTTCCAGCATTCCGGCATTACAGGCATAGGTTATTTCCTATGCCGGCTTCATCAAGATTTTTCCCTTCATCTTTGTGAGAGCTGTCTTGATGAAATAAATAACACATATTAAAACGTCTGCCTGGGTGTGAACCTGCTATTTACCACTCGAACTCGCACGATACCTTTTAAATATATATATTTAATGGTATAGATTAGTGCTTGACTGTGATTCCACCTGATGGTAAGCAGTGATGCTATCGTTACCGGTTAAACGCACTAGTTAATTTGCTCACAAAAATATTACGTACCTCATCAATCTGATTCTCATCAACGTCCTAAAAAAACGATTAACTTCATTAGTATGATTAAATAAATTGTATTATGGAATTGTAAGAAAAGAACAACGGCGAAGAAATTGTCGATGAAATTATTATTTAGGTGTCTACATAATATGTCACCATGATATATACCGGTGAAATAATTTACTAAGTTTTATCAAATCAAGCTAATGGCCAGTCTAAGTTTCGCAAAAAAATCGACATGTAATTGGAAATTTAATTGACTAGATTTTTTACGATAATAAATAATCATGGCTTAGTTTTTTTTTTTGCTGGCTTGACTTCATGACTTTTGGCTAAACTGAACTTTTAATATTGCCACGAATATAAATCTTGATCAAGTAACATAATATGCTTTGCTCTGACTAAAACCACACCTATGTTCTACAGTCTGTTGTCTTTTCCGTTCTAAGACCACGGGTTTTCTTTTCAGAAAATCCCCGCGGCCTTAGCGGGCGTCAGCTCTGCTGGGCTCCTACGGTTTGCTGATATCTCTTTAAGGAGCACGTGGAGCACTACGCGCTGTCAACTACTTGGGATCAGTCCAGACGATTAACGGACGGCTGGACGGTGTGCTACCCTGGGGCAAAACCTCACCCAGACCAATATCAACTTTTAAGCTCCGACCGTCAACGCTGGGCCACCATTGTTCATTACTCATCATCAAATTACATGGATCAAATTATTAATTTATATTAATTACTCCCTGAAATTTAAATGAGTAATCAGATTACCATTTAAACAAAAATATTTATTTTGTATTTTATTCAACCTGCCTACACACGACACAACAACACGTCGGTGGTAGCTGTCGACACGTCGGCGGCAGCTGTTGAAGCGTCGACGAACTTTGAAGATCAGCGGCAGGCGTTATGTGGGTCAAGTGTCGCTATAGGTCGTCGGCTGCACTTACCCTTTGGCAACTTGCCACTCGTGTGTATGAGACATTCATGAAAACGCGCTTCAAAAGAGTAGGAATATTAATGATTTGTCTAATGTTTTCGGTGAACAATCTCACAGCCTTAGGATCAAAATACTAACTGTCGGGAACAACGGAGTCTTTTTTCCCAAAACGTGCTAAATGTGGGCACTATTATTATACCATTTTAGGAACCAGGCCCACTCTTTAGATACTTTGCCCACGGAAACATCAGGTACATACCGTGGGCTGTAAATTTTAAGAAAATTTGATTAACTTTTTAATATCAATAAAACCGCTTGTAGTAAAGGTATTTTTCTTATACTATCTTTTCCTAGCTTTGTTAAGTTTCGTAATAAATAAATGTAGATCAAGTAAATTAAAATGTTATGAAACGTAATCCCGCATCCCTACTTTGTCGTGACGACAGATAATCATTATAGTTTTAAGTGTTGTGACTTATATATTTAAATGAAGGTGTTCACTTATAGGACGACACGATTAACTGTCGTCTGCGACTTTTCTGCGGTGACAACAAATTGTCATGACAGTGAGAACGTCTAGCACGACAGTCGTAAAACGATAAAAAATTGTCACGACTAAATCATGTCGACAATAAAATTGTAGCTTACTACTGATGTGCAAGGCCATAGACAAGACGGCATAGTGGGAACGCGGCCAAAAGGCAATGTTGTGTGTTCAAACTTAACTTGTTCGACAAATTTTTAGATTGTTATTAGTGGCGGGTTTAGTCGGATCAGATTTTTTGTTAATATCGCATAATAATGTGGCTAAAAGAGTTATATATGGACGGATGTAGAAGAACAGGGATGCCATAGAAAATATGTATGGATTGTGTGAGGACTGTTATAAAAGAAGAGGGAGTTAGTGACAACGTGATGGGTGGTATAAGAAAATTTCAATTTTTTTGAACTGGCAACCCAAGTTTTTGTTTAGTTACTGTAATTGGTTGTATAACCGTTGTAATTAATTTATTAAATAAATAAAATAAATAAATAAATAAATAAACCCCTTTTCATTGTGTCAGATAATGTAACTTGTCATCACCAAATATTGATCAATTAATTTGTTTTAGTTACTTACAGTCTGAAAGTGAAAAGAAAAGTCTGATTACCATTTACGTAAAATGTATGTATGTATGTATATCTGGCCACGACATATGTAGGTATATGTCGTGGCTTGACCAGCCCCCCTAGCCAAATTACGACCGTTTCGTTTGCGTCGAACGCCTCGAGTAGGCCACGCCTCCGATTGCTTTGTTCTGACGTCATCTCAACGCTCAGTCACGTGGTCAGAACAAAGGAATCGGAGGCGTGGCCTACTCGAGGCGTTCGACGCTAACGAAACGGTTGTAACTTGGCTAGGGGGGCAGATCGTTTAAACGTTAACGTTTGATAATATGTCAATCCTGGTCAGTTTTAACTGGCCATATCATGAAGTGATTAATTTCTATGATCTGGCTACGATGCATACCTGTGTAGGTATGCATAAAGAAATGAAAAAACCGGCCAAGTGCGAGTTGCGGCAAAAAAATCACGTTTGTCGTATGGGAGCCCCACTTTAATATTTATTTACTTTATTCTGTTTAGTATTTGTTGCTATAGGGAAAACAGAAATACATCATGTGTGAAAATTTCAACTGTCTAGCTGGTACAGTTCATTAGACAGCCTGGTGACAGACGGACAGAGAGACAGACAGACAGACGGACGGACAGCGGAGTCTTAATAATAGAGTCCCGTTGTACCCCTTGGGTACGGAACCCCGTACCCTAGGGGTAAAACGGGACTCTAGGGTTCTAAAAACCAACATGGTATGGTATCCCCACTTACTGCACCATCTCAAAAGTATTTAAATAATTGTGTGTAGGTATTTCTTGACTCGAAAATATAAAAAAAAACCGGATTAACTTTTTAACACAAAACCCACTTTTAGTCACTTCGTCCATTCCCGGTCAACGTAGGCGTAGGCATGCAAATGGCAAGCAATAGGTAGCTCGCTGTCCG
Source organism: Mythimna impura (assembly GCA_905147345.3). Lineage (NCBI taxonomy): Eukaryota > Metazoa > Arthropoda > Insecta > Lepidoptera > Noctuidae > Mythimna > Mythimna impura. The sequence continues at coordinate 3,080,942 of LR990368.1, read as the reverse complement.
ACCGTCGGATAAGGACTAGCCCGGATCGATAAATGATATTTATTTTGAAAATAGGTTTTTAAATACACTTTTACACGTAAATTTTTTCCTCAGTTTAAACTAGATGAGGTCGGTGTTTCCTAGCTGACTACCCAGCCCCCCTAGCCAAGTTAAAACCTTTTCGTTTCGATTCTCTTTTCGTTGATCGCCTCGAGTCGGCCACGCCTCCTATTCCTTTATTCTGACGTCAGCTCAACGCTCAATCACGTGGTCAGAACAAAGGAATAGGAGGCGTGGCCGACTCGAGGCGATCAACGAAAAGAGAATCGAAACGAAACTGTTGTAACTTGGCTAGGGGGGCTGAGAAGAAACACCGAAATAAACTCAGGGGTCAAAGTCTCTTTTAAAGTCCATACAGCAGCGACGGCGCGGATTATTCGTTTTCAAAGCGCAACTCAACGAAGTATCATTAAAACAAGAACTACATTAGATCGACGCACACGTGGACCACGCCTGATTTGTACGCAGAACGACGTTGCATGGCGTGGACCCAATGTAGCTCTACAAGTCTAGTTGCCATATAAAATGTATGGAGATCGACGCACCTAGATCAGCGTACGTGGTACACGTGTGCGCAGTGTAGTTCTACCTTAAAATGGACGGGGCCAGTTAGGGCCGATGCCACACTATGGTATTCAACCAGTAAAAACCTTGACATTCCATGTCGCCCCATTCAGAACTGGAGAAGTTTGTTCATTTCCCACATAACAACTTAGAATTTAGAATTTTTTGTTTATTACTATAGTTCGATTTTGTTTTGTGATTTAGTTTTATTTTGTTTATGCCAATGTATTTCTTTTTCTTTTTAAGTTTCTATTTATGGATTGACATTGAAGTTTTATTTATTAATTTTAATTTAACTTAATTCAGTTTTTTTTCTTTCTTCTTGCAATTGTTATTTTTGTTAAGATATTTGTAATTTTTTAATTTTTTGTTTATTAAATAATTATTATTTCTGTATACTTTTGAATTCCATCCGGCACCTTCTCTGTATATTGTACTGCATCATACGGAACTTTTAATCAGTATATACCTGCTGCCAATTAGTTTTGGGCCACCAAGATACAGGCTGTACCTAATTTGGGGCCCACAGCTACCTCTGTTGTGTTTTCTATTTATTTTCTTCATATTTGTATACTTTTTTTCTTTTCAAACTTGTGTGTGTGCTAATAAATTATTATCAGCATCTATACCGGCTGTACCACTTTTTGCAAACGTCTCTCCTAAATGCAGACCTATTGCTGTTAAATCCAGAAAACACAGCAACGAAAATACCAAATTTATTAAGAACGAGATCGATAATCTTTTGATTGAAGGTGTTATCGAGGAGAGTAAATCACCGTGGAGAGCCCAGGTTCTCGTAACCAAAAATGAAACGCATAGAAAACGGCTTGTCATTGATTACTCTCAAACAATTAATCGTTATACTGAGCTCGACGCCTATCCATTGCCAAATATGGAGGATTTAGTAGCTAAAGTAGCCAAAAAACACGATGTTCAGCCTGATAGACTTGAAAAGCGCGTACCATCAAGTGCCCATTTTACTCGAAGAAAGGAAGTATACTGCATTTGAAGCTTTAGGTAATTTATATCAATTTCGGCGCATTCCTTTTGGAGTGACAAATGGAGTCTCAAGCTTCCAGCGAACAATCGATTGGATAATTAGAAAGGAAAAGCTTGAGAAAACATACGCTTATCTTGATGATATAACTATATGTGGCATAACTCAAGAAGAACACGACCAGAATTTAGAAAACTTAATGACGGCCGCTAAAAAGTACGGTCTTACGTTGAATATGCAAAAATGTAAATTTTCTCAAGAATCTATTAATATTCTTGGCTATAATATTCACAATCGCACTATCAAACCTGACAGTGAGCGTCTCAAGCCACTTATTGATTTACCTCCACCACAGGACATACCAACCCTCAGGCGTACTCTCGGAATGTTTGCGCACTACTCAAAATGGATTCCTAACTTTTCAGAACGAATTCACTCACTTGCTAAAACGACAAAGTTTCCCCTTACAAATGAGCAAAATCAATGTTTTGGGAGCTTGAAAAATGATATCGCAAAATCTTCTATTCATGCTATCAATGAAAACATACCTTTTACTGTCGAAAATGATGCATCTGACCATTCTATCGCAGCAGTGTTGACACAAGATTCAAGGCCAGTAGCATTCTTCTCAAGAACCTTAAACCCAACTGAACAAAATCATTCTGCTATTGAGAAAGAAGCCTATGCCATTGTAGAATCGCTAAAGAAGTGGCGTCATTATCTTATCGGCAAGCAATTTCGTCTGGTCACTGATCAACGTTCGGTTTCTTTTATGTTCAATATGAAACACTCAAGCAAAATTAAAAATGAGAAGATTCAGAGATGGCGCCTGGAACTTGCTTCTTATAAATTTGAAATCGTATACAGACCTGGCAAAGAAAACTACGCTGCTGATGCTCTATCAAGGGTTTGTGCCTCCATAGAAAATCACACAGCCAAACTGATATCACTCCATCAAGATCTCTGTCATCCTGGCGTTTCACGTATGTTCCATTGGATTCGTTCCAAAAATTTACCTTTTTCTCTCGAAGAAGTCCGAAGAATGACTAGCTCTTGTCGAATTTGCTCAGAAGTAAAGCCCAGATATTTACGTAATATCAGTGATGAGCATAGAAGACTTATCAAAGCAACTGCACCCTTCGAACGCTTGTGTCCAGGCCCACCAAGTGCATTGATATGCGCATCATGGGCTTGGACGACTCCGTCAAGGTGGACGAGGTGGTGGCCGCCGTCGTCAGGGCGGGAGGATGCACTGCCGAGCAGGTTCGGACGGGCACAATCCGCGCTGACAGCACGGGCATGCGAGCCATGACGGTTAGCTGCCCCGTGTCGGCGGCCAAGACTATCACCGAGGAGGGCCGACGGCTTTTGGTGGGCTGGGTCTCCGCGCAGGTGAAACTGCTGGAGCCCAGACCTCTGCGGTGCTATCGCTGCCACGTGGGGCACCACGTGGGGGCCTGTTGTGCCGCGGAGGTGGACCGCAGTGACCGCTGCTTCCAGTGCGGTCAGCCTGGTCACAAGGCAGTTGAATGCCGTGCTACGCCGCACTGTTACGCATGTGCGGCGGCAGGCAAGCCAGCCGACCACCGGGCTGGGAGCAGGTCCTGCGACCCCCCCGCCAAGGCCAAGGGCAAGGTCGGGAGGCCCATCCCCACCGATGTCCTCACCACCGCAGCCTCCTCTTTGGCTGCTGCTGCTGTCGCCGCCGCAACCACCGCGGCAGGGCCCTCACGAGGGGCTCGGGAGGAGACTGTAATGGACTGTTAAGTACGGCCCCATTACGTCTCCTCCAGGCGAATATCAACCACTGCGCCCCCGCTCAGGATCTGTTGCTCCAAAGCATGGCGCAGTGGTCGATCAATATCGCCGTGGTCTCCGAGCCGTACTATGTCCTGCCCAGGGGAGACTGGGTTCAGGATCTGAACGGCTCGGTGACCTTAATTTCGTCGGCCGCCGCCGGTACTCCGTCCCTCGAGGCCGTCACGAGGGGGCGGGGTTGCGTGGCAGCACGGTTCGGGGACATTGCAGTGGTAGGCGTCTACCTGTCCCCGAACAGAACTCTCGCCGATCTCCACATCTCCCTTATGGAGCTGAATGCCGTCGTCGCTGGGTTTGGTTCCCTCCCCGTGGTCGTTTGCGGGGACTTCAATGCCAAGAACTTGGCTTGGGGTTCCCGGTTCACGAACCAGCGGGGTCGGATGGTGGAGGACTGGGCTCTAGAGACAGGCCTGGTCGTCCTAAACCAGGGTTCTGTCCCCACGTGTGTGCGGATGCAGGGCGAGTCAGTGGTGGACATATCGTTCGCCAGCCCTGCTCTGTCACCGCGTGTCGTCGACTGGCGCGTCATGGAGGGGGTGGAGACGTACTCAGACCACCAGTACATTCGGTTTGACGTCTCCACCCAGACCTCGATCGCGCCGGTCCAACAGACCCCGTGTGGTCCGCGTTGGGCGCTGAAGCAGCTGGACCGGGAGCTCCTCCTGGAAGCCGCGATGGTACAGGCCTGGGTGCAAGCACCGGACAGGCCTGTTGACATCGATGTCGAGGCAGAGTGGTTCCGGGAGGCCATGTCGCAAATCTGCGACGCGGCAATGCCCCGAGTCCGGCCAGGACGTGCCCGGCGCCAGGTGTACTGGTGGTCGCCGGAGATTGCGGCACTGCGCAATGCGTGCAATGCTGCGCGGCGCCGGTACGCCAGACACTGCAGTCGCCGCATCCGCCCACCGGATGCGGAGGCCAGAAAGGCGGAGCTGTATGAGGGATACAGAGAAGCGAAGCGCACCCTCAGAGCGGAAATAAAGCGGGCCAAGTTGGAGGCCCGCAACGTGTGGCTGGGGACTCTGAACCGAGACCCGTGGGGACGCCCCTACAAGGTGGTGCGGGAAAAACTCCGCCCCTGGGCTCCCCCACTCACGCAGAGTCTCCGGCCCCAGATTGTGGAGGGTGTGGTGAGCAATCTGTTCCCTGCGCGAGGGGAACACTCCCCCCCGCTCATGGCTCCGCCACCAGCGGTGTCTAACGCGGATCACGATGGCGACGACGACGGCAATGCTCCAGAGGTGACCGAGGTAGAGATGAGTGTGGCGGTACGAAGGCTGAGTGCCAAGAATACCGCCCCAGGACCCGACGGCTTGCCTGGTAAAGCCTGGGTCCTGGCCATGGAGGCTCTCGGGTCTCGATTAAGAGGGCTCTTCAGCGCATGCATGGAGAGGGGCCAATTCCCACTTCGCTGGAAGACGGGGAAACTGGTCCTTATCGCGAAGCCAGGGCGCCCTGCGGACTCTCCGTCCGCGTATCGGCCCATTGTGCTGCTCGACGAGGTGGGCAAGCTCTTTGAAAGAGTAATTGCAGACCGCCTCGTCGCGCACCTAACACGGGTGGGGCCAGATCTGGCGGACGGCCAGTTCGGCTTTCGCAGGAGGCGCTCCACGGTGGACGCCATCATGCGCGTGCGAGCTCTCACGACGGGGGATGCGGTGTCCCAGGGCAGGTGCGTCGTGGCGGTGTCATTGGACATCGCCAACGCCTTCAATTCCCTGCCCTGGAGTAGCATTAGGGGGGCACTCCGGTATCACCGGGTGCCCGACTACCTCTGTCGTGTGATCGAGGCCTACCTGTCGGACAGGTACATCATCTACCCTGGTCACCAGGGAGAGTGGAAACGGCGAGAGATGTCGTGCGGTGTTCCGCAGGGATCGGTACTAGGACCGCCCTTGTGGAACATCGGCTACGACTACGTGCTGCGCGGCGACCTCCCTGACGGGGTCAGCGTGGTCTGTTACGCAGACGACACGCTGGTCCTGGCGCAGGGAGAGTCGTACCAGGCGGCGGTCGAATTAGCGACAAGCGGGGTTGCGATAGTCGTTGATAGGATCCAGCAGTTGGGACTCGAGGTGGCGCTGCACAAGTCCGAGGCCATGTGTTTTCATGGCCCCCGGAGCGCGCCGCCTCGGCGCTCCCAATTAACGGTAGGAGGAGTTCACATCGGCGTCGGGTCGACGATGAAGTACCTGGGACTCGTCCTCGACAGCCGGTGGAATTTCGAGGAGCACTTCCGACGTCTGGCTCCCAAACTGAATCGGGCTGGGGCTGCCCTCAAGCGGTTACTGCCCAACCTCGGGGGTCCAGACGCCTCCTGCCGGAGGCTCTACGCAGGCATCGTCCGGTCTATGGCCCTTTATGGGGCGCCGGTGTGGGCGCCGTCACTGCGAAAGCGACCGGCGGCCCAGCTGAACGCGTGCCAGAGGGTCATGGCCATACGGATGGTGCGGGGATACCGCACGGTTTCCCGTGAAGCGGCGAGCCTCCTTGCTGGCCAGCCACCATGGGATCTGGTGGCAACAGGCCTTGCACTCATGCACGATCTGCGCGTGGAGATGCAACGTCGGGGTGAAACTCCGCTGCCGCGACAAGTCGCGGCATGGCGGACAGAGCTCCGACGGGGTCTCATGGCGGAATGGCGACAGCGACTATCGCAACCCAGTGCTGGGCACGCCATAATTATGGCGATAAGTCCCCTCTTTGAGGAGTGGCTGGAAAGGCAACACGGCGTCCTTACCTTCCGCATGACGCAGGTCCTCACCGGACATGGTAAGTTCGGGAGGTTCCTGCACCGGATTCGTGCGGAAGAAACGCCCGGGTGTCACCATTGTGTGGACCGCCCGGAGGACACGGTGGAGCACACGTTGGAGGTGTGCCCCGCTTGGGTAGAGCAACGCCGTGTCCTCGTGGGGGCGATCGGCGGCGGCGATCTCTCGCGCCGGGCTTTGGTACAGGCCATGGTCCGGAGCGAGGAGGAGTGGCAGGCGGTTGCCTCCTTCTGCGAAGCAGTAATGCTAGCAAAGGAGGCGGCCGATCGCGTGAGGCAACGGTCCTCACGCCCCAATCGCCGCCGGGATTCCGATCCCGATTTCCGGCCATCGTAGGCGCAGGCTTGCGGACGACGAGCAATGGGTGGCTCGCCGTCCGACCGTCCGGTAACCGTCCGGACCGAGCCCAAGTCGTCGACGGCGCGTGCTGTTCCACGCGCGCCTCAAGGAGATGTCAGCAACTGTAGGGGCCTAGCAGGGTCGAAGCCTACCGGGGCCAAGGGTCTGATTCTGAAAGGAAGACTCGGCCCTGGTACGAAAGGCAACGAAGGAACAGGAGTGGGTTTTTAGTCAGTAAAAGTCTGACACTATCTCCCGCCCCGCCCAAGGGCGGGGGATGTCATAAGATGATTTTCCCACCGAAAAAAAAAAAAAAAAAAAAAACCCTTCGAACGCTTGAGCATAGATTTTAAAGGCCCAGTTCCAACAAATACGCCTAACAAGTATATATTAACTATGATTGATGAATTTTCTCGTTTTCCTTTCGCTTTTCCCTGCTCGGACGTCAGCTCTAAAACAGTGATCAAACATCTGAACAATCTATTTATGATATTTGGCTTCCCGTCTTATATTCATTCGGATCGTGGTACAGCTTTTCTTTCTGCTGACGTACAAGAATTTCTTCATGAGAGAGGTATCGCTACAAGTCGAACCACGGCCTACAATCCACAGGGTAATGGACAAGTGGAGAAATTGAATGCCACACTCTGGAAAACAATACTTTTGGCATTAAAAACTCAAAAATTTTCAGTAGAGAACTGGGAGAAAGTTTTACCGCAAGCCCTACATTCAATTCGTTCTCTACTATGTACGGCGACAAATTGCACGCCGCATGAGCGAATTTTTAAACATCCACGCAGATCCTCGAATGGAACTTCCATTCCGACTTGGCTCAACAATTCCGGAAAAGTTTTAATAAAGAAACAGAACAGGAATAACAAATATGAACCTTACGTTGAAGAAGTAGAATTACTGCACAGCAACCCTGACTACTCCTTCATTAGATATCCCGACGGAAGAGAAACAACAGTTTCTAATCGGCACCTGGCACCTCTGGGGTCTGAGGACATGGTTCCACAGGAAATTGAAAACCAGGATTCTACATTGCCTGATTCACCTGCAATTTGTACACAGCCAGAAGAGCCAGTCCCTGGTTACAGTAAAGTGTCGCAAGAACTGCCTCCATCATCGCCGCCTACAGAAACAGTTCGTAAATCCTGTCGCGTGCGCCAAGCACTTAACAGAGAAGTATCGCAAGAACTGCCACCATCATCACCGCCTACTGAAACAGTTCGTAGATCTTGTCGCGTGCGCCAAGCACCAAAATTTTTAGATGAGTATGTTCTTGACTAGTGCGGGAGAATGATGTAAACTCTTTGCTACAACTCTTTGTTCTATGTTTCTCTATAAGCATTGATTGTCAAATACTTCGTATTACTTATTAAACTGAATTTTTAACATATTAAAACCTGTTATTCAATTAAAGGTTTTGTCTATCTATATTTCAATTTAAGCATCATACGGAACTTTTAATCAGTATATACCTGCTGCCAATTAGTTTTGGGCCACCAAAATACAGGCTGTACCTAGTTTGGGGCCCACAGCTACCTCTGTTGTGTTTTCTATTTATTTTCTTCATATTTGTATACTTTTTTTTCTTTTCAAACTTGTGTGTGTGCTAATAAATTATTATTATTATTACATAAAATATACTTTGCGCACGGAAACATTACATACCGGGTCTACAGGCTGTAAATATAAAAAAGTACGATTAACTTTAATAATGAAACAAAATATAATAGCTCACACTAAAATTTTTCCACAGCCTCACTCCCGTCATCAATTCCAAATGCAATAGTACATTTTGATACAAGTGGAGAAAGTTTGTCATTGCGACGGAAGCGGCATTCAACCGAACCATAGGCGAGGGTGTTATGGAGCCGAGTGCTGCAGTGAGAAACCACGTGTATCAAACGAAGTTTTTCAATACACTTACGAAGATACAAATAAACGGAAGTAGACGCACACCTACTCTCATATGATATGATAAAATTGTAATGAATTGATAAAATTGTGGAGAATGTGAACGAATGTGATAAAATTGTGGCGCGGGCGAGCAAGCGCACTTTTCCGCACTCGTGCAAAAACATTAAATTGCGTGCCTAAAAGCGGCAGGGGTAAGAGCGGGCTTTCCAGTACTTAGTATTAGTTAGTTAGTTAGCCTATTATGTCTCAATGCTGGGCGAAGGCCTTCTTTTCCCTTTTCCACACACTAATATCCTCAGTCATTCCGGCAAGTCCCTTCGGTGGTTGTCCAGCTCATCTCTCCACCTTCGCCTTGATCTGCTGCGATGTCGCCTTGTGTTTATTGGGACCCAATAAGTGGCTCTTTTAGCCCACAGCTCATGACATGCGGCAGACATGTCCGGCCCAACCCCACTTTAGAGTAGCAGCTTTTCGTGTAACATCTTTCATCTTAGTTTTGACGCGCAGTATTGTGTTCCTTACGCGGTCGGGAATTCGAACCCCCAGAATACTGCACCTCTATTTTTATTTCTTTTTGGATTATTGGCCACGGAAACATACTAAGCAAAGCTTGTGCTATGAGTTCTAGACAACTGATAAACATACGTATATATTTCTAAATACATAAATATTATAGATAAATTACTCATAGACACAGAACAAATAATCGTGCTCATCACACAAGTATTTGTGGGTGGGAATGGTATCGAATGCCGGAGGTCGTCCTCCGGCATAGCAGTCAGGGCCATTGACAAATACGATGGCCTATTGGTCAATAGGCCAGTCAATAATTAATTAAGGTAAATACCAGTATTTTGCAAACGGAAATATTACATACCTTCGGATTAATATCTTCGGGCTGAAAATATAATGAAGTAGGATTAACTTCAAGAACCACCTGCCATTCCTCCTCGCTCTGGACCATGCACGAGCATGGCAGCCGCCGATCGCCTCCATAAAGACACGGCGGTGCTCCATCCAAGTTTGCACACTTCCACCATATGCTCCATTGTGTTCTTCGGGCGGTTCACACAATGGTGACACCCGGGCGATTCTTCCGCCTGAATCCGGTGCAGAAACCACCCGAACTTACCATGTTCGGTGACGACCTACGTCATGCGGAAGGTGAGGAGGCCGTGACGCCACTTCAGCTACTCCTCAAAGAGGGGACTTCGCTCGCAAAAATTATCTTTCCAAAAGTTACTTTTGCATTTTTTTACGATCCAGGCCAAGCGTTTCGCCTCGTCGTTTATACCGCGTACATCGAAACATCGAAGGACTGGAAAAATTTGCCAACTGCGGTCTTCCCGTCTGATTATAATTTAGGTGTCTTCAAGGCTAGAGTGAATAAATTCTTAATAAACTAGTGCGCTTCACCATCAACGATTGTGTTACTGCTTACGGGATCGTAGTTAAGCACTAGATTATAGGTATTATAAAAAAACTGCCTAAGACGTAGCAATGACGACCTGCGGGGCTATTGCGTAACTCTGTTGACAGTTCAAGTGATGATCACTTGTTAACAATGTGCATCATTGAACTGTCAAACGGCTAGTTTCGTATTGCCTATCTTCAGTGACCAACTGCAGTGACGTCATTAGCCACTGGTGCCTTTGATAGCCACCGTAACACGTTTTGACAGATGTTTTTGTATCGATACTATTAAAATTGCGATTCTGTAAGCTTTTAAAGCTGTATAATAGTCGATAAAATTTTAGATTGGACACAATAGGCACCGTAAATTTTTATAATTCACCACATTTCCACCGTAGTTTGTTAGTCACTTGTGTGATACGTAATACCAATTTTATGAAATTGTCAGTTGACAACTAAGTTCAGTGTGCAACGAATGCCAGTTGTCAACTGTTATTGAAAAAGTTAGCCAATAGCCCCCCAGGTCTGATATTTCAACTTGCTTTCTTAGGCATGGAGTAATCTCAGTGAACTTCGATGAACACTCATCTACAGACCGACCTCAGAAAGCGTTGCTTAACTTTGAGCAGACTTTATGTGTCGACATACGTCATTATTTTACAAGTATCATGTAAGTACTTACTATATCGGGCTAAAGATAATAAGAAAAAAAAAATATATTAACTATATTTTAGAAGTTAGGGGGAGTCCAGGAGAGTATACCCGCCGTCCACTAAAATGCTCATAAATCTTTCTTTACTTACAAATCGCTATTTTTTGTAAATTGTATCTTAAGCTGCATTATTTAGCTATATTATCTCTTAAGAAAGTTTAACATATCATTATCAATTTATGAGTAATTAAAGATTTCTACCAAAGTGTCATTCGGCTAATATCTCCCGCCTTGGTGGGAGACTTAACCCCCAAAGTAGGGTGCCTTTACCCGGGTTTAAAATAAGCAAAATAATAATTACAAACTGCAATTCTATAAGGAATTTAATCATAAAAATATGGCACATAGTATTAAGTAGTAAATAAATGAGAACACGATAAAGTATGAGTACCGTAAAACGGGGTGAATAGAAACGCAGGGGTGAATAGAAACAAAACTTTAATGGGAATTGTCACGTTATTGAAAACTTGTTTGCAGTATTTGAATACTCAAAATTATAGAAATGGTATATTAAAACACATTACTTTATTGAAACTAAAAATATGATCATATATCAAAGTAAAAATCTTAATCAAAGTTTTGTTTCCATTTACCCCTGCATTTCTTTTCACCCCGTTTGACTGTATCTACTATATCTATCTCTATCTACTCTCTCTGTTCCACATACCCCCAAAATGGGGTCACCAGTTTTGGAGGTATGTGAAATAGAGAGTAAAGCCCCACATACCTCCGTTGAAAAGGGAGGATCCTCCAACCAGACGGGCGTTATGTCTGGTGGGCAGCTGCCCGATAGATGATTTCGGGCTGTTTTATATGTTCTAATCGCGCGGAGAACTACTCGTATGATTGCGCGATGCAGGATTAGTTCTTATGTGACGCCATAGATGTCGCTACAACTGCTTCGCAGAAGGAAGCGACCACCTAACATTCCTCTTTGCTCCCATGGCCTGTACCAGAGCCCGACGCAAGAGGTCGTTACCGCCGATTGCTGCCACGAGCACACGATGGTGAACCGCCCAAGCACGGTACACCTCCGTATGTTCCACCGTATTCTCCGGGTGGTCCACACAATGATGACACCCGGGCATTTCCTCCGCACGAAGGAACCTCCCGAAATCACCATGTCCGGTGAGGACCTGCGTCATGCTAAAGGTGAGGACGCCATGACGTCTTTCTAGCCACTTCTATAAGAGGGGACTTCCCGCCATAAGTATGGCGTGCCCAGCACTGGGTTGCTACAGTCGTTGTTGCCATTCTAACATAAGATCCTACCGAAACCCTTTCCACCATGCCGCGATTTGTCGCCGCAGCGGAGTTTCAAGGACTGTTGCCTCCAGATCCCAAGGTGCCAAGGGGGCTCACTGTCTTAGGAGTCGGCCACCACCAGCTTCCCAAATAACGGTAGGCCGTTATTTGAGAAGCCGGTGGTGACGAGTCCAAACTCGTAAGTTTTGTAGATCGTCGAGTTGCCAGTTATCTCAATCGGACTTAAATCGGCGACATTATGGGGAGTGTGCATCGAAATAGCATAGTTTAATTCCGCCAAGCTCTTTCCATCATGGGACTACAAGACGAACATGGTACGGCTAAGGAGTGATATTCCCAACCAAATTCTATAACCTATGATGACTATAACCTACACGTGTGCTCCACCGTGTCCTCCGGGCGGTCCGAAAGTGAAAAGAGTATTAGCATTATAATTCCGGTTCATAACTGGGCAAGTGCGAGTCGGACTCGCGCACTGAGGGTTCCGTAAAAATTTACCTATGTAAATAGTTCAATTCCCGAATGGAGAGGCAAAGATTTTTCCGAATCGCAAAGAAGTTTTTTTTTTGTGACGTAACAACAAATTTACTGTTTTCAGATTTGTTCCTCTAACTGTGCTATAAAACCTTGGTTTGTGCCTTTCAGGATTCTGGGTCAACGGGAAGTACCCTATGAATTTAGATTTCCTTGAGAGTGTCGAAATATAGCTTCAAGCGACAACAAACTTGAGTATATGGTTTCAATTTCAATTCAATACGTCAAAGTGATCCTATAACGGTTCCGTTTTATCCTTTAGAGGTACGGAACCCTAAAAACCGCAAAAAGTCACGTTTTTTGTATGGGATCCCACTTAAATATTTATTTTATTCTGTTTTTTGTATTTGTTGTTATAGCGGCAACAGAAATACATCATCTATCCGGACATGGTGATTTCGGGAGGTTCCTTTGTGTGAAAATTTCAACTGTCTAGCTATCACAGTTCATGAGATATAGTCTGGTGATAGACAGACGGACAGTGGAGGGTTAGCAACAGGGTACCGTTTTTATCCCAAGTATACGTAACCCTAAAAATGACATGCACATGGCCTATTTGCATATGATTATCATAAACGGTAACATTACATACTTTTTCGGTCTGTAATTATAAAGAAAAATAGAATGAATTTTGACATATAAAAAGCGACGACAAGCAGCAGTATTTACTAGTATGTCGGAAATTAGTCGTTCAATTGACTAATCAAGACATCAGCGCCATCTAGTCCCAAACTACGTAGAGCTTGTGCTATGAGTACTTAACAGAGAGGCAAGTCCAGGCTGGGTTGCCTGGACTTTCTGGCTTGCCCAATGTGCACGTGACCACTCTTCTCAAACAACTGATACACATACTTATATATGACTGACCTATTGGTCTAGTGGTTCGTAGCCCTGACTGCTGAGTTCGTGGGTTCGATTCCCACTCAGGAAAAATGTTTGTGTGATGAGCACGATCATTTGTTCTGTGTCTGGGTGTAATTTATCTATAATATGTATGTATTTGGAAATAAATAAGTATGTTTATTAGTTGTCTAGTACTCATAACACAAGTTCTGCTTAGCTTGGGGCTAGACGGCGTTGTGTGATAGTTGTGGAATATTATATTATATTTCTAAATGCTTACGTATCTTATTATATACCAGGAGAAACTGACTGACATATCAACGCACAGCCGAAACTACTGGGACTAGGAGCGTGAAATTTATCACAAGGTTTTATCTTATGAAGTATTCGAGCACTAAGAGAGAAAACCACTTTCAAGCGGGCGAAGCCACTGACAAACGCTAGTTATAGATATATTACACCCAGACACAGAACAAATGATCATGCTCATCATACAAACATTTGTCTTGGATGGGAACCGAACCCACGACAGGCATAGCGGAGGCATAGCATTTATTCTGTGGATTATATTTTAATTTAGATTTTTGGACACTGATTTTATTTTATTTTTAAACTTTAATTTTGATTTTATATTTGATTTTATTTGTGGATTTTAACATTTTTTTTTTTTTTCTTATATTCTAATGAGTTATTAATTGTGATATTTGTCGTTGACCGTAGATTTAAATTCATAATGATATGTTTTCCATTTTATTTTATTTTTTTTCTAATTGTACGAATTTGTTGAAAAAACTGTAACAGCAATATGAGGGTGATTGCTTGTAAATTGGATAGTCCTGTGGATACGAATCCATCTAAAAAAATAATGTATTGCAATATGTATTAATATAATATTCCACAACCATCACACAACGCCGACTAGTCTCAAGCTAAGCAGAGCTCGTGTTATGAGTACTAGACAACTGATAAACATACTTATATATTTCTAAATACATACATATTATAGATAAATTACACCCAGACACAGAACAAATGATCGTGCTCATCACACAAACATTTGTCCTGGGTGGGAATCGAACCCACGACCTCCGGCGTAGCAGTCAGGGCCACTAACCACTAGACCAACAGGCCAGTCAAACATCATGAAAATGATGAATAAAAGTGTTTTTTTCGGTGACGTAACTACAAATTTACAATTTTCAGATTTTTTTCTTATATTTGTGCTATGATACCATGGTTCATGATAAATCTCAGGATCATTAAACTCCTTCTTTTCGAGTCGACGAAAACTTCTTAATTTTTTTTAGCCTAGTAAACGTGGCCACGTTTACTGCAGCATCGGTGGCAGTCATAAAGTTCCCCAAAGTGCAAGTTTATGGGCACTTGGGGCACTCCAACGAGTGGCCCATGTTCTGAATAAGGGACAACTGTGACAATCATGACGTAGTAAAACGTCAGGTGTGCGAGCGAGGGATGGCGCTAAATACCGTATACACCCCTATTTTTAAATTAGTACAAAAAAATGGGGCTCTATCCATACTCGTTACTGATCATATTTTTGTAGTCAATCGTAAAAAAAAAAATCGATATCCCAAAATTGTCCACGAAAATTTGTCATAATTGGTAAATTCATAATAGAATCAATCATTCATAACAATTGCTACTAGAAAATACTACGCGCAGTGTTTTTCCATTTTGGTCGTCATTTATTCATTCATAATCAATAGCCTGTACAATATTTCCATAAATTGAGTGACGTTTTGGGATATAAACAAACGCTAATAACTTTGCTGTTTATGAATATTATTTATTGAGACTTTACTTAAATAATAACAAGACCTTTTCTAATAAGCCCTTCAAGTATTTGTACTAATTAAAAATTAGTGGTGTATAGCTTAACAATCCCTTTAACAGTTCAGTTTAGGTCGTAAAATGGGCCGCGTTAAGAGCTCGTGGTAGGGCAAATAAAAAAAAACCGCCAAGTGTGAATTGGTCTCGTGTACGAAGGGTTCCATACCATCCGTGGAAAAAAAAACACGTTTGTTGTATGAGAACTCTTAAATATTTATTTTATTCTGTTTTTAGTCATCATCATCATCCTGCCCTTGTCCCGTTTTATTTGGGGTCGGCGCAACACGTTTTTTTCTTCCATTCTGTCCTGTCACTCGTCATGCTATCACTAACTCCCTTTTCTTTCATATCACTTCTCACACAATCAATCTTTTCTTTGGTCTCCCTCTCTACTCTATTCTGTTTTTAGTATTTGTTGTTATAGCGGCAACAGAAATACATCATCTGTTAAAATTTAATCTGTCTAGGTATCATGGTTTATGAGGTACAGCCAGGTGACAGACGGACAGCAGAGTCTTAACAATAGGGTCCAGTTTTTACCCTTTGGTAAAGGAACTCTAAAAATGGCATGCAGTGTCCTATTTTTTTTAAATTATCTTTATGATACGGTAACATTACATACTTCTTCGGTCTGTAATTATAAAGAAAAATATGATTAACATCAAAATACTGATCATAAGCAGCAGTATGTATTAGTATGACAGATATTAGTCGTTCAATTGACTAATCGAGACATCAGCGCCATCTAGTGGCATTCGACAGAGTCTAAGGCCTACTGTCACTGGACGCTTAGTGTCATAGACGCGTATTCTGTCTGCTGTCGTATCGTTGCCACTTCGTCGACTAGTGGTGGGTCGTTGTCGAATTTTAGACGGACGAGACGTAACCGTTTTTGCGACGACAAAAACGGTTGCAGAAAACGGTCGTCGTCGCAACTGGTTTGAAGACGAAACTATCGTTAAGTGAAGTAGTTGCAGAAAACGTTCGTTGTCGCAACTAGTTTGAGGACGGTAATAAATTCTGTATTCGTCGCGTCGTCGTTTCAAAACCAGTTATTACAATGAAAAATGAACTTTATGACTATAAACATAAAATTCATTTTTCATTGCAACAACTGGTTTTAAAAACGACGACGCGACGAGTGTGATAGTTGAAGCAATGGATTTTCGACCTTATTTTCTTAATAGTAAGATAACAATTCGCATACAGTAATTCGAAGACTGGTTTGTGCAGCGAAG
Source organism: Mythimna impura (assembly GCA_905147345.3). NCBI lineage: Eukaryota > Metazoa > Arthropoda > Insecta > Lepidoptera > Noctuidae > Mythimna > Mythimna impura. The sequence goes on along the minus strand of LR990368.1, from coordinate 3,064,631 downwards.
ACTGTTTGGTCGCAGGATGGAAAACGGTTGTTACGTTGCAGAACAAAAAACGGTCTTTGAAAACTGTTCGTCGTTGAAACGCCCACCGCTATCGTCGACAGATTTTCATCGTTTTGGATGTATGACGATACGCGTCTATGAAGCTACACGTCCGATGTATAAAACGTGGTGGCCGACCGCTGCGCAGTTTACGACTGGTCTATTTGAAATAATTGTTTTTTAATGGAATCGAATTGAAACACATTGCCAAGTTTTTTCTGTAGTGTATTGGCTGAAATTTTGGCTGCCTCAAGTGTCAGTGACATGATGTATTTGACACCTGTCAGTCGCCATCTGGCAGTCGACCGGAGCAGTTGTGTCGTGCGAATACATCGACAGGTCCCAAGAACAAAATCGTATAAGAAAAATTATGGATTGACGATATGATTCTTTTTAAGTTCTGTGTAAATAAGTGTACGATTAGTTATTTTTAATAAGTAAAAGTAAAAGGTTATTAAACAGAAAAAAAATACAGCCATATAGTTTTTAGTATGTACAATGCGAAATGTAATAAAATACATTTCGCCTTATTTTTTCATACGACTTTGTTCTTGAAATTTTGTTCATGCCGATACACCAACTGTGTGTGTTGGTGTCTACTTCCAGTATAACTGGGTAATACTATTGCCCCCCCAATAATCCTTTGACCCCTTAAGACTAATGTTCTGGCTTCTGTCTGGAAATTACAGCCGGAACTAAGGCACTAATCACACAACGCCATCTAGACCCTAAGCAGAGCTTTGTTACTTGACCAACGATAAAGATAATAGTAAAAAAAAATAGTCAAAAATATACATATATACCAAAAAAGTGCGTTATTTTACTTTTTGTTAAATATCGCAGCATATGCTGAGATAGGAGCCTTTTTGGCCTCGCACAGGTCTTTTATTATTTATCTTTTAATATTGTTTTCTTTTATTTTTTATTCCCTTAATAAAATAACGGTAACTATATTACCACTTTGTATTTTTTTTTAATCCTATTAAGTATGCAGTTAATATCACCTTAGAAGAGCTAGTTTTGGCAAATTGTAATTTTAGAATATATACTTTATCTTAATTATGGCAACACTCAACACAAAAATGTCAATTGTCAGTGTAAAGTTATGTCAAAGTTGTCAAGTCGTTAGATTGTTGAAAAAATTTGAAAAATTGACGTCGTTCTGCAGTTTTTTGTCGAGTTTCTTCAACAAAGAATCTGGTAAGTTATTTTGTGATTCTAAAACTTATAGTAAACTATATTCTTGTTATTTACTGTGCGTGAATGTAAATATTTGTGTATTTTTTTGAGTTTCAAAGTAGTGGTAAATAATTTGCCTTTGTTTGTTCACGTTTCGTAAAAATAACAATATTATATACATAAAAATTGTCTGTTTATAATAAGGCCTCCTCCATTAGCAATTACATACAACTACGCCATTTTCACATGGGGTTAGGCAGGAACTAAAACTGGGTCGTCATATTGTTTTTTTCTTTTTTTTTTTGTAAAATCAGCATGTCAGCGAGAAAGAAATTAGCGGAAGACGTGATTCAAAATCTTGTAGATAATCTTGAGGATATTTCCGACTTGTCGGAATGTGATGAGAATGATAACCCGTGTTGGGGAGATTTTGTTTCTAGTCCTGCAGATTCCTGTATAAGTTTACCAGCAGAACAGGTCCTTGAAAGACGTCTAGAGGAAATGTTTGGACCAGAAGTCAATTACGAAGACGTTGTTCCAGGGACAGAAGTTATAGAGCAACAAAATGTCAATCTTAGTTTTTACAATTTGCCAAAGTTATGTTCCCAATATTAAGTTAAATGTAAAATTTGATTAGAATTGATTGTTCAAATAAAAATTTTAAAAAAATACTTGTTTTACTGGAACAGAAGGAAACAACTAGTATAGAAGCATAGAAATAAAATTAAACGGACTATGGTAATAATTTTACCACTTACATCTTGAATATTGATGTTCTATATGAACAAAGGTAAATTATTTACCACCGTAAAAACACCCTCAAACCCTATTTTTTTAATATTTTTGTCACTAAAAATGAAATAAGGGATCATGATTTACCCAGAATCCATTGTAATTTTCTTAATAACATAAACAGGGACCCGCGTTTGTTTAAGGGTTAAGTTAAGTATTTATAGATTAAGTAGGTACTTTTTATTTTATTGTTGTTTGTCCTGTGCGAGTCTCAAACAAATGTTTTCTTTCTTTCTTATTTAAAAGTCGTTGGTCAATAGTTTTCGGTAAAATGAAATTCGAACAAAAAAAATCGGTTCCCATCTATCTTGTATCTACCGTTTTTTTTTTATTAGTATAAAATTACTTACTGGCTCGGTCTAGAAATAAAAAAACATCATATTAAAAATTTTAAGCAGACAAAACGCGGAGCAATTACCTGTCCGTCCTCTACAACACGAGGGAAATACGATACCCCCTCGATCAGATATTTTGGTTTTTGAGTAGGTACCATATAAGTGACTCTTTTAGCCCACTGCTCATCTGACATGCGGCAGACATGACCGGCCTAGTTCCAACTTTTACCAACCAACCAACCAACTTTTTTTTTCTTTTTTCTTTTATTTTTTTGTTTAACTTTTTTCTTTCTTCTTATTTTTTTTCTTTTTTTTTCTTTTTTTTTTCTTTTTTTTTTTGATCATTCTTACGTTCCAGCTTTTCAGGTAACATCTTTTATCTTAGTTTTGGCGAGCAGAAATTGTGTTCATTACGACGTCGGAAATTCGAACACCCAAGATATTGCGCTCCATGACTCGCTGACAAACCTCGAGCCTGGACCTCTGCTGAAGTGTCAAAGACCAGGTTTGTGCTCCGTACGTAAGTATAGGAAGAATGCACAGTTCCATAATTTTCGGTTTCAGGCATAGAGAGATCTCATTGGAGAAGATTTTTCAGATTGTGATTTTTTTATTGAATCATAAACTTCATAGGATAGGGTTATTCGGGCAAATAGCCTCCATGGCTTAAACCCGCGAAACAATTCAATTATTGCATGAGACATTTCCGCCGAAAGGCCGAAAGGTTCTAGAGTGGCGACCGCGCACCGGAAAACGCAGTGTTGGAAGGCCTCCCACAAAGTGGACCGACGACCTGGTGAGAGTCGCGGGAATGCGTTGGATGCGAGACGCACAGGATCGGTCGTTGTGGAGACGCTTGGGGGAGGCCTATGTCCAACAGTGGACGTTTTTCGGCTGAAATGATGATGATGATGATGAGACAATGCCTAGTCGTGTACTCTTTCGTTTCGGTGTTTTTTTTTTTTTTTAGGTGGGAAATCATCAAAATGACTTCTCGCGCTCTGGGTGGAGCGGGAGGGCGTGTCAGACTTTTACTGACTAAAACCACACCTGTATCCTTCAATTACCCTTTGCGTTCTAGGACTACGGGTTTCCCTTTCAGAAATTCTCCGCGGTCCTAGCTACCGGGCATTGGCCCTGCTGGGCCCCTACGGTTTGCTGACATCTCTTTGAATTGGCCCCCTAGATCTTCTGATTTAAAACGGTTAGATTTCTTTTGTTTTTTTTTTATTGTTATAAACTAGTGCTTGACTGCGACCCCACCTGATGGTAAGTAGTGATGTAATCGTTGGTGGTGAATCGCACTAGTTTATTAAGAGCCTATTCACTCTAGCCTGGAAGACACCTGAATTATATAATCGGACGGGAAGACCGCAGCAGGCAAATTGTTCCAGTCCTTCGATTTTCGCGGTATAAACGACGAGGCGAATTATTTTATGGGGTTATTTAAAATCAAAGGTCTATATTAACAAGCCCACACACCCGTGCATTACAGGAGGGAATTAAATGCTGCATCAACGAAATTCAGCCGTATTTCTGCAAAATGGTCATGGAAAATTTCGATAAAAGAGTGCGTAAGTGCCAGCAAAGCCGTGGAGGCCATTTGCCCGATGTGTTGCGATGTGTACCCTATCCTATGTAGTTTATGATTCAATAAAAAAATCACAATCTGAACACTAAAAACTGTGTTTTCTATTTAATTCAAATCTTGCGTTGTAGGGGTTTTATTAATATATTTTTGATTTTTTTTTACATTGTATCAAAATGGAGTCCAGTCGAGATCAGAGCGTGTGCGCGAGAGAGAGTCGTTTGTTTCTTTTTTTTAGGAGAGAGCGGGGTCGCAGGTGCGGGGCGCGGGCGGAAAGATGCTATCATTAGGTTGGTGACAATGTGTCGCCAACCTAACAACGATGTTAAGGAATGGCCATTCTATAGCGTTAATTTTGGGACACCTTTATAAGTACTTACTGGCTCGACCTAGAAAAAAAAAACGTATTAATTTTTTTAAGCAGACAAAATGCGGAGCGACAGCCTGTCCTACCTCATAATCATTATTATTTATTTGCTAATATGTTTGCCTCCTTATCACAGTAACTGGAAAATACTTTTCAATCATATTTTCTGGCTTTCGAATACCGTAGTGACCTTTCATCATCATCATCATTTCAGCCGAAAGACGTCCACTACTGGATATAGGCCTCCCCTAAGAGTCGTCACAACGAACGGTCCTGTGCGTTGCGCATCCATTGCATTCTTGCGACTTTCACCAGGTCCTTCCACTGCGTTTTCCGATCGACCTTTACAGAACTACAAAAATTACAGTCAAGGTTTTTTTTTTGAGGTGGTATTTCATCTAGTTACTTCTCTCACACTAGCACGGAGCGGGAGGACATGTCAGAATTTTACTGACTAAATCCAGACCGATATTACTTCACATAAAATTTCATTAGTCAAATAATTTATTTATATTACTTACTTCCTGAAAGTGAAAAAAGAAATCAGATTACTATTTTAAATATATGGACAATAAAAGAAGCATGATCGGTGCACTGGTACGGAAGAAGCCACTTCAGATGACGGGCAGTAAAGTCCTTCAGTAACACCAATTGGGTGGAAGGGTATCGCTGCTGAGCCGCATCAGCGTCGTCGCTCAGATGCTGTGTGAGCCCCTATGTCTCCTGATCGCGATAGACACAAGCGTAGATAATTTTATCCAGGCCTGTGTCTACCAAAGCCCAAAAAATACGTACCTATTTAGGGTGAGCTCAAAACATCATTCAATAAACGCGTGAGTCACTACCGTTACTACTGGGCCAAATTGCATTAATCTAATAAAATATTTTTGCTACTTACATCCTGAAAATAAAATAGAGATCGAATTTTTACATGAATAAAAAAATATTATATAGCGTGACTGCTAATTAGTGTACGATACTTAAACACGTGATTGTGCTCATGATAACCAACAACTTTTACTGTGGGAACAAACCTGAAATCACGAAAAAAAATCAGCTGTTCAGTACATTTATGTTTGCCTAATGTACTGAACAGCTGATATTTTTTTCGCGATTTCGGCTTTGCTCCCATAATAAAAATTGTTTGTTATCATGATTGCAATCACGTGTTTAAGTATCGTACACTAATTGCCAGTCACCCTATATTTAAACTAATTAAATTAACTTTATTTTTGTCTCTACTAATAATCTGATTTTCCATATAAATTTTTGGGCCTAGGTCCTCGAAGGCTCTGTCCAGCGTTGTCCATTGTAACTTGTGGACTGTCACGGCCCAACATAATATAAGCGGTAGCATGCGGCGCTCTACTTTTCCATGGTGGAGTTTTTTTTTTTTTTCGGTGGGAAAATCATCTTATGACATCCCCCGCCCTTGGGCGGGGCGGGAGATAGTGTCAGACTTTTACTGACTAAAAACCCACTCCTGTTCCTTCGTTGCCTTTCGCACCAGGGCCGAGTCTTCCTTTCAGAATCAGACCCTTGGCCCCAGTAGACTTCGACCCTGCTAGGCCCCTACAGTAAGTTGCTGACATCTCCTTGAGGCGCGCGTGTAACAGCACGCGCCGTCGACGACTTGGGCTCGGTACGGACGGTTACCGGACGGTCGGACGGCGAGCCACCCATTGCTCGCCGTCCGCAAGCCTGCGCCTACGATGGCCGGAAATCGGGATCGGAATCCCGGCGGCGATTGGGGCGTGAGGACCGTTGCCTCACGCGATCGGCCGCCTCCTTTGCTAGCATTACTGCTTCGCAGAAGGAGGCGACCGTCTGCCACTCCTCCTCGCTCCGGACCATGGCCTGTACCAAGGCCCGGCCGCGGCGCGAGAGATCGCCGCCGCCGATCGCCCCCACGAGGACACGGCGTTGCTCTGCCCAAGCGGGACACACCTCCACCGTGTGCTCCACCGTGTCCTCCGGGCGGTCCACACAATGGTGACACCCGGGCGTTTCTTCCGCACGAATCCGGTGCATGTCCGGTAAGGACCTGCGTTCCATGACTTCTTAGCCCGTCAAATTCGACTGTACTGTTAAATTTTGACACCCATACCAATAGTGTTGCCACGTACTGACTTGTCGTCGAACTCTACTAAGACGGCTTGTGGTAATTCTTCTGGTTCTAGTTGGTCACGGAGTAGCAATGGCCACTCGAATTTTCGAACGATCACCATAGCGCCATTTATCTTATCTTGTTTTCGGGCTGGCCCTAGGCCAGAGCACTTCGACCCTTCTGGATCGTTTTGGAGCGTTTGTTGTGGAGCTGTTTGTTGGTGGCACAGTGCCCTTTGAAGACTCCTGTGATTGTTCGGAGCTGTGATCTGCTGTACCTCCATAGTTTTAGGGTCCAGCCCTTATCTATGTCATTGAGAAATAGTTTTACATGCTTCTGACCTGTTGTATTGCGCCAGTGTGTGCTGTGTACCTCTAACGCAGCCCTTTTCAAACCTTGGTTGATGACCCTTGGTGAAAGTCCTATGAAGGGTTCCGGTCCGTATAGGGGTGTCTCGGATCCTTTCCTTGCCAGAGTGTCGGCTCTTTCATTACCTTCTACTCCTGTATGACCTGGCGCATAGATCAATCTGACCTTGTTGCGCCTTCCTATCCGGTTTAATATTTAATACAGTTTAGTATCAGCCCAGAATCCACTCTATTGGATGTGAGTACCTTAAGTGTTGCTTGGCTGTCGCTTAAAATGTAGACATTGTCCCCTTCGGTGCCACTGTCTAGTATTTCCTGCGCGCACCCGATTATAGCATAGGTCTCTGCTTGTAAGACCGTCATCATTTTGCCCATGCTTAGGCTAAGATTGCAGTTGTCGCTGTGTACCCCCCGCTCCTGTACCGGTGTTCATTTTAGAGCCATCCGTGTACCATACCTGGTTGTTCCCTTCGTAGGATAGCGCCATTTACTAAGCCGTGACCAACGTTAATGTTCTATTATGTAGATAAAGTACAATTGATTCACTAAACTTTCAAACACTCGGTAGACTATTATTGTATATAGTTTATGTTATCATTTTTATTAATCGACAAAGTTGGTTCTTCTTTACATGTACTTAGTGTTCATTGTACAATCGTTAGACTTGTACTTGGCTGATTTCTTATATTAATTAATAATATTAGTTGGGGTTTCGTAACCAAATGTCAAAAATGTTTTTTTTTGTACTCGATAGTTTCGATTAACAGTATAAAATATTTATATTTTTGGAATCCGCTCGTCAAATCCTAGATGATAATCACATGCATTAACAGATTAAAAATTAAAAAAAAATTGTGTGGGTGTTCATTTTTTCATTATCATACCCACCACATTGCATTTCTACATTTTTTCAATAGCGATACCTCATACATGTAAATCAGTTCAGACATTCAGAAGTTATGGTGGAATAGAGAAACTCACATACATACATTCATACATACATACATACATGAACACTCCTTTTTGGGGCAGTCGTGTAAAAATATGTGTGCACTTATTATAAGGACTAAAGGATCTAAAGTGCGTACACTCTAGGACTGCATATAAAAGAAAGTGAGATTAACTAGCAAATCTGCAGATTATCTGATTGAGTCAGTTAAAGTGAAAAAATGTTTAAGTTCTTATATTAACTAGGTAATCTGCAGACTTCCTGGGTAATCAGCTGACTAACGGTCAAGCATACGGTTAAGTTATAAAACAGTAGTTCTTTGTTTGAATAAAATATGCAAATTCAATGTAATTATAAAATTTCTAATAATAATCTAAAGTTGATGATATATTTATTTTACCCCGACATGATAGGTTAAGTCTTCGTGGTTATTTTTTTATAACCACCCAGAAAGTGGAGATAATCTCCTACTTTGACTGAAATTTCACACTTTAACGGATTATAGCCGGTAATTTGCAGTTTACCTAGTTAATGCATTGATTTCAAAGAGACCCAGTATATAATGATATTAAAGTGTTTTTTTTTTACATGTAAAGTTATTATATTGTAGAAAAATAAATATTTTTGTAACTTACAGCCTGAAATTTAAAAGAGAAGTCGGATTACAATTTGAACAAATAATATGCGTAATTATTATGCATTTTTGTTCAAACTGCTTAGTCTTTTCATAACTATGACGAATGCAACTGAATATCAGTATTTTACATTGAACAATTGACCTACACAACCCAGTTACTGGAACGGGAGATAGTGTCAGACTTTTACTGACTAAAAACCCACTCCTGTTCCTTCTTTGCCATTTTTCCAGGGCCCCGGGGATCACTTTCGCATCACCCATGGCCCCAGTAGGCCTCGACCCTGTTGGGCCCCTACGGTTGCTGACATCTCCTTGAGGCGCAAATATTTTTTAAAGTTGCATTACTCATGTACAGAACGCTGGTCAGTGTCAATAGCATCCTGAAAACAGTAGTTGAGAGTCCTTACTCCCCAATTCTGAGGAACTATGTGGACAGAATGATGAGGTAGTTTTCTGCTTGCTATATTGTTTTCTTCACATCTTGTCTTTGTGTATTACTAACACTAACTTTAAGTAATTTTAAGTTTACCAACAAAGTGGATCATAATGTTGTCTTTTCAAATAAAAATTATTATTATTATTTATAGGCTTGCAATGAATAGTATATTCGAACGTACGCTGAATACCGAATATTTGGCGAGCTCCTAGACTGAATAGCCGAATATTGGGCAAAATTATTCGGCCGGAGTGTGATTAACGAAGGAACAGGAGTGCGTTTTTAGTCACTAAAAGTCTGACACTATCTCCCGCTCCACCCAAGAGCGAGATTTGTCATAAGATGATTTTCCCACCTAAAAAAAAACGTGTAAAGTTATTATGTTGTAGAAAAATAAATATTTTTGTAACTTACAGGCTGAAATTTAAAAGAGAAGTCGGATTACAATTTGAACAAATAATATGCGTAATTATTAATGCATTTTTGTTCAACCTGCTCAGTCTTTTCATAACTTTGACGAATGCAACTGAATATCAGTATTTTACATTGAACAATGAGGATCAATCACATAATAGCAAATCCCATTTTTACTAAGTACATCGTATGTGTAATAATTTACTGAGCATTTAATTTTTTAAATGATTAAAATCCGTCAAGAAATGGTGGATTTATTAAAGTTTTTCTGAACGGTTACTTAGAAACGCGCGCTCTCGCTGGACTATTTACGATAACGTCATCTGCCATGATCCGTGCGACAAACGGCTTGATCGTAGGGGCATTTCACGTGTAGCGGACAATTAAAACATTTCTTTGTTTCCGATTTTAGTAATATTTGAGTATGTTATATAATATGTCTATGTTCCCGATATACGTACATAATATTTTTATCGTGTTTAGTATGATTTACGAATCATGAGGGTTTGAAAATTCGACGAACTATCAGGTATGCGCTACTTCGAATGCCATTATCCAGCTTATGGAAGTTGAAATTAAATAAATGAAATAATGTATTTTATTCTATAATTAATGAGGTTTTTTAACTAAATATTCTATAAAGAAAAAAAAATATTTTGTGGAAAAAAAATCAGTTTAATCTTTTTTAATATTCATAAACTTGGACTACTTTAATAATTTTATTTTCTTTGTAATTAAAGCTCTTAGTGTTAACATATCGCTCGTTAAGTTTCACAATGGACTTAAAAGTCGTTTAGGAGCCAGATCGATTACAGTGGGGGGGGAGGTTGACGCTTACACAAAAACGCCACCATGTCAGTCCGACTTCAGGACCAGACCTCGAAACCTATCCTCTTGCAGCGGGGTGTGAGGCAAGGAGACGTCAAGTTTCCGAAACTGTTCACGGCCGCAATGGAGGATGTCTTCAAGGTTCTGGAGTGGAGAGGGCTAGGCATAAATGTCAATGGCGAGTACATCATTCGCCTTCGATTTGCCGACGACATAGTAGTCATGGCTGAGACTACGGAGGAGCTCAGTACAATGCTCGGTGACCTCAGTAAAGCTTCCGAAAGAGTGGGACTTAAAATGAACAAGGACAAAACCAAAGTCATGGTAAACATCCATGTAGCACCCACTCCTATCAAGATCGGAGACTCTACACTCGAAGTTGTGGACGACTACGTTTACCTGGGACAGACGGTCCAGTTGGGTAGGTCTAACTTCGAGAAAGAGTTCAATCGTCTTCTCGTCCAATATACCACAGTGTGTCAAGACGAAAGTCTATGACCAGTGCGTGTTGCCAGTGATGACATATGGCTCATCCATACACACATATCGCTTACAATGGGCCTCATCAGAAGGCTTAAAGTCACTCAAAGGGCAACGGAAAGGCCTATGCTCGGAGTTTCCTTGCGTGATCGCGTCAGAAATGAAGATATCCGCAGGAGAACCAAGGTTACAGACATAGCCCGAAGAATCGCCAAACTTAAGTGGCAGTGGGCAGGGTACATTGCTCGCAGAACAATGATGACAAACAAAAAGATGGTCGATGGGGACGAAAGGTTCTGGAATGGCGACCACGTACCGGAAGACGCAGCGTTGAAAGGACTCCCACAAGGTGGACCGATGACCTGGTAAGGGTCGCGGGAAGCCGATGGATGCGAGACGCACAGGACCGATCATTATGGCGACATTTGGGGGAGGCCTATGTCCAACAGTGGATGTCTTTCGGCTGAAATGATGATGATGATGAGGTTGACGCTGCCCAATCGTTTCACTGGAACAATGACCAGGCCACTTTCCTGATAATATATCTGAGTATTATTATAAAAAAGAAGAAGAGTTTAAAACACAGCAGTATTATTTATTAAAATACGACTGTAATGGACGCCGAGCCTGCGGACCTAATATGTGTCAAAGTGACAATAGACTGATAGGACAGTGAGTGATTATGTGAATAATTAGTGTTTTCTAAGTGAACCTAATTAGTTTTAGTGAGGAACTCATAAAATGTGCCCTTATTGTGATGTGTTATCGTGTAATTATATTACGTAGTGATAAGGACTAAGGTTTTGTTATGGTGACCTTTTAATGTTTTTATATTTTTGTAGGATAGATTAGTGAATTCTAAGTCGAATGATATAAGGTTTCATATGTGAAATATGGATATTTCTATGTAAAAAGCATGTTTAAAGTGTAAAGGCTCTCGTTAAGGTAAAGTTTCGCGATACTAAAGGTTATTGCATGTAATTTCGATATTATTCCGTGCTTGATTCTGATTGGTTGAAATATTCGTGAGCATTCCGGAATGTTCCTTAATGGCTGAAAAGCTCCACCTCCTGACCGTTCGACCAATCAGTGATCAGCTGCGTAATGTATAAATTGGAACCGGTTTTGTCCCTAGCCACAGTCGTTTCCGAATATTCTCATATGAATACCTGAGAAGAAATAAACTTGGAAGAAAGAAGCCTTGTTTTATTTCAAGTTTAAGAGGAACACACACACAAAAGAAAAGAAAAAATATACAGTCCACTACAACGACACTGCAACATTTTACAACTTTCGATTTTTTTTACATCAGCTTCTTCAAGACCAAAACATAACATAAAAAATATATTACTAACCTAACCTATTCCATTATAATCAAGATTTTTGAGCAGAAGTTGAAAAAAGAAATGAAACTGATTTTCTTTCAACAAAAAAAATTTTTTTTTTGTTATAGAATATTTAGTTAAAAACCACATTAAATGAAGAATAAAATCCATTACTTAATTTATTTAATTTCTACTTCCTTAAGCTGGATAATAGCTTTCGAAGTAGCGCATCCCTGCCTACAAAAAATCAGAAACATCGAAATTTTTTAATTGTCCGCTTCACGTGAAATGCCCCCACGGCCCCGTATTCATTCGCCGGTAGAGACCGATCGCGACAGATGACGTCACAGCGAGTCGAGTTCATTCTCGGGTGCGTTTCTGGAACTAATATACTAAAATTGCTGTATCTTCGTAATTTTTGGTCCGATTTAGATAATTTCTTCACAGTATTTACTGTATTTTTTGACGCTATAAGTCTGCATACTCCACTAAAATCGTGACTGATCCTCATTGACCTACACAACCCAGTTACTGGGTAAGTGGTTAAAACTTCCTGGTTCCATCTTTCTGAGGTGTAATCTTGCCGATAACCCACAGTCTTCTCAATCTTGGCTGGCCTGTTGGTCTAGTGGTTAGTGGCCCTGACTGCTATGCTGGAGGTCGTGGGTTCGATTCCCACCCAAGACAAATGTTTGTGTGATGAGCACGATTATTTGTTCTGTGTCTGGGTTATCATAGAACAAGCTCTACTTAGTTTGGGACTTGATAGCGTTTTTTTTTTTGTAGGTGGGAAAATCACCTAATGACAAATCTCGCTCTTGGGCGGAGCGGGAGATAGTGTCAGACTTTTACTGACTAAAAACCCACTCTTGTTCCTTCGTTACCTTTCGTACCAGGGCCGAGTCTTCCTTTCAGAATCAGACCCTTGGCCCCAGTAGGCTTCGACCCTACTGGGCCCCCTTTTTTTTTTGTTTTTTTTTTTTTAAGTTGGGAAATCATCCAAATGACTTCTCGCGCTCTGGGTGGAGCGGGAGGGCGTGTCAGACTTACTGACAAAAACCACACCTCTATCCTTCAATTACCCTTTGCGTACTAGGACTACGGGTTTCCCTTTCAGAAATTCTCCGCGGTCCTAGCTAGCGGGCATCGGCCCCGCTGGGCCCCTACGGTTTGCTGACATCTCTTTGAGGAGCGCGAGAATCACTACGCGCTGTTGACGACTGGGCTCGGTCCGGTTAATTACCGAACAGCCGGGCGGCGAGCTACCCAGTGCTCGACGTCCGCAAGCCCGCGTCTACCGTGGCTGGTAGTCGGGGTCGGAATTACGACGGCTAGGGCGTGAGGACCTTCGTTCCCTCACGTGTGCAGCCTCCTCCTTCGCTAGCATTACTGCTTCGCAGAAGGAGGCGACCGCCTGCCATTCCTCCTCGCTCCGGACCATAGCCTGAACCAGGGCCCGACGCGAAAGGTCGCTGCCGCCAATTGCCTCCACGAGGACACGGTGGTGCTCCGCCCAAGCGGGGCACGCCTCCACCGTATGCTCCACCGTGTCCTCCGGGTGGTCCACACAATGATGACACCCGGGCGTTGCTTCCGCCTGAATCCGATGCAGGAACCTCCCGAACTTGCCATGTCCGGTGAGGACCTGCGTCATGCGGTAGGTGAGGATGCCGTGTTGCCGCTCCAGCCACTCCTCAAAGAGGGGACTTACCGCCATAATTGTAGCGTGCCCAGCACTGGGTTGCGACAGTCGCCGTCACCATTCCACCATGAGATCCCGCCGGAACTCTGTCCGCCATGCCGCGACTTGGCGCGGCAGCGGAGTTTCGCCCCGGCGTTGCATCTCCACGCGCAAATCATGCATGAGTGCAAGGACTGTTGCCTCCAAATCCCATGGTGGCAGGCCAGCAAGGAGGCTCGCCGCTTCGCGGGAAATCGTGCGGTATCCCCGTATCATCCGGATGGCCATGACCCTCTGGCAAGCGTTTAGCATGGCCGCCGGTCGCTTTTGCAGCGACGGCGCCCACACCGGCGCCCCGTAAAGGGCCATGGACCGAACAATTCCCGCGTAGAGCCTCCGGCAGGAGGCGTCTGGACCCCCAAGGTTGGGCAGGAGCCGCTTTAGTGCAGCCAATAACAAAGTTCCATCGACTGTCGAGGACAAGTCCCAGGTACCGTTATTAGGGAACCCGGTGGTGGCGCGTTCCGAGGGCCATGAAAACACATGGCCTCGGACTTGTGCAGTGCCACTTCGAGTCCCAACTCTTGGATCCTGTCCACGACTGTCGCAACCCCGCGTGTCGCTAGTTCGGCCGCCGCCTGGTGCGACCTCCCCTGCGCCAGGACCAGCGTGTCGTCTGCGTAACAGACCACGCTGACCCCGTCGGGGAGGTCACCGCGCAACACGTAGTCGTACCCGATGTTCCACAAGGGCGGTCCTAGTACCGATCCCTGCGGAACACTGCACGACATCTCTCGCCGTCTCCACTCTCCCTCGTGACCAGGGTAGATGATGAACCTGTCCTTCAGGTAGGCCTCGATCAGACGACGGAGGTAGTCGGGCACCTGGTGATACCGGAGTGCCCTCCTAATGCTACTCCAGGGCAGGGAGTTGAAGGCGTTGGTGATGTCCAAGGACACCACCACTACGACCTTGCCCCGGGACACCGCATCCCCCGTCGTGAGGGCCCCACACGCGCATGATGGCGTCCACCGTGGAGCGCCCCCTGCGGAAACCAAACTGGCTGTCCGAAAGATCCGGCCCCACCCGCGCTAAATGCGCGACGAGGCGGTCTGCAATTACTCTTTCAAAGAGCTTGCCCACCTCGTCGAGCAGCACTATGGGCCGGTATGCGGACGGAGAGTCCGCAGGGCGCCCCGGCTTCGCTATAAGGACCAGTTTCCCGGTCTTCCAACGAAGTGGGAACTGGCCCCTCTCCAAACATGCACTAAACAGCCCTCTTAGTCAAGGCCCGAGTTCCTCCATGGCCAGGACCCAAGCTTTCCCAGTCAAGCCTTGGGGCGGTATTTTTGGCGTTTAGCCTTCGTACCGCCACTCTCATCTCTACCTCGGTCACCTCCGGAGTAACGTCGTCGTCGCCGTCGTGGTCCGCGTCGGACACCGCGGGGGGCGGAGCCATGGACGGGGAAGAATGCTCCCCTCTCGAAGGGAACAGAGCGTTCACCACACCCTCCACGAGCTGGGGCTGGAGACTCTGTGTCAGCGGGGGAGCCCGGGCACGGAGCTTATCCCGCACCATTTTGTAGGGGCGTCCCCACGGGTCTCCGTTCAGAGTCCCCAGCCACACGTCGCGGGCCTCTAATTTGGCCCGCCGTATTTCTGCTCGGAGGGTGCGCTTTGCCACCCTGTATCCCTCGTACAGCTTCGCCTCTATGGCCTCCGCATCCGGTGGGCGGATGCGGCGCCTGCGGTACCGGCGCCGTGCGGCAACTGCGGCAAGGCATGCGGCCTTGCGCAGTTCCGCAATCTCCGGCGACCACCAGTACACCTGACGCCGGGCACGTCCTGGCCGGACCCGGGGCATTGCCACGTCGCAGATTTCCGACATGGCCTCCCGGAACCACTCCGCCTCGACACCAATGTTGACAGGCCTATCTGGTGCTGGCACCCAGGCCTGTACAATCGCGGCTTCCAGGAGGAGCTCCCGGTCCAGCTGCTTCAGTGCCCACCGCGGACCACACTGGTTCTGTCAGACCGGCGCGGTCGAAGTCTGGGCGGAGACGTCAAACCGGATGTACCGGTGGTCTGAGTACGTCTCCACCCCCTCCATGACGCGCCAGTCGACGACGCGCGGAGACAGAGCGGGGCTGGCGAACGATATGTCTACCACGGACTCGCCCTACCTCCGCACGCACGTGGGGACAGAACCCCGATTTAGGACGACCAGGCCTACCTCCAGAGCCCAGTTCTCCACCATCCGGCCCCGTGCGTCTGTGTACCGGGAACCCCAAGCCAAGTTCTTGGCATTGAAGTCCCCGCAGACAACCACGGGGAGGGATTGAAACTCGGCGACGACGATACTTAACTCCATAAGGGAGTTGTGGAGATCGGCGAGAGTTCGGTTCGGGGAGAGGTACACACCTACCATAGCAATGTCCCCGAACCGTGCTGCTACGCAACCCCGTCCTCTCTTGAGGCCCTCGAGAGAAGGGGTACCGGCGGCGGCCGACGAAATTAATGTCACCGAGCCGTTCAGGTCCTGCACCCAGCCAGCCCTGGGTGGGACGTAGTACGGCTCGGTGACCACAGCGATATTAATCGACCAACGCGCCATGCTCTGGAGCAACAGATCCTGAGCGGGGACGCAGTGGTTGATATTCGCCTGGAGGAGACGTAATGGAGCAATTATTGGCAGTCCATTACAGTCTCCTCCCGAGCTCTCTGTGAGGGCCCTGTCGCGGCAGTTGCGGCGGTAGCTGTGGCGGCGGCAGCAACAGCAGCAGCAGCGGCGGTGGTGACGGCGGTGATAGGGGAGGGCCTCTTGGCCTTACCCCTGGCCTTGGTGGGGGGAACGCAGTTTCTGCTCCCAGCCCGGTGGTCGGCCGGCTTGCCAGCCGCTGCACACACGTAACAGTGTGGCGCGGCGTTGCAGGCTACGGCTTTGTGACCAGGCCGACCACACTGGAAGCAGTGCTCCGAGGTGCAGTGGACCCCCGCATGGTGGCCCACCTGGCAACGGAAGCACCTCAGAGGTTTGGGCTCCAGCAACTTCACCTGCGCTGACACCCAGCCCACCAGGAGCCTTCGGCCCTCCCCAGTTATGGCCTTGGCCGCCGACACGGGGCAGCTCACCGTTATGGTTCGCATGCCCGTGCTGTCAGCACGGATAGTGCCTGCCCGCACCTGGTCGTCAGAACACCTTCCCGCCCTGACAATGGCGGCCACTACCTCGTCCTCCGTCACGGAGTCGTCCAGGCCCATAATGCGCATATCAATGCACTTCGTGGGCCTGGACACTCGGGCCACCTAGGGACGCTCTGATCTTTTCAGCCAGAGCGTCCGCGGTAGGGCCGCTGTCCGCACCCTACTGGGCCCCTACGGTTTGCTGACATCTCCCTGAGGCGCGCATGGAGACTTTTGTGAAAGTTGTGGAATACACACATCTTGGCTTACCATCAGGTAAGATAATAGTCAAATGCAAGCCTTTTAAAACATACATATTTTGGTAAGCTCAAAACCAAAAAACAATTTGTAGGTCGCTTCCATTCGGCCAATGGGCTGTTCATTACAAATCATCAAATTTTATTAATTAAATAATTTATTTTTGTTACTTACATCCTGAAAGTGAAAAGACAAATTGGATTACTTCACATGTATTTTCCTGTTAAATATATGTTTTTATTATATAAAAATATTTACCATCAATTGTCTCCAATTCAGATATTATCTGATTAGGAGACAATTGATGGTAAATGCAACTTCCTTTTTTCTTTTTCTTTTTTGACTGAATATAAAAAAAAATACCATCATTCGTCTGAACATCATTCAGACGAATGTTGGTAAATATTTTGTAAAGTTTTTTTTTTATTACTTTTGCTTTTTTTTTCGGGTGGGAAAATCATCTAAAGACATCCCCCACTCTTGGGCGGAGCGCGAGATAGTGTCAGACTTTTACTGACTAAAAACCCACTCTTGTTCCTTCGTTACCTTTCGTACCAGGGCCGAGTCTTCCTTTCAAAATCAGACCCTTGGCGCCAGTAGGCTTCGACCCTACTGGGCCCCTACGGTTTGCTGATATCTCCCTGAGGCGCGCATGGAGACTTGTGTGAAAGTTGTGGATTACACACATCTTGGCTTACCATCAGGTAAGATAATAGTCAAATGCAAGCCTTTTAAAACATACATATTTTGGTAAGCTCAAAACGCTTCCATTCGGCCAATGGGCTGTTCATTACAAATCGTCAAATTTTATTAATTAAATAATTTATTTTTGTTACTTACAACCTGAAAGTGAAAAGAGAAATTGGATTACTTCACATGTATTTTCCTGTTAAATATATAATATGTTTTTATTATATAAAAATATTTATCATCAATTGTCTCCAATTCAGATATTATCTGATTAGGAGACAATTGATGGTAAATGCAACTTTCTTTTTTCTTTTTCTTTTTTGACTGAATATAAAAAAAAATACCATCATTCGTCTGAACATCATTCAGACGAATAATGATGGTAAATATTTTGTAAAGTTTTTTTTTATTATTTTTGCTTTTTTTTCGGGAGGGAAAATCATCTAAAGACATCCCCCACTCTTGGGCGGAGCGGGAGATAGTGTCAGACTTTTACTGACTAAAAACCCACTCTTGTTCCATCGTTACCTTTCGTACCAGGGCCGAGTCTTCCTTTCAGAATCAGACCCTTGGCGCCAGTAGGCTTCGACCCTACTGAGCCCCTACGGTTTGCTGACATCTCCCTGAGGCGCGCACGGAGACTTGTGTGAAAGTTATGGAATACACACATCTTGGCTTACCATCAGGTAAGATAATAGTCAAATGCAAGCCTTTTAAAACATACATATTTTGGTAAGCTCAAAACGCTTCCATTCGGCCAATGGGCTGTTCATTACAAATCGTCAAATTTTATTAATTAAATAATTTATTTTTGTTACTTACAACCTGAAAGTAAAAAGACAAATTGGATTACTTACATGTATTTTCCTGTTAGATATATGTTTTTATTATATAAAAAATTTTACCATCAATTGTCTCCAATTCTGATATTATCTGATTAGGAGACAATTGATGGTAATGCAACTTTCTTTTTTCGTTTTCTTTTTTGACTGAATATAAAAAAAAAATACCATCATTCGTCTGAACATCATTCAGACGAATGATGATAAATATTTTGTAAAGTTTTTTTTATTACTTTTGCTTTTTTTTTCGGGTGGGAAAATCATCTAAAGACATCCCCCGCTCTTGGGCGGAGCGGGAGATAGTGTCAGACTTTTACTGACTAAAAACCCACTCTTGTTCCTTCTTTGCCATTTTTCCAGGGCCCCGGGGATCACTTTCGCATCACCCATGGCTCCAGTAGGCCTCGACCCTGTTGGGCCCCTACGGTTGCTGACATCTCCTTGAGGCGCAAATATTTTTTAAAGTGCCATTACTGATGTACAGAACGCGGGTCAGTGTCAATAACATCCTGAAAACAGTAGTTGAGAGTCCTTACTCCCCAATTCTGAGGAACTATGTGGAGAGAATGATGAGGTAGTTTTCTGCTTGCTATATTGTTTTCTTCATATCTTGTCTTTGTGTATTACTAACACTAACTTTAAGTAATTTTAAGTTTACTAACAAAGTGGATCATAGTGTTGTCTTTTTAAATAAAAATTATTATTATTATTTATAGGCTTGCAATGAATAGTATATTCGAACGTACGCTGAATTAGCTGAATACCGAATATTTGGCGAGCTCCTAGACTGAATAGCCGAATATTAGGCAAAAGTATTCGGCCGGAGTGTGATTCCGTGTTTGACCAAGATTGCAGCAAAATATTTGTCGGCATGTGTTTATTCAAAGCGTCTTTTGTCTGAAGAAAAAAAGTTAACAAATTCCTAACAGTGCAGAACAGTTAGTCTTGCTGCACCATAACCTTCCCTTTTTATATTTTGATTACGACAATTATTCAATGATCGAAGGCGCAGAAAATTAAATTAACTGTATTCTCATAATCAAAAAATTAACTGTATAAAGAATACAGTAAATTTTTTAATGGTTTAAATTTTTAGTAATATAAGAATATTTTTTTTTAATTTGTATGATTAATTAGTTTTTACATACACATGTATACATCAACATATACATGTTGTACTCATTCCAAACAATTTTAAATTTGTAACACGTGGATGACGTAGTTAGTTATGCACATAGATATCCAGAGATATGCCTTCATTGCCGATTAGTAAGGAGTCCTAGTGATGCCGCTTATCTCCCACCAAAATAATTACAACATTCACAAATAGTGTATATACGACAAGAATTTACAATTCACTTACATGAGAAAACTTAAAAATTAATTTACAAACGTTATTGGTAGCGTACAGTAACAGTTTTGTCTTAATTACAATTTAAAGAGAAGTAATCAAAAAGTGTAAGTCGATAAATAGTTGCATACTTAAATCGTAAACATACACGGAGTACGAACAACTGGAAGCGGCATGTACTAAGGTGCGCTTGGTTTGTTAAAGATGTGTAATTTTAAGTATTTTTTAAACATTGACATTGACTTTGCATTTTTAATATTATTTGGTAATTTATTATACAGTGCAGCACCTTCGTACATTACACTTTTTTTGCCATAGTTTATGCGTGGTGAGTATAATTGTATGTCATTTGCATTTCTAAGCCTAATTTTGTGTATTTGATGTTTTTTCATAAAATGTATTTGTGTGTGAATGTTTTTATTAAGTATTTTTCTTATAAGAATACAATTATATAAGTATATTTGTGATATATTCATTAGCTTAGTTTCACTGTATATTTTTTGTGTTGGTGTACTGTAATCATAGTGGAAAAGTGTGTGGAGTTTCGTAAAATCCGTTCTTAGCGGATATCTACAACTTATAAGGAACCTACCTGCCAAATTTTAAGTTTGTAGGTGCTAAAGTTTATGAGATTTTGTGATTAATCAGTGAGTGGTATTTCCCTTTTATATATAGGGTGACTGGTTATTAGTGTACGATACTTAAACACGTGATTGTGCTCATGATAACCAACAACTTTTACTATGGGAACAAACCTGAAATCGCGAAAAAAAATCAGCTGTTCAGTACATTTATGTTTGCCTAATGTACTGAACAGCTGAAACTTTTTCGTGATTTCGGCGTTGCTCCCATAATAAAAATTGTTTGTTATCATGAGCACAATCACGTGTTTAAGTATCGTACACTAATTGCCAGTCACCCTATATATAGAAGATTATAAAAAATTAATATAAATTTTCTAATACAGAAGATGATTATGTACCTGTGTTATACATATCAATGATTATTTAATGATCATATGAGAAATAAAAATACGAATACATAATAAATGGATAATTTCTTTAATTTTACCAATTATCTCACTAGAACAAAATATATTACTAAACTATTTGGTATTCGGCCGAATAATATATAAGTAGATATTCGGTATTCTGCCAAATATGTACCTACTCGTATAAAAGCAGCCGAATAGGCCGAATACCGAATAATAACCGAATATTCGTTGCAAGCCTATAGTAATTTACCAATGTACCTACCATTTAATTATGACATTAAATATATTCAATGCATTATTAGACTTTTTTTTTAAATTCTTGATAGGTTCGCGCTTGACCGCTATCTCACCTGATGGAAAGCGACGATGCGGTCGACGATGGAGCGCGCTTACCTAGAAGTAACCTATTCAAGACTCCCGGGTTGTAGCCATCTTTTTGCACTTTAGACAATAGATTTATAATATTTAAAATAATTTATAAATTTATGCAATATTAAAATCGAGTAAAAATAAAACGCCGACGTCATAGCACTTCTTGTGTGAGAACTGCCTTTTTAATTATTAACTTTATTTTAATGTGTCACCTGCTATCACAGATTTTTCTCTATATTCTACTCAACAGTTCTAGATAATTACATTTATTAGTTTAGTTATGAAACTTAAATAATAACTAAACTATTTATACTAAAACCGAACTATATACATACAAACTATAAAAACTATTATACTAAACCTAACTATGTACATATAATACAAAAACACCTATTACACTCAGGCGTCGAAGTACTCCTCCACATCGCTGTCATCCGGAAATGTGCCCAGAAGGCAAGCATTGCCACGTTGATTGGCAATGCTAATTCTTTGGGCGAAGAACGAGCCAGCCCTCTGGTCACGCAAAGTGTCGATCAGACGGCGTGAAATTTCCTTAAAAAGGAGACGCGCACTCGGACCCCATGACCCAAGCGTTTCGACCCCAAACGGCTCAAAACTGTAATTACCAATAAGATTACAGTATTTGCGCCGTTTGAGGGTTTCAGCAGCCGCAGCGGCAGCGCCGGCACAGCCCGCCGAACTAAGAACATGGGATGGCGCAAGGGTGTCGACACAGGTTGCGTCCCACACCAGAGGCCTACCCACCTTCCACGGCACCAACGTCATACCATCTGGTCTCTTCCCATCGTCACGTACCAAGCTGCTAGGTTCTAATACGGCAGGTACGCCAGCGGTGACGAGAGCTCGACGAATAATGTCGTTGATGCTAGCGTGCCGTGCTATGCGGCCTGCGCTCCTGCAGCAGGACAGGCCATGATGTCCGAGGCTGTCGACAGATTCGCCACAGTGGCACCGATGTGGAGCAACACAAGGTGCGCCTAAGCGTAAACAGATTGCGAGCCGAAACGAGGCGTCATCCATCATAGTGCCCATGGTGGATGACGGGAGTGCCTGAAGCCACAAACCCGTCTCCCATTCCCCTACAGCCAGCAGACGCGCACGCTCAGCAGTACTTGACGACGTATTCATTAGGTTGTTCCGTACAATACTGCAGAGCGGCACATCCCACCGTCTCTGCGAGGACAGGTTGTCGGGCAAATCCGTGTTGGGACAAGCCATTTTCCAAGCGTTCAACGCATCGGACAAGCACGCGCGGTACCTCAACATTAACCAGTGAGGAAGATAAAATATTCCTGGTTAAAGTTTCAGTACTGTGCACCGAGGAGAGGAAAGCTGGTACTTATACTTGAAATTTTGCGGACGCCGAGGCCACCTAGCCGGATGGGAAGAGTGGCTTGCTGCCATGCTCGGTCGTCCAAGGCCACATTTAGGATCGAAGATAGTGTGTTCCTCATAATTTGATCGACTTTTTCCAAAAGTTGTGGATGTTTCCAAAGATGGGAGAAGCGAAGGCTATATGTAAATTTTGGTCCAAAACAACAGTATCGAATGAGTGTGAAAGCCGAATGCATGTTGATTTTGAAAAGTCGTTCTATGAATGTTGGAAAAGATTAATCGAAAATTGGGGAGCCCAGGAGGTGAAGAGAATTTCTATCGGTGATTTGGATATTTGGTACTATTGAGTTAAATTTTTCTAAAATCGTCTGTCTGTCAGTCGTTTGGGGGACGAAAATTTCGCATTTTGATAGGTTAAGTTGTAATCATCAAAACATTAAATCTTTTAAGACCGTGTCTACGTCACCTCCTAGGGTTCCGTCATCCAAATACCAGACATTGAATTTAGAATTTAGCTGCCGAATGATTGGATTTATAGCCAAACTGAAAATGACTGGCCCAAGAGGGTCACCCTGTTGACAGCCAACGGCTGATTCCAAAAGGTTTTCCTTATAAAGTAATTTAGAGGGATGCCTATAACATTGATAAAGAAAACTGTAAATTTTGGGTATTTCTTTTTGAGCTTCTGTCAACAAGGTGTCCCTGTTCACGGAATTAAAGGCATTCTTAATGTCAACCTTAAGAATGACCTCACCTTCATTGCTGTTAAGGTAAGTAGAAAGGGCATGTACCGCAGCCTCACAGCCCCCTTTGGATCCGAAACCCAGCTGTAGGGGCTGGAATTTGCTGGCAAGTGCTTCACTATAGAAAGCACAGCAAATTTTGGCTGCGATACGTCGGTAGGTAGACCCTACGGCAATGGAACGAATGCCGCCATCCTTTTTGCGCAAAGCAGATAGGTTTGCCCCGTATAGGACATCAATGACGGCTTCGTTCACATTGCCGCAGAGCACTTTATTTTAATTGTATTTTTTGTTGTTATAGCGGTAATAGATGTTTTTTGTGATGATGTAACACTTTACAGATTTCAGACTTTTTTCTATAGGTACTTGTGCTATGAAACCGTACAAACTTACTGTCTTCGTAATAACTTAGAAACTGTCTTTTTTTTTCGGTGGGAAAATCATCTAATGACATCCCTCGCTCTTGGGCGGAGTGGGAGATAGTGTCAGACTTTTACTAACTAAAAACGTTTCGTCCGGTACGTGGTCGCCACTCAAGAACCTTTTGTCCCCATCGACCATCTGTTCTGCGAGCAATGTGCCCTGCCCACTGCTACTTAAGTTTGGAGATTCTTCGGGATATGCCGTTCTTCATTCATTACCAATCATCAAACATTTATGAAATAATTTATTTTTGTTACTTACAGTCTGAAAATGAAAGAAGAAATTGGATTATCAATGTTTTATTTTTTTTAAATAAATTGTAGCCCCATACTAGGAGTTACTCTTGTATCGAACCGGCGACCCGCAGCGCAGCTGCCGGTCGTCAATCACTGCGCCAACCGTGCCCTCAAAAATATGTGTGTGTTATTTAAGCATTTCATTCAACCTGCATAATTTTTTCCTATGATGGATACCTACAGCTTAATATCAGTATTTTACATTGATTGACTGCATATCAGACCACCCACTGTTTCTGATAGGGCCCGATTTAAGCGTGGGGGAGGCGGATTGCTCGAAGCGGTGAAAATACGGGGCGAGAAAATTATTATTTAATGAAAAAGTGAAATAATAAAAAAATATCGGCCAAGTGCAAGTCGAAATCGCAGACGAAAGGTCCGTACCATTCATCATCATCATCATCATTTCAGCCGAAAGACGTCCACTGCTGGACATAGGCCTCCCTCAAGTGTCGCCACAATGAACGGTCCTGTGCGTCTCGCATCCATCGGACTCCCGCAACCGTTACCAAGTCATCGGTCCACCTTGTAGGAGGCCTTCCAACGCTACGTCTTCCGGTACGTGGTCGCCATTCCAGAACCTTTTGGCCCCAACGGCCATCTGTTCTGCGAGCAATGTGCCCTGCCCATTGGCACTTTAGTTTGGCGATTCTTCGTGCTATGTCGGTAACCTTGGTTCTCCTGCGGATATCCTCATTCCTGATTCGATCACGCAAGGAAACTCCTCTACTCTACCCTACTCTACCCTACTCTACCCTACTCTACCCTACTCTACCCTACTGTACCCTACTCTACCCTACTCTACCCTACTCTAACCTACTCAAAAAAAAAAAGTATTCTATGTCCGTCTCCTGGTTCTAAGCTACCTCCCCACCATCTTTCAGCCAAATCGGTTCAGCCGTTCTTGAGTTATAAATAGTGTAACTAACACGACTTTCTTTTATATATATAGATACTGTTTTTTTTTTACTTACAGGCTGAAAGTGAAAGGTCGGATTACCATTTTGAAAATACGTGTATATTTATATAGTAATGCATTTCATTCAACCTACCTAGTATTTTCTTAATATTGGTAGATGCATCTGAATACCAGTATTTTACATTAAACGACAGCATATTTCGCATCCACAACCCAGTAACTGTTTCTGGGGTTGAGGGTCCATTTATCTGATGCTGTATTTTGGCCTACACTGCCCAGACTGGCTCATCTCATACGGAACAGGATATTAACTATTTCAGTGCGATATGAGGTTAAAAGGCCTTATGCATGAACTCGCAGTCAGTGCGGAGCGCTTATATAGCGTTCTCCCTCTGGTGCGGACGCTGTAATTTAAAGAGCTCTCTTTGTGTAAAAGAGACAAATATATATTTGTGATCTTCTTTTGAACGGCTGCTTATTTTTGTAATAATACTTGTATAAGGCCTTTCGACCTTATGCCGCACTGGAAGCCAAAAATTGCAATTCCTTGCGGATACAAGGCCTAATGACCTTATGTGCAGCACAACGCCTATTAGCCTTATAACGCACTGATTTAAATAACAAAATTAAATAGTGTTGTTTTGACTTTCTTTGTGAACACACGTGCAGTGAAAGTGCCATAGGGATACCAACCAAAGGCGATAATAGTAGATTATGTGACTAGGGGATAAAGCAGTGTCTTTAAGTCGCGGGTGGCGGATGTTGAATTCCGAACGAAACGAAGGTTGCTAATTTTAATCCCGAACGATAGTGAGGGATTTATATAATTAACTCCCGAGCATTGCGAGGGAGTTAATAAAGAAACCTGAGTGAAGTGAGGAATTCAAGCCGCCCAAGACAAAGACAGCTTTATCCCCGTGTTGGATACTCTACTTTTTACACCATCTGTGAGATAATTAAAAGACAATTTAATAAAAGAAATCATAATCATAATACAGAAATATAAGTATTATTTACGAGTTAATCTTAACTATCACTCAAAATGTTTTGAGATTTGAAACAAACAAAATTCACTACTCACTATAGTTTAAATTTTCTATAACGCTCGCTTGTTCATTACTTTTTTTTAGAAACTATTTTTATTGTTTTTTTTTTTGTTAGTTGCCAGTTTGTTGGCCAGTTTGAAATTTGAATAAACTTGTTTGATGCACTACATTTTAATTCACATAATGCTGACGGTTTTTCACGTTCCAAATTTAAATCTCATTATTCCCTAGGGATCGCCCATACTGCATTATCTCCCTAGGGACATAATGACTTGCTTTAAGTGATGGTTGTATGACGTATAAAAGGGAATTATCGAGCAGGTGGTGTAAAAAAGTAAATACTTATGTATATGTATTTAATTATTGACTTTAAAATAACACGGCCAAATTTTCGGAAGAGGTAGCATGGCACCTTGCTTTGGAAGGCCCTCAGGTGGACCGATGACCTGGTGAGGGTCGCGGGAATCCGATGGATGCGAGACGCACAGGACCGGTAATTATGGTGACACTTGGGGAGGCCTATGTCCAACAGTGGACGTCTTTCGGCTGAAATGATAATAATAATGATGGCACCTTTATTTTTCTTTTTTTAAGGGTGGAAGTCATCCAATGACTTCTCCCACTCTGGTTGGAGCGGGAAGGCGTGTCAAACTTTTACTGACTAAAACCACACCTGTGTCCTTCAGTTGCCCTTTCAAATGCAAATAATAAAATTATAAAATAATAATAATAATAAAAAAATAATGTTGATAAAATACTGTTTATGATTTTTCCCATCACTAAAATTATCTTACATGTACCTTTAACTAAGTGCGGTTAATGGGTCGATAAGCCTTGTGTTTGTTTTTCCATTGTTTTCTTAAAGTACTTGCCGAAGCAATTGGCGACAATAGTATAACGTAAGTCCACTCTTTTACAATAACTTAGTCACAAAATTAATTATAAAATAAAAGTCATCGCAAAGATTTTTGAATTTGAACTCACCCATATATAACAAGGCTTTTCGACCCAATAACGCACTGGTAGAAAGTTTAGGTCAAAGGCCTATAGACCTTGTAACGCACTGGAGGAAAGAGTGCCTCAAATACTTCCCGCAGCTAACGTGTTAAGTCCCATATCTTCATCATCATCATTTCCGGCGCGTATTGTTCCGCGCGCGCCTCAGGGAGATGTCAGCAAATCGTAGGGGCCCAGCAGGGTCGAACCCTACTGGGGCCATGGGTAGTGTGAAAACGAAACCCGGGCCCTGGGACGAAGGCAACGAAGGAACAGGAGTGGGTTTTTAATCAGTAAAAGTCTGACACTATCTCGCGCGCACAAATCCCGCCCAAGAGCGGGATTTGTCATAAGATGATTTACCCACCTATAAAAAAAAAAAATCATCATCATTTCAGCCGAAAGACGTCCACTGTTGAACATAGGCCTCCTCCAAATGTCGCCGTTCGTTGTGGCGACACTGTGTGTTCTGCGAGCAATGTGCCCTGCCCACTGCCACTTCAGTTTGGCGATTCTTCGTGCTATGCCGTTCTTCATTCTTTACCAATCATCAAACATTATGAAATAATTTATCTTTGTTACTTACAGGCTGAAAATGAAAGAGCAAATTGGATTATCGTTTAAATTTTGGAGAGTGTGCGCGGGAATTGCATGACTTGATTCCGCCATCTCCTTTCTACCATCGGACAACCACCCTTACGTTGTTGAAACTTTAACAGTCCGGACTAAGCGTTTCGCTTCGTCGTTTATACCGCGTACATCGAAGGACTGGAACAATTTGCCTGCTGCAGTCTTTCCGTCCAACTATAATTTAGGTGTCTTCAAGGCTAGAGTGAATAGGCTCTGGCAGCAGTATCGTCATAGCGCTTATTGGGTTTCTTATTATTTGTCTGCACTAATTGTTTTAATAGATTCGTGTGTTCTCTTTTTACCTTCTTTGTAGTTTGAGTACATATATATATATACTAGCTTTTGCCCGCGGCTTCGCTCCCGTCAACTGACTACTATATCCAACTCTACCCAACTCTACCCTACACTACCCTACTCTACCCTACTCTACCCTACTCTACCCTACTCTACCCTACTCTACCCTACTCTACCCTACTCTACCCTACTCTACCCTACTCTACCCTACTCTACCCTACTCTACCCTACTCTACCCTACTCTACCCTACTCTACCCTACTCTACCCTACTCTACCCTACTCTACCCTACTCTACCCTACTCTACCCTACTCTACCCTACTCTACCCTACTCTACCCTACTCTACCCTACTCTACCCTACTCTACCCTACTCTACCCTACTCTACCCTACTCTACCCTACTCTACCCTACTCTAAAAAAAAAAAAAAAAAAAAAAAAGTAAAGTAAAGTATCCTATGTCCGTCTCCTGGTTCTAAGCTACCTCCCTGCCAATTTTCAGCTAAATCGGTTCAGCCGTTCTTGAGTTATAAGTGAAGTAACTAACACGACTTTCTTTTATATATATAGATATATATATTATGTATATTGTATTTATAGTATTTAAGTAAGTATGTATTTGTTTAAAATATAATGTATTAATAACAATATGTACCTAATGCTTAATATTGCACCTACCACCAGTTGTCTCTGCATCACCCAAAGGTTGACTGGTAGAAAATGCCTTGAGGCATTAAGTCCGCCTCTGTACTTTTGTGTGCATAAAGAATTAATAAATAAATAAATAAATAAATAAACTAGTGCGCCTCACCATCAATGATTGCATCACTGCTTACCATCAGGCGGGATCGCAGTTAAGCACTGGTTTATATCAATTAAAAAAAAAAAGATTTTTTTAAATTAAAAATCGCAGTTTCCCACTAGGAATTACTCCAGCATCGTGGGTGGATTCACAATCATATAAGCTCACATACAGAAGACACCCAGACCCTAAATACCTATCTGCAGTCCATACAAAAATTTGTTCCGAGCGGGATTCGAACCGGCGACCCGCAGCGCAGCAGCCAGTCCCTATATCAATGCGCCGAATCAACCGAGTCGTCAAAAATGTGTGTGTGTTATTCAAGCATTTCATTCAACCAAGGCCTCGAGTCTGCTATTACAATAGTGTCAGAATGGTCTATAATTGATTTCATAATTGTTGATTTTGACAAGTTTGGTAATCTACTAATACAATGGCATCATTATGACTTTCCAATGATCAACCACTGATACTCCATTGAAAGAAATGGCACAGAATGGTAATCTCGTACATAATGACAAATTAATGTCTGACGTATGCGGTAATCTGCTAAAATTTTGACAGTTCCTTTGATCAGTGACCTACCGTTAAAACGTCATTGTGCGGTCATTACTTTTAATATCTAATCACATACGTGGAAAGATGTCCACTGTTGGACGACGATAATGTAATGACGATGAAAAATAAATAAAAGTGCCTGACATAATTTACCAATTCTTACACACAGACATAATAATAATAAATATACATAATTGACTTAAATGAATATATAATTTAATAATGACAACAATAAAAATAAATAAAAATACCTGACAAAATTTACCTAACCTACTTATACAAAACATAATAATAATATACATAAAAGCTGTTGATCCCCGCACGAACGCCGGCGTTCACGCGCCATTGTCTTTCTATTGTGTCTCTAATTACGCTACTCAAAAGGATAATTAATTTTAATAATAATAATTTACTATTAATGACGACAAAAATAAGTAAAATATTTGACATAATTTACAATTACTTATACAATAGACATAATAATAATAATAATAGCCTATTCAATAGCCTTCTTTCAGGCGGAAACAAGGTGCGCGCCTTCAACGGTTGGGTCACGGTAATATTATCTATACAGTATTCCAACTTCATACAAATGGACGAAACGCGAGTTATACCTACGCGCCTCGATCTCGAGGTGCGCTCGGGATGCAGACAGTCGAGTCTGTGCCGCGCGATTTTTTCAATAAAAATAAGTTCAAGTACATATTTATATATTTAATATGACGAGTAGGATATATTGTGCTGTTTTTGGTTGCATGAATTCTTCATTTAAAACCAAACATATAAATTGTAAAGTAGCTGCAGGTATCTATAACCAAGTAAAAGATATTCCTTTTTCCCCACCTTGTCCATGTATCCCAAAACAAATTTTAATTACGAGATAAGCAGAATCCTTCGGTTATTAAGAGCTCCCTGCGCTCACTTAGATATCAAGGCTAACAGTGAACTATCGTAAGCTTTAGAATGCGGATTTTTGTACTTTAAAATTTAATAATAAAGCATTTCGTAGGTACGTCTCAGTCGAGGCGCAAATATTTTTCGGTCGCAAATATTGAACACTTCCGATTCAATTCACAAAGTATTTTATTTGTTTATATAAAAAAGTATATTTACAATCACAAAACTAAATGGAAACACAAAGTAGGCAAATGTAATTAAAATGCTGGAGGCGAGCAGCCATAGTGCGGGCAGCCCTATCGCATGTTTACGTACCGCGCGGCTGTAGGCATTTATTTCAAAGATACGGCCGAGTTACAATACTGTATAGATAATATTACCGTGGTTGGGTCATGCCGGTATTGATGTACTCTTTCGGCGTGCTGAAATGGACTCAAACGGAACTTGATGCCCTGGATAGGCGGGTCCGTACACTGCTGACTGCATACCGAATGCATCACCCACGATCGTCGGTCATGAGACTGTATATCCCGCGGAAGTGTGGGGGTCGAGGCTTTTTAAATGCTAAGACCCTGCAAAATCGCGAGGTATGCAGTCTCAGGGAATATTTCCTAACCGCCGACGACGTGGGTATGCATCGTGATGTAGTGGCAGTGGACAAGGGACTCACCCCGCTCTCCTTGGCTAACGAGAGCTGGCGCAAACCTGTAGTGCTTGACACTAACGATCGCAGGGAAGTATGGCAGAGTAAGAAACTCCACGGACGCTTTTTCCGGGCCCTTCATGGGCCCGATGTAGATCAACTAGCGTCCGTAGCCTGGCTGCGCGTCGGTGACCTCTTTGGGGAAACCGAAGGTTTTGTGTGTTCAATTATGGACGAAGTTATCATGACGAATAACTACCGGAGATTTATTGTGAAGGACGGCACGGTTGACATCTGTCGGGCATGTCACCGACCGGGTGAATCAATCCGCCACATTATCTCTGGTTGTTCTCGTCTAGCTAACGGGGAATACTTGCATAGACACAACCTTGTAGCCAGGATTATCCATCAGCAACTTGCTCTGAATTACTCTCTTGTGGAATCGGAGGTGCCATACTACAGGAATGTGCCCGACCCAGTTCTCGATAATGGCGATATCACGCTGTACTGGGTCCGGTCCATCATCACTGACAGGACTATTGTAGCCAATAAGCCTGATATAGTGGTGGTGGACCGAAGAGAGAGGCGTACAATGATTG
Organism: Mythimna impura; assembly: GCA_905147345.3. Taxonomy (NCBI): domain Eukaryota; kingdom Metazoa; phylum Arthropoda; class Insecta; order Lepidoptera; family Noctuidae; genus Mythimna; species Mythimna impura. The sequence goes on along the minus strand of LR990368.1, from coordinate 3,033,217 downwards.
TTGACATATCCGTTCCGCATGACGAGAACCTCGTGAAAGCCGAGAAAGACAAACAAATCAAGTATATTGATTTGGCTCGCGAGGTTGTCGACATGTGGGATGTAGACTCGGCGATCATTGTACCGATAGTCGTGTCAGCCAATGGCTTAATAGCCAAGAGCCTCGACAAACACCTTAGGAGCGTTAGGCGGCTGGATCAAGGGCTTGATCCAGAAAGCGGTACTCCTGGACACGGCTCGTATTGTCAGGAGGTTCCTTTCTCTGGAGCCCTGACCGCCGGTAGCTTGGACCCTGTTCCCGATACTGGTGGGACACTGTTTTTTATATTTTTAAATGTTTTTTTTATTTTTTTTTATTGAAATTTTAAAAAATATAATTTATATGTTACTTACAATAATGAATAAAGAAAACAATAATATGCATACACAATCTAATTTAAATATATACATACATAATTTAATAATAAAGATGACAAAAACAAAAATTAAATAATCGGACACAATCTACCAATACTTATACACATACATAATAACATGCATCTATTAGATCTACCTACAATAATTAATTCCATGAATTGTTACTTTGCCGCCATCCTCTCTCCTAACTTTGCTGTGCCCGACAGGGTCCATATGGATCTTGACTATATTTTATACCACCTATGTACATATTAAGGAATGCAATAAAGTATTGAGTATTGATTATTGTTGGACATAGGCCTCATCCATTGTGTAGCCACAACGAACGGTCCTGAGCGTCTCGCATCCATCGGATTCCCGCGACCTTCACCAGGTCATCGAACCACCTTGTGGAACCGCTTGAAAGTAGGTTCCTCCATACAAACTTCAGACCCCAGTTTCACACCTTTAGGGGGATTAATTTTGAAAAATCCTCTCTTAGTGCTAGCCTACATCATTAGAGGAAGCCTTGTGCAAAATTTCACGTTACTAGTCCCAGTAGTTTCGGCTGTGCGTTGATATGTCAGTCAGTCAGCTTCTACTTTTATATATATAGATTCTGCTAGACGTACAATGATATTCCAACGGTACATTGTATGGCAGACATCCCTTCCTTAGGCGCGGTTTTTTTTTTTTTCGGTGGGAAAATCATCTTATGACATCCCCCGCCCTTGGGCGGGGCGGGAGATAGTGTCAGACTTTTACTGACTAAAAACCCACTCCTGTTCCTTCGTTGCCTTTCGTACCAGGGCCGAGTCTTCCTTTCAGAATCAGACCCTTGGCCCCGGTAGGCTTCGACCCTGCTAGGCCCCTACAGTTGCTGACATCTCCTTGAGACGCGCGTGGAACAGTACGTGCCGTCAACGACTTGGGCTCGGTCTGGACGGTCGGATGGCGAGCCACCCATTGCTCGTCGTCCGCAAGCCTGCGCCTACGATGGCCGGAAATCGGGATCGGAATCCCGGCGGCGATTAGGGCGTGAGGACCGTTGCCTCACGCGATCGGCCGCCTCCTTTGCTAGCATTACTGCTTCGCAGAAGGAGGCAACCGCCTGCCACTCCTCCTCGATCTCGGCGCGAGAGATCGCCGCCGCCGATCTCCCCCACGAGGACACGGCGTTGCTCTGCCCTAGCGGGGCACACCTCCACCGTGTGCTCCACCGTGTCCTCCGGGTCCTTAGGCGCGGTACGTTTTAGGAACACTTCCATTGTGCGCACAGCTATGATTTATGAAAATCTGTGTTTCTTGATGACTCCAATCTGGGAGTCTTTAAAAGAGGAGTTTTTTTTTAATCATTACGCTTTACCACTACCCCACCTGACGGTAAGCGATGATGGAGCATGCTAGCCCAGAAGTAACCTATTCATTCTCGACTTAAAGACCCCCAGGTTGCAGCTGCTATCAGGAAACACAGACTCTGGCAGGGAATTCAACTTCAAAATAAATTTATTTTTTTTACTTACATCCTGAAAATAAAAAGAAAAATCGAATTACCATTTATTTATTTATTCCACAACTATCACACAACGCCATCTAGTCTCAAACTAAGCAGAGCTTGTGTTATGAGTACTAGATAACTGATAAACATACTTATATATTTTCTAAAGATAAATTACACCCAGGCACAGAACAAATGATCGTGCTCATCACACAAACATTTGTCCTGGGTGGGAATCGAACCCACAACCTTCGGCGTAGCAGTCAGGGCCACTGACCACTAGACCAACAGGCCAGTCAATAATTAATTGTAATTTGAATAATAAGAGGACTACTGCCCCCTAGCCAAGTTACAACCGTTTCGTTTCGATTCTCTTTTCGATGATCGCCTCGAGTCGGCCACGCCTCCTATTCCTTTGTTCTGAGCATTGAGATGACGTCAGAATAAAGAAATCGAAGGCGTGGCCTACTCGAGGCGATCGACGAAAAGAGAATCGAAACGAAACGGTTGTAACTTGGCTAGGGGGGAAGGAGCTAACCGCGAGTTTATGATCCTCTACAGTAAACAGAATGAAGGAAAATAGGTACCTATATGTTATTCTTCAGGATTTAAATGCTATTGCAGTAACATAATTATTTACTCTTGACTTAGGGCCGACGCTGCGTTAGAGTGCTTTTCCACGAGAGGTGTGATGTGTGCTTTGGATGCATTTGATATCCACCAATCATATTCATTGGTCCACATAGCTTAGCATTGGTGAAAACGGATTCAACTAAGATATGTTTTTTATATGAAGGGATGCGTGCTATAGATGCGTGCTATGGATGCGTGCTATGGGTGCGTGCTATGGATCCATACTATCGATACATCGCAGAGCTGTGCATCTTCCTCGCGCAGCTACTTTGCAGCGGCGCATCTTCATAGCACATCTTACTCGCATCGCTACATAGCTTAGTATCGGTGGCAACGGTCACATAGTTTCATATCTTCGCTATAACATCCTCGCAGCTGCATAGCACATATCTGGTGGAAAAGCAGCCTTACGCGGTCGCCCGCGTGGTTCCATACAAAAGTGCTCCATCGCGGCTCGCCACGCGGGCGTTTTGCTACGTAAAAATAGATTAAAGTTCTCCATCGACACGACTACATGCACACCGTTAAAGTTGAATTAGCGACACTGCGCAGGTAATAATCCGGTTTCCGCTACGGAGACCACCGCACACGACACACGCGCATAGTCACGTTACGGGTACCCGCGCGTGCGCCCGCTTAACGCAACGTTGGCCCTTAAACCTCTCTAGGTTGTAGCTATCAGAGAGCACAGACTCCGGCAGGCTTCTCCGGCCGTTACCACTGGTTCACTGTTCATTCATGGCCGAATGACGTCCACTATTGGACATAGGCCTTTCGTCTCACATCCATCGGATTCCCTTGACCCTCACAAGGTCATCGGTCCACCTTGTGGGAGGCCTTCCAATGCTGCGTCTTCCAGCCACTGTTCATTACTAATCATTAACTTTTATTTATCAAATAGATTATTTTTGTTACTTACTTCCTGAAAATAAGAAGAAAAAGCTTATTACCATTTGAACAAAAATATGTAAATACTAACTTCTGCCAGAGCCTCGCTCGCGTGAAAGTAGGCTTCTCCATACAAACTTTGGACTGTTTGGACCCCAGTATCATCCCCTTAGGGGGTGAATTTTGGAAAATCCTCTCTTAGTGCTCGCCTACGTCATAAAAGAAAACCTTGTGCAAAATTTCACGTCCCTAGACCCAGTAGTTTTAGCTGTGCGATGATATGTCAGTCAGTCAGTTTTTCTTTTTATATATATGTCGTGGATTGATGGCGCAACGGTGCGACGGACAGCGCCATCTAACAATTAGTTTCGTAAACTAATAATATCGTCACCGGAAACGCAAGCGGCACCCTACCGCTTGGACACGATCGTCGGTAGAGGGGATGCAGCGAGGACTGGAGGGAAGCCCCGAGAGGTGCGTCATTCTACCTCGGACAGCCTCGGCATACGCTTAGTACCAACGCACGTGTTTGTTTCCTTTTGTAAAACCGTTATCAAAATAAAATTATTCTGATTCAAATTATCTTTCGTTCGAGTACCCAAGTCAGTGCCCACACCTACCAAGAACTATGTCGGATCATGATGAAGACCCGATGTTTCGCATCTCAGCCACCCTTGATGCGACATCAGAAGTGGGATACACTCGAACTGAAGAAACTCAAGAAATATTGCAGAATGAAGCCGTGACGTCACGGTGCGACGAGAATTTACCCCGCACGCTGCTGGCTGCTCAAAACCAGAATATGATGTCCCTGATAGAATCCATCAAGGCCCCGGCAAGTACCAAGCGTATTTCTTTGCCTGAATTTGACCCAGATAAGCCGGATGAAGACGCACGTGCCCTGCATACGACAGCAGATCTGTACCTATCTGAAGTACCGCTTCAAGGAAGTGCCTTGATCATCACCTTTGGCAAGGCAACCAATGTAACCACTTCAGACCAAAGAAGAAGTTCTTCAAGACCAAAGCAGCCTTCGGACGTCGTCTGTTCCTGATGCGATAAAGCAACAATAAAGGTGCCGGTGCGGCTGGAGGCCCGAGCAGTTCTGGGGCAGCGCCTGCGTCAGCAAAGCGCTACGAGACGTCCAGAAGTTTGCTATGTTGGCAATCCCAGCAGTACGCTGATGAATCTGGTGAGTCATGTCCATTTTATTATGATTCTGGTGTCGAATGCTCTCTCATCAAAGATTTTGTTGCGTCAAAACTTAGTGGCAAGCTTAGTGTAAATAACATTGTGATAAGTATCGACCATATTAGTTTGCAAAGTACCCTACAAATTATATCTGAGGTTATGATTAACGACTGGGGCTAAGTGTTGTCTCTCTTTCACTTTAAAGTCTGTAATCACTATTTCACGGCAAACGTAAACACAGTGTTGTTACATTGAAGGGTTAGTTTAGTGTGTTCAGATTACTTGCGTAAACGAGAGGAGTCGTTGGTGCGACGCCTGTAGTGAGTTATCCTCGTTTACGTTGGTGCGTAAACGAGATGAGTCGTTGGTGCGACGCTTGTAGTGTGTTATCCTCGTTTACGTTGGTGCGTAAACGAGATGAGTCGTTGATGCGACGCCTGTAGTGAGTTATCATCGTTTACGTTGGTGCGTAAACGAGATGAGTGACCGCCGATGATGATGTGACAGAGGTTAATTTAGATGAGATTAGAGAGCAAGCGACACAGAATATTGAAAAAAATGCAAATTATGATAAAAATCGATTTGATCAAAAAAAGGCTCAGGTTTCTAAGTTGGCTATTAATGATTATGTTTTGATTGAAAATGAGGAAAGAAATCAAATAAAATTAGATCCTAAATTCAAAGGTCCATTTAAGATTATTGATGTGTTAGACGGGGATAGATACCTACCAAGGGCGCTTGACTCTAAGCGAACTTACAAAAACCCCCATGATCGTGTGAGGAAGATCCCCGATCACCAAGTTTCTCGAGAATTGGATGTCATAGTTGATGACAGTGGTAGTGAAACCAAATCTGATTAAGAATGGCTTGTATACTCATACTCGAAACTCTAGACCGCACCTCATGAGTAACATGTGGCGATGGGTCTAAAAGGAACCGTTGGTGCGATTTCAGTGTGTGTTTGGACCGCACCTCATGAGTGACATGAGGCGATGGGTCTATAACGAATCGTTGGTGCGATTCGGGTCTGTGTTGGTGCACAGAATGTAGGGAAAGTTAATGAGTTGAGTATGCTTTGCTTATGAATTATGGTAAAGAAACAGAATTGTTAGAATTACCTTGTTTATTCCTTTTAACTTGGTGGTCGGATCTTTTCTAGTGAATTATATTGTGCAGGGGGTACTGTGTACGTAAGCTTAATTACGAGGCATTTTAAGTTGTGAAAGTTGATTTTTGTACTTAGATTTCGAAAAAATGAAGTACTAATGAGAATCAGCCACCTTTGTGTCTATTGGCAGGATAGCCGAGATAGTTTACTCTCTGAGCATATTTTGTCCCCAGGTACTACACCCGAGGACGGGTGCTAGTCAGGGATGGCCGTGTCGTGGATTGATGGCGCAAGGGTGCGACGGACAGCGCCATCTAACAGGAGAAAAAAGATACGCAGGTAGTTCGTGGTGTACTATTTATATATATACAATACATAAACTAATAAATTTCATATAATACAAACAATATATAATATATGTATATTTAAATATAATTATGAAAGCAAAGAAATGATGTACGTAATGACGACATTCAAGAGGAAAGGTCCTTAAACATATTTTTAAAAATCGTGAGTGTTTGAGCTTGCCTTACTGACACGGGCAAAGCATTCCACAGCCGCACTGCTTGAACTTGCATTCATTATCATCATTTCAGCCGAATGACGTCCACTATTAGACATAGGCCTTTCGTCTCACATCCATCGGATTCCCGCGACCCTCACCAGGTCATCAGTCCTCTTTGTGGGAGGCCTTCCAATGCTGCGTCTTCCAGCCACTGTTCATTACTAATCATTAACTTTTATTTATCAAATAGATTATTTTTGTTACTTACTTCCTGAAAATAAGAAGAAAAAGCTTATTACCATTTGAACAAAAATATGTAAATACTAACCAGAGCCTCGCTCGCGTGAAAGTAGGTTTCTCCATACAAACTTTGGACTGTTTGGACCCCCGTATCATCCCCTTAGGGGGTGAATTTTGGAAAATCCTCTCTTAGTGCTCGCCTACGTCATAAAAGGAAACCTTGTGCAAAATTTCACGTAGAAACGACGACGTGGTTCGTGTCATTTCCCAGTAGTTTTGGCTGTGCGATGATATGTCAGTCAGCCAGTTTCTCATTTTATATTTATATAGAAGGCATACTAAAGCATTTTGCGGCGACATCTATGGTGCCACATAGAAACTAATCTACGAAATCCTGTATCGCGCAATTAAAGTTCTCCGCGCGTTTTGAACATATACAACAGCTCGAAATCATCTCTCGGGCAGTTGCCCACCAGACATAACACCCGTCTGGTCGGAGGACCCTCCCTTTTCAACGGAAGTTGTTCTCTGTTCGCAAAAAAAGTAATTATTTTGTAATCTAACTGTTCTACAAAATGGTATTCACACTTTTTTCTTTATTTATGCTATGAGACCTTGCTTATTGTCAAATTTCAGGATTCTAGGTCAAAGGGAAGTACTCTATGGTTTTGATTTTCTTGCATGTTTCAGAATGTGAAATAGAAACTTAATCCTCAGGAATAAAAATAAAAAAGAGAATTCAACCAGATCAACCATCACGATTAAGGAAGATTTCTCCAAAGATGTTCTACTAAAAAGGAAAGAACTTATGCCCCAACTATTACAAGAGAGAGAGAAAGGTAAGATGCCTACTTAAAGATAGATAAACTGATAATAAAGGATCCAAAAGAAGTCAACCTAATCAAAAGGAAAAGAGACCCAAAGGAGTCACCTAGCGATAAAACAAACACAATTAGACCAGCTTCGAAGAAAATAAACACCAACAATATTTTTGATTATGTAACTCGAGGACGATCTTCGCCTTCTCTATCGAATTCGGATTCAAAAAACTAAAAGACAGCGACAACCGGATCAAGAACATTACAACAAACAAATATACTACTAAAAAAAACTTTTTAGAAAAAAAAAATAACCGACTTCACTAAAAAAATACACTAAAAGGATCAAAATAACTTTAATTTTGGAAGTCGGTGTTTCTCGGTATTGTTTGTTTCTTATTTAACACCGACTTCCGAAATTAAAGTTATTTTGATCCTTTTAGTGTATTTTTTTAGTGAAGTCGGTTATTTTTTTTTTCTAAAAAGTTTTTATTTCACACTTTTTAGTTGCGATACACTTATAAACAGAGTGCCTATTTCTCATGACAATTCCAATTAACCCAAATACTGCTAGGTTACATTGTTTTATTATAAAGTTCCTGTGTCTACCTTCCTCCTTCCGGCTCCATCATCAGATCAGTTCGATAGTACCTTATAGCCAAAGAGCATCTCACGACAATTCTAATAAGCCCAAACACGGCTAGGTTACATTGATTAATTACGGAGTTCCAGTGCCTACCTTCCGGCTCCATCATCATCATCAGATCACTTCGATGATACCATTTTCAACGTAACTATTCAGAATCATTCATTTATTTGTATTGTCATAGTCGCTTAATGTATATCTTCATTGTGATATCTATTTGAGTATGAAGTTCCGTTGACCATTTCTGGTCTTCTTCATCAGTTCCACTTCATCAAATGTTACTTTTTGACTGTAAATGCTTAAGTTCTTGATGCAAATACTAAAATTACCATAGGGTTGCCTATAATTTTTGAGGAGTTCCCTCGATTCCTCATGGATTCCATCATCAGAACTGGATTTTGAAAAAAATGGGACCAATCTGGAAGCATATCCTATAAAGGGAAAAAAAAATTTTGCAAATCGGTCCATAAACGACGGAGTTCTGAGGTAAAAAACATAAAAAAAAAATGATAAAAAAAAAAAAAAAAATACAACCGAATTGATAACCTCCTCCTTTTTTTTGAAGTCGGTTAAAAACGAATAAGCACCCCAATCCGGCCGGTCACCGTGGGGGAAGAAGACCGCTACCCTCCAACCAAAAATAACAACAAACGGTTAAATCAAAATTTACTAAAAATTTGTACCTATAATGTACGATCCCTGTCATCTTTTGAAAAATATCTTATATTGACCTATGCTCTCAAAAATATCAACTGCGACATAATAGGCCTGTCAGAAGTCAGACGAATGGGCTGTAACATCGAAGAGTACCAAGACTATGTCTTGTGTTATATAGGACAAACAAAAGGTCTACACGGAGTAGGATTCCTAATTAAAAAAGAGCACAAAGACAAAATAACTAACTTTATTGGAATCTCAGAAAGAGTAGCTCTCTTACAATTGGAATTTGATAACTTTTCAATATCTCTGTTATAGGCTTATGCACCAACAGAGAGAGCAAACGAGGACGAAATTTGTCAATTCTACGAAGACCTAAACCAAGCCCACTCTCTAACAAACCACAGAGTTCTGGTAATTGGAGATTTTAACGCAAAAATAGGTCACCAAAAAACTGACAATATGCAAATCATTGGTCGATTCGGTTTCGGTGAAAGAAATGAGAGGGGCAAAAAACTAATAGAATATGCCTCGGAATACAAATTAGCAATAATGAATACCTTTTTCAAAAAGAGGAGCAGTAGAAAATGGACTTGGATATCTCCGGATAGAATAACTACTAACGAAATCGATTTTATATTGACAAATGCTCCAAAAATTGTAATGAATGTTGAGGTTATTAACGATTTAAAATTTCCCTCTGACCACCGGCTTTTAAGAGCTACTATTACCCTAAAATCACCGAAATTGTCAAGGAAAATCTTCAACAACACGACAAGCAGGCCCAAAACAAGTGAAGAAATTGAAAAATATTTGAAAAAACTGTCAGAAATTATGAAGACTTCAGACAATCTAAGCAAAGTTTCAGACGTACAGACTTACTACAATCAGCTTGAAAACATCATACTCGGTAGTCTAAAAACACAACAGGCAACATAAGTCAAAACACATAAGATATTCAGCAAAGTCACAGAACTATTAATCAAAAGACGCACAGAACTAATAAAAACAAAAAACAAGAACACCGAAATGAAAACTGAACTTAGTAGATTGTATAAAACAACAAATAAACTAATAAGGAAAGATTACAGCAACTACAGATACAACATCATAACTAAAAACTTAGGAAAATTACGAAAAGAGCATTTAAGGAACTAACCACATATACAAAATGGGTACATAACTTTAAAAATGTATCAGAAGAAACCAAGACCAGGAAAAATGTGATCGAAAATGCAACCAACTTCTATAGAAACCTGTACAAGAAAAATGATAACATTATCACTGAAAACGAAACACACTATCAAATAAAAGTTAACCCTGTCCAACCAATTGATGGAAGGGAGGTGCACACATACATAAGACAATTAAAAAACGAAAAAAGCCCTGGCCCAGATGGAATCAGCAATGAAGCTATAAAAGCGGGAGCACCATTCTTATTATACCATCTGACCCAATTGTTCAATATGATACTGAGCACAAAGACAGTTCCCAAAAAATGGTGCTCATCAGATATTATTCTTCTTTTTAAAAAAGGCAATCCGCAAGACATAAGAAACTATAGGCCAATCAGTCTTCTAATAAGCATTTACAAACTCTTTGCTTCAATAGTTCTCAAACGAATAACTAAAGAAATTGACAACTCACAACCTTTAGAGCAAGCAGGCTTCCGCTCAGGTTTCAGTACTATCGATCACATTCAAACAATTGAACAAATAATAGAAAAATATAGAGAATTTAACCGACCCCTCTACGTGGCGTTCATAGATTATAGCAAAGCCTTCGACAGCATCAGTCACAGTTCCATCTGGAATGCACTCAACTCACTAAAAATCGACCAAAAATATATCAACATAATAAAAAACGTATATGAAAACAGTACAAGCAAAGTAAGACTTGAGACTAGTGGAGAGCCCTTTAAAATTGAGCGAGGTGTAAAACAAGGCGACCCGCTATCACCAAAACTTTTTATAGCGGTTCTTCAAGACATTTTCAGCAAAATAAATTGGGCACAAAAAGGTATACTGATAAACGGTAAGTACCTCAATCATTTAAGATTTGCAGACGACATTGTGATACTAGCTGAAACACCTAAAGATTTAGAGGACATGATAACGACACTCGATCAGGAAAGTAAAAAAGTCGGACTTGCTATGAATACAGATAAAACAAAAATAATGACCAACTTTCACAGAAGACCAATAAAAGTAAACGGACACTTAATAGAATATGTTGACAATTATATTTATTTGGGAAAACAAGTCTCATTTAATGCAAACAGTAACTTGGAAGAAGTAACGAGAAGAATAACTTTAACATGGAGAAAGTTCTGGTCATTAAAAGAAATATTTAAAGGCAACTATAGTTTACCTATGAAAAAAACTGTGATGGACACCTATATTATGCCTTGCCTTCTATACGGCTGTCAAACCTGGGTATTCACAAATAGTATCAAACAAAAAATAAATAATACACAACAAGCAATGGAGAGAAGCATACTACGGATCAGGAAAATACATAAAATACGGAGCGAGTACATAAAACAGAAAACGAAGATTGCGGATGCATTGAGTCACGCACTGACATTAAAGTGGCAATGGGCTGGTCACATCGCACGCTGCACAGACAGAAGGTGGGCAATAGAGACCACTAAATGGAAAGGACCATCAGGCAAAAGAAAAGCTAGCAGACCAAAGCAGCGATGGGCAGACGACATCGAGGAGGCGGTGGGGAGAGACTGGATAGACCAGGCCAAGGACAGGAAAAGGTGGAAAAGGTTGGGGGAGGCCTATACCCAAAATGGGATCCATAACCTAGATGAAGCAGATTCATAATTATAATAACACTAGATTTTAAGTTAATATATAAGAAAAAAAAATACTAACAACATTTGAAGTGTAAAATTTAAGGGTTATAGAATAAATGGCTTTATTTTAAATGGCTTCCAGTCGACAGCGATGCGGAGGAATTTTTTGACGCCATATTTTAGATAGGAGTTATTGTGTATATATTAAGTAATTTGAGTTAGTTAAGTGTTTTTATTTTGCATGTATAAATAATCATTTTTGAATAATAAATAAATAAATTAGAGTATTTTCTTTATTATTATTATTATTACTTACTTCCTGAAAATAAGAAGAAAAAGCTTATTACCATTTGAACAAAAATATGTAAATACTAACTTCTGCCAGAGCCTCGCTCGCGTGAAAGTAGGTTTCTCCATACAAACTTTGGACTGTTTGGACCCCAGTATCATCCCCTTAGGGGGTGATTTTTGGAAAATCCTCTCTTAGTGCTCGCTTGCTCAATTTCACGTAGAAACGACGACGTGGTTCGTGTCATTTCCCAGTAGTTTTGGCTGTGCGATGATATGTCAGTCAGCCAGTTTCTCATTTTATATATAGAAGGCATACTAAAGCATTTTGCGGCGACATCTATGGTGCCACATAGAAACTAAACTACGAAATCCTGTATCGCGCAATTAAAGTTCTCCGCGCGTTTTGAACATATACAACAGCTCGAAATCATCTCTCGGGCAGTTGCCCACCAGACATAACACCCGTCTGGTCGGAGGACCCTCCCTTTTCAACGGAAGTTGTTCTCTGTTCCACATATTTTTCCGAAACGCAAAAAAAGTAATTATTTTGTAATCTAACTGTTCTACTAAATGGTATTCACACTTTTTTCTTTATTTATGCTATGAGACCTTGCTTATTGTCAAATTTCAGGATTCTAGATCAAAGGGAAGTACTCTATGGTTTTGATTTTCTTGCATGTTTCAGAATGTGAAAAAGAAACTTAATCCTCAGGAATAAAAATAAAAAAGAGAATTCAACCAGATCAACCATCACGATTAAGGAAGATTTCTCCAAAGATGTTCTACTAAAAAGGAAAAAACTTATGCCCCAACTATTACAAGAGAGAGAGAAAGGTAAGATGCCTACTTAAAGAGAGATAAACTGATAATAAAGGATCCAAAAGAAGTCAACCTAATCAAAAGGAAAAGAGACCCAAAGGAGTCACCTAGCGATAAAACAAACACAATTAGACCAGCTTCGAAGAAAATAAACCCCAACAATATTTTTGATTATGTAACTCGAGGACGATCTTCGCCTTCTCTATCGAATTCGGATTCAAAAAACTAAAAGACAGCGACAACCGGATCAAGAACATTACAACAAACAAATATACTACTAAAAAACGAATAAGCACCCCAATCCGGCCGGTCACCGTGGGGGAAGAAGACCGCTACCCTCCAACCAAAAATAACAACAAACGGTTAAATCAAAATTTACTAAAAATTTGTACCTTTAATGTACGATCCCTGTCATCTTTTGAAAAATTTCTTGAATTGACCTATGCTCTCAAAAATATCAACTGCGACATAATAGGCCTGTCAGAAGTCAGACGAATGGGCTGTAACATCGAAGAGTACCAAGACTATGTCTTGTGTTATATAGGACAAACAAAAGGTCTACACGGAGTAGGATTCCTCATTAAAAAAGAGCACAAAGACAAAATAACTAACTTTATTGGAATCTCAGAAAGAGTAGCTCTCTTACAATTGGAATTTGATAACTTTTCAATATCTCTGATACAGGCTTATGCACCAACAGAGAGAGCAAACGAGGACGAAATTTGTCAATTCTACGAAGACCTAAACCAAGCCCACTCTCTAACAAACCACAGAGTTCTGCTAATTGGAGATTTTAACGCAAAAATAGGTCACCAAAAAACTGACAATATGCAAATCATTGGTCGATTCGGTTTCGGTGAAAGAAATGAAAGGGGGAAAAAACTAATAGAATATGCCTCGGAATACAAATTAGCAATAATGAATACTTTTTAAAAAGAGGAGCAGTAGAAAATGGACTTGGATATCTCCGGATAGAATAACTACTAACGAAATCGATTTTATATTGACAAATGCTCCAAAAATTGTAATGAATGTTGAGGTTATTAACGATTTAAAATTCCCCTCTGACCACCGGCTTTTAAGAGCTACTATTACCCTAAAATCACCGAAATTGTCAAGGAAAATCTTCAACAACACGACAAGCAGGCCCAAAACAAGTGAAGAAATTGAAAAATATTTGAAAAAACTGTCAGAAATTATGAAGACTTCTAAGACATCTAAGCAAAGTTTCAGACGTACAGACTTATTACAATCAGCTTGAAAACATCATACTCGGTAGTCTTAAAACACAACAGGCAACAGAAGTCAAAACACATAAGATATTCAGCAAAGACACAGAACTATTAATCAAAAGACGCACAGAACTAATAAAAACAAAAAACAAGAACACCGAAATGTAGTAGATTGTATAAAACAACAAATAAACTAATAAGGAAAGATTACGGCAACTACAGATACAACATCATAACTAAAAACTTAGGAAAATTTAGAAGTACGAAAAGAGCATTTAAGGAACTAACCACACATACAAAATGGGTACATAACTTTAAAAATGTATCAGAAGAAACCAAGACCAGGAAAAATGTGATCGAAAATGCAACCAACTTCTATAGAAACCTGTACAAGAAAAATGATAACATTATCACTGAAAACGAAACACACTATCAAATAAAAGTTAACCCTGTCCAACCAATTTATGGAAGGGAGGTGCACACACACATAAGACAATTAAAAAACGAAAAAAAACCCTGGCCCAGATGGAATCAGCAATGAAGCTATAAAAGCGGGAGCACCATTCTTATTATACCATCTGACCCAATTGTTCAATATGATACTGAGCACAGAGACAGTTCCCAAAAAATGGTGCTCATCAGATATTATTCTTCTTTTTAAAAAAGGCAATCCGCAAGACATAAGAAACTATAGGCCAATCAGTCTTCTAATAAGCATTTACAAACTCTTTGCTTCAATAGTTCTCAAACGAATAAATAAAGAAATTGACAACTCACAACCTTTAGAGCAAGCAGGCTTCCGCTCAGGTTTCAGTACTATCGATCACATTCAAACAATTGAACAAATAATAGAAAAATATAGAGAATTTAACCGACCCCTCTACGTGGCGTTCATAGATTATAGCAAAGCCTTCGACAGCATCAGTCACAGTTCCATCTGGAATGCACTCAACTCACTAAAAATCGACCAAAAATATATCAACATAATAAAAAACGTATATGAAAACAGTACAAGCAAAGTAAGACTTGAGACTAGTGGAGAGCCCTTTAAAATTGAGCGAGGTGTAAAACAAGGCGACCCGCTATCACCAAAACTTTTTATAGCGGTTCTTCAAGACATTTTCAGCAAAATAAATTGGGCACAAAAAGGTATACTGATAAACGGTAAGTACCTCAATCATTTAAGATTTGCAGACGACATTGTGATACTAGCTGAAACACCTAAAGATTTAGAGGACATGATAACGACACTCGATCAGGAAAGTAAAAAAGTCGGACTTGCTATGAACACAGATAAAACAAAAATAATGACCAACTTTCACAGAAGACCAATAAAAGTAAACGGACACTTAATAGAATATGTTGACAATTATATTTATTTGGGAAAACAAGTCTCATTTAATGCAAACAGTAACTTGGAAGAAGTAACGAGAAGAATAACTTTAACATGGAGAAAGTTCTGGTCATTAAAAGAAATATTGAAAGGCAACTATAGTTTACCTATGAAAAAAACTGTGATGGACACCTGTATTATGCCTTGCCTTCTATACGGCTGTCAAACCTGGGTATTCACAAATAGTATCAAACAAAAAATAAATAATACACAAAAAGCAATGGAGAGAAGCATACTACGGATCAGGAAAATACATAAAATACGGAGCAAGTACATAAGACAGAAAACGAAGATTGCGGATGCATTGAGTCACGCACTGACATTAAAGTGGCAATGGGCTGGTCACATCGCACGCTGCACAGACAGAAGGTGGGCAATAGAGACCACTAAATGGAAAGGACCATCAGGCAAAAGAAAAGCTAGCAGACCAAAGCAGCGATGGGCAGACGACATCGAGGAGGCGGTGGGGAGAGACTGGATAGACCAGGCCAAGGACAGGAAAAGGTGGAAAAGGTTGGGGGAGGCCTATACCCAAAATGGGATCCATAACCTAGATGAAGCAGATTCATAATTATAATAACACTAGATTTTAAGTTAATATATAAGAAAAAAAAATACTAACAACATTTGAAGTGTAAAATTTAAGGGTTATAGAATAAATGGCTTTAATATAAATGGCTTCCAGTCGACAGCGATGCGGAGGAATTTTTTGACGCCATATTTTAGATAGGAGTTATTGTGTATATATTATGTAATTTTAATTAGTTAAGTGTTTTTATTTTTCATGTATAAATAATCATTTTTGAATATTAAATAAATAAATTAGAGTATTTTCTTTATTATTATTAATACTTACTTCCTGAAAATAAGAAGAAAAAGCTTATTACCATTTGAACAAAAATATGTAAATACTAACTTCTGCCAGAGCCTCGCTCGCGTGAAAGTAGGTTTCTCCATACAAACTTTGGACTGTTTGGACCCCAGTATCATCCCCTTAGGGGGTGATTTTTGGAAAATCCTCTCTTAGTGCTCGCTTGCTCAATTTCACGTAGAAACGACGACGTGGTTCGTGTCATTTCCCAGTAGTTTTGGCTGTGCGATGATATGTCAGTCAGCCAGTTTCTCATTTCATATATAGAAGGCATACTAAAGCATTTTGCGGCGTCATCTATGGTGCCACATAGAAACTAAACTACGAAATCCTGTATCGCGCAATTATAGTTCTCCGCGCGTTTTGAACATATACAACAGCTCGAAATCATCTCTCGGGCAGTTGCCCACCAGACATAACACCCGTCTGGTCGGAGGACCCTCCCTTTTCAACGGAAGTTGTTCTCTGTTCCACATATTTTTCCGAATCGCAAAAAAAAGTAATTATTTTGTAATCTAACTGTTCTACAAAATGGCATTCACACTTTTTTCTTTATTTATGCTATGAGACCTTGCTTCTTGTCAAATTTCAGGATTCTAGGTCAAAGGGAAGTACTCTATGGTTTTGATTTTCTTGCATGTGTCAGAGTATGCGCCAAAACGAAGAATAAACGGCCGTATCTTTAGATTGTGCTTGAAGGGGTAGCAAATATTTGTTGTTAATTTCAGCTTAACACCTCCACGCAATTCTGACAAAAAGGGCTTAACAGACGGACTGATAGACACACAGACAGTTGGACAACAAAGTGGTCCTAAAAGGGTTCTGTTTTTGGCGATTGAGGTACCCTATAAACAACAAATTCCCTCGACAACTGATCATCTTGAGTTTCTTAGTGTTACGAGGCAATTGAGCCTTTACCTCGGTCTAGCTGCCATAAAGTTGGACCTCTTAACAAAGAAGAGGTCGTACCTCAGGCCAAAACAATTGCTCAACCTTCTTAAAGGGTAAGTTCTGATAAGGCTATTTCTCTGTGGAATGCGCTCCCCAAGAGGTCAGGATGGTTACAAACCGATTAAGATTCAAGATTGAGGTTTGCGAGCATATTCGTAAGAAGTTGGCAGTAGTATCATCACAACGTTAATGTTTCTCTGTTTGTCGATTTGGACCAATTTTTTTTTTTTTTTTTTTTTAGTATATATATTTAATTCATTAAATTATGTATATAATATATTTACCTATATTATATTGTATCTGTGATTCATCTGTGTCTTTTTTATATTAACCTATTTTTCCCTCTCTCTTTTATTGCACCTACCACTATTCTTCTCTGCATAACTCAAAGGTTGACTGGTAGAAAATGCCTAAGGCATTAAGTCCGCCTTTGTACTTTTGTGTGCATGAAGTATAATTTTTTTTTTTCTATCCTGCTTCTTAGAAATCTGTTTTAAACAATAATCTAAGATGTCAGATTTTCATCATGAAATATGTCTTTTAGCTGAGAGGTGCACCCAGTGGTGCAATTTTCATCTTTTGTCTGTGAATCTTTGCGCTAGATCAGATATGCTATTTTTCTTAAGACGAGAGAATCTTAGACTGCCCACTCCCTGCAATTCCGCAGCAAACTCATTTATATGCTGGTACAATCTGTGTTGATATTTCTTGCTGTTTGACTCAATTTCTTCTTTCACTGTTCGTAGATTGTAGTCTAGTTTCAAATATTTATTGCTTATGTAAGGTGGAATATTAAACATAGCTCTCATTGTTTTGCTTTGGAACCTTTCGAGTATTTCAATATTACTATGGCTGGCTGTGCCCCAAAGCTGAATGCCATATGTCCATACAGGTTTTAGTATAGCTTTATAGATAACCATTTTACTAGCATCTGTTAGTTGTGACTTAGGCCCGATAATCCAATACATGCTGCGAAGTTTGCAGTCTAATTGTTTCCTTTTGGTCCATATATGTTTTCGCCAGGTGAGACGACGGTCTAGATGCATACCTAGGTACTTAGCATCATCTGATTGTGGGATTTCTGCATTATAAAGTTTAAATAAATAAAGTTCCATCATGAGACCACTAGGCTTATGAAGAGGCGTCAACGGTAGGTACATGGTAGACATGCCGCCTATACACACAAAAAATTCAGGGAAAACTTTGATTGTAACAACTAAGGAGTTGCCATTCTGCCAGTCTGTGTTTTTTGATGACTACAATCTGGGAATCTTTAGATCAAAAGGATTAGTTTTTCATTATTGATAGGCTCGTCCTTGACCATTATCTCACCTGATGGTGAGCGATTATGTGGTCGAAGTAACCTATTCACTCTTGACTTAAAGTCCCCCAGGTTATAGCTATCAGGAAACAGACACCAGCAGGGAATTGTTTATTGACACAAAAATTTTACATTTGTATTTAAGTATGCATAGTCTAAGGATATTTGTTACAATGTAAATGTACTGATACTGATTCCCAAACTAGGCCAGGAGCCTGTATCTTGGGAGACAGTGTTCAGTCGCAAAAAAGGTAAACAATACTGTTCGTACAATGGGTCGCTGTTTATACTTAAGTTATTGAACGCTAGCAATTTTATATCTGAGGGTGATTGAAAGTATGTCATGGTGTGTGTGTGAGTGTGCGCGCGCGCGCGTGTGTGTGTGTGTGTGTGTGTGTGTGTCGTGAGAAAGAGAGTGTATGTATGTGTGTGTGCATGCGTTGGAAAGTCGGATTTATATTATGTAATTAAGAAGGTCTTCGGTTGATAGATAGTCCAGTTGTTGAAGCCATTCTGTAACTTTTACTTTAACTTTACGTCTACTTATTGAAACGATGTTAAGTTTCTTATTTAAATCATTATATAGTTTAGCGCTTGTACTACGCGTTTGCCTTTTTGCGAAAGAGGTTCTACAGGTCACACGAGGGCATACAGACGATAAGCTGCGTTTGTTTGGGTTTGGGTTGGGCACATCTCGATGTTTTCTGAGGACAGCCTTCAAGATGAACAGCTGACGGACTGTGAGTACCTTACAGTTTGAATATAAGCTCACAGTCGGATATCTGTAAGGTTTATTTGTCATTACTTTAAGCACGGCTCTTTGTGCCCTCTCCAACTTAATGAGGTGCGTTTTAGCAGCTCCACCCCAGACCGTGATGCAGTATTGTATGACAGACTGGCATAGAGACAGATAGACTAGTATTAGTTTGTCATGTGGTAGGACATCTCGTAGGGATTTAAAGACATGTATCAATCTCCTTACTCTTGTTGTGACTAAGTCTATCTGCTTGTTCCATTTCAGTCTGTGATCAATCTGTACGCCCAAGTATTTAACATCTTTGACTCGCGTAAGTTCTAGGCAGTTGCATTCGTTGCAATTTGCATGAGTGTGAGCTTTAATATAAAAGTTTTCTGGAGGATCGGTAATTTTGCTGAGAGAAAAAGCTATGTAGTTGGTCTTTGTTAAATTTAGTGTTAGGAGGTTATTAGTTAGCCAGTTCATAACTCTGGATAATGAGTATTCGGCACGCTCCTTTACAGTTTGCCAGTTTGGACCCCAAACAAGGATAGCAGTATCGTCTGCGTAGGTGAAGATGTTAGTATGAGGTAATTGGAGAGTGCAGAGATCGTTAATATATAAGAGGAATAGCGTGGGGCCCAAAACACTGCCCTGGGGCACACCGTAGCTCACTGTTTCCTCATCACTATAATAGCTCTCAATTTTAACTCGTTGTCTCCTATTTGTAAGGTAGTCTTTAAAGATTTTATGGGATAAACCTCTTACTCCTAGCTTTTGTAATTTTTTTAATAAAGTAGGAACATATACCGTATCGAATGCCTTTGAGAGGTCAAGAAAGATGCTTAAGCATCTATTTTTTGCGTCTAAGTTGTCGACAATGGTATTGGTCAAATCTGTTACAGCGTCCTCTGTGGATAGATTTGGGCGAAAACCATATTGATTTGGTGCCAGTATACTATATCTTTCCAGAAATGTTTTTAGTGCTCGATTAAGTATTTTCTCTAAGATCTTCGATAAGGCTGAGAGCACTGAAATAGGGCGATAATTATTAAGGCAATCCCTATCACCATTTTTAAAGATAGGATGTATAATCGACTTCTTAAAAACCTCTGGGAAAACGCCGCTATTCAAGGCAAGATTACAAATGTGCGTTATTATAGGTGTTAGTACCTGGCAATTTTTTCGGAGGACTTGAGAGGGAATATTATCCCATCCTGTAGCGCTGTCAGAACGAAGTTCTAACATTAATGCTTCAACATCGGTGTTCGTTACTTCTAAGATGACCAAAGAGCTGGATGGACTGTTTGGATCGAGTTCTTGTAGAGAGGTAGTTTTTGTATTAATGGTATCAGCGTTACAAATTTTCTCAGCTAAATTTTTACCAATATCTTTAAAGTAGGTGCAGACATGATTAGTAGACATTTTTGGGTTGTCCGATAATTTCAAAAGTTCTTTTGCACTGCTTTTTGTCTTCTGAGTAGTTGATATGTCTCTAACGGCTTTCCACAGGGCCTTTGGATCATTACCGGCATTTTGGATTTGTGATTTTTTAAAAGCAAGCTTTAATTTACAAAGGAGGTTATTGCAGAAATTGCGATATCGCGTATAAGTTAATTTTAGGATCATATTATCCGGTGCTTTTTTAGACTTCGAGTGGAGTCTATCGCGATTTCTAATACATTTTAGTAGTCCTGGCGACATCCAGGGTTTTAGAACTCGTTTGCTTCTGGAGACTGTAGATGTACTAGTGTGTTTCGCAATTGTGTTTGAGAGTAGTGTGACCAACATGTTAGATGCAACATTCGCGTCGGTAACTGCTAGAATGTCAGTGAAGTTGGTGTTTTCTAAATCCGCTTTGATACTTTCATAACACGTGCATGTTCTAGTATTAAGGTGTCGGTTGTGTGAAATGTTTTTATTTAGATATAAAATAATGGGCTGATGGTCAGTTATTTGGGATTCCAATATGAGTGTTGTAGTGGGAAAATCTGATTTTGTGAAAAAGTGGTCGAGACACGACTTAGCTCTAGTAGGCTGAGAATGCGTGGGAAAAAGGCCATGACTGGCATTAAGCGTTAGATATTCTTCACAGAATGGATCAGTTGAGGTCGTGCTTATGTCGATGTTCATGTCCCCTGCTAAAATAATGTTTTGAGTTTTTATATTATCGTATACGTCATTGAGACTGTTAATGAAGTTATTAAATTTTTCTTTGGATGCTGAAGAAGGGGATCGGTATATGGCTACCACACTGATACTGCGATCTATTTGACAAACGAGACAGTTTCCATCCTTGAATATTGGTTCGTTTACTTTGCACGTTAGATCTAATTTGGTGTAGATGATTATGCCATCATTCTGGTTTTGATTCAGTGTGGTATAATGAGACGTATATCCTTCAATGATAGGTAAGTTATTTACTTTTTGCAGCCAGCATTCCGTAAGTATTATTATATCTAAATTAACGTTAATGTCGGATATTAACATGCAGAGTTGATCAAAATTTTTATTTATACTTCTAATGTTTAAATGGAGTAGTGTAATGCCTCCTTTATTATTTATAAACAGTTTGCAGTCTTTCGGGAGACAAGTATATGACGTTGATGCCTCCAACGAGTCCAGGTCATTATTTATGTTGTTTATGTTAGCCATTTATAACTTTGAAAAACCCAAAACCTTAGCGAACTACAAAGTGAACTCCTTGTAAAAGAAAGTGTAAGCTGGTCATGGCATGTGAGAAGCCAACTGCGAGTGGGAATAGCATAAGAGTAAGAAAGGTTCCGTTGAAGAGAGTTTTTTTGTACATATTGTGTGTGTGATGAGTGTAAGTGTAGAGATGTAATTATAGTTAAGTTTGTAAGATATTTGTGTACACGATTAGTAATATAAAACTTAAACATTATTATAAAGAAACTGTATATAAGTTTAAACAAATAAAAGCGTATACTAGTGATCAGTGAAGAAATAGGAACTAGTCACTGTTTTGGTTTCAGGTCCAACAGTGATTGTTCAGAGGAAATGAGTATCTGCTTTTCACCATGAGCTTTTCGAACAAAAATGTTGCCGTTAGAGGTCCAGCAGAACTGGTAGCCATGCTGCTTAGAAAATTCACGAGACTGGAAGAACAATTTTTTCAAGCTTGCCGGGAGATGATCGGCTAAAAACACTGGCTGTCTCTTACCGACGACGTTTATTTGTTCCGTGTTCAGTTTGTCCTCCACAGTTTTCTTGCTGTTATTATAATCACGCACGGCTGATATGATTTTTTGCTTCATTTGGACCGATTGAAACTCTGCGACTATGGGTCGTGTCAGTCCAGGTTTTCCAGGTATACGATAAATGTCCTGAAGATCAGATGGAGTGATGCTGGAGCCAACAATATGTCCAATTGCACAGATTGAGTTTGTAAGGTCCTCACTGGTCTCTTTTTCGGTGTGCGGAATGTTTCTTATTTCTATAGAAGAAGATCTTGATTTGAGTTGCAGATCCTGCACTTTCTTTTCGAGATTTTCAATACATTTTCGTTGTTCTAAACGCTCCTTTTGCAGGTTTTCTAGTCCCAACCTGATTTCTTCATATTGATTATTTATGAAAGCCATAGATTGTACAATTTCGTCATTCGAGGTCTGAATTTTTTTTGTTTGTGTCTTCAAATCACGGATATCTGTAGAAATCTTTGTGATAAGGGAGTTCTGTTTATCACATATCTCATTTAACTTGGCATCTAAATCGGTTTTAAATTTATTTAGCATGCCCATAATTTCTTCTTTGAGGTCTAGATTATGCGTTCTTGGCGACAAATCCGATCGGAGGCGCTTATGTCTAGTCGTGTTTACGTAGGAAACCTCACTTAGTAGATTTAAATCGGTATCCGACTGCGTGTGCTCAATAGTGGAGGTAGAAGGATTTGGTGGAGTGCGTTGCAACGACATATTGAGAGTTGAGTTGTAGTTGGTAGCAGGTATAATACGAGACTCGGAGCGTAGCTCGTAGCAGATGTCCTTCGCAGCTCGTAGCAGATGTCAGTGCGTAGCTTGTAGCAGATGACGTCGGCGCGTAGCTCGTAGCGGTTCCGCTGGCGTCCGTAGCTCGTAGTAGTTGTGATATTGGCGAGATACGTCACTCGTTCCTTGGCGCAGTGGATTAGAACGCGGTCTCCCACGCAGTCACAGCCCGGTTCAAATCACGTCGAATCAGAGTTCGTGTTTTTTCATTTAATTGTGTTAAAACTGATAAAATTAGCACTGTCTCTGTCTAGTACTGCCCACTGGGCGGGATCAACAGGTATAAACGCTTTAAGAGTAACAAGGAATCAAAACACCAGCGCAAGAGCCAATCAGAAAGAAGATAGTTAGGATCAGCGACACGCGTCCGCTCACAACCAGTGTCACGACTAAAACCACTCCAAAATACTATATAATCACAAATTCCACTCCAAAATAGATTTATTTTTGTTACTTACATCCTGAAAATGAAAATGAGAAATCAGATTATCATTTGAATAAAAATACATTTTGTGTAACATTCTATAGCGTTCCATTCAATCTGCCTAATCCTCCAGCCTGTCGGAAACCAGCCCTCCTAGCCAAGTTACAACCGTATCGTTTCGATTCTATTTCGTTGATCGCCTCGAGTCGGCCACGCCTCCCATTCCTTTGTTCTGACACGTGACTGAGCGTTGAGATGACGTCAGAACAAAAGAATCGAAGGCGTGGCCTACTCGAGGCGATTAACGAAAAGAGAATCGAAACGAAACGGTTGTAACTTGGCTAGGGGGGCAGGTTAGGTTAGGTTAGGTTAGTCATCATCGTCATCATTTCAGCCGAAAGACGTCCACTGTTGGACATATGCCTCCCCCAAGTGTCGCCACAACAACTGGTCTTGTACGGCTCGCATCCATCGGATTCCCGCGACCCTCACTAGATCATCGGTCCACCTTGTGGGAAGCCTTCCTACGCTGCGTCTTCCGGTACGTGGTCGCCACTCCAAAACCTTTCGTCCCCATCGACAATGTGCCCTGCCCACTGCCAGTTAAGTTTGGCGATTCTTCGGGCTATATCGGTAACCGTTCCGTTCTGTTTCGTCAAATTATATAATTAATCAAATAGATTATTTTTGTTACTTACGTCCTGAAAATGAAAAATAAAACGGTCAAGAATTCTCCTGGGTAGCCAGTAAAATTCGTAATCAGCCTTCTAATTTTCCCACTGCTGGGACTAAGGCCTCCTCTCTAGGAGAGGGAATGGGCCGTAGTCCACCATGTGGGCCCACTACTGCGGGCACTAGAAAAATCCACTAGCCACTAAAACCAATATTTCGCAATTAAATGGGGGGTTAAAACTACCAGTTTTAGTGGAAAATCCACTAAGTTGGCAACACTGGCCGTACGCCGCTAGACTGTTTGTCTTGATAGTGTGCGCCGTGACTTAGACATAACAGTCTTGTCGCAGACAAGTCTGCGACGTCGTCGTAGACAATTCTGTGTAAGACAGTCTTGTCTCAAATGTGCGCAGGCCCTTAAAAATAAAGTCCCGTTTTTATAGGTGCGGAGCCCAAAAAAACGGATTGAGTTACTTTTGTTTTTGTAATATCAGAATGGATATAATTTAACATAATTTATAATATTGTAAGTCTGTTTAGTACAAAATTATAGTATAGATTAATTACTTACAGGCTAGAAATTAAGAAAAATCAGTTACACTTTGTGACCTAAAGCAATTTTAGATTAAATCTATCAAGAAGAACACTACTTGACCCGGGAATCGAACCCAGGTCCCCATCCTCAGCTGATACACTTACGACCACAAATAACGAGGCAGTCCCGCCCAACAACACACCATAAAAAATTCTTCAATGTGATCTAAGAGGAATTTTCTAAAATATCTCCAATACTAAATATAAATGGCTTGATCAGTAAGTCGGACCTTCTTACACTCCACTTGGAAGAATTACGGGATAAAAGACAAAACATTGACTTAGTATGTATTACTGAACACAATATGTTGAATGAAGATCAGGTGCACCTATCTATCCCCAATTATAAACTGGCTACCTCTTCAACGCGGAATACAAGGAGTGGCGGTTCTTGTATCCTTATAAATCGGGTGCATAAATACAAAAATATTGACGTAAGTAAGTTTTATGTACCTAATGTGATGGAATGCTGCTGTATAGAACTAGTAATACACAAATTAATAGTGATTTGCGTCTACAGACCACCTAAAATGACCAAAGACTGTTCGGAAACTTTTCTTATTAATTTACATGGTGTTTTACAAATGTGTAGTCTAAAAAATTCTAAGAAAGTGGTTATTTGTGGTGACTTCAACATAGACACACTGTCACAGTCTAAACTATCCAATAAGTTTCAAACTCTTCTTTTAAACTACGACTTAAAGACAGGCATTCATCAGCCAACACGATTAGCTAGTGGTAAATGCATAGACCATATCATTCATAATGTCAGAGGCAGTAAATGCGAAGTACTGGATCTAGCGCTGTCTGATCACACTGCCCAAATTATAAAATGCCCAGTCAAAAAAACCTGCACTATTAACCATTGGTATGCTCTAAAGCGTGACTATTGCCAGGATAACGTAGCAAAATTCTCTGAATGTCTTGGCAATCTAAGCTTTAGTGAAGTCTATCTACACCATAACCCCGAGGAAGCTTTTAATTGTTTCTATGACACATTTAAGCTATTTTACGATCTCTGTTTTCCCATAAGGAAAGTAAAAATAACACTTCGTAAGAAACCAAAGTGGATTTCTAAAGGAATTAGGCTAAGTAGTAAACGTAAAAGAGACATGCTATGGCAGTACAGGCGTTCTCCTAATGCTAAAAATAAATTTCTATTATAGCAATATAGTGCTCGTTTAAAAAAAGTAATAAATCTGACCCAAAAATCACAAAATGATTATCACATAAGTTCGGCCAAAAACAAATCTAAAGCTTCTTGGAACACTATTAACAAAGATAAGCTTAATTATCCTAAAGAAAATATACCTGACTACATTAAAATAAACAATAATATAATATATGACCCTCAATTAATAGCAGAATCTTTTAATAATTATTTTATAGATGAAATTAAGCCGACTAATTCTATTCCCTCTTATACAACCATTGAAACTAATTGTAACTCTATATTTCTTCCTCCTACGGTACCATCTGACATAGTGACAACAATTCACTCATTAAATAATACCAATAGTCAAGGATATGATGGCATCATCACCAAAGTTGTTAAACATGTGGCACTGTTAATTGGGCCCGTTATGAGTTATGTCATCAATCTTTGCATCGAACATGGTCATTTCCCTGAGAAACTAAAAATTACTATTATAAAACCAATTCATAAAAAAGATGACAAAAAAAACATGGGTAATTATAGGCCAATAGCACTAATACCAATTTTTTCAAAAATTATAGAAAAAGTAATATACAAAAGCCTTAACTCGTTTTTTGAAAAACATGATCTCATAGCCAAAAGAGCAGTTTGGATTCAGAAAGCATAGATCCATAAATATGGCGATTTATGAATTAGTAAAGAAAATAATATCTAATGTTGATAAAAGAACTCCAGTAGCAGCCCTCTTCTTGGACATGTCTAAAGCATTCGACCATGTAGACCATGATATATTGCTGAAGAAATTGGAGCGTTATGGTATTAGAGGGAACGCTTTAAAATTATTAAAATCTTATCTGTCTAATCGCATTCAAATTACGACAATTGATAGATTAAGTAAGAGTTCTCAAATTGAACACGCATACGTATCACAACCCAGGAAATCGACTTACGGGGTTCCCCAAGGTAGCATTCTTGGTCCGCCATTGTTTAATATTTACATAAATGACATGCCTAAAGCCATAAAAAATCAGATGGTCTTGTTTGCTGACGACAGTACTATTCTATTCTCTGATAATGACATCAATAATCTCATGAATGACATAAATAATGACCTTAAAAATATAATAAATTGGCTAGCCAATAATAATCTAAATGTGAATCTTAGTAAGACAAAAATAATGACATTCAATCAGAGAATCATGAAACCCAAGCTTAACATAAAATATGAGAACGTAACAATCACTGAGAGCGATACGACTAAGTTTCTGGGTTTATACTTGGATAGTCATCTGTCATGGAACCATCATATTGATGCTTTGTCAAAGAAGCTTAGCCAGTTCGCTTATGCTCTTTATAAGCTATTAAAAACGGTTAACCGATTTACAGTGCTACTGGCTTATGATGCTTACGTGGCGTCTAACATTAGGTACGGCATAATTTTCTGGGGTAACTCGAGTGAAAGGGAAACTGCTTTTAAAGCCCAGAAAAAATGTTTGCGATCCTTTACTCATTTGCATTCGACTGACAGTTGTAAACCAATATTTAAACAACTAAATTTGTTAACTTTACCGTCTATGTACATCTATGAGATGGGAGTATTTGTTCGTAGTAATTTCCATCTGTTTGAAACTCTACACTCTCGACGTCATCAGAACACTATTCGAGCCGGTTCTCATAAAACAGCATTTTTCGCTAAAAGTGTACTTGGTATGGCCTCCAAAATATATAATAACATACCAATAGCTATTAAAAATAAAGAGTGTCTAGGTTCTTTTAAGAGGTCCCTGTTTAGGTTTCTTTTGGCTAGATGTTACTATTCTATCGCAGAGTTTATTGCTGATAAACAGGGGTATGGAGATCCGACGTGCTAAATAATTAATAATAATTTGTAATAATAATAATTTGTCATTATAATAATTTAATCCATGATATAATTTTAATATTTGTAGTTATTCTATTTGACTTATTTTGGTGAATGACAATTGACATACTCATATTTTATTTCTCTTTAAAATGTTATTTTTTTTTTTTGTAATATATTTGACTTGCTTGGCTTTTTGCCTTAATTTTGTACGCCATTCTTTTGGCAAAACATAGTGCACTTACTTTTCTTTTATGTACTACCTGTTAACCCACCTATGTTTTACAAAATAAATGATTGATTGATTGATTGATTGATACTTTTAGGCAAGCGTGGTCCATTATCGGCCACATCATCGCTTACCATCACATAGGTGAGATGGTGGTCAAACGCGAGCCTATCCTTAATTTTTTTAAATATGCGTTACGTGGTATCCTACTAGTATGTGGGCGATTCTACGCGAACGCGATCGCGAAGCAAAGTGCCTTGTCAAAACAAACAATTTATACCTTCTCTATTGCACGTGGGTGCGGTGTGGTGATAAGCGAAGCGAAGCGGACGCGGTTAATTAATTTGACAGTTTCACGCAAACTCTTGTTGTGCGGTAGCTTTTTTTAAATAAATAGCTGTTGAACCGGCGACTTCGCACGCAAGGAGGACAAAGCCGCCACTTCACGTTGAGTTTGTAAACCGCATCGTATCACTGCGTAATCGTAATTGCATTGAATCGCCGTGAACGTCAGAATGTCTGGTCAACAGTCGTATTTAGCTTTGAAATTGTGCCTAAAAATTACTTACCAATTGCTTCTATTTGCTCACCATGATGAGAGAATTGCTTATTTCATAAAGTAAAAAAAAAACCTACATTCAGCTGAACATAGAACTTCCTCCTTTTAGAAGTCGGCGAAAAAGATTTGATTCTGAAATCAGAATGGCTGGACAATCGCTGTAAAGTTGTAACTTTGTGATTGCTCAAATATTCTATGCCAAAAATTCCTTATCAATTGCTTATATCAGTATTTATAAGTCTAGCCTTGTTTTTTCTTTCTATATGCTAGCAATGACTACGAGTTTAAAGTCCCTGCGCCTGTTAAAAATATGTGAGCAATAATACCTTATAAATTATAAACGCAACGTGTTAAAAACACGTCACTTTGCTCCCATATTTTTAATAGGCGCAGGCGCTTGTAAACTCGTGGCTAGCTATGGATACTGTCTAGCCATTCTGATATCAGAATGGACGGTCAACTTTAAATGTTTTAAATCTTTTAATTTATGAAATAAGCAATTTCAAAGCTAAATACGACTATTGACCGGCCATTCTGACGTTCACGAATCGTCCACGTATAGACACTGTGTAAGCAAACGTCGGACGGGTATTTATTATTAAATCTATATCGTCAGCTTTTATCGGAATTTTATGACCATTTTTCTAATAAATCTAACAAATTCATTGTGCATACAGCTGAGGAGTAAAATTCTCTGAGTCTGTGTTCCCTGATATCCTTAACCCGGGGATCTTTAAGTCAAGAATGAATAGGTTACTTCTAGGTAAGCGTGCTCCATAGTTAACCACATCATCGCTTACCATCAGGTGAGTTTAGTGGTCAAGCGTGAGCCTACCAATATTTAAAAAAATATGCAACATTCGTCATAAATTATTTATTAGTACTTACTCTCTGAAAATAATAAATCAGTTTTAAAATCGTATGCTTTGTAAAAAATGTTGTGTTTCCGTGAAATCATTTTTTTTTTAATATAATTAGCATAGCATAGCATAGTCGGCCTTATAATGTTCCCACTGTTGGGACTCAGGCCTCCTCTCTAGGAGAGGGAATGGGCCGTAATCCACCACGCGGGCCCAGTGCGGGTTGGTGGTTGTCACATGTCTTCGAATTTTTGGTTCTAGGACATGCCGGTTTCCTCACGATGTTTTTCTTCACCGTTTTGAGAGCAGTGGTGATGAAATAAATTACACAAAGTAATGCGCCTAGCTGGGTTTGAACCCCTTGCGACCTACAACTCGTAAGTCGGGGCCGTTACCACTCGGCCACCACTGCTCTTAATATAATTCCATTGATATAATTGAGAACTTAAATTATGTCATTGATGACATTGGGTAAAAATATTGCTATGGTATGATGATATGATATATAAGATATTGCTGACCCCCCATAGCAACTAGCGTAATAATTTATAACCTATATACAACATTATTATTAGTTTATGTGAAACCTGAATATAGTTTGTTCAGAATCAGTAACTGAATGGATTCCAATAGTTTTTACATTATGTTATATTTTTTCCCAAAAATATTTTGAAAGGTCACAAGTTGCACACTACCGACTCTAAGTACAACATAGGTCACGGTAGGACATGGCGGGCATTAGGCACAGCTGTGTGCAAGTGCAAAACAAACCCTCAGTCACCTGGATGGTTCGGTGACTATATATTTTGCTGACATAACAAGCTTATAACTTTGTGATTTTTCATGATACAGTTACGAAATTTTGTACATAGAATTTTTACATAAAATTATTAGACACGTGTTTCGGGTTTCGCATATACTAAAAATATTGTTGTATTGACCAGGCCTATAAGAATTATGTATTCAAAATTTTAACAGGATCGATTCTGTGGTGTTTTTTTTTCACTAGAAAACATCGCTCCATATTTTTACTATTTTGTTTTTTTATATATATTTTTTTAAATAAAATTTTTGCCCCACACTAATAATTACTCCAGTATCGTGGGAGCGTTTACAAATGTAAGCTCACATTCACAAGATACCCAGACCCAGAAAAGGCCATACATTTTTTTTTCCTGGTATGGAACCCGCGACTTGCAGCGCAGCAGGTAATCGCTTAACCACTACACCAAGCTTACACATACATTATAATGTATATGTCGTGGACACAGATCATAGAAATTGATCACTTCATGATATGGCCAACTAAAACTGGTCAGATCGTTTAAACGTTAACATTTGATGATATGTCAATCCTCGTTTGGCCATATCATTGATTTTTATTTTTTTAGGTAGAAAAATCATCTAATGACAAATCCCGTTCTTGGGCGGAGCGGGAGATAGTGTCAGACTTTTACTGACTATAAACCCACTCCTGTTCCTTCGTTGCCTTCGTCCCAGGGCCCTGGGTTTTGTTTTCACACTACCCATGGCCCCAGTAGGCTTCAACCATGCTGGGCCCCTACGACTTGCTGACATCTCCCTGAGGCGCACGTTGAACAATACGTGCCGTCGACGACTTGGGCTCGGTCCGGACAGTTACCGGACGGTTGGACGGCGGGCTACCTATTACTCGCCGTCTGCAGGCCCGCGCCTACGGTGGCCAGAAATCGGGATCGGAATTCCGGCGGCCTCCTTTGCTAGCATTACTGCTTCGCAGAAGGAGGCGACCGCTTGCCACTCCTCCTCGCTCCGGACCATGGCCTGTACCAAGGCCCGGCACGAGAGATCGCCGCCGCCAATCGCCCCCACGAGGACACGGCGTTGCTCTGTCCAAGCGGGGCACACCTCCATCGTGTGCTCCACCGTGTCCTCCGGGCGGTCCACACAGTGGCGACACCCGGGCGTTGCTTCCACACGAATCCGATGCAGAAACTTCCCGAACTTACCGTGTTCGGTGAGAACCTGCGTCATGCGGAAGGTGAGGACGCCGTGAGGTCTTTCCAACCACGCCTCAAAGAGGGGACTTACCGCCATAATTGTGGCGTGCCCAATATCATTGATGTAAGATTTCTATGATAGTAAAAAGTCTAAAGAAAGTAGGCCAAAAGAGGATTGACATATCATCAAAGTTTGACGTTTAAAACGATCTGGCCAGTTTAACTTGGCCGTATTATGAAGTGATCAATTTCTATGATCTGACTACGACATATAGATTAACTTGAATTAATCGCAACCATACTATGTATCGACTTTTATGTGAGATCTTTAAAATATATGTTCAATTGACAATTTGGATTAAAATGACCCCGATTTGCAATACAATTTGAATTTATCTTATGTAACATAGAGTCTCTTGTTAGATAATTATCGGTTTGAATACTTAAAAAGTGAAAATTCGTTTACTTACAGGCTGAAAATAGAGAATACGGATTTATTATTATGACATTACAAAGGGATTTATTGAGGTGGGAATAATCCAATGATTTCTGACGCTCTAGGATAGAAGGTGAGGGCGTGTTAGGTTTTACTGTCTAAAACCACACCTGAGCCCTTCAGTTGCCTTTGAACTGAAATGAAATGCCTTTCAAAGCTGCATCTTCTGGTACGCGGTTGCCACTCCAGAACCTTTCAGCCCCATCGACCATCTGTTCTACAAGCATTGCGACTGCCAGCACTTAAGTTTGGCGATTCTTCAGGCATCGATAACCTTGGTTATCTACGGATATCTTCATTTCTTTTAGGTTTTTTTTTTTTTTGTTCGTTAGGCCCATTCCTCTTATAATAATAATAATAATAATAAGCCTTTATTTCTCACTAATTACATGCATACATTTAAAACATTCAATTAATAAACAAAAAAAAAATAGTATTTAAAACATAGAACATAGTTTGAATATTTGAAAACATGTCAACATAAAATATTAAAAGTATTGAAATTAAATTATCAAAATTATTATAATGTATTGAATTGAAATTAAATTATCAAAATTATTATAATGTATTGAATTGAAATTAAATTATTAAATTGGAATTAATTAAGTTATATTATTTTATATTAATTATTATTTAAATTTTGTGTTAATATGTGAGGTACCGATTTTTGGGCATAGGCCTCCTCCAACCCCTTCCAATTATCCCTATCGTAGGCTTCGCGGGTCCAAGCTGGTCCTGCTAACTGAGAGATGTCGTCGGTCGCCCATTCCTCTTAAACTATTTTAATCAGTTAATAATACTTACAGCCTGGAAATAGAAAAATAAATTGGTTTACTGAAATTGGTTTACTTAGATTTTTATACAAAGGTGTTTTATTGTGATTTATATTTCTCTCTCCACTCCACTCCAGTAGTTCATCCCATATTTAGTTTTTCTCCACAATTTCCCACAACGCCATCTAGTCCCAAGCGAAGCAGAGCTTGTGCTATGAGTACAAGATAAATATCATACTTATGCGCTCTGAGGGTTCTGTACAAACTTGCCTATGTAAATAGTTCAATTCCGAAATGGAGTTTCGGAAGATTATTCCGATACGCAAAAAAAAAATTGTAACGTAACAACAAATTTACAGTTTTCAGATTTATTCCTATACTTGTGCTATAAGACCTTGGGACTCTAGGGCAACGGAAAGTACCCTATAAATTTTGATTTCCTCGAGAGTGTCGAAATGTACGGTTTTTGCCACATAAAACAAAGTATCTTTTTTTTTTCGTTATTTTACAGGTTTGATTTTTTTACAGGTTCAAGAGTCCGCTGACCTGAGTTGAGTTTTAATTTCAACTCGATACCTCCACGCGTTCCTTGACAGACAGACAGACAGGCATATCCTATAAGGGTTCCGTTATTTCCTTTTGAGGTACGAAACCCTAAAATTAATTGTCACCCTGACAAAAGTCACTAGTGCGCGCTAGCTCTAAGATTCATAGCCCTATTGTCTTTGTTTCCTATGTCGCAATAGTTATTCATCAACTGGAAGTTATCCTTGAGTGCACTAGTATAGCGCGTACAGGGATAATCGTCGATTGGTACTAGCATCAAGTTATATTAATAAGGGCCTCTGCGAGTTGATTTCGGTTCCTCATACGCCTTCCAAAGGTACAGGACCCCGAGGTTCTGATATACAGAAAACGCACAAACGAATATCACGGATCCAGTACATGATTCTGAACTTTTTCGTCGGCTAATTTTTATTTTTTTAATCTGTACTTTTTTAAATTTAAAATGTGTATAATCGTAATTCTAACCAACCTCGAAAAAGAAAAAATAATAATAATAATTAATTAATTAAAAAGCTGATGACATTTTTAATTTTAAAAGCAATTCATTTATTTTTGTCACTAAAAATGTTAGAATAAAGATTATATACAGTTTAAATTAAAAAAGGTAATATTTTTTTTTTTAATTAAGAAACAACCGACGAAAATTTCCACCACTGGGGGGTCCAGAATTATGTACTGGATTCATGGTATTCTTTTATTCGTCGATGTCAGAGACACCCTGTATACTGATAATAAAGAAGAAAAATGCATTAAAATGTAACTTACTGCGAGTGCCAATGTGATAACACATACAAGGACGAAAAATATCTTCATTGTAACCTGCAAACAATATAATGATTCAATACGATGTAAAGCCAGCTTGGTTTAGAATACACGAGGCTACCTTTTCTAAGATGGCCAGCTAGAGAGGCTCTACTCAATTCAGGGGCGCTGGCTTTTAAAAAACCTCATGGGTGCTCATGCTCATGTGATGACTCGAAAAAGTGACGAAGTGTGAGAAGAGAAATGCACAGTGACCGACCGACAAATAAATAAATGTCCTACTTATATACTGCGGAACAACGAAGGTACTACAAACACCCAGATCCAACACAAATATCTGTTCCAACAACAAACATTTGTGTTGGTGCGGGAATCCAACCCGCGACCCTTGCGTCTCAACCGGCGCTATAAACCACTGCGCTAAACGGATCGTCGGGTAATGAAAAAACGCCCATCTCTAAAAGTTGATTACTGATCTGTTTCTTGATGTCTATTCTCAGGGGTGTTCGGCACCTACTGTTTATTTCTCATGGGTGCTCGAGCCCCCGAGCACCCACGGAGTCGGCGCCCCTGCTAGAGAAGCTCTACTCTATTCTTTACTTAAAAGCGTCCTTTTCGAGGTACATTTCCATACAACCGCTCTTACGTGATTATGATGTTATTACACATCTTTCTCTAGATATTTTGGATACACAGCTATCTTGTGGATATTATCTAGGCTTCTATAGAAATAAAAACATAAAGTAAGACCTAGACCTAGTAAAGATCTCTGAAAATCTGTTATTTTACGTGAACTTTGACCCTCCATAATGTACCTACTCATATATAAAAAATATAAAAAAAGTACATCAATAGAAGCCTTGCACATTTAATCCAGATTCTGAATGACAACAATTTTTCTAAAAAACTTGGGTTTTTTAAAAACACGTATTTCCTGGAACAAATTTTGTGAAATATTCGAGAAAATCACGGAATTACCGAATGCCAACAGAGTTTTCAGGCGTTATCTCTCTTTTTTTGTGCCTCTTCATCAAACATCACGTTGGATTGCATTAGATGAAGCAACAAGCTTTTAAACCATGTTCGACCCTCTTAAACACTGGTATACGGCCTCATTCCATTGAAAACTCATCAAAAGAGCTTTAAAATTTAAAAAATGTGTTCGATATGGGATTTGGTATATTATGTGGAGAATCTTGGAGGAGCGCTGGCCTGATGCTGCGTAAGCGAGCGTACGAGACTCACCGCAGCGTCGCTCCTTTGATGACTACCACTCCACTGCGCACATGATGTTAGACAGTACCTATCCGATTCTGAACTAATTGTGCTCCATTGGTGTAATTGCTACAAGGCGTTCCGATGTGACGATAAACAAATAAATAAATAAATGGTGGACATCCCAACCATACGCACAAAACGTTTTGGGAACATTCGTTCTACGCACAGCTAAGGAGTGGAATTCCCTGCCGGAGTCTTTTTTTTTCGGTGGGAAAATCATCCAACGATATCCCCCGCTCTTGGGCGGAGAGAGAGGGTGTGTCAGACTTTTACTGACTAAAAACCCACTCCTGTTCCTTCGTTGCCTTTCATACCAGGGCCGAGTGTCCTATCCCATGGCCCCAGTAGGCTTCGACCCTGCTGGGCCCCTACGGTTGCTGACATCTCCTTGAGGCGCACGTGGAACAAACAGTACGCGCCGTTGACGACTTAGGCTCGGTCCGTACGGTTACCGGACGATCGGGATCCCGTCGTGCCGCACCCTCGCGCGCAGCCTCCTTCTTTGCTAACATTACTGCTTCACAGAAGGAGGCGACCGTCTGCCACTCCTCCTCGCTTCGGACCATGGCCTGTACCAAGGCTCGGCGCGAGAGATCATTGCCGCCGCCCCCACGAGGACACGATGGTGCTCTGCCCAAGTGGGGCACACCTCTAACGTGTTCTCCACCGTGTCCTCCGGGCGGATCCCTACCGGAGTTTGTGTTTCCTGATAGCTACAACCTCGGGGTCTTTAATTCAAGAGTGAAAAGGTTACTTCTATTCAAGCATTCTCTATCCTCGATCACAACACCGCTTACTATCAGGTGAAATAGTGGTTAACGTGAGTCTACAAGTAATAACATGTTAGTAGGTACTTACTTTGTTGTTTCCAAAGATGTTATAACTTTATTTTCTCAATAACCTTATAGGGATATATTTCAGTATTGCCAATTTATTACAAAGCAACAAAAAGGATTTCCACAATATTTTTATTATTATAAATGTCATAAAATCGTATAGGTACTAATTTCACAACGCAATAAATTTTTTAGGGTTCTGTAGTCTCTGGGTCAACGGTGCGATGTGTTCCACGCGTGAATAAAAGGGATGTCATCGGGGCCAGTAAGAGCTGATTGCTACCAAGCCTTTTTTTTAAGTGGGAAAATCATCTAATGACAACCCTCGCTCTTGGGCGGTGCGGAGGACGTGTCAGACTTTTACTGACTAAAACCCACTCCTGCCCCCCTAGCCAAGTTACAACCGTTTCGTTTCGATTCTCTTTTCGTTGATCGCCTCGAGTCGGCCACGCCTCCTATTCCTTTGTTCTGACCACGTGACTGAGCGTTGAGATGACGTCAGAACAAAGGAATCGGGGGCATGGCCGACTCGAGGCGGTTGACGAAAAGAGAATAGAAACGAAACAGTTGTAACTTGGTTAGGGGGGCTGTTCCTTCTTTGCCATTTTTCCAGAGCCCTGGGGATCTCTTTCGCATCACCCTTGCCTCAGTAGGCTTCAATCCTGCTGGGCCCTATGGTTGCTGACATCTCCTTGAGGCGCACGTGAAACACTACGCGCCGTCCACGGCTTGGGCTCGGTCCGGACGGTTACCGGACGGTCGGACGGCGAGCCACCCATTGCTCGCCGTCCGCAAGCCCGCGCCTATGGTGGCCTAAAATCGGGTTTGGAATCCCGGCGGCTGGGGCATGAGGGCCATTGCCTCACGCCTGCCACTCCTTTTCGCTCTGGACCATGGCCTGCGCTGCCGCCGAACGGGGGCCCACGAGGACACGGCGGTGCTCGCCCAGGTGGGGCACACCTCTATCGTATGTTCTACCGTGTCCTCCGGGCGGTCCACACAATGGTGACACCCGGGTGTCTCTTTCGCACGAATCCGGTGCAGGAACCTCCCAAACTTACCATGTCGGGTGAGATCCTGCGTCATGCGGAAGGTAAGGACGCCGTGTTGTCTTCCCAGCCACTCCTCAAAGAGGGGACTTGAGGAGTGGCTACCAAGGCTGCTGTATTGTTCAAAAGTCACCATGGCTCTGGAATGCGAAGGGCAAATTTGATCAAACACTGGTAGGTTTCAGTCAGTAAAAGCCTGACACACCCGCGAGAGGGTGTGTCAACCAAAGAGGAGAACTTGTTTGATAATTTCCCATGCTTAAAAAAATAAGGCTTTTCATAGTCTGTAAAGTCTGCTGCAAAAGTCCATAGGAAGTACAGAAATAAAATCGTGTGAAGCGAGAAATGACGCCATCTAGCGTAAAACCTGATTGAAATGTTGCCATCGACAACATTACATTATACTGTTAATAGATGGCGCCGCTGTGCTTCAAATGATTAATTAATGCTTATTTTTGTACTTTCTTTTTGTTTCTTCAAACATTGAAATAATTTATAATTTCTTTTAAAGAGATGAAGATATTAAAATTGAATAAGTATCAATTTATAAATATTTGATTATCTATGTGTTAGTTTTCAAACTTGAGAGGGTAGGTTGAATATGGATTTACTTATAAAAAATAACTAGTAGGTAGTATAAATAATACTTAGACCAAAGAGTTATGACTAAGCTCAATTGGTTGTTCGCTAAGTTAATTTCGATTATATCGTTCCAGCGCCTTTCGTTCAATTTTATTTTTAACCAGGTGTATTGTCTACTTATTTTACGAAAATGAGTAAATATGCATTGTTATATAGATTTAGTAAAAAGATCTCAAATAATTGCTATGCATAATCAAGGTAAAAACTTGTCAGAAGTAACCAGAGAGACCGGTGTAAACGTAAGTAGTTTTTTTTAACGCTTTTAAACAAAAAACTCCTATATAATAATCATTATTGGATATTATATATTTCTGTTTTATTGTTGCAGAGAAAAACAGTTGTTCTATGGATATGATGATTTGAAGAAGAGGGTTCTTTGAAACACCATCAAAGAGCTGGCAGACTAAAACTAATAAACATGTTGCAGCATCAAACCATGATAAGGGAGTACGAAGAAAACGGACGTCGGTCGACGAACCACTATGCTATATATATACTTATTTTCTGTATTAACTGGAGACCTTGTTATGTGTGTTTAACTTAATATCCGTATAAAACAACTTAAAAAAGTTATGAACACTTGATGTGTTGTTGTGCAATTTTATAGTTTTTAGCCTACATTTTTAATCCTTTTGACCTTTGTGATAAAATTATCTGGTATTTTGTTTGTTTTTGTTAAGGTTACATAAGCTTCAAACCTCTTTCCAATTTTGGAAACGAATACTTAAGCTATGGCCTCAATAAGAAATTATATATAATATTATAATCTTATTCGGTGATTAATAAACGGTGATTGTTAAATTTGATTAAGAAATTGTAAGAAATAAACATATTATTTTTTATTAGTGCCTTTTGTCAACTGTTTACCTGCATTTTTTTCATTTTGCTGAGTAACTACCCACTTGAATATTATATTACAAATTAATATCCACTTGTTAGCTTTGATTTAATATTCCTTCCAACTTCTTTTGTTACTTACAAAAAGACTTACAAAAAAACTTACAAAAAAACTTACAAAAAGTGTGAGTACTACGTGAGATTTGAACTCATGGCTCATTGATTTACGCATCTATCTGCACATGTTGACCTAGCAACATGACTCTAATTTGAACGATGAAATTATGAACTACAATCAGTTGTTGACGACAATGATGACGCATGTGTCTATTATTTGTTAAACTAAAAGTCAAGTTTATACTTTGTGAGATTGCCTTTGCTCGCCACTTAGCTGTGAAGAAACCAACGCCATCTAGTTTAATTTTCGAAAACTTGAACTCTAACGTGCAAGGGAAAATAGGCGTTAAGGTATCTAAGCACTTTCGATGGGTGACTGTACATGTTAAAGTTACAAAGTGAATCTTCTTCTAATCCATATTTTTTAATTAGTACAAAAAAATGGGGTTTTATCCGTACCCGTTACTGATCATATTTGTGTAGTCAAAAGTAAAAAAACTAAATTCCAAAATTGTCCACGATTTTATAATTGGTAACTTCATAATTGAGTTCATCATTCATCTGTTTCGGCCCTAAAATAACATATTTCCTCCGTGCTTCTCATTTGTGGAAACGTAGTCATCTTTTGGAAAAAATGGAAATTATCCGACATACTCTTTCATCAATTTTAAATGTGGCCATGGACGATCGAGCTTGGGCTCAAGCTACCCTTCCAATCCGTATGGGAGGCCTCGGCGTCCGTAAAATTACCAGCATCAGTTTACCAGCTTTTATATCCTCGGTTCACGGCACTGAAAAATTAATCAGGAATATCCTATCTTCCTCACTGGTTGATTTTGATGTGCCGTGCTTTACCGAGGCTATAGACGCTTGGAGACTCGCTTGCCCGAATTCCAAACAGCCCGACAACCTTTCTTCCCAAAGACGGTGGGATGAGCCGCTATGCAAAGTAGTTCAAGAGAATCTTTTGGCAACATCTGTGACTACTGCAGAGCGTGCGCGCCTGCTAGCTGTGGGAGAGTGGGAGTCGGGTCTCTGGCTTCATGCATTGCCGTCGTCGAACATAGGCACCTTGTTCGACGATACTACCTTCCGCCTCGCTGCTTCCCTACGTCTTGGCGCTCCTTGTTGCTCTCCTCATCGCTGCCACTGTGGCGAAGTTGTCAACAGCCTCGGACTCCACGGTCTCTCATGCAGCCGAAGTGCGGGTCGCATAGCGCGACACGCGAATATCAACGACATCATCCGATGTGCTCTTGTCACCGTCGGCGTTCCGGCCGTATTGGAACCTCATGGCCTGGCACGCGACGATGGCAAAAGACCGGACGGTATGTCTTTATTTCCATGGAAGATGGGTAGGCCTTTAGTGTGGGACGCTACTTGTGTCGATACTCTTGCGCCATCTCATCTTCCTAGCTCGTCGTGCTGTGCCGGTGCTGCCGCAGCGGCTGCAGAGTACCTCAAGCGGCGGAAATATAATAACCTTGTTGGTAGTTATATTTTCGAGCCGTTTGGGGTTGAAACTCTCGGATCGTGGGGTCCGAGTGCTCACAAATTATTTAAAGAACTTTCAAAACGCCTTGTTGACACTTCGCATGACCCAAGGGCTGGCTTTTACTTCGGACAAAGGATAAGCATTGCCGTTCAGCGTGGCAATGCCGCCAGTCTTTTGGGTACATTACCAGTCGACAGCGATGTGGAGGAGTTTTTCGACGCCGTACTTTAGATTGTTTTTTTTAGTACTTAATGGATTTTATTTTTTTGAAGTGAAACTTCTTTATCGGGGTTGGAAAAAAATTTAGTGTAACATTTTTTCGTTACGCGTCACATTTTTCCGTTACGCGCCATCTTTTTTTTTATGTTTGTTACCTCAGAACTCCGTCGTTTATGGACCGATTTGCAATTTTTTTTTCCCTTTATAGGATATGCTTCCAGATTGGTCCCATTTTTTTCAAAATCCAGTTCTGATGATGGGATCCATGAGGAATCGAGGGAACTCCTCAAATATTATAGGCAACCATATAGTGATTTTGATATTATCATCGAGAACTTAAGCATTTACAGTCAAAAAGTAACATTTGATGAAGTGGAACTGATGAAGAAGACCAGAAATGGTCAACGGAACTTCATACTCACTTTGATATCACAATGAAGATAGTTAAGCGACTATGACAATACGAATAAATGAATGGTTCTGAATAGTTACGTTACGTTGAAAATGGTATCATCGAAGTGATCTGATGATGATGATGATGGAGCCGGAAGGTAGGCACTGGAACTCAGTAATTAATCAATTTAACCTAGCCGTGTTTAGACTTATTAGAATTATCATAAGATGCACTTTGGCTATAAGGTACTATCAAACTGATCTGATGATGGAGCCGGAAGGTAGGCATAGGAACTCCGTAATTAATCAATGTATCCTAGCCGTGTTTGGGCTTATTAGAATTGTCATGAGATGCACTTTGGCTATAAGGTACTATCGAACTGATCTGATGATGGAGCCGGATGGTAGGCATAGGGACCCCGTAATTAATCAATGTATCCTAGCCGTGTTTGTGCTTATTAGAATTGTCATGAGATGCACTTTGGCTATAAGGTACTATCGAATTGATCTGGTGATGGAGCCGGAAGGTGGAAGGTAGACACAGGAACTTTCTAATAAAACAATGTAACCTTGCAGTGTTTTGGGTTAATTGGAATCGTCATGAGAAATAGGCACTCTGTTTATAAGTGGATCCTCAAACGTCGACAACGAGATCCGGCACTACAATTGATGGAGTTATCGCTCGGTTACTAAATTTTGTGAAATGTAAACAATATATTTCGTATTTCAGTTACCATAAGCCATTAATAACACAAATATATAATAACGACATCAATGATAATAACGACATCAATGATAGTAATAATTCTATTACAATTAATGAAATTCAATAATAATCTTTGTAGTAATAAGCTAAAATGAAATAATTGTAGAATTTGTATTTATGTCTATGATAATAAAAGCCTTTTATTAAACTTTATCTAATTTAACTTTATTTAACCAATTTCTGTAAAGTTGCATATAGTAAATTATTTTTTGAAAAATAACGTCATAAAGAAGTTTCACTTCTTACGAGTGTACGCGGGTAATTGGTCAACTCGTACCGCATACCTATGGCCCATGTAGTACGAGTTGCAGAAAATAAAAATAAATTATATTTTTATTGGTCAACTCGTCCCACGTCACTATCACAATGAGAAAAAGTACAATCAGTAGCAAAAGTGTTAGTGTGGAAATAATAAAGAAAGTTACGAATTTGCTATAAAATATTTAATCACTACAAAATTATCACATATAAGTAGAAAATATTAAACCATTACAAATTTTGACATCAATTGACACACGAGGTAATAAAAAACAACATTTATACATGTAGGTTTAACAATAAAACACCAAATATTATAAAATAATAAGCAATCGTCATAAAGATAATAGGCAACACTTATAAAGACAATAATAATTAATAAATAAATATAAAATAATCAACAATTTTAAAAGTTTTAACAATAATATATTATAAATCTGTGGTTGAAAGTGAGGCTTTCTAGGATTTTGTAACTCAAAACTACAACAAAATTCTTTAAAGTGTCTATGATAGTCTTATAATAAAATATCACATTTTTTTAATTAGTTGTACAAATAAACCCTTCAATTCTTAAACAATCAATTGCGATATGGATAATATAGTACCTAATAAACAAAGTAATCAACGAAATCGTAAAAAGATTCAACAATCATATTATAACTACTTTACTATTAGTTAGTTTTCTAGGATTTATCATTAAAAGTAACTCTTTCTATGAGAGTCTTATAGTTATTAATATTATCAATCACATTTTTATAATCAGTCTTACAATTGGCTTAAAAATTAAATGTTAATAACTCTACACACATTTCTACAGAAATGTCAGAATCCACTAAGTCTTTTAGTACTTTCTCTATATAATCATCTATTTCTTGAGTCTCTTTTTTTTTTGAAATATATGTGATTCTTTTTTAATTAAAGTGTCGTAATAATTAGCTTCTCTTTCAAGAATAGTTAAAAAATTTGACTATGCTTTGTGGTTTTTTGATTACTTTTTTATTAACAGTAGCGTGCCAATTTTCTACCATGTTAGTGGTACGATGTTTCTGATCATAGCAACACCATTTGTCTCGAAAAAATGTTTTTTCATTAAGCCACGTTTCAACAAAATAATCATTAAATTTAGTAACTTGTTCGTAATTTGGACTACGAGACATAACCATCGTCCACTGCATAACTTGGTAAATGTGCTAGAGCAGCACCTTTTCTAACATGTTTTTTTAACAAGCTTCATTTTGTGTATTCCTAATTCTTTTGCTTTTCTCCATAAACATCTCGAAAAATGAAAGTAGCAGCCCTTTATAGATATAAAATAAAATTTAAAAGTGCCATCACATAAAACTGTATAGTTTGTGTTTGAAAGTAAGGTTCTGGCAAACTTGCTAGCAAAAATCAGTATACTGTTTTTATTGCGATAATCTGCAAACAAAAATTCCTGGAAGATAGCCGGTATTACAACGTGGCTAACACTTTTAAACCTCACTTTATCAACACCCAATGATTTATTTATTTTCCGATACAACTTTTTTTTTATATTTTTGAAATCAGGTATAGCTTTTATTAAGTCTAGCCCTTTATCTTTTAAATTACTGACCGTTTCCCGAAAAATAGCTGGAATGGGCAAGGTTACATTGGTGACCATTTTTTTTTTGACATTTTTCCATCTCAATATCGCATTCATTTTTGGCTGTGTCCAGTTGGCAATAATGATTAACTTCCCTTTTAATAATGTTAGCACAAGTAATTATTAAATTTGCTTGACAAATCTGTCGTTTCACACAACGCCACACAGTTGATTGATCTTTATTTTTTCTTTTTTTTTTTTGAACCAGCTCGAAGAAGTAAAGGTTTCCCTCTTTGAGATGTAATGGTTTCAAAAGCTACTCGATTATGAGAAGTCGATGGTTCTTGCAAGTCCATAACTGTACCTAACAAACAATAATTTAATTTTCCTACATAAACATATATTTTATATTATCCTATTAATATAATAATATTAAAACAGGCTACTTACTTAAAGTTTCCGATGCAAACAGCAATTTCAATCTCAATCCAAGTCCAATATGTACCACAGTCAGAATCACACATTTCAAAGAAGACAGATTTCACAAAAGTTCAAAATTAAACCAAAATATGTTTTTTTTAATGTGTTCCACATCTGCCTGTTAGAAAGTATATAAATGATAAATGATATTTATTTTGTAAATAGGTTTAAAAAACACTTTTACACGTCAATTTTTTTTTTCGTCATTTTTAAACTAGATGAGGCCGGTGGTTCCTAGCTGACTACCCTGAGAAGAAACACCGAAACAAACTCAGGGGTCAAAGTCTCTTTTAAAGTCCATACAGTAAATATGTAATGGTCAAATCACATGAGAACCATGCAGATTTGTCTGAAATGGTCTTTTGAAGAAAGAACCATACAGATTTGAGTGGACCTGTCCAGTCAGTGCAAGCATTTGTCAGTATTCGTAAAGCTCAACTCAGGACTACTAAGGAGCTCAACGACTTGACGAACAATACCAAGGAAAGGACATTTGGGTAGGCCGCAGAAAATACTCAAATTGCCAGACACATTAAAATTACTGAAAAGGAAAAAAAACACAAAAACAACAAAACAACAAAAAACACCATATATATATATAAACCATACTAACTCGTTTCACCATTAATAAATTCTATGAAATTCTTTCTCTCCAAGATATGCACTTGTGCAAAGATAAATAGTTTTACTGTACGGCCGTTATATTTTGTCGACCCGAACTTTGCGCAGAAGGCTGCGCACGAACGTTTTTTAGGAACAAAATGGTGGCATGAGGAGCATTGTCTAGGCTAGAGATTGACACTATGTAAACACAATCGACCTTTTATTCAATCAAATATCGCAATCGATTTTTATCGATTTGGAATTTATTAATTTTTGTTTGTATGAGATATTGAACGAAATAGATTTACAAACATAGTGAATGTTGTCGTTAGTAAACGAGATTTCGACTTTAATGAAAAAAAAAACTAATAAAATTTTATTTTCTTGGTTGAAAGACATGA
This sequence comes from Mythimna impura, assembly GCA_905147345.3. Taxonomy (NCBI): domain Eukaryota; kingdom Metazoa; phylum Arthropoda; class Insecta; order Lepidoptera; family Noctuidae; genus Mythimna; species Mythimna impura. Next base: position 2,988,341 of record LR990368.1, on the reverse strand, counting down.
TTTAGTTAGATATCAGTTATTTATAAACAACGACTAGAATAACGATTGTTTGAGAATATTTTAAACTTCCATAGAAAATTGAATATAAATATATTTTTATAACTTAATTTAAATAGATTTGAAAAAAAAAATCGATTAAACAACACCATCAAACACGCGTATCGGACATCTCTCTTCGGTAACTTCGTAAAGCTTCGTACTTATTCGGCAATGTTCGGTACGCAGTAATATGTCTCACTTACACGTTAGCATTGGTGTTATTTTCGTGTCGCTGTCTCTGTCTTGAGCACAGGCGGTGACAAAAGTTTTCGTTGGTTGTTATTATTATATTGTTAAGTTTTCTGTGTAGTGTTTGGTTTGTTTTTTTAATTCATAAGTTATTTTTGTAGCTTTCTGTCTCAAAGTGTTTTAATATTTATTTTATTTTTACTTGGTCCCTGTATTAGTAAATTTTTATTCGTAATTTGGTTTAAAAAAATTAATGTCAATAACAGTTTTTTTTTACGAGTGTACATGCGCTAAAGTTCGAAGAGCCTATGTTCACGGTCGCCAAGTTACAACGGCCGAAAGATTTTCTTGTACCTTCATTCTATTCATAAATCTATCCTGTCATAATTTACTTCAAAATTAACCGCATTGACTATTGTTTACATACTAATAATAACCGCAAAAACATCACTGGTCAAAAGATTTTATTATATCTTCATTATTTTCATAGGTCTGTGCTACTTCAAAAGTGACCGCTGTTACCATTGTTAGTGTTACCATTGTTTACTTACCTGTTAATAACCGCAAGCCATACTTATCTACTTTTCTTAGTAATTTCGGATAACACATGCACTTGAGAGTTTGTTTGTAAAGTGAAAAATAAAAAAAAATTAGGTACTTACTTTTCTAACCGATATAAAAAAGGAGGTTCTTAATTTGTCAGTTTTTTTTTATTATGAAATAATCTATGAACAAAACTAAACTAAAAAAAGATATAAAAATATTGTCAATCTTGTGTTACTAACTGTACCAAACGTTGATAAAGTTTAAAGTTCCATATAAAAAGAAACGTTGGACGAGTTGACCAATGAAAATATAATTTACTTTTATTTTTTCAACTCGTACCACATGGGCCGTAGGTATGCGGTACGAGTTGACGAATTACCCGTGTACGCTAGTACACGCACACTTTTTTTTTTTGTAAGTTAGTTTTAATTACGTTATTATTAGATTTAAATGTATATACAATGCAAAATAAGTTGAATGGTTACATTAAACACTAGCTCATTCATAACGATTTCTACAAAAAAATACTAATACGCGTCGTGTTTTTTCATTTTGATCGCCATTTATTCATTCATGATCAATAGCCTGTACAATATTTCCATGAATTGAGTTACATTTTGGGATATAAACAAACGCTAATAACTTTGCGGTTTGTTTTTCATAGGCCTCCCCCAAGTGTCGCCACAATGAACGGTCCCGTGCGTCTCGCATACATCGGACTCCCGCAACCGTTACCAAGTCATCTGTCCACCTTGTAGGAGGCTTTCCAACGCTACTCCTTCCGGTACGTGTCGCCATTCCAGAACCTTTGGGCCCCAACGGCCAAGGGTCGAAGCCTACTGAGGCCAAGGGTCTGATTCTGAAAGGAAGACTCGGCCCTGGTACGAAAGGCAACGAAAGAACAGGAGTGGGTTTTTTTAGTCATTAAAAGTCTGACACTATCTCCCGCTCGGCCCAATGGCGGGGGATGTCATTGGATGATTTACCCACCGAAAAAAAATAATCTGTACGCACAATAAATGTGTTCCCAAAACGTTTTGTACCGTGTGACTTTTTGGTTAGGTATTAAATAATATAAAAATGAAACGATACGGAACCCACGTTTTAATATTTAGACAAAATAATATTAGATATGAATTTATTATTTTACAATTTGGCACAAGATTTGTATAGGTTCCTACGTAGGTGCTTACAAAATAGGAATTTAGTTTGTTACTTATGTATGTCATACAAAGACGAGGAGTAATGGCATGCGGTCGCCTCCTTCTGCGAAGCAGTAATGCTAGCATAGTAGGCGGCCACACGCGTAAGCGTATTTACATTCTGTACATGGCCAGAACGCATCCATAGGAAACTGCTCGCGTATAGATTGTAGTGCAGTTTTTAAATTTGCGATTACAATGTATACAAGAGTAGTACGCAAATACTCGCCTATACTTTGTAGTAGCCAAAGTAACTAGCTTTGTTCCATAATATACAGTGCTAGTCCGCATGCAAACTAATCGTGTATAGATCGGAATAGGCGCGAAAAACTCTAGATTCCAAACTATACGCGAGCAGTTGCATGCTCGCCATTTTGATTTGTTGACCTCTCTTTCTATTTTAAGGTAATTAGATATCTATGGGTCACTACGAAGTATACGCGAGTATTTGCGTACTACTCTTGTATACATTGTAATCGCAAATTTAAAAACTGTACTACAATGTATACGCGAGCAGTTTCCTATGGATGCGTTCTGGCCATGTACAGAATGTAAATACGCCACGCGTAAGAGAATGGACTTCCTCATGCCCCAGTCACGGAGATCCCGATCCCCGACCCGACCCGTGGGCTTGCAGACCGTCCGGCCGTACGGTAACCGTCCGGACCGAACCCGAGTCGTCGATCGCGCGTAGTGTTCAACGCGCGCCTCAAGACGATGTCAGCAAAACCGTAGGGGCCCAGCAGGGTTGAAGCCTACTTACTGGGGCCATGGGTTGTGGGAAAGAGAACCCCGGGGTTGTGGAACGAAGGCAAAGAAGGAACATAGGAGCGGGTTTTAGTCAGTGAAGTCTGACAAGCCCTCTCGCTCCGCCCTAGAGCGAGAGATGTCAATGAATGATTTCCCACGTAAAAAAAAACATAGCAACAAATTGTAACATTATTTTACATTAAAACAAAAGTTATAACTTAGCGAAAAAAAAAAACAAATTTAAAAGTTCTTTATTAATCATTTTCAATACCTACTTGTAATAAAATTATATTTACCTACTTACTTTGAAATAACGCCATCTATCGTAATCTATTGGAACTAAGACGACAGGGTAAATCGTTATGTGTTTCCTATACTATAAACTAGATGGCGCAACCAGTAGCTAACTGAGATACCTATGGACAACTAGTTAAAAACTTCCTTACTAGCTCATGGCTAAATAAAGACCGATCTTCACCGAGATCCTTCCTTACATACCGAAACCACGTTATGTCATCGATCCCAGACAATGCCCTTCATTGTAAATAGGCAATAAGATTACATTACGAGTAACTTTCTGGTAGGTACTTAGATACGAGGAAACATTATCATTTTAGAATAAAAAAACCCTTTGTTTAAGATACGTAGTTATAAAGCCAGAAATTATTTAAAGCCAGTATTGATCTGCTCTTCAAGCGGAAGACACTTATTGTTTGTACCCACAACAAAAGTGGCTTATTTACTACTTCGCAATATAACGATTGCATCACTGCTTACCATCTGGTGGGATCGCAGTCAAGCACTAGTTTAACCCCCCAAAAAAATCAGAGAACAGTGTTAGTCCAGTGATAACAGCCTCGACTTACGAGTTCCAGGTCACGAGTTCAACACCAGCCAGGCGCATTACTTTGGGTAAGTTATTTCATCACCACTGCTCTCTAAACGGTGAAGGAAAACATCGCAAGGAAACCGGCATGTCCTAGAACCAAAAATTAAACGCAATCATAAGAAACTGGGCAAGTGCCAGTCGGACTCGCGCACTGAGGGTTCCGTACAATCTTATCTATGAAAACAGTTCAATTCCCGAGTTGAGTTACGAAGATTTTTCCGAATCGCAAAAAAAGTTTTTTTTTACGTAACTACAAATTTACAGTTTTCAGTTTTATACTTGTGCTATGAGACCTTGCTTCATGGCAAATTTCAGATCAACGGGAAGTTCGGAACCTACCCTATGAATTGTGATTCCCTTGAGAGTGTCGGAGTACACGTTTTTTCTGAATTAAACGACCGTATCTTTTTTTCGTTAACTTCGAAGTTTGATTTTTTTCACAGCTTCAAGGGACCGCTGAACTGAGTATAATTATGTTTTTAATTTCAAGTCGATACTTCCACGCGTTCCCGAGATAAAGGGTCTTGATAGACAGACAGACGGACGGACAACAAAGTGATCCTATAAGGGTTCCGTTTGGTCCTTTTGAGGTACGGTTACTAAAAAAGAAATAAATAATAATAAATATAAAAAATTTTTGTTTTTTTTTTTTTAATCTGGAAAGGAATTTAAGTTTCCTTAAACGCTGTCTGCCAAAAAACCGATCTTTTACAGTAACAATATCCCCACATTAAAACCAAAGCTCCAGTTTAAACTCTACTTTAAAATCGTATTAGGTAGGTACAATAAAACTGTTCGTACCTAAATAATTCTACTACTTAACCTTGTTCCTAAGGGCATCCAACCCGACATACATTTTCACTGTTTTTCTCTCTCTTACGCGATTATGACGTTATTACACATTTTTCATTAGATATTTTGGAAATTCAGTATCTTGTGGAATATCCACAAGATACTGTGTAGGCTTCTATTGAAATCAATTTATAAATTTGTGTAAAACTACTCGTAATCCAATAAAGACCTCTGAAAATCTGCTATTTTGCATGAACTTTGACACTTCATAATTTACTCAAAAATCAAAAATATCAAAAAAGTATTATAACAATAGAAGCCTTGCTAATTTAATCAAGATTATAAATGACGACAATTAAAAAAAAACACGTATTTCCTGCAGTATACGTATTTCCTACAAGTTTTGTAAAATATTCGAGTAAATCACGGAATTACCGAATGCTAACAGAGTTATAAGGCGTTATCTCTCTTTTTTCACGTTGTCTTTTCGTCAAACATCGCGTTGGAATGCGTAAGATGAAGTAACAAGCTTATAAACTATGCTCGTCGTTGACGATAGGCGAGTGGAAATGGACCCTCTTCGCGAGTTATATAAGCGTAACCTCGATTGTATACATTTATCAAGGCTATTAGACAATAACCTTCATTGTTAATTTGGTAATAAATATGATAGCAGGTACACTTACCTGGTATCATAAAGATGCACACTTAGAATAAGCACCCTTTGTAACACAATAGTATATAAGATTCTTATCATGCAATAAAGTCAGTCTTAATCCGCTCTTCAAGCTGAACACTTGTCTTTTTAAAAAGCCTTTCGCCTCCGTCCACAACCTAACTGGCGCAGTCGGTACGTCGCGTTCTTCGGTTCCAGAGGAAGATTTCCGTAATCCTAGAATCCGTGGCGTGATCAAGTACCTACCGTGGGCAGCTCGCAGAGACGACGGGCAGCAGAAAAAGCAAGACCAGAAGCAAGAAGACGTGGAAGACTCATCTACCATCGAACAGCCTCTCATCGGCTATGCACATTCATCAGGTAAGCAATTAATCTGATTATTCCCGAGATCCTTTTCTTACCATTCTTAACACTAATAGTAATCAACTTTTTGCGTATTTCTGTGTTGAGGTATTAGTATTCACTGTAATACAACTTTTATCACTGTCTCTCATACATAGTTGTCAACTGATTCAAGAGATTAAAATGGCTCAAGATAAGAAGACACTTGATGAGAAACCTATTGTTGAAGAGAAGTCGATTCCCACCGACTACTCTACGTTCTCGAAACTGTTACCTAATTATGACGGAAACAGGAGAACACTAACATTCTACATAGAAGTTGTAGAAAATGCACTGGAGCTCATAACTAATAAAGACGATGCGCGCATAGCGTGTCTTATAAGAAACAAACTCACAGGTAAAGCTGTTGAAGCTTTGCCTGAAAATCCCGGGACAAAATCCTGGGAGGATATCAAATACGTCCTACAGAAAAAATTCGGAGAATTTAGGACCGAAATAAAAAGAAAGAAAAACATTTTATTTGCCGGAAAAGGCACAAACTTATAACTAACATATTGCAAACATTTTGCAAGACAAAAACATAATTAATTAGAAATAACATATATTGTAGAGCAGTGGTGGCCGAGAGGTAACGGCCCCGACTTACGAGTTGTAGGTCGCGGGTTCAAACCCAGCCAGGCGCATTACTTTGTGTAATTTATTTCATCACCACAGCTCTCAAAACGGTGAAGGAAAACATCGTGAGGAAACCGGCATGTCCTAGAACCAAAAAATTGGAAGACAGGTGACATTCACCAACCCGCACTGGGCCCGCGTGGTGGATTACGGCCCATTCCCTCTCCTAGACAGGAGGCCTGAGTCCCAGCAGTGGGAACATTAAAAGGCTGGTTAAGCTATGTTTATGCTCATATATGCGCCACGTCCTAGCAAAACGGCCGTACGCTCAGCATAATGCCGTGTCCACACGCAAAAATGCGACGAGTCCACAGCGCTGGTTTTCAGCGTGGGCCGGTGACGTTATCGACTAACAGACGTCGAAATCCAAGAATTGATGCTAATTAAACGTGAAAACAATTTCAATTCAATAGATGCGTTTGGTGACAAGATCAGGTCCTTAATGAGTACCCTCATATCGGCTAATCGAGACAAAAGAGATTATTATGAACAAATGGCTTTAGAAACTTTCCTAGACAAGTTAAATCCCATCACAGCTTTTTTTTTATTCTTGATAGGTTCGCGCTTGACCGCTATCTCACCTGATGGAAAGCGACGATGCGGTCGACGACGGAGCGCGCTTACGTAGAAGTAACCTATTCACTCTTGAGTCAGACATACAATTCAAACATAAATAAGCTTGACATTTATTATAAAGATTCTCACTTGACAACTCTCGATAATTGTGTATTTTTGGGTATAACGATCGACAAAAATTGCAACTGGAAAGCACATGTAGATAAAATTCTTACAAAACTAGATCGTTTTATATATGTCTTGAAAATAATTAGGCAAACGGTAAACTGTGATACTGCAATGCTGGCTTACCATGGTTATGTATCATCCGTACTTCGATACGGTATTATAATATGGGGTAACTCAGTAGATTTTGACAGAGTTTTTAAAGCTCAAAAAAAATGTATTCGAGCCATTTGTGGAGCTCACTTTTTAGACAGCTGTAAGCCACTATTTCAAAAACTTAAAGTTCTACCTTTACCGTGTTTATATATTTTTGAAATATGTGTTTTTGTTAAGAAATACTACAATATTTTCGAGACTAACACTGACAGGCCAAATAGCCGAACACGGCATAAAGACAGACTTCGACTGCCACAAATAAGGCTAAAATTATTTAAGAAAAATGTATACTGCATGTCGATTATTATTTTCAATCATTTACCAAATAGTTTACAGGAGTTACCACTGACAATGTTTAAAAAAATACTTTTTAATCTGTTATTGTTTAAAAGATATTATACCGTTAAGGACTATTTAGAAGACAAGTCAATAGAATCTGTAATCGACAAGATCGACTAATTGACAACACTGACTGTAAATATATTTGCACGCCATGTTATGGCAGGATATGCTGAAACAAATATACTGTAACACCTTATGTACCATATTCTAGCAAATAAATATTTTGATTGATTGATTGATTGATTAAAGATTCCCGGGTTGTAGCCATCAGGAAACACAGATTCCGACAAGGAATTCCACTCCTTAGCTGTAGGCACAATGAATGTGTTCCCAAAACGTTTTGTGCGTATAGGTGGGATGTCCACCATGTACCGGTGGCGCATTGCCGTACGCCTGGTGGTCCGATGATGGAACGGGCTAGGCGGAATTAGGTTATGCAATTCCGACGCACACTCTCCGAAATGCAACCGGTAGAAAACCGACAGGCTAGCAACTCGGCGTCGATGCTCAAGACTTTGAAGCCTCGACTCAACGAGTGCATCATTGCCAATGATCTTCCTGGCTCGCCTCTCAATTGCCTCAAGTGCATCAAGCTGGTATCGGGCAGATCCATCCCAAAGATGAGAGCAGTACTCCAGCTATTCTGATAAAACTAAAATGTGTGCAAAATTTAGAGCAGGCTATTACGGTACCTAAACAAGAAGAGGTTAAACTCAGGGCTAGACGTAGCGAACAAAATAAAATAAATAGCTACAAACCTAACCCGAATAGTAAATTCAATAAATCAGCCGGTCCTCAAAAGAAACCGTTCATTAAAAACAGTAATAATTCAGAACAACATAAAAAACTTTATTTCCAAAACGAAGTAGAGGAAAATGAAACAGACGATGCGACTTCAGAACAGGAATCGGAAGATGCGTCTGAGATAATAGAAGATGAAAATTTTCTCACGGAGCTGGAAAATCAGCTAACAATATAGTGTTTATGAATAACATTCAAAGCTATAACCGTCTCCCTTACATCTATATTAGCGAATTTTAGAGGATAACAAAAATATAGACATAAAAATTAAAAATTAAACACATTTCATAAAAACAGCACACGCAACTTCAAAACATAAGCAAGTAGCGTATATTAAACTTCCCTTATACCTATTTAATGAAGAAATTACTCATAAATTTCTAATGTTCAATTTTGACTCAGACTTCATGGGACTACCAGGTTTAGATTTACTAGTCCCACTAAAATGTAAAATAGATATTAAAAATATGGTACTCAGAACTGATAAAGCAAATATACCAATTAGAGACGATATAAAATCACAAACTAATTAATAATAAACTTACACAAGACAAACAACAAGTAATAGATAGATTTAATAAAGACAAAGAAACAGCACAATTCAAAGTAGGCGACATTGTTTACAAACAAGTAGCAAAGACAGCTAGAACACAACCGTACCGGCACTCGTGCGGGCTGGTCGTTTTTTATTGTCGCGGAGTTACTTGCTATCCCCACTGTGCTAACTATTGTTTGCGCGCGCGCTGCAGGTGTGCGTTGGACCGCCCGGCTTTGTGTGCCCTGCGCGATCGAGCCACGCATAGCATGACTGATAACGTAAGCACTTCCTCGCGCTGTCAGACGCCTTTATTTCATAATGACGTGCAGAGTCTACTGAACAATTCTTCGGATATGGAGGATGACAGTAAAAATGAGGAGGTACGTATACAGTCAAGAGCAGAAAAGAGGGGAAGAGAGGACAGTACTGAAGACGAAGAGGGTTGGACAGAAGTTAAAGGGAGTACAAAGAAGGTGTGTCACGGCAGTAAACAGTCTGTAAAAGACGATAAGTTCGAAGTCTATGCTTCCTCTAAGGAACGTTTGCCAAAACAATTCGCAATGGCTCGTATTTTGAAAGAAAATAATATTTCTAAAATTCGCCTTATTAAATATTTAAGTCCTTTCAAAATACGCATCGAATTTGATTGCGAATCAGCTGCTCAGAACTTATTGACGTGCGAGAAGCTTCTGGAAAAGGGATGGAGGTTTCAGAGGGCTATGCAGCTATCTGTCTGTTATGGCCTAATCAAGGATGTAGACCTAGATTTTACGGATGACGAGATCCTCAAAAACCTCTCATGTCCAGCTCCTGCAAAACTTCTATCTTTCAAGAGGCTAGACCGTCGTGATAGGGATAAAGGAGGTTGGTGCCCCAGCGAAACCCTTAGACTTTGTTTTGACGGTGAACATTTGCCTGCGTCAGTCCGCGTATGTGACATAAATATCAAAGTTTTACCCTACGTACACCAAGTGTCGCAATGTTCCCAATGTTGGAGGTTAGGCCACAATAGGAAAATGTGCCCCTCAAAGAGCGTGGTTTGTCCGAAGTGTGGTGGCCCCCACGAAAATTGCGACACTTCATTGTTTTCATGTGTCAACTGTAAAGGGAATCACATATCTCTTAGCAAGTCTTGTCCTGTTTATAAGAAGGAAAGGAGGCTAAGGGAGATTATGGCTGAGTTTGGATGCACATATAGGAAAGCCCTAGAATGTTACGTGCTACCCGAAAATCCCGTTTCCAATGAAGTGGGCGTTGCTCATCAAGCCTCAGTAGCTACGGAAAACCGGTTCTCGGAGATACCTCATTTTTTAGACGAGCCTTCACAAACTAGGAAACCGGATCCAGAAGCCTCTCATCGTTTCAGTTATGCTGAAATAATCCGGACCAAGGCCACAGTTCATAAGGAACAGACTCCTATCACGGCTAGAAAGGACGGTGATATTCCAAAACCAAAATTAGTACAGTCTCCGAAAGCCAAAAAAAAACCACCTAAAGATGACTGGATGTTTTGGAACTCAGATATGCCTGAATGTAACCAACCCAATGATGGAGAGGGTACCGATGAACGTCCATCTTTCAATGAGCTGTGGTCTAGAATAAAAGAAGTTATCTACCTCAAGAAGACTAGCTTAATTTTTAAGATAAGGTGTGTCTTCCAATTGTGCCTAGAATGGTTAACCCTAACATCAGTAAGTTTAGTCTCAGAGTGGCCGTGGATAAAAGCATTGTTTAACTTTTTTATAAGGTGTGATGGCTAATAAAACAATTAAATTAAATATCTTGCAGTGGAATGCCCAAAGTATCAGGCCTAAGTTAGTATCGTTTCAACAACTTTTATGCCAAGAAAAAGTACATATTGCTGCCCTAAGTGAGACATGGCTTGAACCAGAAAGTAATTTTTAACCGACTTCAAAAAGGAGGAGGTTATATGTTCGGTTGAATGTATGTTTTTTATTTTTTTTTTTTATGTATGTTCACCGATTTCTCTGTCAATTGTGGACCGATTTTGAAATATTTTTTTTTGATTGAAAGGTTATGCTTCCAAGTTGGTCCCATAGAAATATTGTTATGATCTGATCATGAACTTCGTAGATATGGAACAGAACTCCTCATGGGATCACAGCTGAACTGTCGTAACAAGTAAAATTGCTTTGTTTATACGTGTAGTCGATGACTGACTGAAAGAAGAGGGGTAATATATCGAACTGATCTGATGATGAAGCCTGAAATTAGGCACCGGAACTCTGTAATAAATTAATTTAATCTAACCGTGTTTGGTATTATTAGAATTGTCATAAGATGCACTCTGGCTATAAGGTATTTAAGTATGGCTGAGGGGTACTTTTTAGTGGTGGTACCATAACTAAAAAGTGAAAAATAAAAAACTTTTTACAAAAAAAAATACAACCGACTTCAATGTAAAAAAACACTGAAAAGTGCAAAATAACTTTAATTTCGGAAGTCGGTGTTAAATAACGAAGAGACAAAACTATTATAGAAACACCGACTTCCGAAATTAAAGTTATTTTGCACTTTTCAGTGTTTTTTTACATTGAAGTCGGTTGTATTTTTTTTTGTAAAAAGTTTTTTTAAAGTTAGTGATTATGTTGTTTATCGCGCGGACCGGGATGACTCATACGGCGGTGTAGCTATCATTGTACACAAATCTATTAAAGCGCAGCTGCGGCGCGCTCAGTTGAATAATAACGGCATTGAGGTAGTGTGCGTGCGATTATTTAACTGCGAACCGTTTGAAAATATTGTTTCTGTCTATTGTCCATCCAGAATCGTAGTCACTCAACAGGATTGGGATAGTTTGTTATCTTTGTGGCCTTCTAAAACTTTAATTCTAGGTGATTTTAATGCCCATGACGTCAGTTGGTCCTATAAAACTGACCACAGAGGCAGGCTTATTCGCGACTCCCTTTTAGACAGTAACTTTATTTCTTTGAACGATGGGACGCATACGCGAGTTCGTTTAGTTGACAATAATTTTCAACAGTCATCTCCAGATATATCTTTGGTTTCTACAGATATTGCTTTAAATTTTAATTGGACCGTTTTAAACGAAAACCTAGGCAGCGACCACTTAATTATTAAACTGTCAACATTATGTACTTCATACATCCCTTCTGTTATTAAAAGAAATTTTGAAAAAGCAGATTGGACTTCATTTAAAAAACATCTTGCACAAAAATTTTGCAATTTATGTTTACCGAATGACCTTCAAAAAGCTTACGATTTATTTTTAGATATTTTGAATGAAGCATCAAACAAATTCATCCCGATGTTAAAATTCAACCAAAACCCCACTTCAAATTTCATCCCAAAGCCGTATTGGACTGCAGAACTGTCACATGCTGTGGCTCAACGTAGGCTTGCGTTATCTAAAGTTAGACGTAATCCTTCACCCCAAAACCTAGATACCCTTAAAAGTCGGATAACTGAAACACAACGGTTAATTCGTAAGGCTAAAGGAGTGAACTGGCAGAATTTTTGTTCTTCTGTCGACCACGAAACAACGTCTAGTAACATGTGGCGCAAAATGAGATGGCTGAAAGGATATCGCTCGCCTAAACATTATGTGGACATTCAAAGTGCCACAAATCTTTTAAATTCTTTAACACCAGATTATGTTTCCCCTTCGACCCCTACGGTTCACCACAGTAACCCTTTACTAGAATGTGAGTTCTCCATACAGGAGCTTGATAAATGTATCAAGTCTAAGGATACATCTCCTGGATGCGATGACATATCGTATTCTATGATTAAGAATTTACCTAATGTAGGCAAATCTGTTTTACTAACATTATTTAATAACTTTTTTAAACACAGTTTTGTCCCCTCTCAGTGGCGCGACATTTGTATCATTCCTATTCCAAAACCTGGTCGTGACCCTAGTAACGTCTCTTCACTCCGACCTATATCATTATTATCATGCATATGCAAAATTTTCCATTATATTTTACTTCGAAGACTGGAATGGTTTCTGGAGAGAGGCAACACATTCTCTGCGAACACAGTCGGGTTCCGTAGAAGTAGGTCGTGTCTGGATGGTCTGAGTTGCTTAATCTCCACAATACAAACTAGTTTTTCCGAGAGTTCATCTACTATCGGTTGTTTCGTGGATATAAATAATGCATACAATAACGTAAATAATACTGTTTTAATCAATGTTTTAGATAACCTTAAAGTAGGTTCACTCATATGTAAATATCTGTGGAATTTTCTCCATAGAAGAGTACTCAAAATAAGATCAGGTAATAGTTTTATTAGTAGACACTCTGGATGTGGGTTGGCACAAGGTGATCCGATATCTCCACTGTTATTTAATGTAATAACGTCAGAGATCTGTAAACGTCTGCAGAACGACATTTGCATATGCCAGTACGCGGATGACTTCGCTATATATGTACAATGTTCTTCTATTAGTGAAGGGCAAGCCAAAATCCAGTCTAGTCTTGATTTAATCAACAACATGTTAACGCTTGTCGGTTTAGATATTTCTCCCGCTAAAAGTAAAATCTGTTTGTTTAGTAGAGGTTACCGTAGGCCAGTTATAGAAGTACGTTTAAACGGTACGTTGTTAGAATTAGTAGACCATGTCAAGTATTTAGGTATGTGGCTGGACAGGGGTCTACGGTGGAAGAAACATATCAATGAGGTTCGGGAACGAGTACTTAAATTAATTAACATTTTTAAGGTTTTGGTGGGACCTGGGTGGGGTATTCACCCCAACCATCTAAGACGACTATATATCTCCCTTATTCGTAGTCGTATAGACTTTGGTAGCTTTTTGATAGACAATAGCGCCGACATACATTTAATTAAATTGGATAGATTACAAAACATTTGTTTACGTTTAGTAGGCGGATTTATCAAAAGCACTCCAATACATGTGATGGAATCCGAACTAATAGTACCCCCTCTTTTTATTCGCCGCCGATACTTAGCTGGTAAATTTTACTTAAAATCTAAATGTTTTGATTTCCCTATAATAGGCATACTGGATAAGCTACACGGTCTTTGTTACAATAACGCTTATTGGAGAAAAAAGAAAAAGCCTCTGTTAGTTTTGTCTCACGATGTTCTTAAACAGGAACACATGTACTGTAGCGATCAAATAGACATGTTCTCCATGACTACTTGGGTCAGCAATATGGACTTATCAGGTACTATAAAGCCTAATTTAGATTCGGTAGATAAACCTAAACATTGTTATAATGTCCATAATTTAAGATCAATATGTTGTAAGTCTTTAAATGCACTATATTCTGGTTTTTACTGTGTATACACGGACGGTTCTAGACGTGGAAATTCCTGTGGCGCGGCCTTTTTCGATTCACAAATTGATGCCTATTTCAAATTCCAAATTTTATCAAAAGTGTCAATAATGCACTTAGAGCTAATTGCTATCGCTGAAGCTTTGGCCTATATCGAGTCATTGGACGGTGATCGTTTCGTCCTCTTTACTGATTCGAAAAGTGCTCTTCTCCACCTGATAAGATGTACGAGTACTTCATCTGTTAGGGGCCTTCCACTGGCTTATTCTATATTAAAAACCATTACTGATTTTGTTGCCAAACATAGAACTGTTGTATTGCAATGGATCCCCTCCCATGTTGGATTAGAAGGTAATGAGGTGGTTGATCGTTTGGCAAATGAAGCTGGGTCAGATGGGGAAATTTATCCGTGTTATCCTTGGTACACTGAGCTTTTACCTTTGGTTAGAGACAGATGTATTGAATCGTGGTCAGAATATTTTGATGAAAGGTCTTTAACGAAAGGCATTTGGTACAGGACGATTCAGCCATCTCTTCCACAGATTCTTTGGTTCAGCGACGGAAAATTGAATAGACAGGAGGTTGTGATGGCTTTGAGACTCCGATCCGGCCACATACCACTCAACAGCTTCGGATTTATGATGCGCAAAGTCGATTCTCCCAATTGTGTTGTCTGTGGCACTATAGAAGATGTGCATCATGTCCTGTCGGAGTGTGTTCGTATTGGGGTCCAAAGACGTCAAGCTTTTGCCAACAGTTTTAATGTAGGCTTCTATAATAGCATTCTAGCCTCACCTTTAACAGATGAGGCTAGAAAGCTTTATCGTATTATTATTATGGGTATAAGGTTGCGGGTAGACTAGTAAACATGTATCTAAAATATTTGTATTAAATCATCGGGGTGACATATTCTGTATAGAAAAAACCCCGCAAATAAAATGAGATTAAAAAAAAAAAAAAAGACAGCTAGAAGCAATAAAGTAGAACCTAAATATCTAGGACCCTACACAATAGTTCGTTTACACCCAGAACAAATAGCTGAGATAGTAGGCAAAATAGACATAATAAGAGTTCACTTCCGCTTACTAAGGCGTCCTGAAAATGTTTCAGGAACGCCATCGCCTTCGTCACAGTGCTCCGGCTCGCCGCTGCCACAGCAGTCATACAGCCAATAGACAATCACAATGGGATTCTAGTAATCACAGAAGCTAAAGCCCAGTATCAAGTAGACACATACCACCTAGCAGTAGTCTATAACACAACTAAATTAAGAGAAATTTTCATGGATATTTGCAGTAATTTTTATACCATGAAATTAAAACAAAATATTTAGGATTAGAAACCATAGGGTTTGGATTAGGATATAGATATAAACGTGGCCTTATAAATGGTTTAGGTACTGTAGTAAAAGCCATCACCGGTAACTTAGATCAGGACGATGCTACAAAGTTTGATAATGAAATTAAATCAATCCAATCTTCAATAATCAACAATAGAGCTAACCAAAGAAAAACTATTAGTATCATGCAAGACTTTATGAAGGGATATGAAAATAATCTAAAACACATCAAAGATAACAAAGCAGAAATATATAGAGCAATAGACAGGTACTCAACCCAGAAAACTGAATTTGAAACCAATTACCTTACAACCAGTGTCTTTAATAACATTGCAAGCTCACTTCAACAGCTTTACGATAGGCTAGGCTAGTCCTACCAATAAAAATTAAGCTAAAAAACATCGAACTAGACAATCTGAAGAAAGCCATGCAACAGTCAGAAGAAGCACCTAGCTGGTCATCGATATCACTATACATAATCATCATAGCAACAGGAATTGGAACAGCAGTCTACAAGTTCTGGTGGATACCAAGGTCAGCGCATTCTTCAGTCCTGCAACATCCTGAAGACGATGCAGTCCAACTTCAGTCGCAGCCTTCGGCGCGCCTTCATCTTAAGGGGGGAGGAGTTATATAAGCGTAACCTCGATTGTATACACTTATCAAGGCTATTAGACAATAACCTTCATTGTTAATTTGGCAATAAATATGTTTTTTTTTTTTTTTTATTGCACAACTATCACACAACGCCGTCTAGTCCCAAGCTAAGCAGAGCTTGTGTTATGGGTAGGGACAGTTGGGGCACAATGGTACGAAAAAAATATTTTTATTTTTAGAAAAATCTGTGTTTATTCTTTATATAATTTTTGCTTACAAACATCAACAATATACCTTAACTTAATAATTGCACAGCAAAACAGAGATCAATAATCAAACTTAAACCTATTTATCTTTGATTTTGTGAACCCCTTCCTGTGTTCCACTGTGCCCCAGGTCTGGGGTACAATGAGACAGGGTTTGGGGCACATTGGAACACGACCTGTATTCATACCAAAAAATTAACCAATGGTATCAAATCTTTTTAATACCTTGTCGGGAAACGTGTAGATGCTTTTTTGACGTTTAGTTTTTCCAGATAAGGACGAGTTTGGCAAGACTAGTTCAATATCCTCAGCTGAAACCATTGCCATGTCCGGTTCTAACGG
Source organism: Mythimna impura (assembly GCA_905147345.3). NCBI lineage: Eukaryota > Metazoa > Arthropoda > Insecta > Lepidoptera > Noctuidae > Mythimna > Mythimna impura. The sequence continues at coordinate 2,971,834 of LR990368.1, read as the reverse complement.
AAAATAAAAACTATTGTCAACTTTTGCGCTTCGTCGCAAATCGTTATCTCAAATTCGTTGTTCTCATCTGCATCAGACAGTATTTGACCAACGAAAAATTTGATTTGCTTCAAATCGGCAAATTTTACCACGATAAAATCGTTAGGTTTTGGTAATTTAAAGGTGGACAGTGGAAGTTTCATACCACCTTCTACGAGTTCTACAGTTTCTCGCATGTTAACTTCGCTGTGAAGTCCCCTGTCACTTTTTTTGTAGCGGTGTCTCACCATTCTGGACTTGTGTAAAATCTGCCAAAAAATGAAGTTAAGTTAGTGGGGTTCAATGGAACAGTGTTTCACTGTGCCCCGTTCCATAGTGCCCCATAGCGTGTACAAAATTTCAAACAAGTCTTCAAAAAAGTTAGGTTATGTTTTGGAATCGAACCCACGACCTCCGGCATAGCAGTCAGGGCCACTAACCACTAGACCAACGGGCCAGTCAAGTAGACTTACCTATTGTTTAAACTTTTTTACTAAAAACGAAAGCACTTTGAAAAGAAATCTCAGCTTTTGAACATAAAAACCAATATTTTTCTATTCACAGCTCCATTGTTGTCGCGCCGCCATATTTCACTACGTCCTAGTATGGCGCAGGACGCGCTGCGATCGGTCGAAGCGGTAGCGCGCGAATTAGTATGAAATTCAATTTTCTATCGACATTGTTCCATAGTGCCCCGTGTTCCACTGTTCCCCAACTGTCCCTACTAGACAACTGATAAACATACTTATATATTTCTAAATACATACATATATACATAAATGATAGCAGGTACACTTTCCTAGTATCATAAAGATAACAGGGAACACTTAAAATAAGCACCCTTTGTAACACAATAGTACATAAGATTCTTATCATGCAATAAAGTCAGTCTTAATCCGCTCTTCAAGCTGAACACTTGTCTTTTTAAAAAGCCTTTCGCCTCCGCCCACAACCTAACTCGCGACAAGTGCTTTTTTGTTGACCAGTGTTATGTACCTATGTTATGTTTTTGTATCAATTCCAGAGCGAAGAAGCTGCACAAACCTGGAATCCGTGACGTGAAGAAGTATCTACCGTGAGCAGTCAGCAACAGAAGCAGCCAGCCACAAGCCAGCTTGAAAACATACAGGCTCATCTATTTAGAAAGCCTCTGATCGACTTGTACCCCCTTGGAAAGGGAAACGTGGAGCGATTTAAGTAAAACATAGTTAGGGTATCATCGTCATCATTTTAGCTGAAAGACGTCCACTGTTGGACATAGGCCTCCCCAAGTGTCGCAACAGCGAAAGGTCCTGTACTTTTCGCCACGTATACGGTTGCCACTCCAGAATCTTTCGGTTCCAACGGCCATCTGTTCTGCTACTTAAGTAGTATGTGCTATTCTATAAAAATAAATAATAATTAATAAATTGATTAATAAATAAATACCTAAATAATAAATAATAATGGCTGACAAGAAAGTGCAAAATGCGAAACTCCACAAAGAGAAGCCGGTAACAACCGACTCAAAGTTATCAAAGACGAAATTTGAAGACTATAGAAAAGAAATCCAATTAATGCAAGAGCTTATGCAAATAACTAGTTACAATAATTCAATTGAATCATTCGGTAATAAAATAAGACTTCTAATGAATACACTCATATCGACCAATCCAGAACAACGTGTGTATTACGAACAAATGGCTTTAGAAACATTCCTAGATAAATTACACCCAGTTACATTTATATTAACTAAATTAAAACATGTAGAAAACTTAGACGAAGCCATTAAGGTGGCTATTGTAGAGGAAGCCAAACTAAGGGCTTAGTGCATACAACAAAATAAATCTATATAGGTATATAAAAGCGAAATACCACTCACTGATTAATCACGAAATCTCAGAAACTCACCTACAAACTTAAAATTTGGCTGGTTGGTTCCTTATAGGGTGTAGACATCCGCTAAGAACGGATTTTACGAAACTCCACCACTAAGGGGGTAAAACGGGGGTTGGAAGTTTGTATGGAGAAACCTACTTTTACGCGGGCGAAGCCGCGGGCAGAAGCTAGTATATATTAAAGAATTTAATAATAATTATCATTATTATTAACAATATTATTAAATTCACATTACTAGTCCCAGTAGTTTCGACTGTGCGTTGATACATGCCAGCTCAGCACGCAGCTTCTTCATACTAGATTTACCAAAAGTTGAGAACAACCTCCTCTCTTTATTTTTTTTTTTCTATTTTATAATTTAATTTTATGTACAGACGGAAGTCAAATTATCAGTGTTGTTAAAATTTATGAATAAAAACTTGTAGAAATAAACTTGAAGTATTAATGTTATTGTTGATTTTTTTTTCCGTCCGTCCGCCCCTTGTACCCCTCCCAGAAAAAAATCCTGGATCCGCCCTTGCTGACTCCCTTTTATTTCATATAATTTCTCACAAAATCCATCCAACTTTTTGGCCTCCCTCTCCATCCATCCACATGTATACCCATAACTCTTTTAGTAACATGCTCCCCTTAGGGGGGAAGGATTCAAAACGCGTAACAATGCTATTAGACAGTGCCAAGATAAGCAATAAGATTACATCACGAGTAACTTCCTGGTACTAAGGTAACAGGAAGCATTCTTCTATTTATCATACGTAGCATTTAAGATTTAAAACATAAAAATAAAGCCCTGCCCTCTAAGAAGAACTCATCTCTTGTTTCTTTTTAACCGACTTCAAAAAGGAGGAGGTTATATGTTCGGTTGAATGTATGTTTTTTATTTTATTTTTTTTTATGTATGTTCACCGATTTCTCGGTCAATTGTGGACCGATTCTGTTTTTTTTTTTTTTTTATTGAAATGTTATGCTTCCGAATTGGTCCCATAGAAATATTGTCATGATCTGATCATGAACTTCGAAGATATGGAACAGAACTCCTCATAGGATCACAGCAGAACCGTCGTAACATATCGAACTGATCTGATGATGAAGCCTGAAGTTAGACACCGGAACTCTGTAATAAATTAAGCTGTTGATCCCCGCATTGACGCCGGCGTTCGCTCGCCATTGTCTTACTATTGTGTCTCTAATTACGCACTCAAAAGGTTAATGTAATCTAACCGTGTTTGGGATTATTAGAATTGTCATGAGATGCACTCTGGCTATAAGGTATTTAAGTTTGGCTGAGGGGCACTTTTTAGTGGTGGATAACTAAAAAGTGTAAAATAAAAAACTATTTACAAAAAAAATACAACCGACTTCAAAGTAAAAAAAAAACACTGAAAAGTGCAAAAAAACTTTAATTTCGGAAGTTGGTGTTAAATAACGAAGAGACAAAACTATTATAGAAACACCGACTTCCGAAATTAAAGTTATTTTGCACTTTTCAGTGTTTTTTTTACTTTGAAGTCGGTTGTATTTTTTTTGTAAAAAGTTTTTTTTTAAAAGTCATTCGCCTCAGCTCACAACCATTTGTTTTATGTTTGAAATCATCAAATGATCCCTTTCACTTTGGTTAGAGCGAAAGGGAGTATCAGACTTTCGCTGTCTAAAACCTAAAAGTGTTCCTTCAATTGATCTTAGCGTTCCTCGGTAACTCTTTCGAACTATCGTGCAGCCCAGCAACCCTGGCCAAGTTGTTAATCTGCAATCGTTAACGCTAGTCGAAAACTAATCACATGTATCTCAACGTTAAGTCACGTGGTCAGAACAAACGAATAGAAAATTCGTAGCCAAGTTCAAATCGTTCAAAATGATAGAATGAATATTGTTATCGTTTCTACAATGTTCAACGCTACATCCTTTGTTATTGTAGAACGACATTGTAGAACGAACGGCCGACTCAGGCGCGTCAACATGGCTACCAACTTATCGTTTTCTACAAATTGGAGATTGGAGAACGGGATTCGACACGAAATGGTTGTAACTTGGCTAGGGGGGCTGGGCCCGGTACGTTTACTGACATCTCAATAAGGCGCGCGTTGAACACGACGCACCATCGACCCGGGCCTGGTCCATAAGAGAAGGAGAGCTATCCATTGCTCACTGTCAGCAATCCCTGCTTACAGTGACCAGTAAATGTTACCAGTGGCCAATGCGTCTCTTGGAGGAAAGCCTTTCGCCTCAGCCTACAATCTAAGTCACTTAAGCTGTCGCTGTAAATATTAGTGTTTTAGTATATCTAAAACTTTTGACTGGTGGTGTATATATAACCTTTTTATGTTAAGTTCTTACAGTCCATTCTAAGGTTGTCTGGTAGACATCGCTGTTAGCGATAAGACCGCCATTGTATCCATAGATTAAGTTAGTTTAAAAGTTTTGTTACTATTTTGGTGTACAATAAAGTTTTATTCTATTCTATTCTATCTAACGTGGATATGTTTCAACTGCTGGAACTCAAGCCTCCTATCCAGAATAGGGAGTGGGCCGTAATCCACCACGCAGGCCCAGTGCGGGTTGGTTGATGTCACATGTTTGAATTTTTGGTTCTAACACATGCTAATTTATCATTTAGAGAGTAGTGGTGATGAAATAAATGACACAGAGTAAAATACCTCAGAAAGCTGCTGAGCTTAAGCGGAACTGAGGCCTAGACCAGTCTCATGTTTGCCGCAAGCCGAACCAGCGGTGGGTCTTTAAAAAACAAAATTGATGCCCTGAAATCGCATGATCGGGTCGCGGCGGACCAAGAAGGAGATGGAGGAACCACTTAGATGTCCTTAGGAGTTGGCAAGAAGTGGCTCAGAGCCAGAGTAATGGAAGGAATTAATGGTGGGACGCTTTTGCCCAGCAATGAGACAGTATAGGATAGATATAATAATAAATAAAGTACGAGTACCTGCCTGGGTTTATTTATTTTTTTCGGTGGGAAAATCATGTAATGACAAACCTTGGGCGGAGCGAGAGATAGTGTCAGACATTTACTGACTAAAAACCCACTCCTGTTCCTTCTTTGCCTTCGTCCCAGGGTCCCGGGTTTTACTTTCACACTACCCGTGGCCACAGTAGGATTCGACCCTGCTGGGCCCCTACGATTTGCTGACATCTCCCTGAGGCGCGCGTGGAACAGTATGCGCCGTCGACGACTTGGTTTCGGTCCGGACCGTAACCGGACGGTCAGACGGCGAGCCACCCATTGTTCGCCGTCCGCAAGCCCGCGCCTACGGTGGCCGGAAATCGGGATCGGAATTCCGGCGGCGGTTGAGGCGTGAGGACCGTTGCCTCACGCGATCGGCCGCCTCATTTACTAGCATATGCTTAGGTGTGATCCACGCCCGCGACGTATCACTAGTAAGTCGGAGCCTTTACCACACGGTCACCAAAGGTCCCCAAAACAAAAATAAGGAATTTCAACTATTTTAATAATCTTTCCCAAACAATTACAGGCCTAAAAGTGAACCGTTTAAAAATTAAATATATTTAGTTAATTTATTTCTAAAAGTTTTGAGGAGCGCGCAAAAAGTACAAATGTTTGTCGTCGTTCGGGATTGTCCAATGAGAGGCGAGGGAGCCAAAAAACGGAGTAATTAAAAATTCAGGAATCAAGATGGTGGTTGGGTGACGGTATCTCGGTGTTCACTGGTGAGTTTTTGGGACATGTAATCAATGATTAACCTTTCGTATTTGAGAAATAATTGAATTGCGTGCGAAGAGGCTAAGCAAACAAAAAACAAAACAAACAAAAAGCATTTATTTCAGGCAACTAATAGCACCCATACAACAATCACAAAACAGAACACACACACATAAGGAAATTCATTTTACACTATCAGATATAGCCAGCAACATGTCTGCTACAGCAATGTCCGATATAAGGGCAATCAAATCTGCCGGCAATCATCGCCAGAACTGTATTGGAGCTGCCCCGCACCCTGCGCACCAAGGACGCGCACCGCTTGCGCATGGTGGTGTGAAAACAGTCGGTGCGCGCTTCCGCAAACATGCCCGAAGTACTACAGAAGCGGGGCAGCCCCATTACCGCCCTGAATGCGTTGTTAAAGGTAGAACTACATTGGGCACACGTGGGCTATGTACGCGCTTATTTTATTTGGCAACTAGACTTTTAGAGCTATATTAGATCCACGCCACGCGATGCCACGTGACGCGCAGCTACGTACAAATCAGGCGTGGCCCAAGTGTGCGTTGGTCTAATGTAGATCCCGCTTAATTGGTGATCCAGCTTTGGTTGACACCAATCTACAAAGCCTTGAGCACAGGCGTAGGGTAGCCAGCCTTTCGGTATTGTACATGATGCATTTTTGGGAGTGTGCGCAGGATTTACATGACTTGATTCCGCCACCAGTTTTCTACCATCGGACAACCCGAAGTACGGCGAGTGTCCACCTAGACATGTGCGCTGCGCCGGTGCGCCGCCGCCTCCGACCAATCACACGCCGGCGCCGCCGCTGCCATTTTGATTCGGCGCGGGTCACATGACTCGATTTGACACGATCTAGTCGAGTTTGTGATTCCAGTCGAAGTGAACGTCGTATGATCGAGGCCGACCTGACGGACAGATTCATCATTTACCCCGGTCACCAGGGAGAGTGGAAACGGCGAGAGATGTCTTGCGGTTTTACGCAGGGATCGGTACTAGGACCGCCCTTGTGGAACATCGGGTACGACTGCGTGCTGCGCGGCCGTCCCAGCGGCTGTCGAATTAGCTACACGTGGGGTTGCGACAATCGTGGAGAGGACCATGTGTTTTCATGAACCACGAAACGCACCACCGGGTTCCCAATGTAGGGGTTACTCTCTGTTCCACATACCCCTAAACCAATAACGGTAGGAGGGTTCACATCGGCATCGAGTCGACAATGAAAAAAAATGCTCAAGTTTGTAGACATTTGAAATCGAAAATTAAAAATATATTCTTACTCCTAATTCAGATGACAAAAAACTATTATAGGTCTCAAATCTGTCAGAATTTGAGTGAGTAATGACCATTTTTCTTTAGTAAATAATGTATAAAAGGGATCCATTGGAGATATCGGAGCATCGGGAGTCGGTGAATGGTCAATCGTATTATAGTACTTACATATTTATTTATTTGTCGCAAGGGTGGCCGAGATGCGAAACATCGGGTCTTCATCACGATCCGATATAGTTCTTGGTAGGTATGGGCACTGACTTGGGTACTCGAACGAAAGATAATTTGAATCAGAATAATTTCATTTTGATAACGGTTTTACAAAAGGAAACAAACACGTGCGTTGGTACTAAGCATATGCCGAGGCTGTCCGAGGTAGAATGCCGGCCGCACCTCTCGGGCTTCACGGGGCTTCCCTCCAGTCCTCGCTGCATCCCCCCTACCGACGATCGTGTCCAAGCGGTAGGGTGCCGCTTGCGTTTCCGGTGACGATATTATTAGTTTACGAAACTAATTGTTAGATGGCGCTGTCCGTCGCACCGTTGCGCCATCAATCCACGACATATTTTATAATTTATGTACACACCTATACACATATACAGAAGCAGATATATTATCTATACACCCCTTTTTTATATTAGTACAAAAAATAGGGCTATATCCGCACCCGTTACTGATCATATTTCTGTAGTCAAAAGTAAAAAAATAAAATCCTAAAATTGTCCACGGAGTTTTTTCATAACTGGTAAATTCCTAATAGAATCAACATTCATAACAATTGCTACTAGAGAATACTACGCGCAGTGTTTTTCCATTTTAATCGTCATTTATTCATTCATAAATCAATAGCCTGTACAATATTTTTATACGTTGAGTGACATTTTGGAATATAAAAAAACGCTTTATCTTTGCTGTTTATGAACATAATTTTTTGAGACTTTCAAGACCTTTTCTAATAAGCCCTTAAAGTATTTGTACTAATTAAAAACTAGGGGTGTATGTATAAATGGAGAAACTGACTGACTGACATATCAACGCACAGCTGAAACTACTCGGGGTGTGAAATTTTGCACAAGACTTCCTTTTAGTACGTAAGCAAGCACTAAGAGAGGATTTTCCAAAATTGGCCCCCTAAAAGGATGAAACGGGGGTCCAATGTTTGTATGGAGAAACCTAATTTCACGCGGGTGAAGCTGCTGGCAAAAGCTAGTCTTATTATAAAAATATGTACAAAAGTACTGCATATTTCAAAAAGAAATTGCTTCCAGCAGACCTGCGAAAGGAGAGATGTAAACAATACATACACATTACAACACATACATATTTCAGTATTTTTTCATTATTATATTGAATAATTATTATCTTTAGTTTTTGTTCCATATGTTGTGTTCTGTGTGTGTATCTGTGGCATCAAAGCCCTGTCAGAATTCCAGTGCAGCGTTATTTTTTAAATAGGTATAATAATTAATAATTATTATGCTGAGATGGGAGCCTTTTCACCCTCGTTTCACAGGTCTCGTTTTACAAAGAAAGAAAGAATGAAAGAAAAGAAAGAAAGAAATCATTTATTTGGGACTCGCACAGGACAAACAATAATAAAATAAAAAGTAACTATGTACTTACTTAATCTATAAATACTGAAATTAAAATAAAAAATAAAACACAATAATATTAAAAGACCTGTGCGAGGCCAAAAATGCTCCTATCTCAGCATATATATGCTGCGATATTTAACAAAAAAGTAAAATAACGCAATGAAAAAAAGAAAGAGAAAAGAAAGAAACAAACAAACAAAGAAAGAAAAATATTTATGTTCAACTTATTCGATAGAGATTAGTGCGCGTCTCTAATAAATATTTTTCTGTTTTTCTTTCTATATTTCTTTCTTTTTTCTTTCATTCTTTCTTTCTTCCATATTCACTTCAGGCCTCAAATGTCCTTATCGCTCCTCAGTGAAAGCGTCGCTACTAATTATTATGTACAGTGCCCCCTGCCGTCTGTTTTTGTGACTACAATTTGTGGTACGATTTGATATGTTGTTTCTAAACGATTTTGACAGATCAAGGATGTTGCGATAACATAAGGGAACACACAATGTTACTGGGCTTTTTAACATACTTACCTGGTTTCCAGCACCGTAGATAGCTGGATTTGCCCAGTGTCACGGTATAAGCTAAGCAACGGCCTATTCTTGCTTAGATGCGACGCACAACTTGGATTTATACTCGTATCAAGTCAAGTCACGTCAAGTCAAAAGTTTTTTATTTCACACAGGCCTACATGGGCACATAAAAAACGTCAGAATCTAGTGCAAGGTTACAAATTGGACGTTTCCTATGGAGAAGAACCGGCAAGAAACACCATGGTTACTCTTTTTAAAAAATTGACTTACAATATTTCCATGTTACAGTATAAGTAGATATTATGTAAGGACAGTGTAGACCGGTCAATATTGTAGGTACTAAAAAGTACTATAAAAATAATCATAATAAAAAGTGAGTCGTAATAGGAAGTAACCTAAGAATTCGCAGAGTCTACAGTGTTGTCACATTCACATTATAAAAAGAGAGGCAGTTTTATATCATTATTAAGGTCTATACTATTCAACTTATTATGAAGAAGATCGTGCAGTGTCATTACTTGCAGAAGCATCCGTCTGTTCTCGAGTGAGAATAAATTATATTTTGCTATAAGGTCTTCGTAAGATAAACGTGTAAGTTGGCATCTGAATTGCATAGTTCGTAAGAATTTCCGCTGTACTCTTTCAATAGCTATTTTGTATTTATTGTATAACGGATCCCATATCAGGCAGGCATATTCAAGCTGAGAGCGAATAAGTGAGCGATACAGTTGTAAAAATGTGCCAGGGCGCCTAAAGTCTGTAGCTGTTCTGAAAACAAATCCGTACATTTTAAATGCTCTGGTTATGATGTTTTCCACGTGTAGATCCAGTTGTAATTTACAGTCAAACAGTATTCCCAGATCTCTAAGATTTGTCACTCTATTCAATAAAGTATCACATATGGTATAATCATATTTTATCACAGTTTTGTTTTTAGTAAAGCTGATGATTTGGCATTTAGGTATACTTAAACTTAACTTATTAACTGAACAGTATTCAGAGAGTCGGTTAAGATCGCTCTGAAGTTCTGAACAGTCAATAACATTTTTTACGGTTTTGTATAATTTTAAATCGTCAGCATATAAAAGAAAATTAGTGTATTTAAAGCATGTATTTATATCGTTTATGAATATAACAAAAAGAAGAGGTCCTAATATAGAGCCCTGAGGAATACCGGAGGACATCCCAGCTCTTCCCGACCTGTACCCATTAATCACGACTATCAGGCTGCGATTGGTAATATATGAGCAAAACCATCGCAAAAGATTGCCCCTAATTCCATTGAACGTTTCTTTTAATTTATTGAGAAGGATTTCATGGTCCACTCTATCAAATGCCTTCTGAAAATCTGTATATACAGCATCCACCTGAACTCCCTTGTCGATGCTATGGAAGAGGAAATTAGAATAAAGTGCTAAGTTCGTCATAGTGGATTTTTGTTTTACAAAACCGTGTTGTTCAGGTATGATATAATTATGGATGAAAGGGTAGATGGCATTATGAACAAGTTTCTCGAAGAGTTTTGATATTGCACTGATGATAGAAATTGGATGATAATTTGTGACGTCATGTTTTGAGCCACTTTTATGAATTGGGACAATGTAGGCGCATTTCCAAATGTCTGGAAAGAAACCCTCGGTGATGCACTTGTTAAATATAATGTGTAATGGTTCACAAATTGACTCAGCAGTGCGCTTAAGAAACACTGCTGGTATTCCATCTGTTCCTGGACCCTTCGAAGGGTCTAAATTTTTAAATTTTCTTTTAATAACAAATATGTCAAAATAGATATGGTGTAGTAATTCACACTGATCCGAATAATTATTAGGTGGTGACCATTGGGGCGCTAAAGTAGAGGGCTGGTAAACGGACTGAAAAAATGTGGAAAACAGGTTGCAGATAGTTTCGGGATCTTGCGAGGTTTGATTTTTATATGACATACTTGACGGTATACCCGGCTTGGTTTTTTTTGTTAGATACATAAGACCAAAAATGTTTTGTGTTTTTGGGGATGGAATCCTCTACTGAACTAATATACTTATGGTAACATTTTGTTGCCTCACTTTTAAAGAGGGTTCTGTATAGTGAAAAGATTTCATAATCTGAGTAATTTTTATATGTTTTCCATTTAATCCAAGCCTTACGTTTGTTTTTAAAAATATGTATGAGAGACGGGCTAAACCAAACTGGGTATCGTGCTGGTTTAGATTTTGAAAGTGGCACATATTTTTTGACGATATCATAAATGGTTTCATAGAATAAGTTAACTGCATTATCTGCGGAAAGTTGGTCTAGTATCATGTTCCAAGAGACCTCCATCAACTTTTTATTTAAAAGATTTTGTTTAAATCTGTAGTCCACAGATAAGTCCACATAATTAAAGAGAGTTCAAAATAAACTACCAAACTAACAATTTATTTCGTCTGATGATGCTAGCTGCTGCCAGCGGCATCATCAGTCATATTTTTCGCTGAAAATTTTCCCAAGGGAACATAACAGGATATAACCCAGGACTTGGTCTACTCGTTCGAGCGTGAGGAAGTAACCGACTACACACATACACAAACACACACTCACAAGCTTACTCCTTTATCATATTAAGTGTGATAAGTATAACCAGTCTTATAATGTCCCCACTGCTGGGACTCAGGCCTCCTCTCCAGGAGAGGAACAGGGCCGTAAACCACCACGCAGACCCAGTTCGAATTTTTGTTTCAAAGACATGTTGGTTTCCCCACGATATTTTCCTTCACCATTTTGATAACAGTGATGATGAAATAAATTACACAAAGTAAAGAGCCTGCCTGGGTTCGAACGCATTTTTTTTTCATGTGTGAAATCATACAATGACTTCTCTGTCTATGGCGTGTCAGACTTTTACTGATTAAAACCCACTCCTGTTCCTTCTTTGCCTTCGTTCCAAAGCCTCGGGTTTCTCTTTCGCACAACCCATAGCCCCAGTATGCTTTGACTCCTTGAAGCGCGCGTGGAACACTACGCGCCATCGTCGACGACTCGATTTGAACGCATGACGTACAATTTCTAAGTAAGCATCGTATAGGATAAGTGAAAAAAACGTTGGCGGCATTCTTCACACCCATTCCTTTATCGTCATCAGTAGAGAGAATCGATCAATCCTATTCTACTATTGGCACATTTCTGTTTCACAGGTAAACCTTTTAATAGAAATTCATTGAAAAGGGTCTCGATTTTACAATAGATACAAGTGACAAAAACATTCGCCATTTCCTGTAGGACATTCTTTTCTTTTGAAGGCTTAAGGAATGGAGTATATTGCTTGCTATGCTATACGTAAGCTATACATTTTGAAGTCTATTCAATTTTCAAAGGTATGTTTTGGAGCTCCTTAACTATATCGAAACTATCGGATATATAAAATAAAAAACCATCTGTAACCGTTGCGAAGCAGTAATGTTAGTAAAGAAGGAGGCCGCACGTGCACGCGTGAGAGAACGGCCCTCACTCCCCAGTCTGGATCCCGATCCCGATTTCCGGCCACCGTAGGCGCGGGCTTGCGGGTGGCGAGCAATGGATAGCTCGCCGTCAGACCGTCCGGTAACCGTCCGGACCGTGTCCAAGTCGTCGACAGTGTGTACCTACTGTTCCACGCTTGCCTCAAGGAGATGTCAGCAAACCGTACAGGGCCCAGCAGGGTCGAAGCCTGCTAGGGCCAAGGGTCTACTTCTGAAAGGAAGACTCGGCTCTGGTATGAAATGCAACGAAAGAACAGGAGTGAGTTTTTTTTAGTAAAAGTCTGACACACCCTCTCGCTCCGCCGAAGTGCGTAGGAAGTCATTGGATGATTTTCCAACCGAAAAACAAAGGGGGCCCCAGCAGGGCCGAAGCCTACTGGGGCCATGGGTTAAAGAGAATCCCGGGGCCCTAGAACGAACGCAAAAAAGGAACATAGGAGTAGTAAAAGTCTGACACGCCCTCCTGATACGTACTAGAGCTCGAGAATGATTTCGAGATGATTTCCCACCTAAAAAAAAACCTATTAAAAAATGTATTATCCTCTAAAATTCCCGAAATGTATATGTCCGTAAAATCCCTAATTACTAATCCATACTAATATCATAAATGTGAAAATAATGGATTTAGAATTGACCTCACTCAGCTAAGCCAAGCTTGTCATCCAAATTAAACAAGTTTGCAAAATTTCAGCTTAATTCATCATCATCATCATCATCATTTCAGCCGAAAGACGTCCACTGTTGGGCATAGGCCTCCCCCGAGTTTCGCCTTAACGACCGGTCCTGTGCGTCTCGCAGCCATCGGATTCCCGCGACCCTCACCAGGTCATCGGTCCACCTTGTGGGAGGCGTTCCAACGCTGCGTCTTCCGGTATGTGGTCGCCAGAACTCCAGCTCCAGAAAGAAAGAAAGAAAGAACGAAAAGAAAGAAAGAAAAACAATTTATTTACGTCAAATATGGCGCACACCTTAAAATAAACAAATAACAAAACGACATATATATATGGTAGGTTATGCGTCACATCCGCGTAAAACGGCCAGCGCTCAGCAAAAATGCTGGGGCTCGTATAAAATAGAGCCTCAGCGCTGATTTTCAGCACCAGCCGTCGTCGACGGAGAGACGTTGATCGGCCAGCAAGTATTACAACAATATTATACTTATAATTACTAAACAAACTAATAAAAAATTACAACAGAACAGAACTGTTCTGCGAGCAATGTGCCCCGCCCACTGCCATTTAAGTTTGGCGATTCTTCGGTTGGGGTTAACATTTTAAAATTAATAAAAAGCTTTCAAAAACATAAAACGTGGCTGTTCCTTGAAAAATATTCAACATCATCATCATCATTTCAGCCGAAAGACGTCCACTGTTGGACATAGGCCTTGAAAAATAGCGCCATATAAACATTTTATCGCTTCAAATATTATCGCTATCGCTGCCAAACATCCCTAAACGGTGACTATGGGTGACTAATACTCAGATTTATGACTTCGTGACCCGGATACGCTCCTTTTGCATAAATACTTAAATTTTCAATCAATGGAACATTTTTCAAAAGGATTTTATACACAATTGTGAATGGTGCTAATAAAAAAAAAAAACTTATTTAGTGACATACTAATTTTTGACCGTGGCATCGCTTGTGTTAGAGCTAGAAATTATCCCACGGGAACTTAAAAATTAGGTATTGTATATTCAAATCCGCGTACCGGAAGACGCAGTGTTGGAAGGCTCCCTGTTACAAGGTGGACCGATGACCTGGTGAAGGTTGCGGGAATCCGATGGATGCGAGACGCACAGGACCGTTCATTGTGGCGACATTTGGGGGAGGCCTATGTCCAGCAGTGGACGCCTATCGGCTGAAATGATGATGATGATGATATTCAAATCCGGGTTATGGACTACTGCTATATGCATTATTTTTTTTTTTCATGTGGAAAGTCATCATTGTTAACACCTCTACGGTTTGCGGATGGCGAGCAATGGGTGGCTCGCCGTCCGACCGTCCGGTAACCGTCCGGACCGAGTCCAAGTCATCGACGGTGCGTACTGTTCCACGCGCGCATCAGGGAGATGTCAGCAAATCGTAGGGGCCCAGCAGGGTCGAAGCCTACTGGGGCCACGGGTAGTGTGAAAGTGAAACCCGGGGCCCTGGGACGAACGCAAAGAAAGAACAGGAGTGGGTTTTTAATCAGTAAAAGTCTGACACTATCTCCCCCTCCGCCCAAGGCGGGATTTGTCATTAGATGATTTTCACACCTAAAAAAAAAACACCTCTTCGGTCCGTTCTAAGCGTTTCGCCTCGTCATTTATTTTAGACCGTGTACATCGAGGACTGAACAATTTGCCAGCTGCGGTCTTCCCAAAGTACGGACTCCGATTGCAACTTTTTTTTTACCGTTTGTAAGCTGCTTCATTTCTGATTGATATAAGTAGGCTATATTATATGTACGCGGGCGAAGCCGGGGGCAAAAGCTAGTATTATTCTAAAGTCACATCCAAAACTATGTACCTATTGGTCTTACCTAGTGGTTCAATTACAATAATATTGAATTATCGTGCGAGGGTCACAACATGGACTTGTCGTCCTTCATTTTGTTTTTCAACATGGCGGCTCATTTAGTTACTATTGTTGAGACGTCCATATTTTTTTAGGTTACCACCGGCGGGTAAGACGGACTTTTGAATGAAATGTAAGAAAGGGTTTTTTGAATTGTTAATTTTATTTTTTAAGAATGTGTTAGTGTTATTTTTTTTTTTTAAATCATATTTAATATTGTATTACACTTGTTTTGATTATTTTAATACTTGTTTTTTTTTTTTAATTATTTTATAAATCAACTGTTAATTTTAGTTAATAATGAATTGTCTTGTGATGTTCTATTCAACTATTTATTCTTGTATTTTCAATTTATTTTTTTAATGCAATTAATTAATTAATAGATATTATTTAAATAATAATACTCATTTAGTGGCACTCTATATCACATGTTTTTAATTATTTGCGGATGATGCAGTGGGCTACAATATTGTTACCACTCAAATGATTGATATTTGCATATACTGTGGCTGTTAATTGTCTCTAAATAAATAAAATATAAACCAGTGCTTGACTGCGGTCGCACTTGAACGTAAGCAGTGATGCAATCGTTGATGGTGAGGCGCACTAGTTTGTTAGGAGCCTATTCACTCTAGCCTTGAAGACACCTAAATTATAATCGGACGAGAAGACCGCAGCAGGCAAATTGTTCTAGTCCTTCGATGTACGCGGTATAAACGGCGAGGCCAAATGCTTAGTCCGAACCGTGGAGGATCCTACTATGTTATAAAAAAATGTTTTTTAACAAAAAAAGATTATAACCAACTTCGACTTTAATTTCGGAAGTCGTGGTTCCTGGTTTTGTTTCTTCGTATTTTGACACCAATTTCCAAAATTATAGTTATTTTGCATTTTTTAGTTATTTGGACGACTACGTTTACCTGGGACAGACGGTCCAGTTGGGTAGGTCTAACTTCGAGAAAGAGATCAATCGTCAAATCCGACTCGGCTGGGCAGCTTTCGGGAAGCTGCGCGGTATCTTCTCGTCCAATATACCACAGTGTCTCAAGACGAAAGTCTGCCAGTCTGGTACGTGTTACCAGTGATGAGATATCGCTCCGAAACGTGGTCGCTTACAATGGGCCTCATCAGAAGACTTAAAGTCACCCAAAGGGCAATGGAAAGGGTTATGCTCGGAGTTTCCTTGCGTGATCGAATCAGGAATGAGGATATCCGCAGGAGAACTAAGGTTACCAACATAGCACGAAGAATCGCAAAACTTAAATGGCAGGGTACATTGATGGCCGTTGGGGCCGAAAGGAATGGCGACCACGTACCGGAAGACGTAGCGTTGGAAGGCCTCATACAAGGTGGATTGATGACCTGGTAAGGGTTGCGGGAATCCGATGGACGCGAGACGCACAGGACCGTTGATTGTGGCGACACTTGGGGGAGGCTTATGTCCGGCAGTAGACGTCTTTCGGCTGAAATGATGATGATGATGAGTTATTTTTAGTTTATTCTCGTAGCTCAGTCGGCAAGAACAGAACCCTTAAATCAGCTTGCTGTCCATCTGTCAAGGTTATATTTCTCAAGAAGTATTTGATATTAATGTCAGCTTTCAGCAAGATTTTTTCACTGCAGTAAAAAATAAAAGGTTCGGCGGTACTTCACACCGGGACAGCTTTTAATATTATACAAAGCACAGGTCCTATCGTGTGTGGAGTACTGCAGCCACATATAGGCTGGTGCTCCAAAATGCCATCTAGCAGTTTTGAACTGCGCGGAAAGGCGTGCGAATAGGCTAATTGGTGATCCAGATTTGGTTAAGTCCAGTCTTCAAAGCCTTGAGCACCGGCGTAGGGTGGCCAGCCTTTCCGTGTTTTACACGATGCATTTTGGAGAGTGTGCGCGATGACTTGATTACGCCATCTCATTTCTACCATCGGACAACCCGACGTACGGCGAGTATCCACCCTTACGTTGTTGAAACCTCTACGATTCGAACTAAGCGTTTCGCCTCGTCGTTTATACCGCGTACATCGAAGGACTGGAACAATTTGCCTGCTGAGGTCTTTCCATCAGATTATAATTTGGGTGTCTTCAAGGCTAGAATAGGCTCTTAATAAACTAGTGCGCCTCACCATCAACGATTGCATCACTACTTACCATCACGTGGGATCGCAGTCAAGCACTAGTTTATATCAATTAAAATAAATAATATAAAAATAAGAAAGGAACAAGGAATAATATAGGAACAAGGAAGTCAAAATCTACAGTGTACTTCCCGTTGACCTAAAACTCGTGTTTGGCAAGAAGCAAGGTCTCATAGTACAAGTATAACCTCAGGTACATTAGAGGACAAAATGTCCCCCAACACGACGCATAACGCTCAATCTACGTGATGCTGCAACGATTCCCAGTGTCCCGCAACTTGCCCCCCAACATTTTACTACGAATTCACGTGACGCGGGACATGTGTGTAGGACAATCCCATTTCTTCTTTAGTCCACACTGCCCTCCAGTCACAGTCCCTAGTATATTTACTCAGTCGCTACATTGTCCTGACGCGAACAAGCGGATGACTGTATGCTGTGTGCCTCTAGATTTAGATGACATCATTCACCTTGTAGGAGGGACTAATGCCTATTTTTATAGCCGCACAGGTCTTCCAAAGTTAAGCAAGGTTTGGTGAGGCCCGTGCGTGGATGGGTAACCATTTTTTTTGAAGTGTGAAATCATCCAATGAAGAATCAATTTGCGAATATTTTTAACCGACTTAAAAAAAAGGAGGAGGTTCTCAATTCGGTAGTATTTTTTTTATCATAATATTTTTTTATGTTTGTTACCTCAGAACTCCGTCGTTTATGGACCGATTTGCAATTATTTTATTCCCCTAAAAGGATATGTTTCCAGATTGGTCCCATTTTTTTCAGAATCCAATTCTGATGATGGGTTCTATGAGGAATCGAGGGAACTCTTCAAATATTCTAGGCAACTATATAATGATTTTGGTATTTTCATTGAGAACTTAAGCGTTTACAGTCAAAAAGTTTTGATAAAGTGGAACTGATGAAGAAGACCAGAAATGGCCAACGGAACTTCACACTCACATAGATATCACAATGAAGATAGTTAAATAACTATGACAATACAAATAAATAAATGATTCTGAGTAGTTATGTTAAAAATGGTAGCATCTAAGTGATCTGATGATGATAATGGATCCAGAAGGTAGGCAGTGGAACTCCGTAATTAATCACCTCCTCCTTTTTTAGAAGTCGGTTAAAAAATGTAAACTTACTTTCTCCTTTCTTTGGGATAAATCCAAAAAAAAATCATTTATAAATTTTAGGATATTGTGCCAATTTTCATGCACATTTCAAGCATTTTTCATGCATATATTTGCATGCATACAACAAGCTTTTTATGTTGCATATAATCTGGTCTCTACTTATGATGACGCAAGCTACTCAACCGGTAAACCACGGAGACCATAAAAAATAAATGGTACTTAAGTATTTACAGAAAATTAAAAAAAAGTTTAAACGATAAAAATTGATCCCAAGAAAATACAATTAGTCGGGTGAAAATGAAAAGATCTGTGTAATTTTCCCAAATGCCCTCCAAAAAACTGGCCTCGATCTGATGGCTAGCATTTCTTGTTGACACAACTGAAAATCAACTTTAAAATCATCGCACTACAGTACATTTTCAACCGCCACGCATTTAAAAATTTTTCGCAGCACATGCACAGTTGAAACTACACTGTGTTCGCAGTAGATAAAGGCGTTTTTTGGTTAACTAGGCCTGGTATGAACAAAATTTTTCGGGCAGGAGGCCAATTAAAAAAATCCGTAGAATAAAAAGTTTGGATTCAGTTGAAACTATAATGAATGCTCTTGGGTTTGCTTGTTGGCATCAAAAATTAAATTGTTTGTAGTAATCGCCTCAATTCGACTGCTTAGTAATCATTTTTCACGTAATATTTTATATAGAAGCAAACAAACAAAAAAACATTTAAAAAAAACATATTTTCTTTCTTTCTTTATTTTGCAAATAAGGTAAAAATAAAACATTTACACGTAATTTCCCCGCCCAAGCGGGACAGACCTCTACCGTATGCTCCACCATGTCCTCCGGGCGTTCCGCACAATGGTGGCACCAGGGCGTTTCTTCCGCCTGAATCTGGTGCGGGTATCTGCCAAACTTACCATGTCCGGTGAGGACCTGCGTCATGCGAGAGGAAGTGACACCTCTCCAGCCACTCCTCAAAGAGGAGATTTACAGCTTAGTCACGCCTTCGGTCTTAGCGGCGAGCGACGCAGCGAGCGGGGCGGTATCAGCGTGCTTCAAACATTTTCATACTCTTGGTTCTTACCGCTCGCCGCCACGTGCTTAGCTACCGCTCACAGCGGCATGTTTGTTACTCCTTCACGCTCAAAAGGCTGAACGGATTTAGATGATATTTGACACTTGGGAAGATATGTCCTGAAATAGCACATAGGTAGGATTCTCTTTATCCTAGGAGTAGTTTCTCTTGGGAGAATCGTCTACTACTACACGGGTGAAACCACTGCCGTGGCCGTAGACAGACAGAGGAACGCGTTTTATTAGACACGAGGTCTAATAAAACGAGTTCCTCTGTCTGTTTGTCCGTAAACGTGCTTATAACTCAAGAATAGAAGAAAATGATAAAAAACTGGGCAAGTGCGAGTCGGACTCGCGCCCTGAGGGTTCCGTACAAACTTACCTATGTAAATAGTTCAATTCCGGAATGGAATCTCGGAAGATTTTTCCGAATCGCAAAAAATTAAAAAATTGTGACATAGCAATAAATTTACAGTTTTCAGATTTATTCCTATACTTGTGTTAAAAGACCTCGCTTTATGCCAAATTTCAGGATTCTGGGTCAACGGGAAGTACCCTATGAATTTTGATTTCTTCGAGAGTGTCGAAATGTACATTTTTTGCCACATAAACAGAAGTATCTTTTTTTCTCGTTAACTTACAAGTTTGATTTTTTTACAGCTTCAAGAGTCCGTAGACTTGAGTATATGGTTTTAATTTCAACGCGATACCTCCACGTGTTCTCGAGATAAAGGGTCTTGACAGACAGACAGATAGACGGACGGACAACAAAGTAATCTTATAGGGGTTCCGTTTTTCCTTTTGAGGTACGGAACCCTAAAAAGTGAGTACAGAAATACAGTTGCACTGATCGTGCTTGAACCGGAAGGATCGCCCACTCAGCCACAGAATAAGTAATAGTACAAGGTACAGCAGAGCTAGGCGTAAGACATCCAGCGCTGGTTTTTAGCTGGCACCCCGCAGTGCCACTCAAAAACCGCTTATCCCATATATTACATGTTTATTACAGTTCTCTTCTTATCAGTCGGTACACTCTTGCCAGAGTGGTCGTGGTCATCACTGTGAATCACGATAAGTGATCATCTTGGTAACACGGCGCCATTCATCGCGGACTGCAGCTTTCCGAGTACATTCATAAACCGAGCACTTAGTTGCGGCCTTGATCTGGTCTGTCCATCTCATTGGTGATCTACCACGTGGCCTGGTGCCCTCAACTTTGCCCTGCACTACGAGACGCTCTATGGAGTCATTACCACGACGAGATACATGGCCGAAGAAGTTCAAAATGCGCGACTTCACTGTGGATGATAGGCGCTGTCTGATTTATTACAGTTACCTCCCAAAAATTTCTCTTTATCGTGGAAAATCATCAAAAGACTTTATCCACTTGGGTGGAGCGCGAGGGAGTTTCAGACTTTCACTGACTAAAACCTACTCTGCAGCCACACATAGGCTGATGCTGCAAAATGCCATCTGGC
Source organism: Mythimna impura (assembly GCA_905147345.3). Classification (NCBI taxonomy): domain Eukaryota; kingdom Metazoa; phylum Arthropoda; class Insecta; order Lepidoptera; family Noctuidae; genus Mythimna; species Mythimna impura. Next base: position 2,950,963 of record LR990368.1, on the reverse strand, counting down.
TGCTCTGGACTCAGTGGAAAGGCATGCGAAGAAGCTAATTAATTGGTGACCCAAATTTGGAATCTATAAAGCCTGGAGCATAGGCGTAGGGAGCCAGCCTTTCGGTATTTTACAGGATGCATTTTGGAGAGTGTGCGCGGGAATTCCATGACTTGATTCCGCCATCTCCTTTCCACCATCGGACAACCCGACGTAAGGCGAGTATCCACCCTTACGTTGTTGAAACCTCTGCGGTCCGGACTAAGCGTTTCACCTCGTTGTTTATACCGCGTACATCGAAGAACTGGAATAATTTACCTGCTGTCTTCCCGTCCGATTATAATTTAGATATCTTGTGCACCTCACCATCAACAATTGCATCTGCAACTGCTAACCATCAAGTGGGATCGCAATAAAGCACAATTTTTATTTTTTATACCAATTAAAAAAAAATGAACTCAAGTACCCACTCTCAACAGTCAGACGTGCAGCCATGAGACCAACGAGACAGCTGATAAAAACACTTATAAAAATTCAAAAATATTTTTATTCCACACAGGCCTACATGGGCACTTATAAAACGTCAGAAGCTAGTGCACGGTTCCAAATTGGTCGTTTCCTATGGAGAAGAACCGGCAAGAAACTCCATGGTTACTCTTTTAAAAAAATTGTTGCTCTTTCAATATTTCCATATTAAAGTATAAGTAGATGTTATATAAGGACAGTGTAGACCGGTCAATATTGTACTAAAAAGTACAATAAAAATAATCATAATAAAAAGTGAGTCGTAATAAGAAGTAACCTAAGATTTCGCGGAGTCTACAGTGTTCTCACATTCACATTATAAAAAAAGAGGCTATATAAAAAAGCAAGAAAAATAAATAATTATAATTATCAATAAATGAGACGTTAACAAAATAAATTACTAACGAATTTATGGTGGTTGGGGTCTAATATATAGGATCTAGGTATCCTCCACCATCATTTGTAACAGACAGACGTTCACATGTGTTTTATATTACATCATCATTTGGAACAAGCCGAAGGTTCCAGATTCCTCGGGCTTGTATTAAAACATTGTTTAAATATATTAAATAGTAAGATGAACGGACGGACTCGCTGGCAAATTATAATTATAGCGATACTTTTGAAGGGGACATAGATTATTTTACAGACAGAGCAACGATTTGAATTTTAAAACAAGACTAGCTTCTGCCAGCGGCTTCGCCCACGTGAAAGCAGGTTTCTGCATAAAGACAAAGACAAAGACAAAGCATTTTATTTCAAATAAACCATTTACAGGTACTTTTGAAATGTCAAGAAGTCAGTCAGTCAGAAAAAATGATGCTAATTGCACATTCCAAAGCGTAGATCTCTATGGATAAGAATGTGCAAGAAACTCAATGGACACTCTTTTCAATCATGTTTTGTAATTACAAATATCTGTGTTACATGTTTCTTGTCGCTATCATGCGAGAACAATGTCAATAAGGTAAAAATAAAAACTAAATATAAATATTAAAACAGTAACTGGCAGCTAAGAGATGACCAGTTTTAACTGACAGCGCCCGTTCACGGACATGACGCGAATATTAGCACCACTCAGCTCAACCATTTTAAAGGGAACCGAACTGGATCGTTCACACACGCGCCACCATCAGTGAGACATTTGAGTGAGCATGACAAACTCTCAACTGCCATGCTCATTTATGTCAAACAAGTCCAATTGTAACCTAAAAACCATATAATAGCTCCATAGTACTCACATTTACAAACTTTGAAAAAAAATACTTCTACATCATACAATATTTTACAATTAAAAAAAAAAAAAAATAATTTCAAAACTAATCAATTTGTACACCCCGGTGGTAGTGGAGCTGGACCAGCATTGAGCCAAGCATTTTTGTCTTGAATATAATCCTCCAACTTATAATATCTTGCCTGCATAGTGTGCGTTTAATACAAGATTTAAATTTCGTTTCATACAAAGTTTAGACCCCCTTTCATCTCTTTAGGGAGTGAATTTTGGAAAATCCTCTCTTAGTGCTCGCCGACGTCATAAAAGGAAATCTTATTTATTTATTTAAACTTCATGTACAGTGGTGGTACGTAGGCGGACTTAATGCCACAAGACATTCTCTACCACTCAACCACAGGGTTAAAAGAGGCAACACTGTGGTAGGTGTGCACAATAAATAAATAACAGATATTTGAAATGTAATGTAGTGTAGTATCGTTTTGAAATCTTGTGCAAATTTCACGCTTCTAGTCCCAGTAGTTTCGGCTATGCGTTGATATGTCAGTCAGTCAGTTTCTCCTTTTATATATATAGATGAAATACTTGGTTATTTGGCACATACTGAAGCAGAATTGGACGCGAATTGCAGTGGGCAATCTGGAAATCTCTTAACCGACTGCGGACCCAGGTTGGCCGCTGTAAAAACAATTTGGCTAAATGGGGCTTCCTCGACCCATCTCTAACACAGTGCCAGTGTGGAGCCGCTGCACAGGACATGCGTCATTTGCTATGCTGTCCATCCTGCACAACCACCTGCAGTTTTCAGGATCTATATGAGGCCAATAACAGAGCCGTACAGGTTGCCAAATACTGGTCAGATAAAATTTAGTTAGAGTACATCGACACGAAAAGAAGAAGAAGACTGAAGCAGAGCTTGAATAAAACTGTCCTGACTTTGTCTTTGACTGGCCTGCTGGTCTAGTGGCCCTGACTGCTATGCCGGAGGTCATGGGTTCGATTCCCACCCAATTTTGAGGTCTAAAATCGTCTTCTGACTGACATGATTTCTGCCGCTTTCAATTCTGCCGGAGTTGGTGCTTCCTGGTAGCTACAACCTTGGGGTCTTTAAGTCAACAGTGAATAGGTTACTTCTAGGCAAGGCGTGCTCCATCGTCGACCACATCATCGCTTACCATCAGGTGAGATTGTGGTCAAACGCGAGCCTATCAATAATAAAAATTAAAAAAAAACAATAAAAAGAAATGTGCATCTCCTACAAAGCCTCGAGCGTGAGGGTTGCTTGTCCTTCACACTTTCCACCGCCTCTTTCGCTAGCATTACTGCTTCGCTGAAGGATTACTGCTTGAAATCCCACTACTACTTCTATTCTGTATTTTTTTTAGGTGAGAAATCATACAATGTCTTTTCCCACCCTAGGGTGGAGTGAGAGAGCGTGTCAGATGTCCCATGGGTTCCCTTTCAGAAGCGAACCCATGGCCCCAGTAGGCTTCGACCCTGTTGGGTGCCTACGGTTTTGCTGACATCTACTTGAGGCGCGCGTGGAACACTACGCGGCGTCGATGACTCAGGCTTGGTCCGGGCGGCGAGCTACCCATTGCTCGCTGTCATGCCTGTGGCGTGAGTGTTGCCTTTCCCTCACGTTTTCCGCCGCCTCCTTCGCTCACATTACTACTCCGCAGAAGTCTGCTTCCAATCCTCCTGCTACCTCTATTCTGCCTAATGCCACATCTGTCGCCACCTTCAACTCTATGACATACAGACAGCCATTTGACATAGTATGCGTTCCCTGGCCGACTGTCATTAGCGAGCGACGAATGCGCTGTGATGTACGATATGCCTTAAAGGGAAAGAAACCTGGACGTTACTGTAGTCTAATTACTGGATAGTTTGAGTATTGCTTAGCTGTCCATCGTATCATCATCATCATTATCATCATTTCAGCCGAAAGACGTCCACTGTTGGGCATAGGCCTCCACCCAAGTGTCGCCATAACGAAGGTCCTGTGCGTCTCGCATCCATCGGATTCCCGCGACCCCCACCAGGTCAGCGGCCCACCTTGTGGGAGGCCTTCCAACGCTGCGTAGTAGCATACATTTTTTAAGGTTCCGTTCCTCAAAAGAAAAAAACGTAAACCTTATAGGATCACTTTGTTGTCCGTCTGTCTGTCTGTCAAGACCCGTGGAGATATCGAGTTGAAATTTAAACCATAATTATACTCAAGTCTGCAGTCCCTTGAAGCTGTGAAAAAATCAAACTTCTAAGTTAACAAAAAAATATATATACCGTTGCATTTTTTTTCTCTTTGTGTAATCAGGACTATATATAATGTAATGGATCTAAGTGGTCTGAAATAAAGGTTTATTATTATTATTATATTTCGAAACTCTCGAGGGAATCAAAATTCATAGGGTACTTCCCGTTGACCTAGAATCCTGAAATTCGGCATAAAGCAAGGTCTCATAGCACAAGTATAGGAATAAATCTGAAACAGTAAATTTGTTGTTATGTACGTCAAAAAAAAAGAAACTTTTTTTGCGATCCGGAAAATCTTTGAGACTCCATTCGGGAATTGGACAGTTTACACATAGGTAAGTTTGTACGGAACCCTCAGTGCGCGAGTCTTTATACACGCAATTTTGCACTAGTATGGATTAGTGTGCGTGCTCGCCCCCACCAAAACTTTATTTCATGTATCGTATCAAGCTGGGCACGCGTCGAGCCCCACGAATCGCGCGTCTAACCCCGTTTATTTATGTCTTCTCAAGTATATTGAAAAACGTCGTTTGATACACGTGGAAATTTGTCACAGCAGCCCTCGGCTCCGTAACAACGAATGCCGCCTCGGTCACAATGACAAGCTTTCCCTACTTGTATCAAAATGTTCTATATTAATCCCAGAAAAAACATGGGTTCTCTCTCCGTCTACCTGTACTGGGAACTAGAGATGTTATATATTTAAAATGTTAGATCTATCTTAATTCGGATACTGATATAGGAACAATAGTATACAGGTTTCGAATAAGGGTTACGCATATGGAATAAATCCGGATTTGTAATATAATATACTTTTTCTTTTTTTTTCTAACACATAGCTTTAGCAATATTTTTTATATTATTAGACCCCAACCGTCACAAATTCGTTAGTAATTTATTTTGTTAATTTCTCATTTATTGATAATTGTAATTATTTATTTTTCTTGCTTTTCTTATATACCTTCTTTTTTTATAATGTGAATGTGAGAACACTGTAGACTCCGCGAATTCTTAGGTTACTTCCTATTACGACTCACTTTTTATTATGATTATTTTTATTGTACTTTTTAGTACAATATTGACCGGTCTACACTGTCCTTACATATTATCTACTTATACTGTAATATGGAAATATTGTAGGAACAACATTGTTTTTAAAAGAGTAACCATGGAGTTTCTTGCCGGTTCTTCTCCATACGAAACGACCAATTTGGAACCGTGCACTAGCTTCTGACGTTTTAAAAGTGCCCATGAAGGCCTATGTGAAATAAAAAACTTTTGACTTTGACTTTATTATCTACCAGTTTTGGATAGCTTCGGTTTCGTATATTAGCATAGACGTAGAGTAGTCAGCCTTTCGGTATTTTACAGCATTAATTTTGGAGAGTGTGCGTTGGAATTGCAAGACTTGATTCCGCCATCTTCTTTCTACCACCAGACAACCCGACGTACGGCGAGTTTCCACTTTTACGTTGTTGACACCTCTACGGTCTGGACTAAGCGTTTGGCCTCGTCGTTTATACCGCGTACATCGAAGAACTGGAACAATTTCCCTGCTGTGGTCGTCCCGTCCGATTATAATTTAGGTGTCTTCAAGGCTAGAGTGAATAGGCTCTTAATAAACTAGTGCGCTTCATCATCAATGATTGCATCACTGCTTACCATCAGGTGGGATAACACGCCTTGTGGACACTTCGCGTGACCTAAGGGCTGGCTTTTCAGCTGGCGGACAAAAGATAGGCATTGCCATTCAGCGTGGCAATATCGCCAGTGTTTTGGGTATATAGTCGACAGCGATGCGGTGGAGTTTTTCGACACCGTACTTTAGATTGCTTTTTTTAGTACTTTAGGGCTTTTATTTTTACTCTAATAAATTCGCTTAGTAGATGCTCGTATCCTGTCATTCATCATCATCATCATCATTTCAGCCGAAAGACGTCCACTGTTGGATATAGGCCTCCCCCAAATGTCGCCACAATGACCGGTCCTGTGCGTCTCACATCCATCGGATTCCCGCGACCCTCACCAGATCATCGGTCCACCTTGTAGGAGGCCTTCCAACGCTGCGTCTTCCGGTACGTGGTCGCCATTCCAGAACCTTTCGTCCCCATTGACCATCTGTTCTGCGAGCAATGTGCCCTGCCCACTGCCACTTAAGTTTGGCGATTCTTCGGGCTATGTCTGTAACGTTGGTTCTCCTGCGGATGTCTTCATTTCTGACGCGATCACGCAAGGAAACTCCGAGCATAGCCCTTTCCATTGCCCTTTGAGTGACCTTAAGCCTTCTGATGAGGCCCATTGTAAGCGACCACGTTTCGGAGCCATATGTACTGGCAACACGCACTGGTCATAGACTTTCGTCTTGAGACACTGGTATATTGGACGAGAAGACACCGCGCAGCTTCCCGAACGCCGCCCAGCCGAGTCGGATTCGACGATTGACCTCTTTCTCGAAGTTAGACCTACCCAACTGTACCGTCTGTCCCAGGTAAACGTAGTCGTCCACAACTTCGAGTGTAGAGTCTCCGATCTTGATAGGAGTGGGTGCTACATGGATGTTTACCATGACTTTGGTTTTGTCCATGTTCATTTTAAGTCCCACTCTTTCGGAAGCTTTCCTGTCATTAAGAGGGCCTTTTTCCACTCGCCTATCGCCAACGTCGAGCATGGTTTAAAAGCTTGTTGCTTCATCTAACGCAATGCAACGCGATGTTTGATAAAGAGACATAGCGAAGAAAGAGAGTTAACGCCTGAAAACTCTGTTGTTATTCAGTAATTCCATGATTTACTCGAATATTTCACAAAAGTTGTTCCAGGAAACACGTGTTTTTTTTTTTAAACCCTTAAAAGTTTTTCAGAAAAATCGTCGTTATTCAGAATCTCGATAAAATGTGCAAGGCTTCTTTGGATGTACTTTTTTATATTTTTAATATACGAGCACATTATGGAGCGCCAAAGTTTACGTAAGATAGCAGATATTCTTTACTAGATTAGTTTTACACAAATTTATGTTTTTATTTCTATAGTAAGCCTGGATAATATCCACAAGATATCTGTGTACCCAAAATATCATCAAATCAAATCATCTGAAACTATTCGAAACTTCAATCGGTTTCGGTTACGGATATTTTTTTTTATATCGTATTCAAGATTCAATGATTCAAATCATTTACTTCAAATAACCATTCATTCAAGAAGTCAGTTAATCAGAAAAAACTGGGCAAGTGTAAGTTGGACTCGCGCACTGAGGGTTCCGTACAAACTTACCTATGTTCAATTCTCGAATGGAGTCTCGAAGATTTTCCGAATCGCAAGAAAAGTATTTTTTTGTGACGTAACTACAAATTTACAGTTTTCAGTTTTTTTCCTATACTAGTGCTATAAGACCTTGCTTCGTGCCAAATTTCAGGATTCTAGGTCCACGGGAAGTACCCTATGAATTTTGATTCCCGTGAGTGTCGAAATACACGTTTTTTGCGACATTAATTTCAACTCGATACCTCCACGCGTGCTCGAGAGCACGCGTGGAGGTATCGAGTTTCTGTCCGTCTGTCAAGACTCTTTGTCTCGATAACACAGACAGACAGACGGACGGACAACAAAGTGATCTTATAAGGGTTTCGTTTTTTCCTTTTGAGGTACGGAACCCTAAAATGATGCTAATTGCACATTCCAAAGCCTAGATGTCTATGGAGAAGAATGTGCAAAGAACTCTATGGACACTCTTTTCAATCATTTTATGTGTATGTTATAAACTTATAATTATGTTACATGTTTTTTGTCGCTACTACTATGTGAGAATAATGTAAAAATATCCGTTAGTTTCGGATAGGGAGCTCTATAACATCCTTACTATGTACCACAGATTATAAAGCGGAATGCGCAAAGACAAACACCCTGTAGATTATGATTGTAAAACAAAAACCCGACCACCAACACTCAGGTGATATTTTATACATGGTGTTACAGATTTGATGAGGTTATTTTGTGGTGAATCTAATATCTCCTCCCGCTCGGGGCGGAGCGAAAGAGTGTGTTAACGTCGTGAATTAAACGCGAATGCGATTACGAAGCGATGCGGTTAACGTGAATTTAACGTGTTACTACGGTTCTATCCTACGTCACCGCATCAGCCGCAAATTATTTAAAACAAGCGACCAGACTGCTAAAGTTTGCACGAAACGGTGACCTCTCGCACCGGGCCCTGGTTTAGGTGGGGCCATGGTGCAGAGCGAAGGTGAATGATCGGCAACCACCTCCTTCTGCAAAGCAGTAATGGTAGCAAAGGAGACGACCACTCGCGTGAGGATGTCCCTTCTGGACATCCTCACGCCCCAGCCACCGAGACACTGACCCCGGCTACCAGTCATCGTAGGCACCCGTAAAATGGCGACAGCGACTGTTGCAACCCAGTGCTGGGCACGCCATAATTATGGCGGTAAATCCGCTCTTTGAGGAGTAGTTCAAAAGACGTCACGGCGTCCTCACCTTCTGTATGACGACACCTCACTGGACATGATAAGTTCGGGAGGTTCCTGCACCAGATTCGTGTGGACGAAACGCCCGGATGTCACCATTGTGTAGACCACCACGACGCACATGTGAGGGAACGGTCTTCTTCACGCCCCAGTCGCCGGGATCCTGACCCCGATTTCCAGCCACTGTAGACTGTAGGCGTGGTGTTGCGGACAACGAGCAATGATTAGCTCGCCGTCCGGCCATAAGGTAACCGTCCTGACCGAGCCCGAGTCGTCGAAAGGCACGTAGTGTTTCACGCGCTCCTCAAAGCATAGCATAGCATAGTCGGCCTTATAATGTTCCCACTGTTGGGACTCAGGCCTCCTCTCTAGGAGAGGGAATGGGCCGTAATCCACCACGCGGGCCCAGTGCGTGTTGGTGGATGTCACATGTCTTCGAATTTTTGGTTCTAGGACATGTCGGTTTCCTCACGATGTTTTCCTTCACCGTTTTGAGAGCAGTGGTGATGAAATAAATTACACAAAGTAATGCGCCTGGCTGGGTTTGAACCCAGAACCTACAACTCGTAAGTCGGGGCCGTTACCACTCGGCCACCACTGCTCACCGGCCACCACAAAGAGATGTCAACAAAACCATAGTGGCCTAGCAGGGCCGATGTCTACTGGGGCCATGGGTTATGACTTCTGAAAAGGTTACCCATGGTCCTAGAACGAAAAGGGCAACTGAAGGAACATAAAGGGTTTGGTCAATAAAAGTCTGATACGTCCTCCCGATTCGCCCTACAGCGGGAGAAGGACATTCATAATGCGTACAGCTAAGGAGTGGAATTGCCTGCCGGAGTCTGTGTTTCCTGATAGCTACAACCTAGGGGTCTTTAAGTCAAGAGTGAATAGGTTACTTCTAGGCAAGCGTGCTGCATCGTCGGCCACATCATCGTTTACCATCAGGTGGGTCACACGCGAGCTTATCAACAATAAAAAAAAAAACATTCCAACTCAAACAAAAAAAATGGCAAAAATAAATAAATTAAAAATTAAAAATAATAAAAAATCCTCCCAAAAACGAACCACCTTCTATATAAAATAAGGCTCTGTTTGCACAGTCAACAAGCGACGTGCGACATTTAGTGATCAAACACCGCGCCTAGCTGGAAACAGCCTTACTAATTGATATCCACAACAAGGCTCCAATCTGACACCACGGTGTCATAGCATCAGCATTAGTCGTCAATGAATAACTTTGAATATCCTTACGAATTCAAAATGAACAAAGAAACAATGGAAATAGCGCATTTTGACACAAAGAGAAAGTTTGTCATTGCAACCGAGGTGGCATTATCCCGTGCCTCAGGCGAGGGTGTTGTGGAGCCGAGGGCTGCAACACGTGAATCATATGCCGTTTTTCAATACAATATAGATGGGGATCGCTTAACGCCCATCCTGATTGAAAATTGTGACGGGGGTGAGAACGCGCACTTTTCCGCACTAGTGCGGTGGTTACCAGTGATATCAACTGAAGGAGCATGTGCCTCATCAGAAGGCTTAAAGTCACCCAAAGGGCAATGCAAACGGCTAAATGCTCGGAGTTTCCTAGCATGATCGCATCGGAAATGAAGATATCCACAGGCGATCTAAGGTTACCGACACAGCCCGAAGAATAGGCAAACTTAAGTGGCAGTAGGCAGGGCTCATTGCTCGCAGAACAGATGGTCGATGGGGCCGAAAGACGCAACTTTTTTTTTTTTTTAATTCATATAAACCAGTGCTTGACTGCGATCCCACCTGATAGTAAGCAGAGATGCAATCATTGATGGTGAGGCGCACTAGTTTATTAAGAGCCTATTCACTCTAGCCTTGAAGACACCTAAATTATAGTTGGACGGGAAGGCCGCAGCAGGCGAATTGTTCCAGCCCTTCGATGTACGCGGTATAAACGACGAAGCGAAACGCTTAGTCCGGACCGTTGAAGTTTCAACAACGTAAGGGTGGATACTCGCCGTACGTCGGGTTGTCAGATGGTAGAAAGGAGATGGCAGAATCAAGTCATGCAATTCCCGCGCACACTCTCCAAAATGCAACCTGTAAAATACCGATAGGCTGGCTATCCTGCGCCTGTGCTCGAGGCTTTGTAGATTGAACTTAACCATATCTGGATCCCCAATTAGCTTCTTCGCACGCCTTTCCACTGAGTCCAAAGCTGTTAGATGGCATTTTGCAGCACCAGCCCATATGTGACTGCAGTACTCCACACGAACTATGGACGGCCTCCTACAAGGTGGACCTATGACATGGTGTGGGTCGCGAGAATCCGATGGATACGAGACGCACAGGACCGGTCGCTGCCGCCACGCTTGGGGAAGGCCTATGAACAGCAGAAGAAGTCTTTCGGCCGCATGATGTTGCTCCAGTATCGTGGATTCGTTCATAAACATCTAAACTCACACAAGACACTTTTTTTTCTATGGAAAAGTCATCCAATGACATCCCAAACTCTTGGGCGGGGTGGAACTAAAAACCCTCTCCTCTTCCTTCGTTGCCTTTCATACCAGGGCCAAGTCTTCCTTTCAGAAGCAGACCCTTAACCCCAGTAGGCTTCGACCCTGCTGGGATCCTACATTTTGCGGACATCTCCTTGAGAAGCGCGTGGAACAGTACGCGCCGTCGACAACTTGGGCTCGGTCCGGACGGCTACCGGACAGTCGGACGGCGTGCTACCCACTGCTTGCCGTCTGCAAGCCTGCGCCTACGGTGGCTGGAAATCGGGTTCGGGATCCCGGCAGCTGGGCGTGAGAGCCGCTCCGTCGCGCGTGCACGTGCGGCCTCCTCCTTTGCTAGCATTACTGCTTCGCAGAAGGAGGTGCCGCCTGCCACTCCTCCTCGCACAAGACACTTAGACCTAGCCTACAACTGTAGGTCGTTTATTTATTTGTAACCAGCTGACCCGGCGAACTTTGTGCCGCCTAACAGAAGAATATAGTATATCTTTCGAAATAGTCAACCGATTGCAATGAAACAAAGCCTAAGTAATACATAAAGTTACGCACAACTTTAATGTTTAAAAGTTACCTACATTGATTTCGTACATTTCACGTGATGCTCGCACAACTAAACACTTCTACAGATTTATTATATGCAAAATTAGAAACGATTTTCATAATATAAATGCGCATAGTAAACATGAAATTGTATTACCTAAATGGAGATTAACTATGACAAGCAAATTCATTCTTCCGGCATACTATAACAAGCAGCCTAAGTCTAACAGAAATTAGCGAGGGAAAGTTCAAAGCCCACATCAACCGTGTCGTTATCGAAAAAGCGTATTACAAGGTTAAAGACTACGTTGAAGACACGCTTGTTTGTGTGTCATGTGGTCTCTCTGGTAGTCCATTAACTGCATTATCGTGTAAATGTCTATTGTCTACATCTTTGTTTTAATTTTGACTTTAAATCAAGCTGCTATTTGCATTGACTTGATTGACTAGATTAGTGATAGACTATCTGTAACGGCTGTCAAAGATCTACAAATGACAGTCAGCAACTTAACGTACTTTCCGAGGTACGTAGGAATTTTGAAATAATCGGAATGTCAAGATGTTAACCCATCTACAGGTTGACCTCAGCATGCGTTACTTAACCAACCCATGAGGCTATTGTTATTTATCCTAAAGGCTCGTTAAATTTAACTCCTAACTGACACTACTGCCTACCCAATTTTGTTTAAATAGCGGAAATCGAGACCCCATGCGACGCGATTCATATTGATCGTACCTTACTCGATCATATATTTTTTTTCAATCTATTATGAACGAAAACCCAAATTGCCAAAACCTCTGTTTCAAACAATTTAGTATCAAAACCGAGATCAGATTAAACTGGCTGCTAAACGAGCTTATGAAAAACAAGACCAGTTTTAAAAGGTTTGAAATCTATTCAATTCTGTACTGACGAAGAGGTCTTTTTACTTTGGTTGTGTTACTCATGACATGACCATTATAAAATGAGCTCTTCCCTATTCAAGTTTCCATCAATGTAGAGGCATAGTTATACTGTTTATGACAACCAATTCATTTAGATCCTTTTGTGACAGGAATTGTAAAGAATAAGAGGTCGATTTAAATTGGTCGTCTAACGTGGTATTTGATCTGAACAAGCCAGTTTTTGTGAAGAAATTTGACAAAGGGGTTTTGAATTCGGTTAGTTAGGGCAGACACAGTTAGTTTTTTTTTTTTGGGATCTTATTATTGAACTTTTGGTTCTCCTGAGAATGCTGTTAAACGGAGTTGAACTCGAAAAGTTACGGTTGAAATAAATAAAACGAGTTTTTAAGTTTATTTTGAACTGGTTTTTGCTAGCGTGAAAGTAAGTTTCTCCATACAAACTTTAGACCCCCGTTTCATCCCCTTAGAGATGATGAATTTTGAAAAATTCTTTCTTATTCTATAAATCCAAATCAAAACAAAAACGTATAGCATACATAAATAAATAAAAGAAAGTCGTGTTAGTTACACTATTTATAACTCAAGAACGGCTGAACCGATTTGGCTGAAAGTTGGTGGGGAGGTAGCTTAGAACCAGGCAGGAGGTAGCAACAACCAACAACTTACTTGTTTGTTTTTTTTTTGAGTAGGTTAGAGTAGGGTAGAGTAGGGTAGAGTAGGGTAGAGTAGGGTAGAGTAGGGTAGAGTAGGGTAGGGTAGAGTAGGGTAGAGTAGGGTAGGGTAGAGTAGGGTAGAGTAGGGTACAGTATTGTAGAGTAGGGTATAGTAAGGTATAGTAAGGTAGAGTAGGATAGAGTTGGGTAGAGTAGGATATAGTAGTCAGTTGACGGGAGCGAAGCCGCGGGCAAAAGCTAGTACATAAATAAAGAAACAGCAGCAAAACGAAGAAACAAACACCAAACTTCAAACATCAAACTTTAACGTTTAAAACAATCTAGACAGTTTTACTTAGTCATATCATGAAGTGATCAATTTCTAAGATGTGGCCACGAACAACATCATAAAATAAAAAGAACCTCTATGCAAAATTTCAGCGTTCTATGTCCAAGAGTTTGGGCGTTTATGAGTCAGTGAGTAAGTCAGGATTTTGTTTTTTAATGCTCAATACTAAATCATCATCATCATTTCAGCCGAAAGACGTCCACTGCTGGACATAGGCCTCCCCCAAATGTCGTCACAATGAACGGTCCTGTGCGTCTTGCATCCATCGGACTCCCGCAACCGTTACCAAGTCATCGGTCCACCTTGTAGGAGGCCTTCCAACGCTATGTCTTCCGGTACGTGGTCGCCACTCTAGAACCTTTCGGCCCCAGCGGCCATCTGTTCTACGAGCAATGTACCCTGCCCATTGCCACTTAAGTTTGGCGATTCTTCGTGCTATGTCGGCAACTTTGGTTCTCCTGCGGATATCATCATTTCTGATGTGATCACGCAAGGAAACTCCGAACATGGCCCTTTCCATTGCCCTTTGGGTGACTTTAAGCCGTGCTTTAAGCCTTCTGATGAGGCCCATTGTGAGCGACCACGTATCAGAATATTTGTATATGTATAAATGCTCAATACTCAATACTTTATTGCAATCCATATGTATATGTACCCGCTCCGCCCTAGAGCAGGACAAATCTCGCTCTAGGGCGGAGCGGGTGTCAGACTTTTACTGACTAAAACCACACCTATATTCCTTCAGGCGGCGATCTCTCGCGCCGGGCCTTGGTACAGGCCATGGTCCGGAGCGAGGAGGAGTGGCAGGCGGCTGATCGCGTGAGGCAACGGTCCTCACGCCCCAACCGCCGCCGGGATTCCGATCCCGATTTCCGGCCACCGTAGGCGCGGGCTTGCGGACGGCGAGCAATGGGTGGCTCGCCGTCCGATCGTCTGGTAACCGTCCGGACCGAGCCCAAGTCGTCGACGGCGCGTACTGCTCCACGCGCGCCTCAGGGAGATGTCAGCAAATCGTAGAGGCCCAACAGGGTCGAAGCCTACTGGGGCCACGGGTAGTGTGAAAGTGAAACCCGGGGCCCTGGGACGAAGGCAAAGAAGGAACAGGAGTGGGTTTTTAGTCAGTAAAAGTCTGACACTATTTCTCGCTCCGCCCAAGAGCGGGATTTGTCATAAGATGATTTTCCCACCTAAAAAAAAAACCTATATTCCTTCAGTTGCTCTTTGCGTTGTAGGACTATGGGTTCCCCTACGGTTGCTGACAATGACATCTCTTTGAGGCGCGCTTGGAATACTACGCGCCGTCGACGACTCGAGCTCGAACCGGACGGTTACCGGACGGCGAATACTCATTGCTCGTCGTCCACAAGGCCAACCCGTGTTAGTTGCCCTTTACGTTCCAGGATCACGGTAACTCATTCGAGGGTTCCCACAGCCCGCAGCAGGCATCGGACCATCTGGGTCTCTTCAGTTTTGCTAATATCTCTTTGAGGCGCATGAAACACAACGCGCCGTCATCTCAGGCTTGATTCTCACCGGACGGTCTGACGGCGAGCTACACATTGTTCATCGTCCGCAAGTCCGCGCTTATAGTGGCTGGCCGCCTCTTCAGACAGGTGATGATGACACGATAATACATTATTTAATACTAAGAGACGAGGAAACAGAAGCCATTTTGTTTTTGTTTTTTCCAAGAAACCAAAAGTGTGAAAAGATTATATTGTGCCAAAAACATCTGTTATTTTTTTTTCCTTTAACCTAATTCTAAATTGGAGTCCCAAAAGTATTGAGTTACTAAAAAGAGCGCCGATTCGATTTGGGAAGGAAAGATATTTCTTGAATAGAAACCATTCACTGAGGATTAAGATTTTCGAAAGAGCTGTCAGAGCAAAGTCTTCAATGCAGCTCTCAAAATAACATTTCAACGAATATAATCCTTATTTAATATGTCATTAAGGTCGAGAATGGTATGTTGAGTTGTAAAATTAAAATTGTCAATAAGTTTTCTATAGAATTTTCGAACAACAAAAACTTATTTAATTTTGCAGTTGCTAGGACGATATTCTATTTGATTTTGTGCTTTATTGATATCTGCATAAGCAATGCGTAAAATTTTTGCAGCTGTATTTATAATGTTGGTAAAAATATGCGAAATCTAACAGATGTATTGTCAATATTCTAAATCCAAATTGGATTGAACATAAAATAAGTAAATACAAATACTTAGAAGTTTGAAATTCTAACCTTTGGCTTCCATCTTAGATTTCTGATTTTTTTTAAGTGTTGTTTAAGTTTACAAATAAAACAGAGTGCATCTCATGGTTCCGATGCCTAACTTCAGGTTTCATCATCAGATTAGTTCGATATATTCCCCCTATTCTTTCAGTCAGTCATCGATATTGTTGTGAATGACAAAGCAATTTTACTTGTTAAGACAGTTCTGCTGTGATCCTATGAGTTCTGTTCCATATCTTCGAAGTTCATGATCAGATCACAACAATATTTCTATAGGACCAACGTGGAAGCATAACCTTTGAATAAAAAAAAAAATTCAGTCGGTCCACAATTGACCAAGAAATCGGTGAAAATACATTTAAAAAAATACTCCTTCTTTTTGAAGTCGGTTAAAAATAGGAATAGACTAAAAAAAATATGTGGAAAGTAACTTGAGGTTAAACATTCGGTATTCCTGTCCAACTGGCTTAATTTGTCATTCCATTAACTGCCTAGCCTGTTTACTAAATGACGCCATTTAAGTAACCGTCCGAATGATATTTAGCCATTCAATCAAACAGCTAGACTTTTATAACTTGCCTCATCGCATTTCAGCCGAAAGACGTCCACTGTTGGACATAGGCCTCCCCCAAGTGTCATCGTAATGACGGGTCCTGAGCGTCTCGCATCCACCGCATTCCCGCGACTCTCACCAGGTCATCGGTCCACCTTGTGGGAGGCCTTCCAACCCTGCGTCTTTCGGTACGTGGTCGCCAACCCAGAACCTTTCGTCTCCATCGACCATCTGTTCTGCGAGCAATGTGCCCTTACTTACTATCTCATTATAATTTGTGAAGCCGTGATAAGTCATAAATAGTACATTTTGATACAAGTGCAGAAAGTTTGTCATTGCGACCGAGGCGGGATTCGCACAAGCCGTAGGCGAGTGTGTTATGGAGCCGAGGGCTGCAGTGACAAATTTGCACGTGTATCAAACGACTTTTTCCATTACACTTACAATAGTACATTTTGATACAAGTGCAGTAAGTTTGTCATTACGACTGAGGCGGAATTCACACGAGCCGTAGGCAAGTGTGTTATTAAGCCGAGGGCTGCATTGATAAATCACGTGTATCAAACGACTTATTTCAATACACTTACAAAAAATTGAATAAACGGGGTTTGACCGGCGACTCGTGGGGAACGACGCGCGACCAACCTGATACGATACATGTAATAAAATTGTGGCGGGGAGAGCACGCGCACTTTTCTGCACTAGTGCGGAAAACAGTCTATTGCGTGCCTAAAAGCAGTGGGATAAGTTTTCGAGTAAGTGTATTGAAAAATGAATAAACGGGGGTTGACCGGCGACTCGTGAGGGTCGAAACGCGGCCGTGTTACGATAAATGTAATAAAATTGTGGCGGGGGAGAGCACGCGCACTTTTCTGCACTAGTGGAAAACAGTCTATTGCGTGCCTAAAAGCGGTGGGATAAGAGCGGGTTTTCGAGTAAGTGTATTGAAAATAAGTTTTGATGACGATGGTCGTAAGATAAGTCAACGGATCCCCGCTGGCTCCTATTTCTATCTGCAGGGTTTAAAAGAGCCTTACACAGCCTAAAATTTTACATCTTAAAACTAGGCAACCATGGATTCACACCACTTTAGTTAAAGCAACTACTCGGAATACGGAGTAAAATAGCTTTCATCTATCTAATGAATAGCTGCCCCCCTAGCCAAGTTACGATCTTTTCGTTCGCGTCGAACGCCTCGAGTAGGCCACGCCTCCGATTCCTTTGTTCTGACGTCATCTCAACAAAGACGTGACGTGATCAGAACAAAGGAATCGGAGGAGTGGCCTACTCGAGGTGTTCGACGCGAACGAAACGATTTAACGAACACGGGCTGTTCGTTAAAATTCGAGAAAGGCTGGACCGATTTGTAAATTTTGGTCTTGAAATATTTATGATAGGCTAGGGAAGGTTTAAACGGTTAGAAAATATGGAAACACTCACTCACAATTCTGGTAATGCCAGTAGATGGTGTTATCCATTAACAGTATAGTTAACATAACATTCATTGACTTTTAGGCAGAATAAAGTTCGCCGGGTCAGGTAGTTTAAAATACAATTCAATTGAATAATAGATGAGGGTATTTTATTAAAGTTTACTTACCTCTCTATACTTGGCAACCCCATTTATATGCCCCAAGGAAAAGTAGGCAACCTTTTTTTTCAGTTCGGGGCACATTCTTTCAGCTGACGCTCGACTTTCACAAATACCCTAAAGCGATGATGTGGCCGACGATGGAGCACTCTTGCCTAGATCACTATATAAGTTGTAGCTATCAGGGAACACACATTCCAGAAGGAATTTACACTCCTTAGCTGTACGCACAATGAATGTGTTCCCAAAACGTGTTCTGCGTCCCGGTAACCGTCCGGACCGAGCCCAAGTCGTCGACGGCGCGTGCTGTTCCACGCGCGCCTCAAGGAGATGTCAGCAACTGTAGGGGCCCAGCAGGGTCGAAGCCTACTGGGGCCAAGGGTCTGATTCTGAAAGGAAGACTCGGCCCTGGTACGAAAGGTAACGAAGGAACAGGAGTGAGTTTTTAGTCAGTTAAAGTCTGACACTATCTCCGCCCAAGAGCGGGGGATGTCAAAAGATGATTTTCCCACCGGAAAAAAAAACGTGTTCTGCGTATGGGTGGGATGTCCACCATGTATCAGTGCAATCTATCTATTATAATTATTTTATTTCATGCAAAAAATTGAGCCAAATTTGCTCCTAAATATGTAATCTTAAAATATATTATGAATATATTTAAATATTATAATTATTTATACAATAAAATAATTCAACAATATTTTTTAAGTGCTAATCTCATCCGGCGGCATCGCTCGCGTGAATATAAAAATTTATCCCTAGGGAACATACTCCCAAGACATGATCTACTCTTGTACCAAATTTCATCGAGATCCGTTCAACCGGTTGAGCATGAAGAAATAAAAAATATACACACACACACTCACCGTAGGCTTGCGGACGGCAAGCAATGGGTAGCTCACCGTCCGGCCGTCCGGTAACCGTCCGGACCGAGCCCAAGTCGTCGACGGCGCGTACTGTTCCACGCGCACCTCAAGGAGATGTCAGCAAGCCGGGCTCAGCATAGGATCTTGATTTTAATCCCCGAGTAAAACAAATTATAAATGCTGCGTGCTATTTCAGAATATAGTCTACTCGTGTGAAAGAAGTAACAAACATACATACATACATATACACACACAAACTTTCGCCTGTATAAAAGTAGTGTTATTTTAAATATCATAATAATATCATGAATTTATGTGAAAAATAACAAAATATGATATAGAATAGCTAGTTTAAAATATTATTGTCATATTATTTTATTGAAAATGATCGTTGATAATTTTAAAATTATTATAATGAAATAAAATAGGTAGATCTAACTTACTGTTTTATTTATTTGTGGTTTATCTAGTGCATTATAAAATAAAATCAATTTGCCTTCATTTTACAAATGTTTTAGAAGTAGTATTTTTTGGCGCATATGCGAAATTAATACAAACTTCATCTATTATATTATTTAAAAAAAAACATATATAAATCGACCTAATAATGTTCCCACAGCTGGGACTCAGGTCTCCTCCCCAGGAGAGGGAATAGGCCGTAATCCACTACGCGGGCCCAGTGTGGGTTGGTTCTTAGAATTTATGATTCTAGGACATGCCTTATGTTATTTTTCTTTACGTTAGTTTTTGAGCCCACCTGGTTTTGAACCCGCGACCTACAACTCGCAAGTCGGGGCCGTTACCACTGAACTACCAATCCTCTTTGTACCGTTTCATCGCCCAAGTATTCTAACAGATTTTAACTGATAATGAAAGATAATAATAAATCTATAATTGTTTATTTAAATAAATAAAAAACAACGTCAGAGCATCAATAACAAGAATTCACAAATTATTATGAAATAAAAACTGAATATATTTTGCATAAAATGTGCATAAAATATATCTGTTTGCTTAAGTGAAAATAACATTGGTATAATAAATATATTGGTTTGTTTGTTCTTACCTTTTTTTTACTAGGTTAATCATCAAATAACTTCTCCCGCTCTTGGTTGGGCGGGAAGGGGTGTCAGAGTTTTATTGACTAAAACCCACGGTGTTTCTTCAGTCGTTCGTTTCACTTTGCTGTCCCTCTGTCTGTCTGTCTGTCTGTCAAGAACCTTTATCTCGAGAACGCGTGGAGGTATCGAGTTGAAATTAAAACCATATACTCAGGTTTGCGGTCTCTTGAAGCTGTGAAAACATCAGACTTCTGAGTTATCGAAAAAAAAAAAAGATAGGGCCGTTTATGTAGCAAAAAACGTATATTTCGACACTCTCAAAGAAATCAAAATTCATAGGGTACTTCCCGTTGACCTAGAATCCTGAAATTTGGCATGAAGCAAGGTCTTATAGCACAAGTATAGGGAAAATCTGAAAACTGTAAATTTGTAGTTATGTTACAAAAAAAAAAAAAAAAAATCTTCGTAACTCAATTCGGGAATTGAACTGTTTCCGTAGGTAAGTTTGTACGGAACCCTCAGTGCGCGAGTCCGACTTGCCTTTTTTTATTATCATTAATAAGATAATTGAGGCTCGCGTTTGACTACTATCTCACCTGATGGTAAGCGATGATGTGGCCGACGATGGAGCACGCTTGCCTAGAAGTATTCTATTCACTAAAACTCCTAAATTGTAGCTATCAGGAAACATAGACTCCGGCAGGGAATTCCATTCCTTAGCTGTACGCACAACAAATGTGTTCCCAAAACGCTTTGTATGTATGGGTGTGACGTCCACCATACCCGTGACGCAACGTCTTACATCTAGTGATCCGATGATGGAACGGACTTGGCGGAATTAAATTGTGCTGCAGAATGACGATTAGATTAATCTGTAGGCCTCAAAAAAAATTGCTCCGTGCGGGAATCGAACTCACAACACACAACACAATAACCAATCGTTTGACTACTGCCCCATACGTGCCGTCAAGTCAATAACTCGTAAGATTTCTACAGTCACAGTCATTGATACAATTTCTTGAGAAAAACATGTAACAGAGATATTTGTAATTACAAAACATGATTAAAAAGAGTGTCCAAGTTGGAAAGAATTTAGTTTCTTTCACATTTTTCGCCATGGAGATCTACGCTTTGGAATGTGCAATTAGCATTATTTTTTCTGACTGACTGACTTCTTGACATTTCAGTAGTGGTTTATTTGAAATAAAATGCTTTGAATCTTACAAAATAAGAGAGAAACGCCAGGTGACAATACTAGTGCTAAAACACAAGCAAATTTTTACAACAGTCGTTTTTTTATGTCGTAACATAAAACAGATATAGAAGTTTTTATGTGTCTAAGGTCATAGGGGACAGACAGACATACATCTTTTGAATACCATGTATATATAGGTTTTAGATATATTATGAGGATACTTTTTGTAAATGTCGTGAAGGCGCAGTGGTTAAGGCACCCACCTCTCATGCATGAGTTAGCGGATTCAAAACCGTGCAAGTACCAATGTAAATTTAACAAGTCATAATTATGTTCCTGAATTTATCTAAGACAGCAGCCCCCCTAGCCAAGTTACAATCGTATCGTTCGCGCCGAACGCCTCGAGTAGACCACGCCTCCTATTCCTTTGTTCTGACGTCATCTCAATGCTCAGTCACGTGGTCAGAACAAAGGAATCGGAGGCGTGGCCTACTCGAGGCGTTTGGCGCGAACGAAACGATTGTAACTTGGCTAGGGGGGCAGTAGTATTTCCAACAGTGGACGTGTTTCGGCTGAAATGATGACATTGAATATCAAATATATTTCGAATAATCCCACAGTTTCGACTACTTCTACAACGCCATTAAGGTTGTCACATGAAACGTAATACCACGTCAATATCAATTACCTAAGACTTCGAACACCTACAAGAACAGTTCTGCTTACTCTGTTTAGGTAATAATAGCTTCATAATAAATGGCTCCGTCAAACGGATGCCTTCGCTATATTACTCAAACTAAAATGGCAGACATCGGGCACTATTTTGACAAATCACTTGTCAAAGAGCCACGAAGAAAAGGTTTTATCCGAATAAAATGGATGAGCTAATTTTTTTGTGGTTTTGTTTTTAGGTGGGAAATCATGCAATGATTTCTCGCACTCTAAGGTGGAGGGCGAGGGCTAAAACCCACTCCTATGTCCACCCGAGGTACTGGAATGCAAGGATAGATAGATAGATAAAGATAGATAGATAAAACATTTATGATCAACATTTTTGAAGAAGGATCTTTGCCTTGCATTCCAGAACCTCAGGATTTTCTTTCAGAATCGAACCCATGGCCTAATAGGCTCCGACCCTGCTGGGCCCCTATAGTTTTGCTGACATCTCCTTGAGGCGCGCGTGGAACACTACGCGCCGTCGACGACTCGGCTCGGTACGGACGGTTACCGGTCGGCCGGACGGCGATCAATGGGTACCTCGTCAGGGGCGGCTTTTAGAAAACCTCATGGGTGCTCATGCTCATTTGATGGACTCGAAAAGTGTCGAAGTGTGAGAAGAGAAATGCACACTGATCGACCGACAAATAAATAAATAACCTACTTACATACTGCGTACTTAATTACAAATGTTTGATAAAAATATAAAATGAAACCAATAAATAAAAATGAAACTAGTTTTTAGTATCAAGAAATATTATAATTTATACGTAACATAAAAGGCGATCTGTTTCTTGATGTCTATTCTCAGGAGTGCTCGGCACCCACTGTTTATTTCTCGTGGGTGCTCGAGCCCCCGAGCACCCACGGAGTCGGCGCCCCTGTACCTCGCCAAGTTGACATTGTAGATTCATCTTATTGGTTCCAATTTACCACTTCCAAAATTTATCCTCACTTCGAGTACAAAGCCATTTATTAGTAGAGTGAGTCCGTAACTGCCAAATTATTTAAATTAGATAATTATTTGTCATACAAATCAATGGACAAACTAGTTCTGTGCATGTGTGAGACTCTCACCCATACATGTGACTAAGAGAGGTTACCATACACTCTTGTGGCTAGACGAGAAGTGAAATGTCACACGATCTTGTTTTGAGATGTCCTTGTTAGATTTTTTCGTTTTATTTCTACGGTGAGAAATCATCCAATGACTTCTCACGCACTAGGGCGGACCGCGAGGGCGTGTCTGCCTTTTACTGACTAAAACTACATTTATATGATATTATATATATAATATATATATATAATATTCCATACAACGTACATAATTTGTCCAGTTCCACCTCTTCACATGACCATACTTAGACACGATTCCCTTTCAACTTTTCAGTCACTGGTGCCACTTTTAAACTTCTACAAAAAACCAAGTGGAGGCGATTGGCGGCGGCGACAATTCGCGCCGGCCCAGCCCCCGTAGCCAAGTTAGAACCATTTCGTTTCGATTCTCTTATCGTCGATCGCCTCGAGTCAGCCACGCCTCCAATTCCTTTGTTCTGACGTCATCTCAACGCTCAGTCACGTGGTCAGAACAAAGGAATAGGAGGCGTAGCCGACTCGAGGCAATCAACGAAAAGGAAATCGAAACGAAACGGTTGTAACTTGGCTAGGGGGGCAGATACAGGCCATGATCCGGAGCGACGAGAAATGCAGACGGTCGTCTCCTTCTGCGAAGTAGTAATGCTAGTAAAGGAGAGGGAACGGACATCCTCACGCCCCAGCCGCCGGCATCCCGGCCCCGATTTCCAGCCAACGTAGAAGTGGACTTTCGGACGACGATCTATGCTTATATAGGTCACCGTCCGGCCGTCCGATAACCGTCCGGAACGTAGTGTTCCACAAGCAACTCAGGAGATGTCAGCCATACCGTAGGGGCCCAGCATGGTCGAAGCCTACTGGGACCATGGGTTGGCTTCCGAAAGGGTAACCCGGGATCCTCCAACGCGAGGCAAAGAAGGAAGTTAAATTTGACTGGCCTGTTGGTCTAGTGGTTAGTGGCCCTGACTGCTATGCCGGAGGTCGTGGGTTCGATTCCCACCCAGGACAAATGTTTGTGTGATGACCACGATCATTTGTTCTGTGTCTGAGTGTAATTTTATCTATAATATGTATGCATTTAGAAATATATAAGAATGTTTATCAGTTGTCTAGTACTCATAACACAAGCTCTGCTTAGCTTCGGGCTAGACGGCGTTGTGATATAGTTGTGGAATATTATTATTTTATTACTTTGGACACTCTAAAAAGTGGGCCATCGTCTGGTCAAGAGCACTGGTTGTCGGAAGGATCTATAAACCCCCATTTTGCCAGGTTATGTTTACAACGGAAAAAAGTATGAAAGAAAGAAAGAAAAACATTTCATTTGGCGGAACAAGGCGCAAATTTAGAACTAACAAATTATAAGTAGTGAAAAATAGCGCCGAAACAGCCGAACGCTCAGCATAATGCCGTGACCACACGCAAAATGCGATGAATCAGCGGCCTACTTAAGTGCGTAGTCTATTGATCGCTTTCCGTATATGCCACTGCAGATCGCAGCCGAGTGGCAGATGAAGAAAGATGACGCTGATGATGGGGAGATGTTCCTGGGGTTGAAGAAAGATGATGATAATGCTAAGGTGAGAAGAACCTAAAGGTGCGTCCAGATCTGGCGAATGCGCCGCTCGCGAGCCGTTTGCGAGCCGTTTGCGAACTACGCGCGTGCATTTCAGATTCGTACGAAGCGTGCGCGGCGCAAGGACTTGGTACGAACGAGCCGCGTGCGAAATACAGGCGCGCTGTTCGCAAGCGGCTCGCGAGCGGCGCATTCGCCAGGTCTGGACACACTATTTAAATAGTTTATTGAAATTGAAATGAAATACATACAACTAATAACCTTCGGAGTGTGGGGTCTGAGTGCTCACAAATTATTTAAAGAATTTTCAAAACACCTTGTTGACACTTCGCGTGACCCAAGGGCTGGCTTTTACTTCGGACAAAGGATAAGCATTGCCATTCAGCGTGGCAATGCCGCCAGTCTTTTGGGTAGGTACATTACCAGTCGACAGCGATGCGGAGAAGTTTTTCGACGCCGTACTTTAGGTTGCTCTTTTAGCTCTTTAGGGCTTTTATTTTGTAAGTTAGTTTTAATTAGGTCAAGTATATTAATGTATTAGTACCTAATTATATAACTTCTCTCACTCTGGGTCGGGCGAGAGGGAGTGTCAGACTTATACTGACTAAAACCCACTCATAGTAGAGAAAAGCCGTGAATTTAAAAGATTTGTAACACCCATGCGAAGTAGGGCGGGTCACTAGTTTTTTTACAAAAGGAATGTGTGGAATATTTCTCTTAAAGTAGGTACTTTTAGTGTCATGCGGCGGGTGGCACTAAGCTGTAGTGGCAAGTGAGACAGACGTGTCACTCTGAGACCTCCCGGAGCAAGTGGGCTTTTGACATAGACTAAGTATGTAGATAGGACAGATGGTGGGTTGGGAGACAAGACTGGTATTCTGCCTATTTCAAACCAACACGGCTGTTCTAAGAAGAATTATGTAATAATCATAAATCATTTATTTATTTGCTAATATGGGTAAAAATGTACATTGATATTTTGTTTTTATATAAACAATAAAGTTCTCCAATCTCCATGTTCAACTACCACAGGGTAGGTATGCAAATAATAAAAAGTAAGTAGGTACAGGATAAAAAATTAAATATGTCTACATTGTCAGTCATAGTTATGAAATAATTAGGCATATAAAATAATTAGGCAGAGGTGTATTCAATACTACAAAGCATTTATTTGAAGAAAAAAACCATGTACAGGTACTTTTAAATTGTCAAAATGTCGGTCAGTCCAAATAAGGAAAGCTAAATTGCACGTTCCATCGTTTGCATAGAACTCTATGGAGAAAAACGTGCAAGAAACACCATGGACACTCTTTTAAATCATATTATGAGTTGTAAAAATCCTGGTTACATATTTTGGTCGCTTTTATTAAGTGAGCTGAATATAAATACATAGATAATGAAAAAACGTTATTAAAAAAAGAAATTGAAATAAGGCACGTGCAGTTAAGAGGTGACCAGTCTCAACTGATGGCGCCCGTTCACGAGCATGACGCATGCCTCACTCAGCTCAACTATTTTGAAGGGAACTAAATGACCCAATAACATGCGCCACCATCAGCGAGATACTTAGTGAGCATGACAAACTCTCAACTACCATGCTAGTGGTCAAACAAGTTGTATCCTAATACAACAAACTGCAAAAGGAACATGGATGTGTTTTAGTGAGTAAAAGTCTGATACTCCCTCTCTCTCCACTCAAAGCAAGAGAATTTATTTGATTGTTCCCCCAAAAATCTATACATACAATAAATCTGTAGAAGTTTTTAGTTGTGCGCGCATCACGTAAAATTTACGAAATCGATGTAGATAACTTTTACATATTAAAATTATGTGTAACTTGACATATTACTTAGGCTTTGTTTCATCGCAATCGGTTGACTATATCGAAAGATATACTACATTCATTAACTGTTAGTCGATGCGAAGTTCGCCGGGTCAGCTAGTATTGAAATATATTTCATGCCGGTCACATAGGTATAAAACAAACACCTCAAAATAAAGATGTCGTGTCTACTGATACCTCTGTGGGACGCCATTATCAAAAGTTTTAAGATGCAGATACCGGGTGATTCATAAGGAATCGTTTTTTATTTAATGTACTCGCCATTAGGCCGCGTCCTAGCGGTGAGCCTTTAGGGTTCAGTGAACAAATGGAGATACCGGGCCATATTTATTAAAACGAAAAAGTACTGTCACACTAAACCATACCTACTATTGTTATCGGTAATATTATAAAGAAGTTTGTGAGTATGTTTTCTAAGGATAATGAATGGTTGATCAGTACAATGCTGCAATGTGTCGGAGGCATATTATTCATTTCACGCACTCTGTCACGCAAAAAAATATTATTATTCAATTTAAAGCCCTAATTTAGTAGTATGAAACTTTAAACAAACAGACGCAAAAAGCGACTTTGTTTTATATGTTCTTTGTTATAAAGAAGATTAGGTGCCCACTGCTTACTTTGTCTTTTTAAATTTTGCATGCATCATGTTTGGCGCAGACAAACTATATTTATTTTTCTGTGTTACATGTAATGCCCAGTGGTTAAGGCTCCCATCTCTCATGCATGAGGTTTCGGGTTCAAAACCTAGTAAGTCAAGGTTAACTTTTCAATTTATAATTATGTACCTACTATTCTAAGTTTATTTATTTATTTATTTATTAAAACTTTATGCACTAGTAATAAACACTGTACAAAGGCGGACTTAATGCTTTAGGCATTTTCTACCAGTCGACCTTAGGGTGGTGCAGAAACAAAACATGGTAGGTGCAGCTTAATGGTAAAGAAATAGAAAAGAAATACAATAATAAATATATACTTCGATACATACATACAAATTAACAATGTAATTATGAAAAACGAATCCAACAAATCGACGCTGTGATGATTACACCAACTTCCTGCGAATGTGCTCACGTGCCATCACCTTAAAAGTGAACCGACTGGACGCCATCCTGATGTTCAGCGGGAGCGCATGCCAAAGAGAGATCGCCTGGACAAAGAAGGAGGACTGGATAAACCCAGAACGGTGTGTGGGACATCGTAGAAGACGATTATTGGTAGATCGGAGATTTTTATTATGCCAGAGCAAAGAAATTGGATTTGAGAAGTCAAATAAGAAGGAGAAGAAGGTTTATCCAGAAAGGAAAACAAGGACATTACTGACACTCCGTGCCTCGGAGGACACGTAAAGCCGTAAATCTTTGACAGTCGTAACAGGTCCATCAGTCCATCCATGGGGTATCGTGTTGCTGGGTTGTGGAGGTCTGATAGGCAGTCACTCCATGTAGAACACGGGTATTCTGTTCAGCCGCATGCAGTTAGACTGGAAGCCGATCCCAAGCTAGTTGATTGGGGCGTGAGAACCGATCGCGTGAGGCAACGGTCCTCACGCCCCAACCGCCGCCGGGATTCCGATCCCGATTTCCGGCCACCGTGGGCGCGGGCTTGCGGACGGCGAGCAATGGGTGGCTCACCATCCGACCGTCCGGTAACCGTCTGGACCGAGCCCAAGTCGTCGACGGCGCGTGTTGTTCTACGCGCGCCTCAAGGAGATGTCAGCAACTGTAGGGGCCCAGCAGGGTCGAAGCCTACTGCGGCCAAGGGTCTGATTCTGAAAGGAAGACTCGGCCCTGGTACGAAAGGCAATGAAGGAACAGGAGTGGGTTTTTTTATTTTCCCACCGATCAACTATATTTGTTAAACATTCTACAGAACCCACTCACAAAATACCTATCGCCCTTGTCACAAATACTGCAGTAATCGGTCACTCACCCCCTTAAGTGCACGTAGTAAAGTATTTTACGCTTCGTCTGAAGGGACATAACATAATGTTATCAAAAACGTCTGGCGAAATGTGGGTGTACCATACCCGGCGTGGGTATGGTACACCTACCTCCTCTACTCACCCCTTTAGAACACAGGCGTGATGTATATTTATGTAAGTATGTAAATGTGTTATCAAAGATTGTATTTCTACATGTCACCTTTATATTACTAAACCCAGTCAAGTGCGAATCGAAATCGCACACGAAGGGTTCCGTATCGTCCGTCGCAAAAAAAAACGGCAAAAAAAAAAGACACGTTTGTTATATGGGTGCACTTAAATATTTATTTTATTCTGTTTTTATATAGTTTTATATTGTTATAGTTAAATGTATTTTGTTTATGTTTGTTTTTATTATTCTATCGTATAATCGTTTATTATTATGTTATCTTTAGTTTGTTTATTGTTTTTAGTTCATAAGATGTTGCTAGACGTTTAACGACTCGTCGACGACGGCTGGCGCTGAAAATCAGCGCTGTGGCTCTGTCCAGCACATGAGCCCCAGCATTTTGCTGAGCGCTGGCCGTTTTGCATGAATGTGTCGCATAATTTAACTTTTTGTGTAATTTGTTATATATGTATGTTATTATTATTATTTTAGTTATGTGTCATGTTTGTGCAAATAAACTGTTTTTCTTTCTTCTTTCTTTCTAGTTTAGTATTGTTTATTATAGCGGCAATAGAAATACATCATCTGTGAAAAATTCAACTGTCTAGCTATCAGGGTTCATGAGATACAGCTGGTGACAGACGGATAGACAAACAGACAGACAGACGGACGGACGGACAGCGGAGTCTTTGTAATAGAGTCCCGATTCACCCTTTGGGTACGGGACCCTAAAAAGACCGAGCAGTTTTTAGTATAGTTTTAATTTTTATCTCAAAAATGTCAGCGGAGCATTTTAATTTGGCAGCGAAAGTTATGCGAAGTGTATTGGTGTCCATCCATTATGTGTCGAGACCCCATCGTGCCTCAGAAAGCCGTTGGACCTGGCTGTCACTTACAAAGATTTACCAGTTGTGAAAGGTATAAAACTTAAAATCAGTCCAGATTTGGTTGAGTCCAATTTACGAAGCTAAGGCGTAAAGTAGCCGGCTATTCGATATTTTATAGGTTGCATTTTGGAGAGTGTGCGCGAGAATTAGAAATATAATATATATATTGATAATGATAAATGCAGTTTTATCTCGCAAAACATTTAATTATTACTTCTAATTATGAAAAGGTACAACGTTACGAAAAACGGCGCGCAATTCTCTGTGTCCCGGTTGTCTAAGATGCTAGTGCGGGGCGATGGGACGCGGTGACGTAGGGATGCGCTCACTCATCGACATTTAGTCTAACAGTTCGGCCATCCTGCTATCCTTCGTCCTCGAAGGATCTCCGACAGCTCCTACGTGATTCTTCGATGTTCCATCCAAACTGCTTCACTTTCCCAGGTAGCAGTTGTAGTTTTCGTTTGCAACAGTATTGATTTGATAAAGAGCCCTGAAAGGCAAGCATAGGCCCCACACGGCATAAAGTATAAATGAACTCATGCGGCAATTACATGGCATTGGCAGCCCTTGACGGCAGTTACAGCTTTCGTAACCATAAGCCCCTAACGGCAGTTACAGCTTTAGCAACCATCAGCCCCTAACGGCATTTAAAGCTTTTGTAACCTTCAGCCCCTAACGGCAGTTACAGCTTTTATAACCATCAGCCCCTAACGGCAGTCATTATTACCAGCAGCCCCTCACGGCAGGTAAATTCTTAAGCCCCAGACGGCAATTATTATTACCAGCAGCCCCTCACGGCAGGTAAATTCTTAAGCCCCAGACGGCAATTATTATTAACAGCAGCCCCTCACGGCAGGTAAATTCTTAAGCCCCAGACGGCAATTATTATTAACAGCAGGTAAATTCTTAAGCCCCAGACGGCAATTATTATTAACAGCAGCCCCTCACGGCAGGTAAATTCTTAAGCCCCAGACGGCAATTATTATTAACAGCACAACCAGGTATGTACAACCAGGATGGCGGCGATGGAGAATAGTCGCACTATTCACAATTCAAATTTTGAAATTTATAAGGTTCAGCCATAATATCAATATCCTCATCGGATGTACTCTCACGTCTAGCATGCCACAATTTCAACTTGTCACGGGCGACAATACCTTTATATGCCCTCTTGCCCCTCTCGGCTGAAGTGACTTCATAGCGGTCGTTTGGCAACACAGCTGTAACCTTGTAAGGCCCTGCAAATCGAGGCACCAACTTACCACTGGTCAAACCAGGTCTCAAAATCCTCCTCTCCATCATAACCAAAGAACCAAGCGCAATTGGTTTGGTTACACGTCGACCTTTATCATATCGGGCTTTCATCCGAGATGCATTAGCTCTAACTTTCGTTGCGGCCTCCGCCCTCAACGTTATCAAGTCAGTGTTATAACATGAACCCTGAAGTTCATCACCTAATCGAGGTCTTAACCCACACAAAAGTTCTAATGGAGATTTGCCAGTACCTTGGCTAATAGTCGAGTTAATCCCCAACTGTACCTTGGGAAGAAATCTATCCCACCCTTTCTGATCATCGCCCATATAAGCAGTCAGAGAACTTAAAATAGTGCGGTTTAGGCGTTCAACTTGCCCATTTGCCCTCGGGGAGGCTACCGCATTTAACACATGCTTTATACCCTGTTTCTCACAATACTCTTTAAATTCCTTTCCAGTGAAAGCAGTGCCTCTGTCACTCACTACTCGCATCTGATAACCAAACACTTGGCTTAACTT
The DNA here is from genome assembly GCA_905147345.3 of Mythimna impura. Classification (NCBI taxonomy): domain Eukaryota; kingdom Metazoa; phylum Arthropoda; class Insecta; order Lepidoptera; family Noctuidae; genus Mythimna; species Mythimna impura. The sequence continues at coordinate 2,920,063 of LR990368.1, read as the reverse complement.
ATTAAGAGCAGCAATTACACCCTTGGCATTCGCACTTGCCACAGCCTCAAGCCACACAAATTTTGTAAAACCATCAATAATTGCGAAAATGTAAGCCTTGCCATTGCTCTTACAAAAAGGACCTAAATGATCCACATGCAAAGTATCGAATGGAACCGAAACCCTGGGTATAGGATGCATTAACCCTGGTTGCTTCCCAGTTGGCTTTTTAGTAAACTGGCACCCAATACAACTGGCCACATACTTGCCAACGCTTTTCCTCAACTTTGGAAACCAATATTTAGCTTGTATAGCTTCTACACACTTTTCAAGTCCCAAGTGTCCATTATCATCGTGATAAATTTTCATAATATGCCACCTAGCGTTTTTAGGTAACACTGGCCTTGTTCCCTCTTCAATAATACGACAAAGCAGTCCATTTACTACCTTAAATCTCTTTGCCAAGCCATCTTTCTTATTTTTATTTGCTTTAACCTCCAACTCTAGGTTCTCAATAACACCTTGTATCTCGTCATCACCATCTTGAAGAGCATTTATAAAATCCTTCTCTTCAATGTGACATACAAATACCGGATTCCTGCTTAACGCATCAACATGCGTCATCGACGTTCCTGGCCTATGCTCCTCGTCAAAATCAAACTCCTGAAGATCAAGCCACCATCGAGCTATGCGAGGGGACAAGTCTCTTTTACACCAAGCCAACCGTAATGCTGAACAGTCGGTTACCACACTAAACTTGAGTCCTGAGATGTACACTTTAAACTTTTGAATACTAAAAACAACAGCGAGCGCCTCAAGCTCGAAACTGTGATACTTGGCTTCAGTCGCCGATGTTTGCCTGCTTGCATATGCCACTACTTTCCATTCACCGCTATCTTGTCGTTGGAAAAGTACACCACCGAGCCCTATTTTTGAAGCGTCAGTGTGAATTTGTGTTTCACGTTTTGGGCTGTAAATTGTGAGAACGGGATCAGAGGTTAACAAATTCTTTAATTGTGTCATAGCATCTTGTTGGTCAGGTCCCCAACTCCAGTCACTACTTTTTTTAGTCAATAAGGTTAGTGGTTTAGCTATAGTCGCAAAACCTTTTATAAATTTGCGAAAATAACTCGCTAAACCCAAGAACTGTCTAAGTTCATGTCCATTCTGTGGAACTTTGAAGTCTGCTACAGCGCTTAATTTACATGGGGCTGGACGAATTTCTCCTCCAGATATCATGTAACCAAGATACTCAACAGTCTTAGTTAGAAATAAACATTTGTTACGCTTTAATTTGACACCTGCTGCATCAATCAATTTAAGAACTCTTTCTAAATTCACTAAACACTCATCTACATCATTACCCCAGACAATTACATCATCAATATACACTTCAGCACATTCGTGAATGACAGGAGCCAGTATATCACTCATAGCCCTTTGGAATACGGCTGGTGCGTTACATAATCCAAAACTCATCATACGATACTGATAGTGACCATCCGGTGTAACAAATCCTGTGTATGGTCTTGATGATTCTGCTATTTTAATTTGATGGTACCCATTTGCCAAATCTAAACAACAAAACACGGATTTGTCAACCAGTCTGTCTAACAAATCCTGAATAACAGGTAATGGGTACCTCTCCTTTTCTGTTATTTTATTTAAAGCTCTATAATCCACACACATGCGATGCCCACCTTCTTTCTTCTTGACTAACAGCACAGGACTTGCATATGGTGAAGTAGATTTTTCAACTATCCCAGTATTTAACAAATCAGCAACAATTTGTTTAATAATCTCTCTTTCGTGAAACGATATCCTGTATGGTTTATAATTTACAACTTTATGCTCAGTTAGTTTAATAATCATTTCAATTTTGCAGTTACCCAGTTCCATGCCATCACCCGAGAAACAATCTTTATATTTTTCTAGAAGAGACTTCAACATCAATTGTTGCTCATCAGATAATTTTTCTCCTATTTTAGGCTTATTATTACTCCTAGTCAAGTCTAGTAAATCAGCTCGAGCAATACACTCCTCAGTGCTTAATTGAACATCTTCACTAGCCATATTGACAAGTTTTATAATTGCCATGCCCCCATCACTTTCAACTTCTTCACCCAAGATGTCCTTCTCACGCCTTGGTTGTCTTTGTTCACTTTGTCTGACTCTTAAAGTGCCACTAGTAAGAGGCTCAGTTCTGACCACGACTTTATTGACACCAGGATTCAAACTAACGGCAGTGTCGGGAAACAGACGTACCTTGTCTAAATTTTCACATATGTCAGTAATTTCTTGAGCCATTTCTTTGTCAAAAACATTTAAATGTGTAGAAGTCTTGACCACAACAATATCTGATGCTTCCGTGTATGGTTGCCCTACTAAAATATCAAAATCTTGCAATTCATCATCCACTATGTAAAATTTTGTTTCTTTCTTGACACCATCCACTGTCAATAATGCTGTAGCAACCCCTTTTGGTACAGTCAGAGCATCACCATAACCTTTGATCACCACATTATCATTGCTTGCTGTCTTTAAACCCAATTTGTCAGAAATACTCTTTTTCAGAATGTTACATGAGCTACCAAAATCAATAAAAGCATTTGCGGGGATCTCATTGATTAGCACGGTCTTAAAATACTTCCCATCCGACAAATCAGAGCTAACTATTTGCACCTTTCTGACAGTTTTATCTGGCAACCCTTCTGTAGAACGTTTCCGACACTCTTCTAAAATATGCCCCTTAATTTTACAGAAAGAACAAAATTTGTCTAAATTTTTCTTTCTATAACAGGTTGCCTGAACATGTCCTAGCTTGTCACAAAATGAACACTTTTTTCTTTCATCCTTATGTTTCCTTGAGCGAGGGCAAACAAGGGCCTTATGCCCCTCCTTACCACAATTAAAACATTTAACAACCCTATTTGCACTAGCCTTACTTGTCTGTATCTTCATCTCAACATTACCATCATCTGAATTCATAAAACTAGCCAAATATTTTAGTAATGATGTAGTATCTTGACAACCAGCTGACAAAGCTCCAACTTCTAGAAGTTTATCACCAAGTGTGCCTATAATAGCTTGAGTAATTAGATCATCACTGAGCTGACATGACATTCCAATACCAAGCTTATTGTAATAAAACTCAATAGGGTTTTCAGTAGAAAGTCTTGTCTTATTTACAAGTTCTCTTATTTGAGCCAGCTTATTCTTTGTAAATGGAAAAGCCTTGATAAGTTTGTCTTTCCAATCGCTCCAGCTTATCTCGTATACTGCTTGTCGCTCATACCAACCTTTGGCATAGCCACGTAGCTTTGACGTACAATTACAAATCAATGTGCGTTCATCCCAGCCATGCATCTTTGAAATACCTTCCAAATTGCGGATCCAATGTTCTATTGAAACTGAAGATGTTTGAGGATCAAACTCTGGGATAAAATCATTTCGCCCCACATAGCGAATAGTTGGTGTAGAAGGCCCTACAACTTCTACTGAGTTATCCCGGTGAGAGCTATTTTTCATCCGCAGCTCCCGGACTAAACCTTCTAATGCTTCAATGCGGTCGTTATTTCTTTTCAACTTTTTCTTATTGTTGAGGAGCACAGCGATCTCCTAGTTTAACACTAGTAATTGTCAGCGGCCTCGCCCGCTTGTAAATTTAAAGTAGCTTACGTAGGGATTGTTAATTAGCTTTATATAAAGTCACGCAACCTTAGACTTCATATTCGAGAGCAATAACTGTAGAGTTACTCTTATAAGAGAGTTTTGTATATATATATTCATCTGTTATTGCTCATTTGTATTGTTTACTAGATTTACATTAGATAACTAAGTTAGATAACTAAGAATTACTGTAATGGATAGTTGTTTACGTTGTATAGAGTAATCTTAGTTAGTGTGATGATTGTAAGTAGTTATAATGTGATTTTAGTTAATAAGTTTCAAATTGTAATTGAATTATAAATAGATACATTTTAATGCTCGAATGTGGTTGGAAGTAGGACAAGGATTTGAATGGTCGCACCTACCACTACCTCCGCCCATGTAGAAATGTCGGTCGAACGTAATTGGCCAATAGGAATTTTAATGGTCTTATAAGACCGCCACTACTTCCACCCACCTACGAGGGGTATATATATAGCCGCTTCACGGCCAAAAGTTTGTCGTCGTTTGGTGTCATCGCTTGCTTGCTGTCTTCGCTTCCTGTAAACATCTTTCAAGAATAAATCCTCAAGTCTTCAGTTCCTGTGCGTTTTATTTTCTTCGGGAATCATCCACCCCTGCGCCTGAATACTCAACAAAATTGGTCCTTCGATTCGCCGGATCGTCCTGAAGACTGAAAAACGTCCTGAAAAAGCTGAAGATCGTCTTGAATATTGGCTTGAAGATTCGTCGAGATCGCCCTGTGAAGATCGCCCTGAAGACTTATCAAGATCGCCTGAAGACTTATCAAGATCGCCTGAAGACTTATCAGGATCGCCTGAAGACTTGTCAACAACGTTCTGAAGACTCATCAAGATCGCCCTGTGAAGATCGCCTGAGAAGATGAGTGAACGCAGCGCCGTGACTACACGAAGCAAGCTACGCAAGTTGGAGGAGGCGATGAACAAGCGTCGTGCCATGGAGAGTGACTCGGGAGTGCCGACTGAATTAGCACCGGGATCACCATCGATAGCGCCTACCTCATCTTCTGTTCCTGTGCCTGCACCTGTGATTCCATTGGCGGGGCCCGGTCGTGTGATTGACTACAGTGATGCTGCAACACCAAGGGAATCGGAGATACGACGGAGTGCAAGGAAACAAGGATCAAGAGCCAGCCACGTCTCCACGAAGAGCGGACAACGAAGTGCCGACTATCTTCGGAGGAGGGTCGAATACGAGGCTGAAAGAGAGCTAGTGCGCCTGAAAGAAAACCTCATGAGGAAGAAACTGGAAGCAGAGTTGGCTGAAATAGACGCCGCAGCTGACGAAGATGACTCGTCAGATGAAGAAGGAACGACTCGCCGAGTTGAAGAATGGATAACTCGTACCGCACCCAGTAATCAAGAACTATCAGTGTCGCAAGTGCCGTCGAACTCAGTGCCAGTGACAACGTCCGTGACCGCGACCTCGCGCGAAGTGCCCGTGTCCGCGCCCGCGACCTCACACGAAGTGCCCGCGTTCGCGCCCGCGACATCTCGCGGAGTACCTATGTCCGTGACGCCACAAGTATCTGCGCTCCCACAACAGTGTGCGCCCGCGACCGTTCAGTTCAGAGACTTAGTGCCCAACACGCCTATACCGAGTGGCAGTGTACCGCGAGTGCAACGTGAAGTGCCTGACTGGGATCAAACCTTCGCTGAAGACACGGACAGAAGCCGGTCGCGAGACAGGAAAATAGACCAGCTAGCAGAGGCCATTTCGAACCTAGCTCGTCCGCGACCAGTGCCCAGACAAGCTTATGAGTTGCCGTACTTTAGTGGGGACCCAGCTGATTGGCTGTCATACAAGAACATGTACTGGGACACTACAGCAATGTACAACTTCAAGCCGCATGAGAACCTAGCGCGCCTGAAAACATCGCTGCAGGGAGAGGCCAAGTTAGCAGTAGAAGATCTGCTCAGGACATCTACGAATCCGACGGAGATCATAAAGACACTGGACGAAGAGTTTGGACACCCGAACCTGATACTGGAATGTGCATTGAAGAAAGTGCGTGCGTTGCCTAAAGTGACGGAAAGTGGTCGTGAATTACGGAAATTCTCTTCGACTGTGCGTAATTGTGTGTCGCTGCTGAGGAATGTGCATGCAACCGGATATCTCAACAACCCACAACTGGTGAGTGAATTACTGAATAAGTTGACACCTGTACAGAGAGCTCAGTATGGGGACTATGCTATGGGCGTAGCTTCAACCCAAGGAATTGACGTGAGGGTGTCGCCTAGTTTAGAAATATTGGCAGACTTCCTAGGACACCTAGCCCGAGCTACCTCTTATTATGTGCAAATGGAAGTGAGCGCTACCGGAGCACCGGTTTCTAAACCACAGAAAAGCGCACCAAAACAAGTTCCATACAGAAATATACAACGATTGCATGTACAAAGTGACAATTCACCACCACGAACAAGAGTATCTCAGTGCACAATGTGTGAGGGAAATCACAATCTCACGAAATGTGATAAGTTTGCTAAGCTGAGTGTAGATGACAGATGGCAACACGTGAAGGATAAACGTCTATGTTTTAAATGTATAGTGAAGCAACATGCAAAGAATTTCTGTCGAGCTAACAAGTGTCCGTCATGCAACTATGCACACCATATCCTATTGCACGCAGAGAAAAAGACCACTGAAAGTGTCACGAACGTGAGTGAGTACCACGGCAAGTCGCTCCTGAAAATATTACCAGTGTGTGTAACGATAGAGAACAACACACACGAATGCTACGCCCTACTTGATGACGGGGCCACGATATCACTGGTGGATGACTCGTTGGCAGAGAACGCTGGGGGCCAGGAAGAACCCTTAGTGTTGAAGAGTGCGCGCGGACAAGAGGTGTCGGACAAGACCTCGCGTAGAGTGATAGTGTCAGTGCGTGGGCCAAACGGCAGAGTGCATACAGTGAAGTGTCGTACATTTAAGAGACTGGACTTACCCGCACAAACAGTGCCGGCTGCGTTGCTTACGGAGCACGCCCACCTGCGCGACTTGGGCTGCGAGGGAATGATTGGGGCCAAGCCGCTGCTGTTGCTGGGACAGGACAATTGGGAGCTGCTGGTCGGCCGGGATATACGCCGAGGAAAATCTGGTAAGCCCGTTGCTTCCTTGACCAAGCTAGGTTGGGTCGTTCATGGACCCGTAGGCAAAGGACATAGGTCGGCTGAAGAGTCTGTAAATTGTGTCGTGGAACCACTCTTAGATTTGCATACGATAGTTAAAAATCAGTTTGAGCTAGAATCTATCGGTATAGCACAAATCCCTAGATCGCATAGGGAGAATGATAGAGCTCTAGAAATTCTAGATAATACTAGCCATCAAAATGGGGATGGCCATTGGGAAGTAGGGTTGTTGTGGAGGCATGATAGCCCGCAACTCCCCGATAATTATGCTTACGCTCGCCATCGCTTGGCGGGGATTGAGCGTAAGTTGAACCGGGATCCCGAGTATGCAGAGGCCTATAAGAAACAAATAGATAGGTTGGTTGAACAGGGTTACGCCAATAGGTTGGAGAGCGGCGTCCAAGATCCGGTCTGGTATTTACCCCATTTTGGGGTGAAGAATCCAAACAAGCCGGGGAAATTGAGATTAGTCTTTGACGCTGCCGCCACGTATCAAGGGACATCCCTAAATGACAACCTATTGACGGGCCCCGACCTACTGAATTCACTTCTAGGAGTGTTGTTTAAGTTTAGACTAGGGCCAGTAGGGTTCACGGGAGACATTGCTGATATGTTTTTAAGAATAAAAATTAGAGAGCAAGACCGCGGGGCACAGCTATTCTTGTGGCAGTCGGGAACCGAGAAGGAACCCCAAATATATGTAATGAGCTCTATGATATTCGGTGCAGTATCGTCTCCAACCTCGGCGATATACGTTCTAAATAAGAACGCATCGCGTCATGAGGAGGAGTACCCCGAAGCGGTAGCTGCCGTGAGACACAATCATTACATGGATGACTACCTTGATAGCACGTGGTCTGTTGCTCAGGCTAACAAGCTAATAAATGACGTGACCCACATTCACGCCGAGGGCGGTTTTCATATACGGGGGTGGGTCACGAACTCCCAAGAGCTAAGGAGCAAATTACAGCTAGACATGCCAGACCGCATATCCCTGGAAAATGGGGACAACGCGTCCGAACGAACCTTAGGAATGATATGGTCGCCAGGAACCGACCAATTAGCCTTTGACCTATCTTTTAAGAAGATACCCAAGGCTATCGTGGAGGGGGAAATAGTACCCACGAAGCGTGAATTCTTGAGATTCATAATGTCGGTGTTCGACCCACTGGGTTTCCTGTACCCATGCGTCATTCAGTCGCGCATATTGATGCAGAAAATATGGCGTACAGGCATTCAGTGGGACGAGAAACTGGGTGATGCAGAGGCTAGGACTTGGTTCGAGTGGCTGCATAACTTGCAGCATCTCGAAAAGATAACCATCCCGAGATGGTATGGCTTAGTCCTAGAAGACATAGAACTCCACGTTTTCGGGGACGCAAGCGAATCCGCCTATGCCGCAGTCGCTTATATAGCGGGAAATGATGAACTCGGCAACAGGCGGGTGAGCTTCGTTCTAGGTAAAGCCAGGGTAGCCCCTCAAAAGGTCATTTCGATACCTCGCCTGGAATTGCAAGCGGCAGTACTGGCCTGCAGGATAGCGTCAACTGTAGAGATAGAGTTGGGGGTAGAAGTCAAACGTAAATATTTTTGGACGGACAGCCAGACTGTCTTAAAATGGATAGGTTCCGACGCTACAGACTTTCAGCGGTTTGTGTCCCACCGACTAGCCGAAATTGACTCAAGGTCAAGGAAGTGCGACTGGCACTGGGTTCCCTCGGCGTTGAACCCGGCCGACAAGAGCACCCGCTTGGACTGGCCTAGAAACAGTAACGAGTGGCTTTCGGGCCCGTCGTTCCTCTGCCGTCCACAGGAGCAATGGCCGACGGCTTCCGGGAGTGACGCAGTGACGGAGGAGGACCTAGAACGTGTGCAACGACTAAATGTCCTGACCATACAGACCGAACCCACACTGACATACGAGCGGCTGCCAACATGGACACGCGCCGTACGTGTCGTAGCGCGACTAATAATCTTTTCAGAGCTTTGTCGCAAACGTCGCAACTCAGCTACCGTCACCATAACAGACCTGCGAGAGGCGGAGCTGCGCCTGCTGAAACTCATGCAGGCCGAGAGCTTTCAAGAGGAAATTAAAGCCCTCCGAGAGGCCCGACCACTACCAAAGAACAGCAGAATAAGGACCCTAGACCCTATATTGTACGAGGACGGGCTGGTGAGAGTACGCGGCAGACTGGGCGCCTGCAGCGAGCTTGTCTTCGGAGCGCGTCATCCTATAATATTGGATGGGAAACACGCCCTCACGCGCCGACTAATATTAAAATATCATGTGGCCTCCCTGCACGCTAATCAAGAGGCTGTGGTCAACAATGTGCGGGAAAAGTACTGGGTGACGAACCTGCGATCGACTGTAAAAGCAGTGACTGCAAGCTGTCAGCAATGTCGCATCAAGAGATCCGCACCTACCTCACCAAAGATGGGAGACCTGCCACCAGCGAGACTGGAATCGACTCGTCGAGCCTTCGTCCATTGCGGGGTGGACTATTTTGGCCCCATGGAAATAGTCATCGGGCGGCGCCGGGAGAAGAGGTGGGGCGTGTTGTTCACGTGCCTCACTACGCGCGCTGTCCATCTGGAGCTGGCTGCAACACTGAGCGCCGACTCCGCGATACTGGCACTTAGGCGCCTGATCGCGCGCCGCGGCTGTCCCGCGGATATGTACTCCGACCGCGGGACCAACTTCGTCGGGGCGCACTCCGAGCTTCGGGAGGCGCTGCGGGAGCTGAACCAAGACCGTCTCGAAAGCGAGGCGACAGGCCAGGGCATAGCCTGGCACTTCAACCCCCCGGCTGCCCCACACATGGGTGGCTGCTGGGAGCGCCTGGTGCGTTCTGTCAAAAACGCACTACGGGTGACCCTCAAGGAACGAGCCCCTCGCGAGGAGGTCCTCTATACCCTTCTCGCTGAGGCCGAGCTGGTCGTGAATAGCCGACCGCTCGCCTACGTGAGCTGCGATGCGGAGCAACCGGTGGTGCTGACGCCGAATCATCTCCTGCTGGGCACTGCCGCGGGAGATGCGCCGTGCACACGTCGACATGTGGTCGACCTCGACTCGCGCCGCATGTGGAAGCGGGTGAACGCGCTGGCCGACCTCTTTTGGAGGCGCTGGCTGCGCGAATACCTTCCAACGCTGCAGCAAAGAAGAAAGTGGAACAGTGATGTGCCAAATATTAAAGTCAGTGATGTGGTAGTGATTGTGGACGAGAACAAACCGCGAAATCAATGGACAAAAGGCATAATTGCGAAAGTGTACCCCGGCACCGATAACGTTATTAGGGTCGTAGACGTTAAAACCAATAACGGAATTTTACGACGTCCCGTTGTAAAGGTCGTTGTGCTCCCTACCGACGGGTCTGTAATCGGTTGAACCCTCTTACGGGGGGTGGGATTGTTGAGGAGCACAGCGATCTCCTAGTTTAACACTAGTAATTGTCAGCGGCCTCGCCCGCTTGTAAATTTAAAGTAGCTTACGTAGGGATTGTTAATTAGCTTTATATAAAGTCACGCAACCTTAGACTTCATATTCGAGAGCAATAACTGTAGAGTTACTCTTATAAGAGAGTTTTGTATATATATATTCATCTGTTATTGCTCATTTGTATTGTTTACTAGATTTACATTAGATAACTAAGTTAGATAACTAAGAATTACTGTAATGGATAGTTGTTTACGTTGTATAGAGTAATCTTAGTTAGTGTGATGATTGTAAGTAGTTATAATGTGATTTTAGTTAATAAGTTTCAAATTGTAATTGAATTATAAATAGATACATTTTAATGCTCGAATGTGGTTGGAAGTAGGACAAGGATTTGAATGGTCGCACCTACCACTACCTCCGCCCATGTAGAAATGTCGGTCGAACGTAATTGGCCAATAGGAATTTTAATGGTCTTATAAGACCGCCACTACTTCCACCCACCTACGAGGGGTATATATATAGCCGCTTCACGGCCAAAAGTTTGTCGTCGTTTGGTGTCATCGCTTGCTTGCTGTCTTCGCTTCCTGTAAACATCTTTCAAGAATAAATCCTCAAGTCTTCAGTTCCTGTGCGTTTTATTTTCTTCGGGAATCATCCACCCCTGCGCCTGAATACTCTACACTTATACTTCTTTCTCAAGTTTACATTATTTTCACTCGCAGAACTTGAACTGCTACTAGTTTCTGACCTATGTCTCCTCTTGTGACGGCCCATATTAATAAATAAAAATCGAAAGTATGTTTACTTAAATGGTACCACAGCACCAACAGTTAAATCAAAACTTAAACAATATCTTTTCACTTTTATAACCAAAGAAAATTAAAATAAAGTTTAAATGACCTAGTCTAACAATTCAATTACACAAAAGTGTCACCACAACCAGTGCAATTGTAAGCTTCACTATGAATGTTTTGTCATGCAAGTGTAATTGCAAGAAAATTAGTGTTCTTTTTTTAAAACCACAACACACCACTTTCATTAGTTTGCAGCCAAAAGTCAATAGTTAGTATAAAATGGATCGAGCTCACCCAGATCTTCATGCAAACCAAATAAAACAAAAGTCAGCTGTATGGTAAGCCATTCAAGGTTCCAGTAACACCACTCTCCACACCAGTAAGCATGCAAGTCCAGTAGCGCGTAGGGCTCGTACAAGTAAACGTCCGCCAGCCAAACCAAACGTGTCGAAACTTGTCAGGTTCACTTTGTTTGATTAAAAACGCATTTGACACAGATGCAATGCAAACACACCACTTAATAAGCTCACTAACCAGTTTTATGTACATTCAATCGTCTAATGATTTAATTTGTGTACTTTAAAAGTTTAAAAGCGTCTTTTCCGCAGTTGAAATATCCAGTTCACCAAAGTACGCACTTTTTGTAGGTAAAACTTTACAAAAACTTTACGCACGTGAGAATTATACCACTTCTGAAATCTGATAATGATAAATGCAGTTTTATCTCGCAAAACATTTAATTATTACTTCTAATTATGAAAAGGTACAACGTTACGAAAAACGGCGCGCAATTCTCTGTGTCCCGGTTGTCTAAGATGCTAGTGCGGGGCGATGGGACGTGGTGACGTAGGGATGCGCTCACTCATCGACATTTAGTCTAACAATATAATTAATACAGCAGTGGTGGCCGAGTGGTAACGGATCCGACTTACGAGTTGTAGATTGCGGGTTCAAACCCAGCCAAGCGCATTACTTTGTGTAATTTATTTCATCACCACTGCTCTCAAAACGTGAAGGAAAACATCGTGAGGAAGCCGGCATGTCCTAGAACCAAAAATTCGAATACATGTGACATTCACCAACCCGCACTGGGCCCGCGTGGTGGATTACGGCCCATTCCCTCTCCTGGAGAGGAGGCCTGAGTCCCAGCAGAGAGAACATTGAAAGGCTGTTTATGCTATGCTATGCTATGCTATGCGCGGGAATTACATGTCTTGATTCCGCCATCTTATTTCCACCATTAGACAACCCAATTGTACGGCGAGTATCCACTCTTATGTTGTTGACACCTCTACGGTCCGGGCTAAGCATTTCACCTCGTCGTTTATACCGCGTACATCGACGGACTGGAACAATTTAACTGCTGCGGTCTTTTCGCCCGATTCTAATTCAGGTGTCTTCAAGGCTAGAGTGAATAGGCTCTTAATAAACTAGCGCGCTTTACCATCAATGATTGCATCACTGCTTACCATCAGGTGGGATCGCAGTCAAGCACTAGTTTATATCAATTAAAAATATAACTTTGGTAACATTTGTTGTTAATGTTTTTGGCTTGAAGTCCTTAAGCCATGTCTTCATATGTAAAAAAGTAGTTATTTGTAGTGCCATCAAAAAGCAGATGCAACAAATGCTAATGCTTCTGCAGCATTTGACAGCAAATGTTTTAAGTTAGCCTTCTCAGCAAGTTTCGTTGAGGTAGTCAAGACCGCAATAAAATTTTCTATAACATTCTACTGAGATTGCACCTACTACAATGATTCCACAATATTGTCCAGTTGTGAAGATACTTATTGAGACACCAAACTACACCTATTTTACATCACAATATCCTCTAGGAATCAATTTGCGAATTGCAATTGCGCCAAAAACTCTTAGGCCACTATCCCACTAGCGTTTTACAAGCGTTGGCGTCTGTGCAGCGATAACGTTGCGCAAAAACGACGTTAACGTTGCGAGTTTCTAGTGGCAAGCGTTACATCCGCTGAACGCAATGTTAACGTCGCACACATGCAATTTCGACAGGCCTGTTGGTCTAGTGGTCAGTGGCCCTGACTGTTACGCCGGAGGTTATGGGTTCGATTCCCACCCAGGACAAATGTTTGTGTGATGAGCACGATCACTTGTTCTGTGTCTGGGTGTAATTTATCTATAATATGTATTTAGAAATATATAAGTATGTTTATCAGTTGTCTAGTACACATAGCACAAGCTCTGCTTAGTTTGGGACTAGATGGCGTCGTGTGATAGTTGTGGAATATTAATATTACTATGCTTCAATGTGAGGTGTACGCAAGAAACTTGCGACGTTAACGTCGCGTCTGCATAACATTGGCGCTTTACCACTAGAAACTCGCGATGACAACGTCCCGCCTGCGCAACATTGGCGCTGCGCAGACTAGACGTTGGAGAAGCGCCTACGCTCGTAAAACGCCAGTGGGATTATTGTCAAACTTAAGTGGCAGTGGGCAGGGCACATTGCTCGTGATACAGATAGTCGATGGAGTGGCGACCGCGTACAGGAATAGGCAGTGTTAGAAAGCCTCCTACCAAATGGATCGATGGGTGATGGAAGATCGCAGATGTGAGCGATCAATGTGGCGATGCTTGGGGAAGAACTATGTCTAGCAGTGGACGCGTCTTTCGGCTGAAATTATGATGAATTACTATCTCGCCTGACAGTAAGCGATGATGGCGTTGACGATGGAGCATGCTTGCCCTGAAGTAACCTATTCACTCTTGACTTAAGAGGGTCCTTTTTCACTCGCCTATCGTCAACATCGAGCATGGTTTAAAAGCTTGTTGCTTCATCTAATGCAATCCAACGCGATGTTTGATAAAGAGGCAATGCAAAAAAAGAGAGATGACGCCTGAAAACTCTGTTAGCATTGGTAAAATTTCCGTGATTCACTAGAATATTTTACAAAACTTGTTCCAGGAAATACGTGTTTATTTTTAACCATTATTTTTTTTTTATATATAAATTGTCGTCATTCAGAATCCTGATTAAATTTGCAAGACTTCTATTGTTATACTTTTTTGTTTGTTTTTTTTTTATTTTTGGGTATATTATGAAGTGTCAAAGTTTATGCAAAATAGCAGATTTTCAGGGTCTTTACTGGATTAGTTTTACACAAATTTATGATTTGATTTCAATCAAAGCCTAGATAATATCCACAAGATACTGTGTTTCCAAAATATCTAATGAAAAATGTCTAATAACGTCATAATCGCGTAAGAGCGGTTGTATGAAAGACAGTGAAAATGTATGTCGAGTTGCATCCTCTTAAAAACCCTCAGGTTATAGTTATCACGAAACACAAGCTCCGGCAGGAAATCCCACTCCTTAGCTATACATATAATAAAACTGTTTCTAAAATGTTTTGTGCGAATCTTTTTACAAACATAATTAGCGTGCAACTTTATTTCCTTTTATTATTTTAGTCAACAAAAAAGCTGAGAAGGTTTTTATCTCGAGAATTAGAGGCAAGCATTTTAATTTTGGCAAGGGAACTAGGGTTGCCAATTATACTGTTATAAACAGTATTATACTGTTTTTGACTACATTATACTTTTTACTGTTAAACAAAAATAAAGATGAGATGGATTTTTGGGGGATGAACTGCTTGCGTCCGTAGGATTTACTTAGTTATGAACACCCTACACGTGTCCCCTGGGTAGTGCTAAACGAGCAGTAAAGACGGTGGTAGGCCATAGCATCGGCTGCCGGCTTAAAGGTTACCACCCATCAGACAAAGCCATGCCGCCAAGCGATCCGTCGTGTTCCGGCGTGATGTCTGATGAAGCCGTATGATGGAAGATGGGTCTGAGCAGTTGTGTTGTGACGTATACCGGGTATGATGCGCCAGCTGCTGTTGTGTCGGACGTTTGATCGTGGAGGGTAGCGGGATCCGAAGCACGGTGCTCCGCTGGCCGACCGTAGGTAGATGGGGGCCCAAGTAGTGTGCCAGCCACACACGAAAGGCTGCCCCGCCAATTGCGAAAAATCCCAGGGTGGCCCCATCGTGCCGGTTGGCTACCGGGCGAGAGGACCCGATGGCGATCCCTGGGGGGGTTCGGGCGTTCCCGCAGTCTCCAGATCAACCCTCCATTGGCACAGCAACTCTGGTTGTGTTGTTGGGTTCAACATCGCATCACCTCGCTCAACCGCCATCTTCCACCTCTCCTATTCACTCCACAAAAACCATGAAAGTTAAAAAGAAAGGCAAGTTGTGTCAACAGCGGATGCACGTCCTCTCATTTCAAGTGCAGTTCTCAAATATTAGAGGGCTGCACTCCAATCTCGTTGCGGTCCATCACCATCTTGAGACTGACAAGCCACACTTGCTTTTCTTGACGGAGACCCAAATTAGAGGTCCGTCAGATACGGCGTACCTCAACTACCCGGGATACTCACTGGAGCATCATTTCCTGCAGCGTGCCGGGGTCTGTGTGTACGTCCGTAATGACATCTGCTGCCAGCGTCTCCGTCACCTTGAAGACCCTAATTTATCTACGCTGTGGCTGTTGGTGGACACTGGTACGGACAAAATTGTTTATGCCTGTGTCTACCGTTCGCACAGCGGTGATCAGGAGACGACTCGGTTGTTCGACCACCTCCGTGAGGCTGCCGATAAGGCTCTGCAACGGCACCCTGATGCGCAGCTCGTCGCTCTGGGGGACTTTAACGCCTGCCACCAAGACTGGCTGTTCCCATACCAGAGGACCGACCACGCTGGGAGAGAAGCGCGAAACTTTGCAATATCGATGGGCCTTTCCCAGCTGGTCAAGCAAGCGACTAGGGTGCCTGATGTAGTTGGTCATACTGCCAATTGTCTGGACCTTCTGCTGACCACCGATCCGGACAGATGTATCGTAACAGTTTCCTCACCACTTGGAACTTCAGATCACTGTCTGGTGAAGTCTGTTTCGTCCTTCTCCCCACCTGACTGCGACTCACGCGGTAAACGGCGAATGTGGCGTTACAGGTCAGCAGATTGGGATGAGATGCGGCATTTCTTTGCATCTTATCCTTGGCAGCAGGTCTGCTTCTCTTCTGAGAGTCCATCGAGCTGTGCCGATGCTATATCCGATGTGATACGTCAAGCTATGGAGTTTTTCATCCCTTATAGAGACGTACCCGTTGGAGGCTCAGCTCACCCATGGTTCAACGCCGATTGCGTTCAAGCTGAAAAGCGTAAGCATTCGGCGTTTCTCGCCTGGGTTGACGCTCGTGACCGCAAAGCTCCGGATCTGAGCTCAAAGAAGAGAGCTTTCAACCATGCTGCCAAGTCCTACAAAAAGGCACTAAAGAAGGCTCGGTTCGACCGCATTACTCATATTGGCACAAAGCTCTCTGCACAGCCGTCCGGTAGCAGAGCGTTCTGGTCCCTAGCCAAATCGGTCGAAGCGAACTTCTGTAGGCCCACATTGCCTCCGCTGGTTAAGCCTGATGGAACACTGGCTCACTCGGCGAGAGAGAAAGCAGGTCTCTTTGCATCTCTCTTCGCCCATAATTCTCGTCTTGATACTAGCAGTGCTACTCCACCGACTCTACCTCACTGCAACACCTCGATGCCTGAGGTTCGCATAAGAAATAAAGAAGTATTGAGAGCACTGTGTCGCCTAGACGTGAATAAAGCTAGTGGACCAGATGGTGTACCAGCAATAGTTCTCAAGGCATGTGCGCCCGAGTTGTCTCCTGTATTGATGCGCTTGTACCGCCTCTCATTTAGGACTGGTATAGTGCCCAAGTCCTGGAAGCTTGCCAAAGTGCAACCCGTGCCCAAAAAGGGCAGTCGTGCCGATCCTGCCAACTATCGGCCGATTTCAATAACCTCCATACTCTGCAAGATTATGGAGCGTGTATTGAACTCGCGCCTCATGGCATACCTGGAAGGTAACGATCTCCTCAGTGACCGACAGTACGGGTTTCGCCACAATCGGTCTACTGGGGACCTACTAGTGTATACCACTCACATGTGGGGCGAGGCCCTCGAGAAGAATGGAGAAGCGATTGCTGTCTCCTTAGACGTCTCGAAGGCCTTCGACAGGGTATGGCATGCCAGCCTTCTGAGTAAGCTTCCAGCGTACGGTATTTCCCCTGGTCTGATTAACTGGGTAAAAGACTTCCTGAGTGAACGGTCTCTCCGAGTTGTTGTCGATGGATGCTCATCAGAGCCCATGACCACTAATGCCGGAGTTCCTCAGGGGTCAGTTCTCTCTGCAACTCTTTTCCTGCTGCATATTAACGATCTGCTGATGCCCGGTATCTATGGGTATGCAGATGATAGCACAGTTGTAGAGAGATACCTTCCAGGTGCTCGGGCTAGTAAGGAACTAATCCGGTCCGAACGAGAGGCTATGGTAGAGCGTACGAATGTCTCACTTCAGGCAGTCTCCAAGTGGGGCGAAACCAATCTAGTAGAATTCAACGCCGCCAAAACACAAGCGTGTCTGTTCACCGCCAAAAGGAGCCCGTTCACCTTGGCTCCTGCTTTTCGGAATGTATCCCTAGAGTGCACCGACCGCCTTCAGCTCTTGGGAGTTGAAATTTCCTCAGACCTCAATTTTGGGCGGTTCATTGAGTCCAAAGCCAAGGTAGCTGCTAGAAAACTAGGCGTTCTTGCAAAGGTCCGACGGTACTTCACACCGGGACAGCTTCTAATGTTATACAAAGCACAGGTCCGATCGTGTGTGGAGTACTGCAGTCACATATGGGCTGGTGCTGCAAAATGCCATCTAGCAGCTTTGGACTCAGTGGAAAGGCGTGCGAAGAGGCTAATTGGGGATTCAGATTTGGTTAAGTCCAATCTACAAAGCCTCGAGCACAGGCGCAGGGTAGCCAGCCTATCGGTATTTTACAGGTTGCATTTTGGAGAGTGTATGCGGGAATTGCATGACTTGATTCCGCCATCTCCTTTCTACCATCGGACAACCCGACGTACGGGGAGTATCCACCCTTACGTTGTTGAAACTTCAACGGTCCGGACTAAGCGTTTCGCTTCGTCGTTTATACCGCGTACATCGAAGGACTGGAACAATTTGCCTGCTGCAATCTTCCCGTCCAACTATAATTTAGGTGTCTTCAAGGCTAGAGTGAATAGGCTCTTGATAAACTAGTGCGCCTCACCATCAATGATTGCATCACTGCTTACCATCAGGTGGGATCGCAGTGAAGCGCTGGTTTATATCAATTTAAAAAAAAGTATAAAAAATACTGTTTTCAGCATCAAAATACTTGTAAATGTTACACTTAGACGCTCATACTACTTTTTTACCCGACTGCGCGACGCAAAGGAGGGTAATGTGTTTATCAGTCTATGTATGTATGTATGTATGTATGTATGTTTGTTTCTATGTGGCGTTCTAGAGACCAAATGCGTAGGCCGATTTTGATAATTCTTACGTCAATCGATTTGTCTTAACCTTGCGAGTGTCACTAAAGACATGACAGTAATCAAAATTCACCACAGCTACAACCAGACGCCATATTGTCAAAATGAAAAAAAAAAAAGTCGATGAACTATGTCAAGTGGGGTGTCGTTGAATAGGTATTTTAAAATCATCTTTAGGTTCCTTTTATCATTTTTCATTTTAAATAATAGTTTAGGATATATAACGATTTAAAGTTGTTAAACAAAACAATCATTCTCGCTAATTTTCTTACTTATTAATTTAAGTTTTCATTTCAAGTATAAACGATACACAAATAAAAAAAACAGTGAAAAAGCATGAAGAACAAATATTTTTGGTAAAAAAAAGTTTACCACCAAACTCGATAGATGGCGTTGTTCATTTGATGCACGTTTGTAAATCAAATCATTCGAGTTTTCCCATCTACTAGACAGGTCGATGAACATAAGCAAAAGATGACAACTATATTGGCAAAAACTACTAGGTTGTATAAATTACATGCAGTTAATATATCAGTAGAATCGAAAACATATGGTCAAAAACCGAAAGATGTAGGTATATGTTTCTGATGATCCTAACAAAATTGGAGGAATCGTTAAATATTTAACAATCGGTTTAGGATCACGAGTTATGTTACGAAGAAATTTGAATGTTACCCATGGTCTTGTTAACGGAGCAATGGGTGTTATAAGGACAATTGAGTGGCCAGCTCTTCGGAGGGACCAATTGGAACCCGGAGAATTGCCACAAGCTGTTTATATAGAATTTGACGACAAAGCAATTAAAAACAATGTTCCTGGAGTAGGAGTCAGAATCGAACCATCGACGACAGAATTCGATGCACTTCGCGGACAGGGTAAAATAGAGCGAAAAATGTTGCCATTGATATTGTGCTGGGGTGTAACTGTACACAAGCTCCAAGGAACTACTTTGCACTTTTGGACCGAGCTGTGGTTGACTTAAGTTCACGCATTTTTGCTAAAGGTCAAGCATATGTAGCTTTGAGCCGAGTTAGGTCTCTAGAGGGACTAATCATCAGTAGTTTAGACAACCGCAAGTTACTTAATAATCCCCACGATATTAACTCCCTCAATGAAATGACTAGATTGCGAAATTTACCATCTTATAACGAAGTCAATAAATCGTAACTAAAAAGTATAAAATGAAATAAAAATATTTAAAGAAAAACAAAAAACCCGACTGCGTCGAAACTAATTTTAAAAAATACGTAAAAAAAATAACTTAAATAAAAACTAAAAAGAAACAAACAAGCCCAGTAGTTTAGAATTCTGTTATGTAATACTATAGTTTTATAATCGATACACACATAAAACAAATCATACATTCTAATGCAGAACAGAACGACTCACAGTCGGGGCCCCTTGGGAAGATTTGATTGGTAAAATTTGAATGGGCCCCGACTGTGAGTCGGTCTGTTCTGCATTAGAATTTATGATTTGTTTTATGAGTGTATCGATTATAAAACTATAGTATTACATAACAGAATTCTAAACTACTGGGCTTGTTTGTTTCTTTTTAGTTTTTATTTAAGTTATTTTTTTTACGTATTTTTTAAAATTAGTTTCGACGCAGTCGGGTTTTTTGTTTTTCTTTAAATATTTTTATTTTATTTTTATCAAATCACAATAATAAAGTTTCAGAACGAATCTAATTAGGTCCTCATTTATTTTAATTTTAGTTATAATTGTGGAATGAAGTTTTTAAAAATGACTGTAAATTAAAAAGTTGTGCAAAAAGCTCTAAAAAATATGTATTAAAACATTTAACAAATAAAATACTGTTCATTTTTCTAAAATACTTTTTAATATTCCTCTCAGATAAAAAAATACATTATTTCTTGTAAAAAAAAGTTGGCAACCCTAAAGGGAACTGTATCTAACTGGGCGTAAATATTGCACATGGAGTTTTAGATAAAGTCCTTCTTTGTCTCATGTCATCTCTGTTACTCATAGCTGTATGATAGTCTTTCTACAGGTCGACTTTATCATTCGTTTACTTTACCAACGTGTTTGATGGGGCCGAAAGGTTCTAAAGTGGCAAACGCGCACCAGGTGGACCGACGACCTGGTGAGAGTCGCGGGAGTGCAGTGGATGCGAGACGCACAAAATCGGTCGTTATGGCGACACTTGGGGGAGGCCTATGTCCAACAGTGGACGTCTTTCGGCTGAAATGATGACAGGTCGACATAATAATATCATTCGGTTACTTTACCAAAGTATTTTGCAGTGTTATGCTTGGTAGCTCCACTTTTGAAGGTCATAGCATAGCATAGTCGGCCTTAAAATGTTCCCACTGTTGGGACTCAGGCCTCCTCTCTAAAAAAGGGAATGGGCCGTAATCCACCACGCGGGCCCACTGCGGGTTGGTGGATGCCACATGCGAATTTTTGGTTCTAGGACATGCTGGTTTCCTCACGATGTTTTCCTTCACCATTTTGAGAGCAGTGGTGATGAAATAAATTACACAAAGTAATGCGCCTGGCTGGGTTTGGACCCGCGACCGACAACTCGTAAGTCGGAGCCGTTACCACTCGGCCACCACTGCTCTAGGTCAATCTTTAATAATAATCTAAAAAAAAAATTGCACCATACTTACTAGGATTTACTTTTGTATCATGGATACGTTTACTAACATACACAATACACCCAGATGTTCGGGCATCTATATGTAGACCATGCAAACATTTGTCCATGCGGGAATCGAACCCGTGCCACACAGCGCACAAGCTAATTACTTAATCACTGCGCCAACAGTGCCATCAGGTGACGTAGAGAATCGGATTCCTGACATTCTCTCTTTGAATGTGAAGTACCATGGAGCATTTTTATTAGGTTACAACTTGTTTGACATTACGAGCATGGCAGTTGAGAGTTTGTCATGCTCACTCAAATGCCTCGCTGATGGTGGCACTACTGTTATTGGGTCATTCAGTTCCCTTCAAAATGGTTGAGCTGAGTGGGGCTGATGCACGCGTCATGCTCGTGAACGGGTGCCGTCAGTTGAGACTGATCATCTCTTAGCTACCAGTGACTTAATTCAATTTCTATTTTTTTTAATTAGTTTTTTTTTACCCGACTGCGCGACGCAAAGGAGGGTAATGTGTTTATCAGTCTATGTATGTATGTATGTATGTTTATTTCTATGTGGCGTTCTAGAGACCAAATGCGTAGTCCGATTTTGATAATTCTTACGTCAATCGATTCGTCTTAACCTTGCGAGTGTCACTAAAGACATGACAGTAATCAAAATTCACCACAGCTACAACCAGACGCCATATTGTCAAAATGAAAAAAAAAAAAGTCGATGAACTATGTCAAGTGGGGTGTCGTTGAATAGGTATTTTAAAATCATCTTTAGGTTCTTTTTATCATTTTTCATTTTAAATAATAGTTTAGGATATATAACGATTTAAAGTTGTTTAACAATACAATCATTCTCGCTAATTTTCTTACTTATTGATTTAAGTTTTTATTTCAAGTATAAACGATATACAAACAAAAAAAAAACAGTGAAAAAGCATGAAGAACAAATATTTTTGGTATAAAAATAACTTTTATTCATCGCCAAGTCGCCGAGCAAAAAATAGTTTACCACCAAGCTCGATAGATGGCGTTGTTCATTTGATGCACGTTTGTAAATCAAATAATTCGAGTTTTCCCATCTACTAGACAGGTCGATGAACATAATCAAAAGATGACAACTATATTGGCAAAAAATGACATGCAGTTGATATATAAATTACATGCAGCTGATATATCAGTAGAATCGAAAACATATGGTCAAAAACCGAAAGATGTACCTATATGTTTCTGATGATCCTAACAAAACTGGAGGAATCGTTAAATATTTAACAATCGGTTTAGGATCACGAGTTATGTTACGAAGAAATTTGAATGTTACTCATGGTCTTGATGGGTGTTATAAGGACAATTGAGTGGCCAGCTCATCGGAGGAACCAATTGGAACCCGGAGAATTGCCACAAGCTGTTTATATAGGATTTGACGACAAAGCAATTAAAAACAATGTTCCTGGAGTAAGAGTCAGAATCGAACCATCGACGACAGAATTCGATGCACTTCGCGGACAGGGTAAAATAGAGCGAAAAATGTTGCCATTGATATTGTGCTGGGGTGTAACTGTACACAAGCTCCAAGGAACTACTTTGGACTTTTGGACCGAGCTGTGGTTGACTTAAGTTTACGCATTTTTGCTAAAGGTCAAGCATATGTAGCTTTGAGCCGAGTTAGGTCTCTAGAGGGACTAATCATCAGTAGTTTAGACCACCGCAAGTTACTTAATAATCCCCACGATATTAACTCCCTCAATGAAATGACTAGATTGCGAAATTTACCATCTTATAACGAAGTCAATGAATCGATAAAATAAAATAAAATAAAAATATTTAAAGAAAAACAAAAAACCCGACTGCGTCGAAACTAATTTAAAAAAATACTTGACAAAATTAACTTAAATAAAAACTAAAAAGAAACAAACAAGCCCAGTAGTTTAGAATTCTAACAACACAATTGAAATAGTCGGGGCCCATTCAAATTTTACCAATCAAATCTTTCCAAGGGGCCCCGACTATTTCAATTGTGTTGTTAGAATTCTAAACTACTGGGCTTGTTTGTTTCTTTTTAGTTTTTATTTAAGTTAATTTTGTCACGTATTTTTTTAAATTAGTTTCGACGCAGTCGGGTTTTTTGTTTTTCTTTAAATATTTTTATTTTTTTATTTTAATTATTATTACTTATCTACATTGTGCTCACATATTAGAAGTGACAAGAAATATGTAACCAAGATTTATATAACTCATAATATGATTTAAAAGAGTGTCCATGGAGTTTCTTGCACGTTCTTCTCCTTAAAGATCTACGCTTTGGAACGTGCAATTTAGCAATTTAGCTTCACTTGTATTTTTTTTTTTTGACTGACCTACATTTTGACAATTCAAAAGTGCCTGTAATTGATCTATTTGAAATAAACGTTTCTGATTTCTGATTTCTGAACACACATCAGCCCCAAGTAGGCTTAAGAGCCGGAAGAACTTTCTTCGTTGCGCAGGACATCCGAGACTCATCACCTTAAGTAACAATCAAGGTGTTTGCTAAACAACCATCGGACTTATGCAGACCCCAGGAATATCTCATCATCATCATCATTTCTTTCACTGCTGGACATAGGCCTCTCCCAAATGTCACCACAATGACCTGTCCTGTGCGTCTCGCATACAACGGATTCCCGCGACCCTCACCAGGACATCGATCCACCTTGTGGGAGGCCTTCCAACGCTGCTTCTTCCGGTACGTGGTCGCCATTCCAGAACCTTTCGTCCCCATCGACCATCTGTCAGGAATATCTACCACCTTATTTTTAGGTGGGAATTCATTCAATGACTTGCGTGTCAGACTTTTACCGACTAAAACCCTCTCCTATGTTCCTTCTGTGCCTTGTGTTCCAGGGTCCCAGGTTTTCCTTTCAGAAGCGAACCCATGACCCCAGTAGGCTACGGCTCAGCTGGGCCCCTACAGTCATCTACCACCTGGGACTTGAATTGCAGTGGCCTATATGGAAAGCACTAAATCGGCAACGTACCCACGTAAGTCCCTGGAAACAAAATTCAGCAAAATGGGGTTTTGTATACCCGTCCTGCCCCCCTAACCAAGTTACGATCGTTTCGTTTGCGTCGAATGCCTCGAGTAGGCCACGCCTCCAATTCCTTTGTTTTGACGTCATCTCAACGCTCAGTCACGTGGTCAGAACAAAATGATCGGAGGCATGGCCTACTCGAGGCGTTCGACGCAAACGAAACGATCGTAACTTGGCTAGGGGGGCAGACATCATGTGTATTTCGGTGGCCGGGGATCGCCCTGCGACTCCGGGCAGGTAGTATAGTGATGCGACTAGCTTGGGCGACGCTGCAGTCCCGTTCACTCTCGCTTCTACAATTAACTCAGTCATATCAAATGAACTAACAAACTAAAGATTCTAGGATCGTGAACGGGTACCATCAGTTGAGACTAGTGCTCTCTTAGCTGCCAGTGGCTTAATTCAATTTTTATTTATGAATTGGTTTTTTTTAAATATTATTATTACTTATCTACATTGTGCTCACATATTAGAAGCGACAAGAAATATGTTAACAAGATTTATGTAACTCATAATAATTATGATTTAAAAGAGTGTCCATGGAGTTTCTTGCACGTTCTTCTCCATAGAGATCTACGCTTTGGAATGAATGAAAAATTACAAGCACTTTTTTTTTACTGACCGACATTTTGACAATTCAAAAGTGCTTGTAATTGGTCTATTTGATATAAACGTTTCTGATTTCTGATCTAGCTCGTGCAATTTGCCTGTGGGAACGTTTTAACGACCTGCCCGTCTAGCCAAGTACAATCGTTTCGTGTCGAATTCCGTTCTCCAATCGGTAACGCCTCAGTGTCAGCAATTGTAGAAAACGATAAGTTGGTAGCCATATTGACGCGCCTGAGTCGGCCGCTCGTTCTACAATGTCGTTCTACAGTAACAAAGGATGTAGCGTTGAACATTGTAGAAACGATAACAATTCATTCTATCATTTTGAACGGTGTGAACTTGGCTATGAATTTTCTATTGGTTTGTTCTGACCACGTGACTTAACGTTAAGATGATGTCATTCCTATACATTTGATTAGTTTTCGACTAGCGTTAACGATCGCAGACTATCAAGTTGGCTGGGGGTGCCGGTCTATTTGCGAACTACACAAGATTACCCTGTAGCTATTTTCACATTTTACTTACGACACAAATATGTAACTCAAACACTACTGCTGACCGTGAGGTACTGGATTCAATTCTTAGACAGAGCAAACTGTTTTAGCTTTTTTCAGTAGCTGTTCTGAAGTCTAAATTCGTGCCCGGTTAATTGCAATAGGCATAACTGCCGTAATGTGGGTGTACTATAGACCACATCTTACTTATTTTTTCTTGGTGGTGCGCTAGAGAGTCGTGTCAGAATTTTACTGACTAAAACACTCCCGTGTTCATTCAGCTGCCTTTTCCGTTCCGGGAACACTTTCGATTAATCCAGCAGAGCAATACGCATGCCACTTCACTAAAGAGAAATGGGTATACCAAACCCTTTGACCAAGGAATAAAAAGAAAAACAAAATATAATTTGAATTTTATTTATTTAAATTTTTTACATACATTTTTACATTTATTTACAACATTCTTTTTAAAGCTTGTGATAAACTATTTAATCACTTTTCATTTCTATGAGAGGAAATGGAAATAGTTAATTTTAGTTCTAGATAAAACATTTAGGGGGCGTTTACACTGATGAGGAACAGAGGCCTTACTGCAAACTCTTAACAGTTAAGTTTAGGTCGTAAAATGGATTGAGTTAAGAGCTCTCGTTACGGCTTCTGCCCCCCTAGCCAAGTTGCAAACGATAAACGTGAACGCTTAGTAATCTCCAATAGATTTTCAACTTTATACCTAAGAGCATACAGTTGAAAATCTATTAAAGACTACTGAGCGTTAGCGACCGGAACGAACGAAAACACTCATGTAATCTTCAATACATTTTCAACTTTATATCCAATAACATAAAGTTGAAAATCTATTAAAGACTACTGAGAGTTTACGTTTATCGTTTGTGACTTGGCTAGGGGGGCTGCTCTTCTCCGCTGCAATCCGCCTAGCTTAGCTTCAGTAGACACGCACTCTTAAGATTTCATTGAACAAAAATAACATTTGACAGACGGTAAAGGCAAGGTGGTGTTCTAAAAAGTTGAAAAGTTTGAAATGTCAACTCTATACAATTTTTTTTCTTTGGGTTTAATGGTTTTTGTATTCAACCAGTGTTAACCGACACCAGTCACGGATTGGTCCGACAAATGTTTTCGTGTCCTATACGCCAGGGTCGTGTGTTTGCGACTGGGAACTCCATCTCGTTTAGCTCTTCAATCCCCATAGGTGACAGAAGAGCTGACGAGATGGGGTATTTGATCGTGCATGTGCGACCCATAAAAGGTTAAAAAATATTTAGTATTTTTTTATGCAGAATAATTTTGTGTTTTTATTGAAACGTGGATGCATCAAATTCTAATGTTATTGCAGTATTTGGTAGCTTTATCGAGACAAACTTCTGGGCAATCTATGCTGAGGTAGTCATTTAAACTACAATGAAATTCTCAGCTCCATTTTACCTAGATAGCGCCTGTTTCAATGATTCCACATATTAAATATAGTTGCATAGTTGTGTAAAAATCTACAGAAATTTTACATTACAATATCAGGAATCAATTTGCGAATATTAATTAAAACAGCTACTGAACTGCACTTGAGAAATTTCCGACAAATATTCCCCAATACATAGTAAACTTGTGAAAAATGTTACTAATGTAATAACGGCCCGTTCACGACCTTGCCGCTGTGAGCGGTAGCTAAGCACGGGGCGGCGAGCGGTAACAACAAAAGTATAAAAATGTTTGAAGCACGCCACGAAACCCCGCTCATAGCGGAGCGCGCCCACCTGCCGATACCGCCCCGCTCGCCGCTAAGACAGCAGTCGTGACCAGGCCGTATTATGGGTATATGCAACAAGGTATACAAGCAGCTTTTTACTAATATCCGTTCAGTAATTCAAAAGATTTGTTGGATTTTATTCAAATAAATTATTATTATATATCTACATACATATTTTTACAAAATTCCAAAAATTTTCTATCTAAGAAATATCACTTTTTATTGTGAGATCGAAAAAGTTTGTTATTGTCAACATTTTTATTACAAAACCAGCTCTTGCTCACGGCTTCACCCGCGTATGTAAAATATAGCCTACGACAGACATGACAGACATGGAGTATTTTTATTTAAGAAAAATAATGCCTGATAAAAAAACAATAGTAACCTACTAAATAGTCTCCAACTTCGTTTGGTTATGGCTGGTAGACATAATTCTTTTTGCTATTGATTTCTCATACAGTGCTTTATGTAGGTTTCGCTTTTGGCGAAAAGAAAAAAGATTATATGCCAGCTATGTATGACAAAAGTTTCATTTCCCTTTTCAGACTGGGGTACAAATGCCTCGTTTACTATAACAACTTTAAGCAAATTAATCTTTTGACAAAAGGAACTTCTGAGTAATATCACAAGACAAAGCTTTTAATTTGTACAGTGTTTTTCGATCTCACAACGACAACTGGCACATTTATTTATTCATTATTACTAATCGTATAGTTTTTACAATAAATAACAATTATTATTTGGCATCGAAACATTATTATTACATTATCACTTTATTTTATTTCGCACTGTCTGAAAACATATGTTTATAATAGAAGAAGTAGCTTTTGAACAAAAATACATTTATAATTTGGTCAAAAAAACAATTTCTGCGACCGTTAATATGTCATATAACATAATCGTCAACATATCACTCGAAAGACGTCCATTGTTGTATATAGGCCTCCCGCAAGTATCTGAATCTCGCAACTCACACCAGGTCATCAGTCCACCTTGTGGGAGGCCTTCTAACAGTGCTTCTTGCAGCATAAAAAAAAAGAGTTTTAAAAAGTTAATTCTGTCTCATGTCTTCACTATATCTCATAGATGTGTATTTGTTCTCTTTTTAAATCTTTCTTATGTCATATTTACGATCGAATTCTGTATAATATGCTTTTAAATTTAAAAAAAAATCAAGACTTGTCAATATCAGTGCGACATTATTAAAAAGGTGCTATCTAAAATTTTGCTCACACTTCTCAACTTGATTTAAAACTTTACCTATCCTCTCTATCAAAATCTTCGCGTTCTTCTCAGGTAAAGAAGGTAAAATATCTCTTATAACTATTGAATTTTTTTTATGGAACATATCACCTAATAATGACCCCACAGACTTAGTATTATAAAGTCTTTTCAAAGAATCTATAGTCCTCTTTCTGAACACACACAAATTGTCTAGCATTAAACTGTGGTACACGTTGTACTTCTTCAAAAGTCTATAACCGTGTAAAAGTCCTGATTCATTGTCAAGAAATATAAGAAGTCCACTGTCCATTTTCTTTGCTAAATTATGAGCGGGCCCATCCATTATGTTGACATTCCATTGGTAATTAAATAAATTGTTGACTATCCTATCCAAATTTGCTGTTAGGTAATCAAATATGATTAAGTCCGACCATTGAGCAAGCTCTAAAAATCTGTCTATTGTCTTTTTGTTGAGTTTCAAATCTATATGCGTGAAATTTTGCAATTCTTGTTTTAATTTCATTTCTTTGACTCTTAGCTTGTCTATCAAGATTTGTTTATTGATTTCCGTGTCGTTTTCTTTTAAAGACATTTTCATGATGTCCATTTTATTCAAATGCCTGTTCGTTGGTCTGAAAACATCTGGTATTGATGCAGACTCTAAGCTTGGTATGTATTGTGTTAGTACCACAGCTCGGTTACTACTCCACTGGGCTGTTACAATATCATTAGCTACATTTCTCCATAACCTATCTTTCAAATCGACTATTCTTACTACAGAAGGAGCTAGATTTGTCAAATTAAGTAACCTTCCGACATAAAAACTGAATATCTCTCCTTGGATTTGGTCAGTGTTCTGTCTATACCTCACGCAAGCTTGCAAGCCATCCTTGAAAGTGACTAGACGGTTCTGCATTCTTCCACAACCTGCTTCCATCTTTACAATTTCAGTTTCATCTATATACTCCTCCCAGATTTGAGCCGAGCTCTCTCCATAACCTTGAGGCATAGCATCTTCAATCTGAGGACCCCAATATATATTATCGTATAACACAGTCGAAGCTTCAGGAACAAACGTCTTATTTAAAACAAATGGATGTTTATCATTCTTTGTATCTTTCAATATGTCTTTCATGACTTCTGTCAGTCCTTTCGGGTAGATGTCTTTGTTGTACTTATTTTCTTTTCCAGTAAAAGATACGGCGGCAAATCTATTACTTTCTGCTTTAGATTCTGGTTTTACAGTGTTCATATTTCGAGGTGTTGTATGTCTTTCTTCTACTATGACTTTTTCTTCATATTGACCACTCATTAGGACTATGCCAATTGCTAGACCGAATATAAAACTAACTATGACACTAATAAAACAGTAAGTAACTCCTTCTCTTCTGGTTTTCATCTTATTACTGCTAAAATCGTTGTAAATAACATACGGTCTATTTCTAAAATCTATGGTCATGTTCATTTTGTCTGTGTTCTTTTCTTTTAAGTTTATATCTTTTAGTGTGGGTATTCTATCGGTAAAAGATAGAGTGGGAGGGTTTTCTGCTTTTGTATTGCCCATTTTTATTAATTTCATTCTATTCTTCAACTGCAGTCATTTTCAGGAATTTCTGTAACAAAAAAAAAAGAGGACAATTAAAATCACAAATAAGTAATCCAACATCTTCTGCCCCTGGGGCCTTACCATGTCGTGTTAAAATGTCAAGCGTACGCGCGAGAAAGAGTAATGGAGCTATACAATTTATATAGGTCTTTCTCTTTAACAGTTCAGTACAGGTCCTCAAATGGATTGCGTTAAGAGTTCGTGTGGCCTCTGTATACGTAAATAATGGTCACCGTCGCGCAAATGTTGATTAACGTGTTATTTTATATTTCTATATACCACTAATTTTTAATTAGTACAAATACTTGAAGGGCTTATGAGAAATGGTCTTGTTATTAACTAAGTAAAGTCTCAATAAATAATATTCATAAACAGCAAAGTTATGAGCGTTTATTTATATCTCAAAATGTCACTCAATTTATGGAAATATTGTACAGGCTATTGATAATTAACTTTTGGAGTAGCGTAATTAGAGACACAATAGTAAGACAATGGCGCACGAACGCCGGCGTTCGTGCGGGGATCAACAGTAATAGAAAAACACTGCGCGTAGTATTTTCTAAGAACATTTGTTATGATTGATTGATACAATTATGAAAATTTTTTGTGGACAATTTTGGGATTACGTTTTTTTTACTTTTGAGTACGCAATGTTGATCACATTTTTGTAATGGATACGGATAGAGCCCCATTTTTTTGTACTAATTAAAAAGTAGGGGTGTATAGTGTATTATTGTCTACTATCTATTTATTTATTTATTTCTATAACCACCACTTATTAAACATGTATATATGTATGTAACGTAAATAACCAAATACTAAATAACTATTATAAATAAACTAGCTTTTCTACCGTACACTCTAAATAAGGTTCAGTTGAAAACCAGCGTCAGGCAACTACCACGAAGTTGTCTGGCATTTTTGCTGAACTGGACCTATTTGGTGCAGGCGCGAGACACACAATGTTAGTTATTTTATTTTCTTTTTTTTTTTTATCTTAGATGTTTACATGTTGTTTCTGCATTGTGTGTATCTGTGTACGTGTGCCAAATAAATATTTTTCTTTCTTTCTTTCTTTCTTTCTTATTGTCTGTTTTTATCCATGAAAGAAAGAAATAAGCATAATCAGCCTTATAATATTCCCACTACTGGGACTCAGGCCTCCTTTCTAGAAGAGGAAATAGGTCGGTTAGTGGATGTCAATATAATTGCATTCGAGATTTGCAAACTATTTCACTCTTCAAATCTAAAGTAAAAGAGCACTATCTTTCCTCTCTGGTGTGATAATTATAATATATAATTATATAAGTATGTATATATAGCAAAGCATAGCCGGCCTTATAATGTTCCCACTGCTGGGACTCAGGCCTCCTCTCTAGGAGAGGGAATTGGCCGTGATCCACCACGCGGGATCAATGCGGGTTGGTGGATGTCACATGCCTTCGAATTTTTGGTTCTAGGACATGCCGGTTTCCTCACGATGTTTTCCTTCACCGTTTTGAGAGCAGTGGTAATGAAATAAATTACTTAAGGTCAAGTGCCTGCCTGGGTTTAAACCCACGACGCACCAATGATGCTGTTGTAGTGACCTTCAAGCATACAAACTTATTTCTATTGGTTTTAAAAACTTTTTATAAAGTCAAAGTCAAAGCGTTTATTGCGAACTAAGTGTTTACAATGTTGTTATAATATCATGTCAGTGTGTGTATGTGTGTGTGTGTTATAAACTCTTTTGTGAGTCATGACAACACAGTTGTCATTCTCATTTTGTTCAAATACATAAAAACGTAATCTATCTGTGAGATAATACGCCACGCCGAATCCATTGTATTTCTATGATGTTTATGTGTGTTCTGTCATATCCTATACCACTCCTTCTATTCTAGTGGAATTCTTGTAGCTGTGATTCTGTGTACATTAAACTTTCTTTCTTACTCTTGTGCACTTCGAACTTTCTTTCAAATTCCATCACACTACACCTACCCGGAGGACACGGTGGAGCACACGGTAGAGGTTTGTCCCGCTTGGGCAGAGCAACGCCGTGTCCTCGTGGGGGCGATCGGCGGCGGCGATCTCTCGCGCCGGGCCTTGGTACAGGCCATGGTCCGAAGCGAGGAGGAGTGGCAGGCGGTTGCCTCCTTCTGCGAAGCAGTAATGCTAGCAAAGGAGGCGGCCGATCGCGTGAGGCAACGGTCCTCACGCCCCAATCGCCGCCGGGATTCCGATCCCGATTTCCGGCCATCGTAGGCGCAGGCTTGCGGACGGCGAGCAATGGGTGGCTCGCCGTCCGACCGTCCGGTAACCGTCCGGACCGAGCCCAAGTCGTCGACGGCGCGTGCTGTTCCACGCGCGCCTCAAGGAGATGTCAGCAACTGTAGGGGCCTAGCAGGGTCGAAGCCTACTGGGGCCAAGGGTCTGATTCTGAAAGGAAGACTCGGCCCTGGTACGAAAGGCAACGAAGGAACAGGAGTGGGTTTTTAGTCAGTAAAAGTCTGACACTATCTCCCGCCCCGCCCAAGGGCGGGGGATGTCATAAGATGATTTTCCCACCGAAAAAAAAAAAAAAATCACACTACACCTAACCAATTCCTACACTGTGCCAAATAAAATATTTTTCTTTCTTACTTTTCTTTTCTTTCAATTCGTAAGTCGGGACCGTTACCACTGCGGTTGTGACTCAAGCATGTGGCCCCAAAAAAAAATAACAGTAAAAAACCATTGGGTAAACAAAGAGCTCCTTCCTTATAGTGAGCTTGAAGATAATTGTAGGTTGACTCCAAAGTCCCGCCTACCAGACATTTCAAACCGCCCCCAATTAACTACTTAGCAATCATTCAATTTAAAAAGTTTTTTGTGTTTGAAGAAGCTGTTAATACCACTTTTTTTGCCACTGTTAATACCGCCACAGGATTTTTTTAAATTATATAACACGTTCAGTGTGGAACGGGGTCTAATATGCCTCGTACGTTTCTTCCTTGTGGTGTGGCTAAGAAAAATATAGTCTTCTCTGCGGTGCAGAGGCAGTAACTTCAATTTGGTTTAGTTTAGGAAAGAGATGAATATATACCTAAGATTTGAGAAGAGTTTTAGAGAAGAGAAGGGCCCTATTAAAACAGGATGCAATGCTGTATCTAATTTAATACGAGGTCATTTTGACCTCGTATTGCACTTAGCAAAAAAAATCTTTTTGTTTCATAAACGTTACGGGGTCTAATGGACCCCTTACCGTCATAATGATAATTTTCAAACGAGGTCTTAAACGCCCCGTACCACAGGAATGGAAATAATACAAAAATGAGTGTCACTGTGATTAACTAGCGCTTGACTGCGACCCCACCTGATGGTAAGCAGTCAAGCGCACTAGTTTATTAAGAGCCTATTCACTCTAGCCTTGAAGACACCCAAATTATAATCGGACTTGAAGACCGCAGCAGGCAAATTGTTCCAGTCCTTATCCAATGATCCTATGCTTAGCAGTCTTGCGACCATAAGAAGTAACAAATATACAGACAAAGACAAGAATGAAGATATCCGCAGGAGAACCAACGTCGCCGACATAGCCCGAAGAATCGACAAACTAAAGTGGCAGTGGGCAGGGCACGGATGGTCGATGGGGCCGAAAGGTTCTAGAGTGGCGACCGCGCACCGGAAAACGAAGCATTGGAAGGCCTCCCACAAGGTGGACCGATGACCTGATGAGAGTCGCGGGAATGCGGTGGATACGAGACGCACAGAATCGGTCGTTGTGGCGACGCTTGGGGGAAGCCTATGTCCAGCAGTGGACGTCTTTCGGCTGAAATGATGATGATGATGATGATACAGACACACTCACAACTTTCTTTTATAATATTATTACTAGCTTTTGCCAGCGGCTTAGCTCGCTTGCAAGTATGTTTCTTCATACAAACTTTCGACCCCCGTTTCATCCCTTTAAAAAGTTAATTATGGAAAATCCTCTCTTAGTGCTCGCCTACGTCATAAAAGGAACCCTTGTGCAAAATTTCACGCTCCCAGTCCCAGTAGTTTCGGCTGTGCGTTGATATGTCAGTCAGTCAGTTTTTCCTTTTATTTATGTAGAATAGTATGATTAAACACAAAATCACAGGTATTTAGCTCCAAATCGGTATAGTTACAAATTATTTCATCGTTTTTTTGTTTTACAAAAAGGTCTCCATGTTGTCCCAGAGATGTGTTTAACAAAATTCTTACAAGCTGGCAAAGGAAAAAAAGGAATACAGTCCGTTAAGTGCGGACGGAATTAGGGTAAAGGGTTCTGTAGGTTTTTTTTTTATATACCTAATATTGTTGAGCACTAAAATTGACTCAGGGATATTTAAATGATTAGACAATTTATTCACACACTAGCCTCTGCCTGCGGCTTCGCCCGAAACTAGAAAATTTACCCAAGGTAACATATTCCTGGGATAAATATATATATTTTTAAAACAACATGATTGAAAAAAGTGTCCATGGAGTTTCATGCACATTCTTCTCCATAGAGATGTACGCTTTGGAATGTGCAATTAGCATAGTTTTTTCTGATAGACTGACTTCTTGACCCTTCAAAAGTGCCTGTAAATGGTTAGATTTGTAATAAAATGAATCTTGAGTCTTGAATCTTGGTTTACTGGTGTGACCAATTTTATTTAAATCCGTCCAACCATTTTTCCGAGTGTGAGGAAGTAAAAACATTCACAGATACAGGCCTTTATAATATTAGTGTGAAAAATTACAATTAGAAATGCTAGCTGACTAGCCCATTTTTAATTACCTTTACCCCCTAAAGATGTATTCAAAAAAAAACATTTCATTGACAAACCTTTTCCATTCGACTCACTTCAAAAAAACATACGTAGAAATAGAAAAAAAGTGCCAGTTAACTACAAATAAGACTTCGATCCACCCCTTATTGGAATTAAACATTAAAAAACTAACCAAGCTTTCAAACGAGGTGTATCAAATTGAATGAAGCCCCTGTTATGTCCATAGAGTAAAGAACGCCTCGTTGGCCACGGCTGGGGTCACCATTGTTAATAAGAAACACGTACGTATTTTTTTTTTATTTCACTATTATCAAACAAAGTCTCCCGCCGCGCTTGTCTGTATGTTCGCGATTAACTCAAAAACTACTAAGGGAATTCACCAATAAAACTAATCACGTTTTATCGTTTGGCTCGCATAATCGCGTTTAGCCGCTGTCACTAGTGTCACTTGTCTGTATTTTTCTTTTGTTGTATTTTTACAACAAAATTTGTTCCTTCGTTGCCTTTCGTACCAGGGCCGAGCCTTCCTTTCAGAAGCAGACCCTTGGTCCCAGTAGGCTTCGACCCTGCTGGGCCCCTACGGTTTGCTGACATCTCCTTGAGGCGCGCGTCGAACAATACGCACCGTCGACGACTTGGGCTCGGTCCGGACGGTTACCGGACGATCGGACGGCGAGCTACCATTTAATTACATGTTGTATATAGTTGTGTTAGTTAAGTGTTTTTTAAACATGTAAATACGTCTGCAGTCTACAAAATGTATAAAGTAAAATATTTAAAAAAATCTATAACGTTTAGTCTTTGTATTTATTGAAAATGCCGTGTCTAGTAGCCACTAAAGCATTTCGGTGTTCCGTGGCGATTCCGAACGAACCCTAATTCCGTTCGAGTCAAAAAAAGAACACAAAAAATGGTCGCCGAGGTTGGTGGCTGTCACAAAAACTTCTTGTTTAACTATGTGTGTATATTAAGTGTGTTTATATTGGGAATATCGATGCCTGCTGATTTCGGAATGCAGTTTTATCTAGTAGTCTATTTTAGGGCAAGAATATTTTTGTTTTTTTGATGTTTAATATGAAATATAGATGGATTGTGTGAGGAGTGATATGAAAGAAAAGGGAGTTAGTGATAACATGACGGGTGACACAAGAAGAAAAAAACGTCTTGCGCCAACCACAAATAAAACGGGACAAAGGCAGGAGGACAGGCAACGTTTAATATGAAAAATTGTAGATGATTTTGATAATAGCATAGTCGGCCTTATAATGTTTCCACTGTTGGGACTCAGGCCTCCTCTCTAGGAGAGGGAATGGGCCGTAATCCACCACGCGAGCCCAGTGCGGGTTGGTGGATGTCACATGTCTTCGAATTTTTGGTTCTAGGACACGCCGGTATCCTCACGATGTTTTCCTTCACCGTTTTGAGAGCAGTGGTGATGAAATAAATCACACAAAGTAATGCGCCTGGCTGGGTTTGAACCCGCGACCTACAACTCCGTAAGTCGGGGCCGTTACCACTCGGCCACCACTGCTCTAATATGATTTATACATAGCATAATTTGCCTTATAATATCCCCACTGCTGGGACTCAGGCCTCCTCTCTATGATAAGGAATGGGCCGTAATCTACCGTGCGGTCCCAGTGTGGATTGATGGATGTGACATGTTTGCGAGATATTATGTTCTAGGAGGATGTTTTCCTTCACCGTTTTAGAAGCAGTAGTGATGAAATAAATTGGACAAAGTAAAGCGCAGTGTGTATAATTTAAAAAAAAAAAAAAAAAAACTAAAAGTAATCTAAAGTTTTTTTTTTTTTTTTTTTTAATTGATATAAACCAGCGCTTGACTGCGATCCCACCTGATGGTAAGCAGTGATGCAATCATTGATGGTGAGGCGCACAAGATGTCGGTGTTTGGTGTTTATAAAAAGAAAAAAATGTGTTTACGTTAATCACTATTTATTACTTCTCACATACAATGTTCTTGATGAGACGAGAATGGATAAAGTGAGAAATGAGTATATTAGAGGAAGTTTGAAAGTGGCGCCAGTGACTGAAAAGTTGAAAGGGAATCGTTTGTCTTGGTATGGTCATGTAAAGAGGAGAGATGAAACGCATGTTACTAAAAGAGTTAGAGTATACATGTTGATGGGTGGAGAGGGAGAGGGAGGCCAAAGAAAAGATGGATGGATTGTGTGAACAGTGATATGAAAGAAAAGGAAGTTAGTGATAGCATGACGGTTGATAGGATAGAATGGATGGAAAAAACATGTTGCGCCGACCCCAATAAGATGGGACAAGGGCAGGAAGATGATGATGATGATGACTTAAAATGTTCTTAATGTTTAACTAAGCTAAAAATGTAAATGAAATGTTTAAATGCTATGAATACACCCAACTAACACGGTAGACGAAAGTGCTCTGAATATGTTGTACAACCTATTCAATTAGGACGGCGTGTCACGCCGATATTGCTGAATCAGGTGTTCGGTGAAAACACCGAACATAAAGTATGGCGTCATAAAACTCCTCCGCATCGCTGTCGACTGGTAATGTAACCTGGTTGGCGGCATTGCAACGCTGTATAGCAATGCTTATTCTCTGCCCAAGGTACAAGCCAGCCCTTGGGTCACGCGAAGTGTCAACTAAATAATAATACCCAATTAGTTAATATTTTTAACTGTTTCTTGAGATAATTATGAATCGAAATACCATATTGACTGGCCTGTTGGTCTAGTGGTTAGTGTCCCTGACTGCTATGCCGGAGGCCGTGGGTTCGATTTCCAACCAGGACAAATGTTTGTGTAATGAGCACGATCATTTGTTCTGTGTTTGGGTGTAATTTATCTATAATATGTATGTATTTAGAAACATATAAGTATGTTTATCAGTTGTCTAGTACTCATAACACAAGCTCTGCTTAGCTTGGGACTAGACGGCGTTGTGTGATGGTTGTGGAATATTTTTATTTTATTTATATTATTTTTCCCGCTACGCTTGTCTCAGTTCACCATCTCGAACATGCAACATTGTCATCTGGTATCCCGTCTCAATAAACAGTTTTATTTTTTAATAATTCTTTATGTCATAAAAATATTGATCGGCCGCCATTTTAAATGCAAAAAGAGACACAGGTTTGTTGTCAATGTCAGTCAACTTTATCTTGAACATCTGAGAAACGTGTTCCTCTCACGTGAAATGTATGTAGGCTGGACTTGACAGCCTTGGGAAGGGGTATCAAGTTACCCAGTAACTGTGTTGTAGAGCTCAGATAGATAGCCGCTCTTAGAAAACCCAGCAGGGCCGTGGGTTATCTGAAAGGGAACCCCGGGGCCCTGGATCGTAAGGCAAAGAAGGAACATAAGAGTGGGTTTTAGTCAGTAAAAGGCTGACGCGCCCTCTCGCCCCGCCCTAGAGCGAGAGGAGTCATTGGATGATTTCCCACCTAAAAGAAAAGCTCTTTAAAATTACTGGATATATTCAGGTGCATCTTGTTGGACTACACGCCGTAATTGAATTTTTGTGGAATCTTTTTATCTCATACTATTATAATTTTATTTATGTAATACATATATATATATATATAGTGTAAGCTGTGCATACCTATAATAGACATGCATACCAGTGTCTAAACTCCATTTGTTAATAATTTTATAATCTATACTCCATGTCTCCATCTGTTTAGGTAGTTAACTAAACGTAAACAATCTTGATATGTCTTTTTATTAAAAAAAAAATCGTATAAAAGCCAAACAAACATTATTTAAATTTAGTTAATTGCCAAAAATCGGTATAGATAAATAACAAATTGTAAACATTTTTAGATAAAATTTAGACAACTTTAGATAAAAGACCTACTCGTATCAAGATTGTTTACATTTAGTTAATTACCTAAACAGATGGAGTATAGATTATAAAATTATTTTTCATAATAATCCTGTATGTAATGCTGTTGGTGTGCCAATAACATAAATAAATAGTTTGAAATGGAAGGCGGTCACCTCTTTCTCATCATCATCGCCATTCAGTAGAAAGGTGTCCACTACTGGACATAGGCCTCCCCCAAGTGTCGCTAGAACAACCGGCCCTGTGCGTCTCGCATCCATCGGATTCCCGCGACTCTCACCAGGTCATCAATTCACCTTCCGGTACACAGTCGCCACTCCAGATCCTTTCGGCGTCATCAACCATCACTTCTGCGAGCAATATGCCCTGCCCACAGCCACTTATGTTTGGCGATTGTTCAGGCTATGTCTGTAGGTATATCCTTTTGTGAAGCAGTAATGCATGCAAAGGAGGTGGCTGTAACCGTGAGCCGGAGATAGGCCCCACACCTCGAAGGCGCCCCGGGCCTTAGGATCCACAGCGCGATGCCCAGCCACCGTAGGTGTGGACTTGCGAACGGCAAGAAATGGGGACTTTGCCGTCCAGTAAGGACCAAGTCCAAGTTGATGAAGCGTTGTCCACGCACCTCAAAGAGGAAGATGATGATGGATGTTCCCACGGCTGGGACTCAAGCCCACTCTCTTGGGAGAGAAAGGGCCAGTGCGTATTGGTGGACGTCAAATGTCTTCGAATTTTTGGCTCTAGGAAATTTTTTTTTCGGTCGGAAAGTCATCCAATGACGTTCCCCACTCTTGGGCGGAGCGCAAGATAGTGTCAGACTTTACTGACTAAAAACCCACACCTGTTCCTTCGTTGTCTTTCATACCAGGGCCGAGTTTTCCTTTCAGAAACAAACTCTTGGCTCCAATAGGCTTCGACCCTGCCTTACGGTTTGCTAACATCTCCTTGAGGCGCGCGTGGAACACTACGCGCCGTCGACGACTTGCTCGGTCCGAACGGTTACCGGAGGGTCGGACGGTGAGCTACCCATTGCTCGCCGTCCGCAAGCCCGCGGTAAAGTCCTGCAAATCTCCATTGAAAAGGGAGTATCATCCGACCAGATATCAGACAGTTGTCTGGACTAGACACACCACCCGTCTGGTCCGGTCAACTACCCGAAAGTTGATTTCAGGCAGTTGTATACATTCTAATCTTGCGGAGAACTCTAATAACGCGATGGAGGATTTCGAATTTTAGTTCTTATGTCGCAACACAGATGTCGCTGCAGCACCAACATTTGTGATACAAATTTCTACACTATAATCTAATATATAAAATTCTCGTGTCACGGTGTTCGAACTTGAACTCCTCCGAAACGGCTCGACCGATTCTCATGAAATTTTGTGAGCATATTGAGTAGGTCTGAGAATCGGCCAACATCTATTTTTTTTTTTTTTTTATTTATATGGCAGAACAACGTTTGCCGGCTCAGCTAGTCTTATAAATAAAATTCTCGTGTCACGGTGTTCGAACTTGAACTCCTCCGAAACGGCTCGACCGATTCTCATGAAATTTTGTGAGCATATTGAGTAGGTCTGAGAATCGGCCAACATCTATTTTTTTTTTTTTTTTTTTTTTTTTTTATTTATATGGCAGAACAACGTTTGCCGGCTCAGCTAGTATTATATAGAAGTAAAGTTAGTTTTTTGTTTGTAGGAGGTAATCTCTAAAAGTACTGGTCCGATTGTGAAATTTTTTTTACCGATAGAAAGCTGCTTTATTCCTAAGTGACATAGGCTATTATATATATGCGTGCAAAGCCGCGGGCAAAAGCTAGTAAGAAATAACAGAAATCATCATCATCATCACTATCATTTCATGTCAACATGACCCATATGTATAGGTTTTATTTATTGTATATAGGGTGACTGGTAATTAGTGTACGATACTTAGACACGTGATTGTGCTCATGATAACCAACAACTTTTACTATGGGAACAAACCTGAAATTGCGGAAAAAAAACAGCTGTTTAGTACATTTATGTTTGCCTAATGTACTGAACAGCTGATATTTTTTTCGCGATTTCGGCTTTGCTCCCATAATAAAAATTGTTTGTTATCATGAGCACAATCACGTGTTTAAGTATCGTACACTAATTGCCAGTCACCCTAATTAGTATTTTTATATGTATTGTGTGCTGTGTACTTATTTGTGTAGTTTATTTTAAATCTGATCTATTTCTTTTTTCTTATTTTTTTGTTGTGCATTTGTTTCAGTTATCCTCATAAATAAAATTTCTTAGAAATATATTTTAGGTTTGCTGTAAGAAAGCCCAATTATGGGTTAAGCTCGCCTTTGTACATCAGCTGTCCAATTTTGACGTGACAACGTCTTATAAATTGGTTTGCCGGGTGACACTTCAAGAAACTGCGTTACGCTCCGCTCACGTTATGCGCTCACAATGAGAGCGAGTGAGAGGCACGCGTCCCTTCCACTCGGGCATGGTTAGCCCGCCTAAGAGCGAGAGTGTTACTATTATTTCATCCTTCTTCCTACTATACGAATGAATATTCACATTAAAATTATTTTACCACTCAAAGTCGTTGTCACGTAAAACTTTCGCCCGTATACCGACTTTACAGGCAACCAATTTTTTTTTTTAATAATTTGTTATTTTATGTACAATAAAGAATATAAGAATAAAAAATGGCTGACATCAAAATCAAAGTCGTTACATCAATATAAAGATCAGAGTCGCTACAAACAAAGCCGGGCGACACAACGAATCATAATACCGATCAATTGATTGCAACGACGCGATACATCTCGATAGATTCACCAACGATACTGAGTCACAATTGGCAGGGAAATGCAGAAAATCTACTCCAATTGAAGCTGGGCTGTTGTGTTGAATAACTTGACTTAATAGAGTCCTTTTTCATTCGCCTATCGTCAACATCGAGCATGGTTTAAAAGTTTGTTACTTCATCTAACGCAATACAACGCGATGTTTGAAAAAGAGAGATAACGCCTGAATACTCTGTTAGCATTCGGTAACTCCGTGATTTTCTCGAATATTTTACAAAGCTTGTTCCTTAAAATACGTGTTTTTTTTAAACTCTTAAAAGTTTTTGAAAAAAAATGGTCATCATTTAGAATCTTGAGCAAGGCTTCTATTGTTATACTTTTTGACTTTTAAAATTTTTCAGTAAATTATGAAGTGTCAAAGTTCATGTTCATTGGTCTTTACTGGATAAATTTTACACAAATTTATAAATTGATTTCAATAGAAGCCTAGTTAATATCGACAAGATACTGTGTTTCCAAAATATCTAATGAAAAATTTGTAATAACGTCATAATCCCATAAGAGCGGTTGTATGAAAAACAGTAAAAATGCATTTCGAGTTGCATTTCCTTAAGTTCCCGCGTCTCCTAGATGGGGCAGAAGACGTCCACAGTACGCCGCCATTCCGTTTGGTCTAGAGCTTCGCGTTTCATTTCACTCCAGATCTCCTCTACGTTCTTCGCCTCTGCGATGACCATTCGTCACCAGGGCTGCTTAGGGCGACCACGTTTACGCTTTCCTTGATGATTTCAGTCTAGGGCTTACCTTGGTATATGTTCAGGGCCCTTAGGAGCTTAATAATGTTCCCACTGCTGAATAAGAATGCATGTGGCGGAGATGAGAATGTTGAGAATGGATAAAATGAGAAATGACCACATTAGAGGAAGTTTGAAAGTGGCGCCAGTGGCTGAAAAGTTGAAGGGGAATCGTTTGTCTTTTTGTTGTTTGTCGCATGGTCATGTGAAGAGGAGAGATGAAACGCATGTTACTAAAAAAACTTTTTACAAAAATAAAAATACATTCAGCCGAAAATAGAATCTCCTCCTTTTTGAAGTCGGTTAAAAATACAACAGAACTTTGTAAAAAAAACACTAAAAAAGTACAAAATAACTTTAATTTCGGAAGTCGGTGTTTCTATAATAGTTTTGTCTCTTCGTTATTATAGCACTGATTTCCGAAATTAAAGTTATTTTGTACTTTTTTAGTGTTTTTTTTACATTGTAGTCGGTTGTTTTTTTTTTTGTAAAAAGTTTTTTTTACACTTTTTAGTTGTGGTAGTACAACTAAATAGTACCCTTAAGCTAATCCTCATCAGATTAGCTCGATGGTACCTAATAGCCAGAGTGCATCTCATGACAATTGTAATAATCCAATCCAATTGTAATAACACAGTTAGGTTACATTGATTTATTACAGAGTACCAGTACTACCTTGCAGCTTCATCATCAGGTCAGTTCAATATATCCCCTCCCCTCTTCTTTCAGTCAGTCATCGACTACACGTATAAACAAAACCATTTTACTTGTTACGACAGTTCTGCTATGATCCTATGAGGAGTTCCGTTCCATATCTTCGAAGATTATAACGAATGGAGAATAAAACGAATATAAGTAAACCTTCTGATCCATACCTTTATTACAACGCTATGAATACGATAGGTACTCCACGATTGCTAAGAACGTGAGCACAAAATCTTATTGTTTGGTTTAAAACTAATATCCGGGTACAAAAGGTCATTCGGGTTACGAGACAGTCGGTGAGCCATTGAATTTGATTGGTGACCGCTTTTGGAATCTTAATGATCTTATGATATGGACATTTTATTATGATATACAATGTGGAGACGAAAATACAACAATGAATGCAAACAATAGAAATCCTCATCGTTATGGACCATTTCATATGGCACTGAAACATGGTCGCTTACAATGGGCCTCATCAGAAGGCTTACAGTCACCCAAAGGGCAAAGGAAAGGGCTATGCTCGAAGTTTCCTTGCGTGATCGCATCAGGAATGAAGATATTCGCAGGAGAACCAAGATCGCAGACATAGACCGAAGAATCGCTAAACTAAAGTGGCAATGGGCAGGGGACATTGCTCGTTGAACGGATGG
Source organism: Mythimna impura (assembly GCA_905147345.3). Lineage (NCBI taxonomy): Eukaryota > Metazoa > Arthropoda > Insecta > Lepidoptera > Noctuidae > Mythimna > Mythimna impura. The sequence goes on along the minus strand of LR990368.1, from coordinate 2,876,707 downwards.
TCGATGGGGCCGAAAGGTTCTAGAGTGGCGACAGCACACCGGAAAACGCAGTGGCGGGGCCTCCCACAAGGTGGACCGACGACCTGGTGAGAGTCGCGGGAATGCGGTGGATGCGAGACGCACAGAATCGGTCGTTGTGGCGACGCTTGGGGGAGGCCTATGTCCAAAAGTCGACGTCTTTCTGCTGAAATGATGATGATGATGGCCCACTTCTCCTAAAGGGGCAACTCTTCAAACAGAAAGAAAGAAAAACATTTTACTGGCCTTTATGTCTATTGGTTAGAAGCTCAGACTGCTATGCCGGAGGTTGTGGGTTCGATTGCCCACCCAAGACAAATGTTTGTGTGATGAGCACGATCATTTGTTCTGTGTCTGGGTGTAATTTATCTATAATATGCATCTATTTAGAAATATATAATTGTATGTTTATCCGTTGTCTAGTATTCATAGCACAAGCTCTGCTTAGTTTGGAGCTAGATGTTGTTGTGTGAAAGTTGTGAATTATTATTATTTGCGGGAAATGAAGCAATCTTAGTATTCATTTATTTATTTATTTATTAAATGCTTTAAGCACACAAAAGTACAGAGGCGAACTTAATGCCGCAACATTTACACTTAATTTTTTTTTTTGTAGGTGGGAAAATCATCCAATGACATCCCTCGCTCTTGGGCGGAGCAAGAGGGCGTGTCAGACTTTTACTGACTTAAAACCCACTCCTGTTCCTTCGTTGCCTTTCATACTATCCAAGGAGTATCGTGTTGCGCAGTAACTATGGGTTGTGGAGGTCTGACATACTGTCGCTCCATGCAAGGGCTATAATTCACCGGGACACCATGGCGGCGCGACCAGAGGCCGCTACCAACAAAATCTATACAGCCACTACAGTTCTGACGTCATCTTAACGCTCAGTCACGTGGTCAGAACAAAGGAATTGGAGGCGTGGCCTACTCAAGGCGTTCGGCGCGAACGAAACGATTGTAACTTGGCTAGGGTGGCAGTTCTATAGAGAGTTACTCACCTGGTGTCCGTTTGGCTGCGCAACCAATTTGGTGGCGCGACCAGCTTGGACGCCAGTCCAGCCGCCAGTGCCGCCAGTGACGCCCCCACCAAAGAGTATGTAAGATGAAAATCTATCTTATGAAAGGACTATATTTCACCGGGACACCATGGCGGCGCGACCAGTCGCCGCTACCAACAAAATCTATACAGCTCTATAGAGAGTTACTCACCGTGTCCGTTTGGCTGCGCAACCAATTTGGTGGCGCGACCAACTCGGACGCTAGTCCGGCCGCCAGTGACGCCCCCACCAAAGAGTATGTAAGATAAAAATCTGTCTAATGAAAGAGCTATATTTCACCGGGACACCATGGCGGCGCGACCAGTCGCCGCTACCAACAAAATCTATACAGCTCTATAGAGAGTTACTCACCGTGTCCGTTTGGCTGCGCAACCAATTTGGTGGCACGACCAGCTGGGACCCTAGTCCAGCCGCCAGTGACGCCCCCACCAAAGAGTATGTAAGATAAAAATCTGTCTTATGAAAGAGCTATATTTCATCGGGACACCATGGCGGCGCGACCAGTCGCCGCTACCAACAAAATGTATACAGCTCTATAGAGAGTTACTCACACTTGTGTCCGTTTGGCTGCGCAAACAATTCGGTGGCGCGACCAGCTCGGACGCTAGTCCGGCCGCCAGTGACGCCCCCACCAAAGAGTATGTAAGATGAAAATCTATCTTATGAAAGGACTATATTTCATCGTGACACCATGGCGGCGCGACCAGTCGCCGCTACCAACAAAATGTATACAGCTCTATAGAGAGTTACTCACCGTGTCCGTTTGGCTGCGCAACCAATTTGGTGGCACGACCAGCTGGGACCCTAGTCCAGCCGCCAGTGACGCCCCCACCAAAGAGTATGTAAGATAAAAATCTGTCTTATGAAAGAGCTATATTTCATCGGGACACCATGGCGGCGCAACTGGTCGCGCCGCCATGGTGTCCCGGTGAAATATTAAAAGGTTAAACTGAAAGCCGATCCCAAGCTAGTTGAGAAAAGACTAAGAAGATGACGTGTACATTGGCCTCTCGTTCTCAAATCCATGTCAAGCACTTCACATTTAACCGACTCAGTGAAAAAAGTAGTATAAAGTGTTTGTCAATAAAATTGTCTCGTCATTGCGATTAATAAGGTGAAAGTCTGAGTCAAAATATTATATTCTTTCATTAATTTTATCAAGTTCTATCTTTGGGAAGATTTGAATTTTAATTATTAATTAATTTAATTAGTGTATTTGGGATTTTAACTGTGTGCTTCTGGGTTTTATTTACGTAAAGAGTTAGAGATTGCTAGATTGTTCGAAAGAATCAATTCAAAGGCCGACTGTCGGAATACAGGTGGGTTTTAGTCTGTAAACGTTTGACATGCGCTCTCACTCTACCCAGAGCGGGAGGGATTCTTTTTTATAATCTATATAAAGGACATTCAGGATTGACCATACTCGATTGCTCACCTCGTGCGCGGCTATTATTATTACGTAATTGCGCGTTTTTACGTAAAATCACCCAAAAAAATACAAAAAAAAATTTAAAAAAAAACTGGATTTTTCTAGGAAAAACATAGATATAAAAAACCAAAATTTTCAGCCAAATAAACGTACAAACGTGTCTACAGTACGATAATTAAGCATTTTCCAAGGTCATTCAAGTTGTACAGACGTATGTAGGTACAATCGGCGCTCGAGGGGTCAAAGAACAGATGGTCGATGGGGTCGAAAGGTTCTGGAGTGGCGACCATGAACTGCAAGACGCAGCGGTAGACTTCCAACAAGATGGACCGGCAATGACCTGGTAAGGGATGTGGGAATCTGATGAATGCGAGACGCAAAGAAACATGTCTTTATGACACTTCGGGGAGGATTATGTCCAACAGTGGACATCTTTCAGCTGAAATTGTGATGTTAATGGAAAATGTGATATTTTATATTTTGGGTTTTCTGACATCATTATCGCTGATAAAATCTCGCTTTGTTTTCCAAGAGTTCCTTGTTCGAAAGAGTCACAATGGCCCTGTTATGCAAAGGCTGAAGGACACAGGTGTGGTTTTAGTCAGTAAAAGTCTGACACTCCCTTTCGCTTCACCCAGAGCGGGAGAAGCCATTTGATGTTTGAATGTATGCCAAATAAGTGTATTTTAATATTTGCGAAATAGAGTGCAAAACCTCCTAAATCTCCGTTGAATAGGAAGGATTCTACGACCAAATGGATATTGTGTTTAGTCTGGGTAACTACTCGATAGTTGATTCACACTGCTGTATATTAATTTATTTATTTATGTACACACAAACACTTAAAAATGAAAAGAACAAAAGCAGATAGAAGAGCATAAAGATACTGCTTATTTCAAATGAAATTTCTTCCAGCAGACCTGCGACAGGAGAGTTGGATGAGAGATGTAGACACAGTGTATATAAATTGATTGGCCTGTTAGTGGTTAGTGGCCCTGACTGTTATGACGGAGGTCGTGGGTTCGATTCCCACCCAGGACAAATGTTTGTGTGATGAGCACAATCATTTGTTCTGTGTCTGGGTGTAATTTATCTATAATATGTATGTATTTAGAAATATTTAAGTATGTTTATCAGTTGCCTGGTACTCTACTTAGCTTGGGACTAGACGGCGTTGTGTGATAGCTATGTGAATAGTATAATTATTATATTATTAAATAAATATGTATATGTTCTAATTGCGGTGGCGATATAGACCAACAGAAACCCAACTAAAAGAAAATATGCTTTAGTCGATGTTCAACTTAGCCATGAACCTCTCAAACATAAGCCCACCCCGACAGTCAAACAGACTTTAAATAATAATACATTATCTTAACCCAGTCAATAATTTAGTTTAACGGATGCCTATTCAACATTATGCTTTGTTCAGGCAACTAATGTGTCCACCCACTCTCCAGCTTAGTCGTAAATATATGGAGGTATCGGGTAGGCTTCCGCCTTTACGAAATATCATTGTTCGTAATCCTATCTATTGGTTTATGATTGATATTTTGAATGACAATAATAATTGTATGCTCAATATAAGAAGGGACAGAATAAAAACACAACAATGAGGAAAAGTCTAATGTAATAGATGCTTTACATCATTGCAAAAAGTTAAGAGGGTGGGTCCTTTTTCACTCGCCTATCGTCAACATCGAGCATGGTCCAACGCGATGTTTGACGAAAAGGCAACGCGAAAAAAGGAGATAACGCCTGAACACTCTGTTAGCATTCGGTAATTCCGTGATTTACTCGAATATTTTGCAAAATTTGTTCCAGGAAATACGTGTTTTTTTTTTAAACCCTTAAAAGTTTTTAAATAAAATTGTCATCATTTAGAATTTTGATTAAATTTGCAAGGCATCGGAAAATTATGAATTGTATTCTCTATCACTAGTAAACTCCTATAAGATCTTATTTTTATAACGGACTAGCTCCAAAATCGATATGTTTACAAAAAAGTATCAGATTTTTAGGTTATAACAAATATTAGGTATGTTTTCATAGCTCCGAGTGATTATTAAGAAACTGAAAAACAACATCTTACCTATCTAGATAATTAGGTACCTATGTAGTTTTCTTTCTAGCACAGGTAATCGGCTTAAAGGACTTAGTATCCAGGCCAAAATTATTACAAAAAAAGCACAGGTAAGACTGTGACTCTGACGATGACAACCATAGTTACGTCAAAAATAGGGATGGCAAATACGATACAATTAATCGATATTTCCTAAGTAACACTATGGCAATACGTTACAAACTACCTTACATCAACTTTTGTCATACCATTACAATTATGACAATGTCTTATTTTACTTAAAATAACAGTCTTCTATACTTGTTAATATTAATACAGAATAACATCTGTATCCAGTTCGCAATATTGCTTTTTTTTTATTAAAATATTTGTAAGGTATTCAGTAAAAATAAATATTTTTTTAAATTAATGAACCCCTCCTCGAGCGCCGATTGTACAAACGTCTTTACAACTTGAATGACCTTGAAAAACGCTTAATTGTCGTTTTGTACACACGTTTGTACGAAAAAAATTTAGCCGAAAATTTTGGTTTCTATATTATTGTTCTTGTTAAAAAAAAAATACAGAAAAAGTTTTTCTTTTTTTTTGGTGATTTACGTAAAAACGCGAAATTACGTAATAATAATATCCCGGGGCGCCCGAGGGGTTAAAGCCAAAACGAGGGTTACTTTTGTATTATTTGTCGTAAATAAAATAGACCACACACTTTTGTAAACGATCATTAGAAAACCTTGAAAAATGATTACGATGAAATACGGTTTTGATCACTTCATCATTATTTTAACTAAGTACCTATTCAAAATCGAGTATGATCTCATTTATAAACTATACTTATTTGGTTATTTAAAATATACTTTTAGAAAACAAAAAAACAATCGATTGATTAGAATTTCAATCGATCGATTACAATTGATTGGACATCCCTAATTCATTATCGACACGACATTAGGCGTAGACGGCGGCTGGCGGATATTATTAGTCGCTAATAATACTATAAAATGTACATTTTGACAAAATTACACAGATGACAATCATTCATTCAAATTTCATTCAAAAACACACACATGTAAATATAAATTCAACTCAGTAAGGGCTGCACAAAAAACGATAGGATTCCAACAAAAAGGAAGACCGAACAATGATATTATCTATGCTCTGGCGATCCACGACCATTGACACTAGTCAATGATTAATGATAGCAGATGTGGCATTCAGTAGAAACGCATGAGTTTTTAGAATACAGGGGCCTTCCTTATGACATGTTCAAATGTCAAGTGAGTGAGTGAGAAAGATGGATGGAGCTACACACCCTATATAGCTCCATCCCTTTTACAGTTCAATTTACGAGATAATTGTATTTCCTTGTATTTCCTCTTTATTTATTTATTTATCATTGTTATTTCCAATTATGACTTTGTCCTAAAATTTATTTTTATTTATTTTACTCAAATCTATTGGTACGCAATACCGTTGCCGACGTCTGTTAGTCGATAACGTCGCTGGCCCACGCTGAAAACCAGCGCTGTGGACTCGTCGCAATTTGCGCGTGGACACGGCATTATGCTGAGCGTACGGTGGTTTTGCTCGGACGTGGCGCATATATTTTATTTTTAATTATGTTTTAAAACTTTTTATTTGCCGGAAAAGGCGCAAACTTAAAACTAACATATTGCAAACATTTTCCAAAAGTGTTTGACAAATTTTAGGGCCGTGCCTCACCGGGACGCCACATTCAAATTCAAAATGTTTTTATTTCACACAGGCCTACATTTGGTCGTTTTCTATGGAGAAGAACCGGCAAGAAACTTCGACCCTGCTGAGCCCATACGGTTTTGCTGACATCTCCTTAAGGCACGCGTGGCTACGGTGGATGGAAATCGGGATCGGGATCCCGACGGCTGGGGCGTGAGGGCCGTTTCCTCACGCATGCGGCCGCCTCCTTCGCTAGCATTATTGCTTCGCAGAAGGAGGCGACCGCCTGCCATTCTTTGTCGCTCCAGACCATGGCCTGTAAGGCCCGACACGAGAGGTCGTTTCCAAAGATCGCAAAAAAAAACCCACGAGGACACGGCGGTGCGCCGCCCAAGTGGGGGACACCTCTGCCGTATGCTCCTCCGGGCGGTCCACACAATGATGACACCCGTTCGTTTCTTCCGCACAAATCCGGTGCAGGAACCTCTCGAACTTACCATTTCGGGTGAGGACTTCTGTCATACGGAAAGTCAGGAAGCTGTGACATCTTTCCAGCCACTCCTCAAAGAAACTTAGAGGATTTTATTGATAATTTTAATGATTATAATTTAGTAAAGCCATATTTGTTACGGGCGCTAATCATATTTTGATAAACATTAACCTGCAAATTAAAAAAAATTGCGGTTCAGCTTGGAGCATTTCCCTGCGTGATCGAATCAGGAATGAGGATATCCGCAGGAGAACCAAGGTTACCGACATAGCACGAAGAATCGCCAAACTTAAGTGGCAATGAGAACGGCACATTGCTCGCAGAACAGATGGCCGTTGGGGCCGAGAGAGACGCAGCGTTGGAAGGCCTCCTCCAAGGTGGACCGATGACCTGGTAAGGGTTGCGGGAATCCTATGGATGCGAGACGCACAGGACCGTTCATTGGGGCGACACTTGGGGAGGCCTATTTCCAATAGTGGACGTCTTTCGGCAGAAATGATGATTGAATTGACGAAATGCATAGTACAGTTCTGCCTACCCTTTAATAATAGGAAAGCTTGTTAGTCTATGACTCCTCCATCTCTATCATTAATTAATCTCAAAGACTCTGCCCTGTCATCATGATTTTACAAGAACAAATTTTTGGAAATCATTCCGAAAATCTATACAAAATACAAATACATTTGTAATCGATATTCATAAATATGAAGAAATGGGTACCAAATTTCCTGGATTATTTAAAATGTTTAATTATTGTAAAAAATCTATTAATATTTAGTGTAAGTACAATTTTCTCGCCTGAGACACAGGTGACCTAGTTCAGGTCTTGAGAACTTGCTATAGATTTAAGAAAAACTGTATTCATTGAATTACTGTATAATTTGAATAAATTATATTATTTACTAGCTTCAGCCAACGGCTTCGCCCGCGCGAAAGTTGGTTTCTCCATACAAATTCCAACCCCCGTTTTAGCGTATGTCTACACTCTATAAGAAACCTACCTGCCAAATTTTAAGTTTGTAGGTGTTATAGTTTCTGAGATTTCGTGATTAATCAGTGAGTGGTATTTCGCTTTTATTTATATATATTATTTATTACTTATAATTTTTAGTGAAAAATGAGATTTTTGATGCACATTTAAAAGTATCCCTTTAAAGTTTTGCGATAACGGCATGCATACCCATATGATGCATGCTCCAACATAGTATATGGATGTATATTAGCGCCTGCTCCCTAAGGCGGTCGGTAGGAAAATAAAAAAGTGGAACACAGGTATAAAGGCACGCATCAATGATATGGCGTGACGTTTTTTTGGTACAGTTAGCAGAAAAAACGGATGCTGACTTAATAAATTTAATTTGTTAACATGACGAATGAATATTGGGCATGTCTATTTATTAGCTAGTATTTTCTCAATTGTATATTTTTAATATTTATTAATTTGTTATTTGGTATTGTATTTATTTTTTATATATTTTTTTTATGTTGTTGTGCGCTGACAGCCCCAAAATCTTTTCGTTTCGTTCAGTCCATCCAAAGGTTGTCTGGAAGAAATAGCTCTGTGAAATAAGACTTCCTATTGTCCACTCACTTTAGTAATTGTATGCCGTGTGATAAGTTAAGATGAGCAATAAATTTAAAAAAAAAAATGCGTATAAGACACGAAAACTCCTAAAGTTCGAGGAAGTAAGTAACATAGAGTTGATAATACCTCCTCCAAAATCCCGGAATCATAAATATGATAACAAATCCCGGGATTAAATCATAATGTTTACGATTCCGCTTTCCGTGCAGAACCCTAATCCTTTTTCTAAAATAAAAGTAACCTAAGTTACTCCTTATAACATCACCTACCAGTGAAAGTCTCATCAGAATTGGGGCAGCCGTTTCGAAGATCAGCCGGAACAAAAAAGACAGAGAGATCAACAAAAATAAAATAAAAACATTTTTGCTATAGTTATCGAATTACATACTTTCATATATATTTAGTAAAAAAAAATGTTATTTTGATATAACAAACGGACACTTCAATTTTATTAATATGTATTTACTTATATATTACACTTTATCACTTTACTTAGTTATCAAACTGGTACTAATATGTGTTTCAGTGAATTTATGTTTATGTACAAAAAAATTAACATGTATAATTCAAACGCGTATAATTCAAAGCGTCCTTCCAAAGTGGAGTTTATTGTACTTAATTTTACCTAAATATTACATTGTCGGCACTATAGGTCTATTCTAAGGAAATAATTATTTTAAGAATTATATTTTTTTGTATATGACTGTTTGATGCCAAAATAACCCCATTGTACTACACTTATTTTTAATTATGTTTGTCCTTATTTTTGTTTATGTGGTGTACAATAAAGAATATAATATTAATAATAATAAATAAAAAGAAAAAAAAATACGAAATAAATATCCTTGCTTCCTCTGCTGACGTTACTCGGTATCTCAGTCAGAAATTTTTCGAATAACTCGCCGGCCGCGATGTTATCAGCGCGGTACGTACAGGGTTCGATTCCCGACCGGTCTGTTAGATGTCTCTATAAGACACGGTGACCAACCGAAATATTCAATTTTGAAATTTGAAAATGTATGTTGGGTCTGCAGTGGGAGTCCAATCTCAACTTACAAGTTACACGTCGCGAGTTGGAACCCAGGCAGACGGTTTACTTAGTGTTATTTATATCATCACACTGTTTTCGAAACGGTGAAGGAACACAACGTGAGGAAACCGGCATGTCCTAGAACCAAAAATTCGAAGACATGTGACGTGGTGGATTACGGCCCATTCCCTCTCCTAGAGAGAGGAGGCCTGAGTCCCAGCAGTGGGAACATTAAAAAAAGGCTAATTATGCTTATGCTTATATACAATTTATTGGTTTATGTATTGTATGATGTTTATATACAATTTATTGGTTTATGTATTGTATGAAATAAATTACACAAAATAATGCTCCTGGCTGGATTTGAACCCGCGACCAACAACTCGTAAGACGGGGCCGTTACCACTCGGCCACCACTGCTCTGCTCTGGTGTCTTAAAACATACCACGTAAACCCTTAAATAGGCCTTAACCACTACAACTCAATTCTGTAAGCAGAGAAATTGGAGGATACTTCATCGTGGGCTTCGTCACTTGAGTCTAACATTGACCTGCTACATATAAAAGTGTATGGTGACCTCCGGTAGCTTTAAACAGGAGTATAAAACTCTTGGAACATAAAAATATAAATTAACATACCGTTTGAGTCGTAAAAATCTTATTTTACATACTCATAAATTATATCACTTGTGTGCCTCTGCCACAGGGGGTAGACAATGACAAATGATATTACTTTGACATGTCAAATATAACATTACTAGCTCTTGCTCGCGGCTTCGCCCACGGACTTAAAATATGGCCTATGTCACTCACGAATAAAGCAGCTTTCTATCGGTGAAAAAATTTTAGCAATCGGACCAGTACTTTCAGAGATTACCTCCTACAAATAGAAACACAAAAACAAGCTACAAAAAACTATTTACAAAAAAATAATAACAGACTTCAACAAAAAAGAAATATTATTTCAAATATTGCATTATAAAATAATTCTTTTCACATTAAAAAAATGCAACCGATTTCAATACAAAATAAATACCACTTTAAATATTACATTACAAAAAAAATACTTTTTACAAAAAAAAAATGCAACCGAATTCATTACAAAAAAAAAACAAAAAAAAATGCAAAATAACTTTAATTTCGGAAGTCGGTGTCAGTGTTACATAATGGAAAAACAAACCCAGAAACACAGTTTGTTTTTTTGTTTTTGTTTTGAAGTCAGTTGTATTTTTTTTTGTCCAAAGTTTCATACATGGAACTTTTCTCCTGAATCACAGACTAGACCCTGTCAAAGCCATTGAAGACTCCCAGGTTATAGCTACAAACGATTCCCTTTCAACTTTTCAGAAAAGATGGATATATCTTTTCTCCTGAATCATAGACCAGATCCAGTCAAAGCCATACCGAACAGCCGAAAAAAGGAGACTGCCAAGAAAAACGGACAATTCCGATCAATTAAAAAGTAACAATGAAAATTTTGCGCAGTCCGAGACTCGTGGTCAGGGCAAACAAAACGCATAATCGCTCCGATCGGTTTCTGAGAACGAATGGCACAAACAATGAGATTCCACAGTCATTAGGAACTGCCTCGTTTTTGTTAGGAGGACATATTGGCATGCGGGGAAGACGGACTAGATAGTTTGGGTGTCTTTCTGTAGCGCGAAGGTCTAGAGACACAGGTGCAGAAATTGAGCAGTATCCTTTGTCTATTTATGTACAATATTGACAGGCCTGTCTCGGTCTAGTGGTCAGTGGCCCTGACTGCTATACCGGAGATCGTGGGTTTGATTTCCACCCAGGACAAATGTTTGTGTGATGAGCATGATCATTCTTCTGAATTTGTCTGACTAATGAAATATAACTTTGTAATAGTTACCTTAATAACATATTTAAAAATCAGACATGTAAAAATAATTAAAGTTTATTTACTTTTTGTGGAGCTTTAAAGCGTCTGAAAGAAGTTTTGGTCCATGGAAAGTGTCTGACATTTATGATACTACTTTAGAATAGTATTATTAAAAAAAAAATCAGCCATAAAAAATTAAGATCAGTAACTCGTTATTGTTAGTTCCCTTTCTCACCTGGTACCTGCCCAGGGGCCCCAAGGGGGAGCTCCACAAGTACACAGGTATTCAAAGCACATGAGACGCTATTGAGAACCTAAAGCTTCATCCATGTGAAAATAAGTTATGTCTGACAGCTCGGGGATCTTAGTATATCACCTTGCAAAGGAGGTGTATCGTTCACCCTAACAGTTAACAAACACAAGAGCAACAACAACACAGTTAACAGTTTGAACTATATATGTGTATATATGTGGTGAACCAAATTCTAAAAGTCAAAGAAGAAATTTTGCTGAACTGGTAAAGCGGTGTTATTTTGATTGTTTTGGCTTTTCCGTGGTTCATCAAGATAAATTGGACGTTTCATATAAGTTCTACGACATAAGTAAAAAAAAAATACGTTTGAAAGTTGTGGAATATTAACATTATTATTTTATTAATATCTGGTCGTATTTATACGACCCTGGCAAAATGACCACGAAAATATTTGTCGAACTAATCCGACATAAGCGATTTTAACAAAACTAAAATAAACGGATAGACTAAAGATAAATGATAGATGAGGAAAGGGTCGTGAAAGTTTTATATACTGTGGACAAAAGTACTAACATTTACTGCTGTCTATAAACAAAACAGTTTCCTTGGCTGTGCGTGCCATCAAACATCTAAAGTCGGGTACAGACTGCTATTACATAACATGCAATGTAACACGCAATGGAAGAATTTGCAATTTCCATTGCCCTTTGGGTGACTTTGAGCCTTCTGATGAGGCCCATTGTGAGCGACCACGTTTCGGAACCATATGTCATCACCGGCATAGACTTTCGTCTTGAGACACTGTGGTATATTGGACGAGAAGATACCGCGCAGTTTCCCGAACGCTCCCCAGCCGAGTCGGATTCGACGGTTGACCTCTTTCTCGAAATTAGATCTACCCAATTGGACTGTCTGTCCAAGGTGTCTACAATCTTGTGCGTGCTACATGGTTGTTTATCATGACTTTAGTTTTGTACATGTTCATTTTAAGACCCACTCTTTCGGAAACTCTACTGAGGTCATTGAGCATTGTACTGAGCTCCTCCGTAGTCTCAGCCATGACTACTATGTTGTCGTCAAATCGAAGGTGAGTGATGTACTCGCCATCGACATTAATGCCTAATCCACTCCAGTCCAGAACCTTGAAGACATACTCCATTGCGGCCGTGAACAGTTTCGGAGAAATGACGTCTCCCTGGCTCACAACCCGCTGCAGGAGGATAGGTTTCGAGGTCTGGTCCTGCAGTCTGACGACATAGTGGCGACACTTCAGCATGGAGCATGGAGCGATTTTGACGTCCACATTGTCGCAATGTATAATGCAATGTAACAGAATTCCAGTAGTCTGGACGCGTTGCGTGCGCGAACCGTGCACACTACGCGCCCGAACAGAGCATTTTAACTATGTGAGTAGGTACATGCTCGGTTCGTGCGCGCGCTGTGTCCACACTTAGGGCCTGCGCACACTTGAGACAAGACTGTCGCAGACTTGTCTACGACGTCGCACAACTCGTCGTAGTCGTCGTCGTCGTGTAGACTGTTTTGAGACGTCCAGTGTTGCCAACAGTTACATTAACTTACTCAACAACTTTTCAAGAAACTTCAATAAAAAAGAGTCAACTTTTAAAACCACCATAAAAACAACTAACAAAAATTATCCCACACACAAAATCGCAAAATTTCCAACAAAAAAAATGTGTGTTGTACAAAATAAAATAAGTAGGCATAAAGGTCATTAATGTCCTTTAATAATAGATAAGTGATAAAAATTAACAATCAGTTGATCAAAATACCATTTGTGGGTAAATTAACATTAGTAGGTAATTCAACATACAAATTATTCATTAACAGCCATGTATTAATTCGTCCTCAGACGAATCATTTTTGTTTGCACCATCATCGTCGGTATCAGATTGATAATTATGGATTCTATGGTGCTGATTTACACCCGAATGATCGCATTTTTAGTAAGAAATTTAATTTTACTAAAGCACTAGAAAAATCCACTAGCCACTAAAACCAATATTTCGCAATTAAATGGGGGGTTAAAACCACCAGTTTTATTGGAAAATCCACTAAGTTAGCAACACTGGCCGTACGCCACTAGACTGTTTTGTTTTGATAGTGTGCGCTGTGACGTAGACAAAACAGTCTTGTCGCAGACGTCGTAGACAAGTCTGCGACGCCTTAGACAATTGTGTCTAAGACAGTCTTGTCTCAAGTGTGCGCAGGCCCTTATGAAACGCTCCTTTCATGTTACCTTGAATGTTACGTTAAGCCGGGTACAGACTGCTGCAACGTTACATGCAATGTAACACGCAATGAAAGAATTTACCTTCCACATGGTCGCAATGTATCATGCAATGCAACAAAATTTCCTTAGACTGGACGCCTGCGCGCGCGAACCGTGCACACTACGCGCACGAACAGAGCATGTCAACTATGTCAGTAGATACGCGTACATGCTCAGTTCGTGCGCGCTGCGTCCACACTTATGAAATGCTCCTTCCATGTCACCTTGCATGTTACATTACAGCTGTCTGTACCCGGCTTAAAATTACTATAGTTTTTACGAGGTAGTACCTGTGCCTGGGGTCTAAGGCCACATGGCGTTCCTAGGACAAGCGACAAACTAAGCCGTAAATATAAGACAGTATTTTGTTAGTTACTAGTGTTGGGTTGTCGGAAATATGTCGATGTATCGATATCGATTCGTCTTGTCATCTTTCTACCCTTGTATCGACTTATTTTGGGTTGGCGAAGCACGTGTTCTTGACCCATTCTCTACTGTCAACAGTTGCGAATTTTTTAATTTTTGTCTGTCTACCTGTTTGTTTCGGTAAATCTCTGAAATGGTTGGAGTGATTTTGGCGAGACTTTCACTGGTAGATAGCTAATGTTATAAAGAGTAATTTCGGTATTACTTAAAAAAAAAAGAATTAGGGTTCCGCACAAAAAAGGAACTTCATGAAATTATGACAAAATAGCATTGTGCTGTTTTACGAGTATAACGCGGACGAAGTCGCGGACATAGGGGAGGCCTACGTCTAAGTGTTGCCACAATGACCGGTCCTGTGCGTCTCGCATCCATCGGATTCCCGCGACCCTCACCAGGTCATCGGTCCACCTTGTGGGAGGCCTTCCACTTTTTTTTTGTGTTTGTATAATTAACTGCCATTATTCATTTACCATCAGGTGCGGCGTGAGCCGATCAATAATAATAATAAAAAACCAACGCAGCGTCTTCTAGCAATGGAAAGGGTTATGCTCGGAGTTTCCTTGCGTGATCTAATCAGAAATGAAGACATTCGTAACATAGCCTGAAAAATGTTAAATATTACTACAATTTAAAATTATTATAATAGGTACCCATGTGTTCCACTAATAAACTTAAAATAAAAAAATAATTGAGAAATTTAAAAATTACAAGCTTAAATACGATTTAGGTACCTGCATTATTTTTCGTCGCAATTACTTGTCGAATGCAATATCGATATTTTTTGACATCTCAGTACATCCCTAGCATTTTGTTGTTAAAGATTAATACTATCGTACAACACGCGTACTTTATTACGTCTCTTCCAGATTTAGAAAAAGTGCAGCTTTGTTTAGACGTCGCTAACGTTGTCTCTTTCACTCATATTTGTATAATATATATCTATCCCTTTCTTAAGCTCAATGTCCATGCCCTAATCGTAAAAACAAGATAAAACTTTGTTTGAAATTGGGTACTCATGATCGATTGGAATACCCTGTCGGAGCTTATTATCGGTTCTTAGTAACTATAACCTAAAGGTCTTTAAGTCAAGAGTGAATAGGTTACTTCTAGGCAAGCGTGCTCCATCGTCGACCACATCATCGCTTACCATTAGTTGAGATAGTGGTCAAACGATAGCATAGCAATACTCTTCTTGGACAGAGCACCGCCGTGTCCTCGTGGGGAAGATCGGCGGCAACGATCTCTCGCTCCGGGCCTTGGTACAAGCCATGGTCCGAAGCGAGGAGGAGTGGCAGGCGGTCGCCTCCTTCTGCGAAGCAGTAATGCTAGCAAAAGAGGAGGCCGCACGTGCACGCGCGATGGAGCAGCGTTCACACCCCCGCCGCCGGGATCCCGATCCCGATTTCCGGCCCTTGCGAGCAATGGGTAGCTCGCTGTCCATTGCTCACCGTCTTTTGAGACGAGAGAAAGATTTTTTTGTGACGTACCTAACTTGTGCTATAAGACCTTGCTTCATGCCAAATTTCAGGATTCTAGGTCAACGGGAAGTACCCTATAAATTTTGATTCTCTTGAGATTCGATATATATTTTTTGCGACATAAACGGCCGTATCTTTTTTTTCGTTAACTCAGAAGTTTGATTTTTTCACAGCTTCAAGGGACCGCAGATCTGAGTATATGGTTTTAATTTTCAACTTCATAGCTCCACGCGTTTCCAAGATAAAGGGTCTTGACAGAAAGACAGACAGAAGGACAACATAGTGATCCTATAAGGGTACGGAAACCTAAAAATTAGGAATCAATTTGCAAACCATTAAAACAGCCACTTTTTTTTTCGAGTACGAAAATCATCTAATGGCATCCCTCACTCTTGGGCGGTGCGCGAGTTAGTGTCAGACTTTTACTGACTAAAAACCCACTCCTGTTCCTTCTTTGCTATTTTTCCAGGGTCCCGGGGATAGAGTTAGCAAGAAGTAGCTTAGAGCCGGAAGCAATGGAAGGAATTAATGGTGGACGCTTTTGCCCAGCAGTGAGACAGTTTAGGCTAGATATAATAATAATAAATAAAGTACCTGACTGGGTTTTTTTTTTTTTTTTCTCGGTGGGAAAATCATCTTATGACATCCCCCGCCCTTGGGCGGGGCGGGAGATAGTGTCAGACTTTTACTGACTAAAAACCCACTCCTGTTCCTTCGTTGCCTTTCGTACCAGGGCCGAGTCTTCCTTTCAGAATCAGACCCTTGGCCCCAGTAGGCTTCGACCCTGCTAGGCCCCTACAGTTGCTGACATCTCCTTGAGGCGCGCGTGGAACAGCACGCGCCGTCGACGACTTGGGCTCGGTCCGGACGGTTACCGGACGGTCGGACGGCGAGCCACCCATTGCTCGCCGTCCGCAAGCCTGCGCCTACGATGGCCGGAAATCGGGATCGGAATCCCGGCGGCGATTGGGGCGTGAGGACCGTTGCCTCACGCGATCGGCCGCCTCCTTTGCTAGCATTACTGCTTCGCAGAAGGAGGCAACCGCCTGCCACTCCTCCTCGCTCCGGACCATGGCCTGTACCAAAGCCCGGCGCGAGAGATCGCCGCCGCCGATCGCCCCCACGAGGACACGGCGTTGCTCTGCCCAAGCGGGACAAACCTCCACCGTGTGCTCCACCGTGTCCTCCGGGTGGTCCGCACAATGGTGACACCCGGGCGTTTCTTCCGCACGAATCCGGTGCAGGAACCTCCCGAACTTACCATGTCCGGTGAGGACCTGCGTCATGCGGAAGGTAAGGACGCCGTGTTGCCTTTCCAGCCACTCCTCAAAGAGGGGAATTACCGCCATAATTATGGCGTGCCCAGCACTGGGTTGCGATAGTCGCTGTCGCCATTCCACCATGAGACCTCGCCGGAGCTCTGTCCGCCATGCCGCAACTTGTCGTGGCAGCGGAGTTTCGCCCCGACGTTGCATCTCCACGCGCAGATCGTGCATGCGTGCAAGGCCTGTTGCCACCAGGTCCCATGGTGGCTGGCCAGCAAGGAGGCTCGCCGCTTCGCGGGAAACCGTGCGGTATCCCCGCACCATCCGTATGGCCATGACCCTCTGGCACGCGTTCAGCTGGGCCGCCGGTCGCTTTCGCAGTGACGGCGCCCACACCGGCGCCCCATAAAGGGCCATGGACTGGACGATGCCTGCGTAGAGCCTCCGGCAGGAGGCGTCTGGACCCCCGAGGTTGGGCAGGAGCCGCTTGAGGGCAGCCCCATTCCGATTCAGTTTGGGAGCCAGACGTCGGAAGTGCTCCTCGAAATTCCACCGGCTGTCGAGGACGAGTCCCAGGTACTTCATCGTCGACCCGACGCCGATGTGAACTCCTCCTACCGTTAATTGGGAGCGCCGAGGCGGCGCGCTCCGAGGGCCGTGAAAACACATGGCCTCAGACTTTTGCAGCGCCACCTCGAGTCCCAACTGCTGGATCCTATCAACGACCATCGCAACCCCGCGTGTCGCTAATTCGACCGCCGCCTGGTACGAGTCTCCCTGAGCCAGGACCAGCGTGTCGTCTGCGTAGCAGACCACGCTGACCCCGTCAGGGAGGTCGCCGCGCAGCACGTAGTCGTAGCCGATGTTCCACAAGGGCGGTCCTAGTACCGATCCCTGCGGAACACCGCACGACATCTCTCGCCGTTTCCACTCTCCCTGGTGACCAGGGTAGATGATGTACCTGTCCGAAAGGTAGGCCTCGATCACACGACAGAGGTAGTCGGGCACCCGGTGATACCGGAGTGCCCTCCTAATGCTACTCCAGGGCAGGGAGTTGAAGGCGTTAGCGATGTCCAATGACACCGCCACGACACACCTGCCCTGGGACACCGCATCCCCCGTCGTGAGAGCTCGCACGCGCATGATGGCGTCCACCGTGGAGCGCCTCCTGCGAAAGCCGAACTGGCCGTCCGCCAGATCCGGCCCCACCCGTGTTAGGTGCGCGACGAGGCGGTCTGCAATTACTCTTTCAAAGAGCTTGCCCACCTCGTCGAGCAGCACAATGGGCCGGTACGCGGACGGAGAGTCCGCAGGGCGCCCCGGCTTCGCGATAAGGACCAGTTTCCCCGTCTTCCAGCGAAGTGGGAACTGGCCCCTCTCCATGCATGCGCTGAAGAGCCCTCTTAATCGAGACCCGAGAGCCTCCATGGCCAGGACCCAGGCTTTCCCAGGCAAGCCGTCGGGTCCTGGGGCGGTATTCTTGGCACTCAGCCTTCGTACCGCCACACTCATCTCTGCCTCGGTCACCTCTGGAGCATTGTCGTCGTCGTCGCCATCGTGATCCGCGTTAGACACCGCTGGTGGCGGAGCCATGAGCGGGGGAGAGTGTTCCCCTCGCGCAGGGAACAGGGTGCTCACCACACCCTCCACAATCTGGGGCCGGAGACTCTGCGTGAGTGGGGGAGCCCAGGGGCGGAGTTTTTCCCGCACCACCTTGTAGGGGCGTCCCCACGGGTCTCCGTTCAGAGTCCCCAGCCACACGTTGCGGGCCTCCAACTTGGCCCGCTTTATTTCCGCTCGGAGGGTGCGCTTTGCCACTCTGTATCCCTCGTACAGCTCCGCCTCTCTGGCCTCCGCATCCGACGGGCGGATGCGGCGACTGCGGTGTCTGGCGTACCGGCGCCGCGCGGCATTGCATGCATTGCGCAGTACCGCAATCTCCGGCGACCACCAATACACCTGGCGCCGGGCACGTCCTGGCCGAACTCGGGGCATTGCCACGTCGCAAATTTGTGACATGGCCTCCCGGAACCATTCTGCCTCGACGTCAATGTCGACAGGCCTGTTCGGTGCTTGCACCCAGGCCTGTACCATCGCGGCTTCCAGGAGGAGCTCCCGGTCCAGCTGCTTCAGCGCCCAACGCGGACCACACGGGGTCTGTTGGACCGGCGCGTTTGAGGTCTGGGTGGAGATGTCAAACCGAATGTACTGGTGGTCTGAGTACGTCTCCACCCCCTCCATGACGCGCCAGTCGACGACACGCGGTGACAGAGCAGGGCTGGCAAACGATATGTCCACCACTGACTCGCCCTGCATCCGCACACACGTGGGGACAGAACCCCGGTTTAGGACGACCAGGCCTGTTTCCAGGGCCCAGTCCTCTACCATCCGACCCCGCTGGTTCGTGAACCGAGAACCCCAAGCCAGGTTCTTGGCATTGAAGTCCCCGCAAACGACCAGTGGGAGGGAACCAAACCTAGCGACGACGGCATTCAGCTCCATAAGGGAGATGTGGAGATCGGCCAGAGTTCTGTTCGGGGACAGGTAGACGCCTACCACGGCAATGTCCCCGAACCGTGCTGCCACGCAACCCCGCCCCCTCGTGACGGCCTCGAGGGACGGAGTACCAGCAGCGGCCGACGAAATTAGGGTCACCGAGCCGTTCAGGTCCTGAACCCAGTCTCCCCTGGGCAGGACATAGTACGGCTCGGAGACCACGGCGATATTGATCGACCACTGCGCCATGCTTTGGAGCAACAGATCCTGAGCGGGGGCGCAGTGGTTGATATTCGCCTGGAGGAGACGTAATGGAGCCGTATTTAACAGTCCATTACAGTCTCCTCCCGAGCCCCATGTGAGGACCCTGCCGCGGTGGTCGCAGCGGTGACAGCGGCGGCAGCCAAAGACGAGGCTGCGGCGGTGAGGACATCGGGGTGGATGGGCCTCCGGACTTTGCCCTTGGCTTTGGCGGGGGGGTCGCAGGACCTGCTCCCAGCCCGGTGGTCGGCCGGCTTGCCTGCCGCCGCACATGAGTAGCAGTGCGGCGTTGCATGGCATTCAACCGCCTTGTGACCGGGCTGACCGCACTGGAAGCAGCGGTCACTGCGGTCCACCTCCGCGGTGCAACAGGCACCCACGTGGTGCCCCACGTGGCAGCGATAGCACCGCAGAGGTCTGGGCTCCAGCAATTTCACCTGCGCGGAAACCCAGCCTACCAGAAGCCGTCGGCCCTCCCCGGTGATGGTCTTGGCCGCCGACACGGGGCAGCTAACCGTCACGGCTCGCATGCTCGTGCTGTCAGCGCGGATGGGGCCCGCCCGAACCTGCTCGGCAGTGCATCCTCCCACCCTGACGATGGCGGCCACCACCTCGTCCACCCTGACGGAGTCGTCCAAGCCCATGATGCGCATATCAATGCACTTGGTGGGCCTGGACACTCGAGCCTCTTCCGCGTCCAAGGACGCCCTGATCCTCTCGGCCAAGGCATCCGCGGCAGGGCCACTGGCCGCACCAGGGACCTCCAGCATTCGGGCCCCAGTTACGGTGCGTCTCATGCGGAAGCCCCCAGAGGCTCCAAGCTCGCCAAGGTGGGGTAACACCGCCTGCTTCGCCTTCGCCATGACGGCGTCATACGTCACGCCCTTCTTTACCGCATCTGGCTGTAGTGTGATAACTACAGCCTCGGAATTCGGGGCGCGAAGTCTAGCCGCCATGGCCCGCTTTTTGCGCTGCAGTCGCCTTGCGCGCTTTTTGTCCGCCCTAGCCGTCCTGCTCGCCTTCTTCTTGGCGCCGACAACCGTCCACCCGGCCTCGTCCGAAGGTTCTGCAGACGGGGGAGGCGGCAGGGGCGGCCCAGCCGTCGCCACGACAGGAGCCCTCGCCGCTTTAGCGGCAGATGCTGCCTCGACCCTCTTGGGAGGAGCAGGCTTCCCCGGCCGCTGCTGCTGCTTGACTGCCGCGGCCCCGCGCCTGGCTTGCCCCGACGGGCCCGCCTTGGGCGCAGCAACCGAGGCCGCTACGGCGGTGGCATACGACGCTGCCTTTCGCTGGCCGGAGGCAGCGAGCGGGGGACGCAGAACAATCCCTTCCAGTACGGACAGCTGCTGCTGCATCCGTAGCTGGAACTGCTCCTGCTGCTGCTGCTGCTGCTGCCTATAGGCAGCCAGCTCCTGCCGCACCAGTATTAGCAGCTGGCTCTCCGACTCTGGCTGGGGCTGGGACTGGGGCTGCTTTTGCTCCTGCCCCTGCATGCGACCCCCTTTTGATGCCTCTTCCTGTGGGCCGACTTTCTGAGCTCCGGTGAGCTCGGCCCGGAGCATCGCAATCCTTCTTTCGAACCGCTTCTCGAAGGAGGCGTCTATAGCATCCAAGATTGAGGCCGCGAACTGGGCGATGCCCCGCTTCTTTGAGGCCTTCTCCCGCTTCCTTGATATGGCCGTTAGGGCTTCGACGACCAGCTCTCCGAGCACCCTGCGCGACTCCTCGGCGGAGTCTTCCCCGGCGTCCGGCACACTACCAGATGGCCCCGGGGAGTCAGCCCTGACGCTGGTCGCTGCGGGGTAGCGACCCTCCGCGGCGAGCCTCTCGGTTCGCTCAGCAGCCTCCTGGGAGGTAAGCCCCCTACCTCTTCCTCCCGCTCGGCTCGCACCCCGACTGCTGGTGGGGATCTTGCGGGCCGACACAAACTCTCCTTCGGAAGACGATCCGTCCCCCGGTTTGCCGCGTTTCCGGTAAAAACGTGAGTTTTCACCGAAAACTACTTCTCCCTCGCATTCGGAGCTCTCTGGGCTCCCCTTCGATGCGGCGTCGGACTCCGACCGCCCATCTTTCTCCCTCCGTTCGTTATTTCTTTTCTGAGTTTTTGGTGTTTCCATTGCTGTTCCCACGAGTAAAAACTTTGTGTACTTGCTCAAAATAGTGGTTCGCACTAGAGACTAATTTAGCTACCCATTAGTCAAGCTAACAACCTCCCTCACGGTGCGCCGCCGCTTGGAGGTTTGGGGTAATTTTTTATAGAGGTTGTCTTCCTCGCGGCCCGGGCTGTTAAGCCAAGACCCTCGACCCCCATCAAAAGTCAGAAACATGACCTTGGACAATTTCTGGGGCTACGAGACTAACGGTGGCAGAAGAAGGAGCAAGTCTTCCTCCTGCCTGCCCGGTGGCAGGGTAAGTGCACGCCGAGCCCGCTCTTACTTCGCCGCTGTGCCCTCTGCTATTGCAGAGGGACACGCGTTGAAGTGTTCCTTCGGACAGAATATTTGCAGGCGGACATCGAGACCCCTTAGGCAAGAGTACCCGAGGGAAGTCGTTAGCCGCCTCCCAGGGTGCACCGTCCCGCAGACTGGCCTTCACTCCGGACGTATCCACAAGGGAACTACAGCCTGCGGGCACTCGTGGAGGTTTTCTGTCGTAGCACCCCCCCCCTACGGTTGCTGACATCTTCTTGAGGCGTGCGTGGAACAGTACGCGCCGTCGGCGACTTGGGCCCGGTCCGGACGGTTACCGGACGTTTGGACGGCGAGGCCACCCATTGCTCGCCGTCCACAATTAAAACAGCCACTAAACTTCACTCAACAATATCCCGCCAAAAAATCTATCAAATACTTATCTACGTTATTCACTTCAAATTTTCAAACTCTATTAAACCCGTTCTGGTTCTTAACAACGATATTATCTATGGCCAATAAAAAAGATATATGACCTACCAACGACACTAGAAAATGAGTTTAAAATAAATAAGGCTACGACCATATTATGCGACTATTTATTGCGACAAACGTGTCGCAATTACAAGCGTCATTAATATTTATCGTCGTATTTAAATAATTGTTTATTTTTTATTAATACATATTATCGTGAGTGTTTATTTTTATGTGTGATGTTATGTGATAATCTATGGTTTGAGGAATCTATTTGGTTTTTGTTCAAACTTGTTTTTAGTAGGCTAATGCTGTCCAATTTGTTTTCCATAAATTGGTAAAAGGTTGTGTATCAAAAACACGTTAGTTTTAATTATGTTTTGGATAGTCAACCTTTGCAAATACAATAATATACGGTTAAATAGTTTTGAGAAATATTAATTTAAGCTCACTTTTTAAGGTTCCGTACACAAAGGGTAGGTTGGGTCCCGCCCAATTACTAAGACTCCGTCGTCTGTCATCAGGCTGCGAGATAGTTAGATAGTTAAAATATTCACAATTAATGTATTTCTATTGCCGCTATAACAAGAAATAAAATGAATATTTAAGGGCCCCCAAACAACAAAGGCTCGTTTTTTGCCACGGACGGTACGGAACCCTTCATGCGCGAATCCCATTCGCACTTGGCTGGTTTTTTTTTTCACTTGATGTTAAGCGATATGTGGTCGACAATGAAGGTCGCTTGAAGTCTTTAAGTCAAGAGTAAAGAGTTCCAGGTTATACCTAGCTATAAGAAATCATTTAATGAATACTACGGCAAAGAATTCCATGCTTTGATTGAACGCAAAATAATCGTGTTTACAAAACGTGTCATTCTCAGGAAGCCTCGTTGTTTATACCGCGTACATCGAAGGACTGGAACAATTTGCCTGCTGCGGTCTTGCCGTCTAATTATAATTTAGGTATTTTCAAAGCTAGAGTGAATAGGCTCTTAATAAACTAGTGCGTCTCACCATCAACGATTGTATCACTGCTTACCATCAGTTGGGATCGCAATCAAGTACTAGTTTATAATTTTATATTATTAAAAAAATTGCTTAATTTTATTAATAATATAACGATTGGTGTGAAAAGGTCCTTACATTATCAGAATATATTTAAGATATTTTTTTTTTAATAATGTTAATAAATACATATAAAAAAACGTGTCTATCCGTGTAATCGTATTACGAAAACCATTAGTTTTTTTGTGCGATTCTTGATTTCTTAAATGGCAATATTTATAGTGTTTGAACGTAATTTTCAATAATTTTTATGTAACTATTTTTATTGATGAAGAATCTTAATGTTTTTATTTAGAAGAATATGTAAAATTATTGTTAGAATTTATAATGTTGTGTTTTAGCTAATTTTTTTGTTATTAGGAATATTAAATTTGATAATTTTTTAAATCATAGCATCTAACCTGCGTAGTGGGTTCCTGCAGAAGGAAAGCGCCTAAAAAGAGGTGGTGGGATGATCTGGACATATGCCGCGAGGACTGGTTTGTGACAGCGCAGGGGAATAAAGTCTGGAAGGTTTTTTTTAGGTGGGAAATCATCTAATGATATCTCTCGCCCTTGGGCGAAGCGGGAGGGCGTGTCAGACTTTTACTGACTAAAACCCACTCCTTCATTCCTTGCGTTCCACGGCCCCGGGGGTTCATTTTCACTTAACCCATGGCCCCAGTAGGCTTCGACCCTGCTGGGCCCTTACGATTTGCTGACATCTCCTTGAGTATGCGCCGTCGACGACTTGGGCTCAGTTCGGACAGTTGAGGCCTTTGCCCAGTAGTGGGACAGTAAGGGCTAGGAAAAAAACACCCAACCAAATCTTGGTTGGGCCGACATAGCCTGAAGAATCGCCAAACTTAAGTGGCAGTGGGCAGGGGACATTGCTAGCAGAACAGATGGTTGATGAAACCGAAAGGTTCTAGACTGGGGACCGCGAAGGCCTCTCCCAAGGTGGACCGATGACCTGGTGAGGGTCGTGGGAATACGATGGATGCGAGACGAACAGTACCGTTCTTTGTGGCGATACTTGGGGGAGGCCTATATCCAACAGTGGACGTCTTTCGGCTGAAATGATGATGATGTGAATCGGGTAGACAAACCACATTACGCCCGCGTGATGATTCGGAGGACGCCCGAGTCCCAGGAGGGGGGCCATTATGGTCTGATTATGCTATTGATAAGCAACGCACAGATATTATCGTAAATAGCGGAATTTATATCGAATCTAACTTAATTTATATTGATTTATTTAAAACCACAGAGGAAATAATAAAATGCTTATAAATTGACAAATTCGTGGTGAACCGTCAAATTTATTGCTAGTGATGGGAAAGACGCTGGTAAGTTAAGTCCGAGGCTAAATGTGATTACGAAGACGCCGAAAAGTGAAATCAGGGCCCGAATTTCATTGCAAAGGCTTTTCCCAAGTATTTAATACACTAGCTATACGTATAACGTAACCCGGGGTTTCAGCCGCGTCTTTGGCAACTGCTCCATCCTCGTGGGTCGTAGCGTCTTACTCGATAAATGGGCTATCAACACTAATAGAATTTTCAAATTTGCTGGTGCAAATTGGAAAGCTGGGGCACTTGCCCTATTTTTTATTATGGATAAGCTCGCGTTTGACCACCATCTCACCTGATGGTAAGCGATGATGTGGTTTACGATGGAGCACGCTGGCCAAGAAGCAGTCTATTCACTCTTAACTTAAAGACCCCTAAGTTATAGCTATCAGGAAATACAGACTCCGGCAGTGAATTCCACTCCTTAGCTGTACGCATAATGAATGTGTTCCCAAAACGCTTTGTACGCATGGATGGGATGGCCACCATGATACAATGTCCCATCTCTATTCACGCGAGGTCAAGAACAAGTTTCAAAAGTCGTGGAATTAATATTAAAATACGATCATTCGTATTACTGTTTTACTTTTAGACCTAAAATTACTAAAAACTTGTATTATTATAAAATAAACATTCTATGTGGTTTAGAAATGACTTATTTAAGTATCAAAAGTATCAATATCGCGATAATAATAAGATTTTTGTGTATAATTATGTCGCAGCCCTAAGATAATGATAATGTTTTTTTTTTTTTAATTCATATAAACCAGTGCTTGACTGCGATCCCACCTGATGGTAAGCAGCGATGCAATCATTGATGGTGAGGCGCACTAGTTTATTAAGAGCCTATTCACTCTAGCAATGAAGACACCTAAATTATAGTTGGACGGGAAGACCGCAGCAGGCAATTTGTATTAAGTGATATGTGTTATTTTATTTATTTTTATTTTTAATAATTTTTATTTTATCTGTCAAAACGTCTAGTTGACACTTCGCGTGACCCAAGGGCTGGCTTTTACCTCGGACAGAGGATAAGCATTGCCATACAGCGTGGCAATGCGGCCAGTCTTTTGGGCACATTACCAGTCGACAGCGATGTGGAAGAGTTTTTTGACGCCATATTTTAGTTTTAGTTAGTTGTAATTAGATTTGGGTTTTTATTATTATTTATTTTATTTTATTGTAATTATAGTTAGTATTTTTAAATGTATATAGATTATGTTCTGATGATTTAAATTATTTTTAATATTACATTGTAATATAATAATGAATCTCTGCACGTGTTGGTTTCGACTGTAAGTGCAGAGAGTACCTGTCATAAAATAAATATCGACTGGTTACCCATCCTTCAGCGTAGAGCCTTGACCACGCTGTTTTCTTTTCTGGATAAACCTTCTTCTCCTTCCTATTTGACTTCTCAAATTCAATTTCTTTGCTCTTGTCATAATAAAAATCTCCCATCTACCAATAATCGTCTTCTACGATGTCCCACACATCGCTCTGAGTTTATCCAGTCCTCCTTCTTTGTCCAGGCGATCTCTCTTTAGAATGCGCTCCCTCTGAACATCAGGATGGCGTCCAGTCGGTTCACTTTTAAGGTGATGGCACGTGAACACATTCGCAGGAAGTTGGTGTAATCATCACAGCGTTGATTTGTTGGATTCGTTTTTCATAATAACATTTTTAATTTGTATGTATGTATCTAAGTATATATTTATTTTTGTATTTCTAATCTAGTTTACCTTTACGTTGCACTCACCATGTTATATTTCTGCACCACCCTAAGGTCGACTGGAAGAAAATGCCTAAGGCATTAAGTCCGGCTTTGTACAGTGTTTCTTAATAGTGCATAAAGTTTTAATAAATAAATAAATAAATATCGTATATCCTTAGGGGCCGGGCAGTAGGGCCAAAGTTTGTATGTAAGAATGTTTTTTTTTTAGGTGGGAAATCATCCAATGACTTCTCTCGCTCTTGGACGGAGCGAGAGGGCGTGTCAGACTCTGTCTAAAACCCACTCCTGTTCCATCTTTGCCTTCGTTCCAGGGCCTCGGGGTACACTTTCACACAACCCATGGTCCCAGTAGGCTCGCGTGGAACACCATGCGCCGTCAACGACTCGAACTCGGTGCGGACGGTTACCGAACGGCCGGACAGCGAGCTACCTATTGCTCGCCGTCCGCAATGGATGTAAGGATGACATATGGATGTTTGTTACTCTTTCACGCAAAAACTACTGAATGGATTTTGATGAAACTTGGCACACGGATAGGCCATGTCCTGGATTAGCAAATAGCATACTTTTTATTTTGGGAATATGTTCCCATATCACGTGAGCGAAACCACTGACAGCCGCTAGTTTACTAATAAAACTACAAAAATATGAGCCAAGTTTTGAAGGCAGTTCATGACCGGTATCCCAGGTCACTTCCATGTCAAAAAACTCCTTCAATAAAAAGGTAATAATTGAACATCGTTTTTATTCGAAATTCCATCACTGGAGCGTGCTAATGTGACATGATCGAAAAGCTGCGTTCAAAAGTCATAGACGCACGATCTGAAGATTTTCGTGACCCTACATTTTAAGGTCTATAAGGTCAAAAGTCACGACTGTGTCATTGTAAGCGTGATCGAGTCACTGTAATTGATTTATTTCGAAAAGTTCAGAAAAAAAAAATGTGAAGGAATTTTAAAGAGTGGAAGTTCAAAGGAATGTGTCCTGAGAGCTACAACCTTGAAGTCTTTGAGTCAAGAGTGAATAGGTTACTTCTAGGCAAGCGTCCTCCATCGTCGGACACATCATCGCTTACCATCAGGTGAGATGTGGTCAAAAGCGAGTCTATCAATAACAGATTTTTTTTTTAAAGTATGTAAATAAATTTGCATTGTTAAAAAAATGCCTCAAAAGCTATACAAGTTTGGATCAAATACGGATAAATCAGGGCCTGAATAGAGTGGATGTGCAAAACTCAAAGTTAAGGAGGCTGCTTTGAGCTAACCTCCCCTACAACTCATAAGCCAAGGCCGTTATGCTAGCAAAGGAGGAGGCCGCACGTGCACGAGCGAGGCAATGGCCCTCGCGCCCCAGCCACCGGGATTCCGATCCCGATTTGCGGCCACCGTAGGCGCGGGCTTGCGGACAGCGAGCAATGGGTAGCTCGCCGTCCGTCTGTCCGGTAACCGTCCGGACCGAGCCCAAGTCGTCGACGGTGCGTAGTGTTTCACGCGCGCCTCAAGGAGATGTCAGCAACCATAGGGGCCCAGCAGGGTCGAAGCCTACTGAGGCTAAGGGTCTGCTTCTGAAAGGAAGACTCGGCCCTGGTATGAAAGGCAACGAAGGAAGCAAAAGAGCGGGGGAAGTCATTGAATGATTTTCATACCAAAAAAAAAACTGGGGCCGTTAACTTAGTGGCCCATTGCTACAAATACAGGTTTGATGTTAATAAGTAAACTTATCATACAAATTAACTTATACCCAATAAGACCCCAGACTGACCCCAAAAGGAGTGGTTTAGAAACACCTACACACATCAATAAAATTAAAAGATTTGTTCAAACAAATCGATGTCACGATAACATCTTGGGCATTACAAACCAGTAATTATAATGTTTTCATAACATCTAAGTTTACAACATTCTTCTTGAGATTTTATTAAGATTATTACCAGTATTAAGATATTTGAATTCGAACCCGAAGTATTTATTTTAATTAAACAATTTGTTATAACATTTTGCATGCGTTTTGGAGGTGCAGTTTGTGCAGGATCATTTATTCGTTACAGCAGTTAATGTCGCAAAAAACATATATTTCGACACTCTCGAGGAAATCAAAATTCATAGGGTACTTCCCGTTGACCTAGAATCCTGAAATTTGGCATGAAGCAAGTTCTTATAGCACAAGTATAGGTATGAATTTAAAAACTGTAAATTTGTTGTTATGTCACAAAAAAAAAACTTTTTTTGCGATT
The DNA here is from genome assembly GCA_905147345.3 of Mythimna impura. Classification (NCBI taxonomy): domain Eukaryota; kingdom Metazoa; phylum Arthropoda; class Insecta; order Lepidoptera; family Noctuidae; genus Mythimna; species Mythimna impura. Next base: position 2,847,757 of record LR990368.1, on the reverse strand, counting down.
CGGCAAAATCTTCGAAACTCAATTCGGGAATTGAACTGTTTTCATAAGTAAGTTTGTACGGAACCCTCAGTGCGCGAGTCCGACTCGCACTTGCCCGGTTTTTTTTTTAAGTGGGATTTCTCTCGCTCTAGGGTGAGACGGGCTTCAGACTTATACTGACTGTGGTAAGCTTCGGCCGTACTGGGCTATTATCTCTCGGATAGGTCTTTGAGGCGCGCGTGGAACACTACGCGCCGTCGACGACTCGGTCTTGGTCCGGACGGTTACCGGACGGCCGGACGATGAGCTACCCATTGCTCGCCGTCCGCAAGCCCATGCGTACGGTGGCTGGAAATCGGTTCGGGATCCCAGCGGCTGGGGCGTGAGGACGTCCGTTCCCCCACGCGTGCCTTTTTTCTTTCTTACTTACTTTCTTTTATTCCTTCTTTCTTTTAACACAAAGCTAGATCATGACCTTGATTACGACACAAGATTTTTGATCGTGAACGCAAGCAAAAGCCCCTACCCTATAAATTCAAGAAACCAATATCAGATACGATTATAAACAGACTGGTTTCACGATTCGCCTACGACAGCTTATAGATCAGGCATATTTTGAAAGTCTAGACGCGGTGAGGTAACAGTGTGCCTAGATTCCGACTGCATTACTCACTGGAACAATGGTTGCACAATAGATTTGACTAATCACTCTCACCCGGCTTTTATATTGAGAAATAAGATCAAAGACTTTTCAATCTAGTTATATTCTAGAATTGGGTACTAGGTACTGATGCAACGGAAGCGGACACGGAAACAGATGTCAAAAGTAAATCTTTGCGGATGCGGAAGCAGAAACGGAAGCGGAAGTGTTAATACTATGAAGAAAAAGCACAATTTTATTTTTTAAAAACAACGGAAGGTTTACGTCGTAATCACGTCACGAGGCGCGGTGATGCGCAGAATGAATCAAAAAAAATGTAATAATAAAGAAACTCGTTGCGACACGTTTGTGTACCGCCCGGTCCCCCCTCTCGCGCTTCTTCCGATGTGTCCAATCGTCCACGCGCCCCCCACCTTCGCGATTCTCGCTGTATTCTTCCGTTTAGAGTTCTGTTATAAATTTTGCGGAAGCAAAAGCGGAAACGGAAGTGGAAAAATTTGCGGAACTTCTGCAGAAGCGGAAGCGGAGGCAGAGTTCTGTTACAACACTAGTACTAGGACCTTCCTGGTTGATCTATCGTCAACGTGAGCATGGTTCAAAAGCTTGTTATTTCGTCCAACACAATGTTTGATGAAAAGGCAATACGAAAAAAATAGAGATAACACCTGAACACTCCGTTGACATTCAGTAACATCTGTCACTCACTCGAATATTTCACAAAATTTGTTCCAGGGAAAAACGGTGTTTTTTTTTTAAAATCCTTATAAGTTTTTGTTTAAAATTTTCGTTTATTCAGAACCTCGATTAATGCAAGAATTCTATAGATATATAATTTCTTTACTTTTTTAATTTATGAGTAGGTACATTCAAGCGAAAGTTGCAGAATTACTTTCTACACCCTTTCAAAAGGAGCCCGTTCACCTTGGCTCCTGCTTTTCGGAATGTATCCCTGGAGTACACCGACCGCCTTCAGCTCTTGGGAGTTGAAATTTCCTCAGACCTCAATTTTGGGCAGTTCATTGAGTCTAAAGCCAAGGTAGCTGCTAGAAAACTAGGCGTTCTTGCAAAGGTCCGACGGTACTTCCCACCGGGACAGCTTCCAATGTTATACAAAGCACAGGTCCGATCGTGTGTGGAGTACTGCAGTCACATATGGGCTGGTGCTGCAAAATGCCATCTAGCAGCTTTGGACTCAGTGGAAAGGCGTGCGAAGAGGCTAATTGGGGATCCAGATTTGGTTAAGTCCAATCTACAAAGCCTCGAGCATAGGCGCAGGGTAGCCAGCCTATCGGTATTTTACAGGTTGCATTTTGGAGAGTGTGCGCGGGAATTGCATGACTTGATTCCGCCATCTCCTTTCTACCATCGGACAACCCGACGTACGGCGAGTATCCACCCTTACGTTGTTGAAACTTCAACGGCCCGGACTAAGCGTTTCGCTTCGTCGTTTATACCGCGTACATCGAAGGACTGGAACAATTTGCCTGCTGCGATCTTCCCGTCCAACTATAATTTAGGTGTCTTCAAGGCTAGAGTGAATAGGCTCTTGATAAACTAGTGCGCCTCACCATCAATGATTGCATCACTGCTTACCATCAGGTGGGATCGCAGTCAAGCGCTGGTTTATATCAATAAAAAAAAAATAAAAAAAAAAATAGCAGAATCATCTCAAAACTCCTTTACTGTGTATTTATATAATTATATGTATGTATGTATAGGTATATAATATTCTATTAAATATTTAGGTATGTTTAGTTTTAGCTTTATAATTATAATTTTGTAATACTTGTGGTCCAAATAATATATTCGTTTTTTTTTTTTATGCTTCTGCCATATTGTCTCTCCACTAATGCCTTAGACATTCTCTACCAGTGAACCTAGGGTAGGTTGACTAGACTGCCGTGACCTGCAGAGGCGGATCGTGAAATTGTTGGGCTCTGGGCTAAAACTACTTGGGGGCCTTCAACTGATCATGAGGTACTATAGCTAACTTAAAACTCTTTAAATATACTTCGTATTTTGTTTTTTTTTTTTAAGAGATTGTCCTGTGCGATAAGATCGCCGATTGTACACTTAGTTTTTGTAAATGTTTATCCTGTCCACATTATGAGGTGAACAATAAAGTATACAGGGTGTTTGGTGCATCGTGTGCCAAATTGAAATGGTCATCATCTGCTATCCTTTCAGACCTAAACACTTCTCATGTCCTGTAGATTTTTTGTTGTCGCCTTTTTATTGTTTCATAAAAATAAGACCAAATTTTTTCATTCAAATACATATTTAAAAAAATATATAAGACGTAGGACTCTGAATTTTAATTTTATTTAGATGTGTATTGTATTTGAGTACTTTTAAATTAAAAATTAGTGACATTAGCTATCTAGTTTTTTTTTAATTTACTCGCAAAATTTTGGACTTAAATTAAAGCTCGTTTATACGTATTTATACATTAAAGATCGTATATTAGTAGATACTCTACTTGTTTAAAAAAAAAGTTTTGTCAAATAGATAAACCCGTATTTGTGGATTGTTTTTAATGAGGACTGGGGGCCCCTTATATTCCTGGGGCCCTGGGCTGCAGCCCATTTAGCCATTAAGTAGATCCGTCCATGGTGACCTGTGTTGTACTTAGTGTCGGTGGTGTCCAACATGTGACCTTTTTTAAATATTTTGGGGAAAAAATATAACATGGTGTAAAAATTATTGGAATCGATTCAGTTACTGATTCTGAACAAACTATATTCAGGTTTCGCATAAACTAAAACTATTGTTGTATAATACAGAAGATGTATAAGGATAGTAAATATAGGTATTCTATCTTCTCAAGTTTAGCTACTTAAACAGATGCTGTTCAAGATCCATATTTTACAGATCCTTACAAAGATTGTCTTATAATAACTATTCCTTTTAAGCCAGGAATTGTTTAGAATCAAAAGGTAAGGACCCCCCGTGATTTGCCCTGCGTGTCTGATCTATAACTTACTAGTTGCGTCCCGTGGCTTCGCTTACATGTAATATAAATAATTTAATAAGATTAAAAACTTGACGTGTTCTTTTTCAGAAAACAATTTCATCAAAAGTACTTGCTCACTTAAATTGTTTTTTTACGAGTTTTAAACTTTGTTATACCGACCCCGATTACCAGCCACGGTAGAAGCGGGCTTGCGGACGCCGAGCAATGGGTAGGTCACCGTCCGGCAATCGACCGGACCGAGCCTAAGTCGTCGACAGCGCGTAGCGATCCACGCGCTCCTCAAAGAGATGTCAGCAAACCGTAGGGGTCCAGCAAGGCCGATGCCTGCTAGCTAGGACTGTGGGGATTTTCTGAAAAGGAAACCCGTAGTCCTAGAACACAAGGGCAACTGAAGGACACAGCTGTGGTTTTCAAGCGCCTATTACACCACTCGATATTCAGAGTGTCTTAGTCTATGTAGCGTCACACAAGAAAAAGAGCTACTTACGCCAATGTCGTGTAACATAGACTAAGACTGTCTGAATATCGAGTGGTGTAATAGGCGCTATAGCCAGTAAAAGTCTGACTCACCCTCTCGCTCCGCCCGGAGCATGAGAAATCATTGATGATTTCCCACCTTGAAAAAAAAGTTCATATCATAAACATTTTGCCTGCTGCGGTCTTCCCGTCCAACTATAATAAACTAGTGCACCTCACCATCAATGATTGCATCACTGCTTACCATCAGGTGGGATCGCAGTCAAGCACTGGTTTATATCAATTTAAAAAAAAAACTTTGCAAACTTAATATGTACTTTTGTTTAGAAATCTTACAAATGAATTTTAAAATAATTATCCCTAACCAAATCACAGTGTTATCGAACTTCCGAAACAGCTTGACCGATTTTCGTGTATTTTTTTGTGTATATTAGGTAGTTAGGTAGGAAAATCATCTAATGGCATCCCCCGTTCTTGGGCGGAGCGCGAGGGCGTGTCAGACTTTTACTAACTAAAAACCCACTCCTGTCCCTTCTTTGCTATTTCTCTTTCGCATCACCCATGGCCCCAGTAGGCTTCGACCCTACTGGGCCCAACGGTTGCTGTCATCTATATTCGGTAGGACTGAGAATAGGTCGTAGACTATTTTTATCACCATTTCAGCAGAAAGATTGGACATAGACCTCCCTCAAGCGTCGCCACAACGACCGATTCTTTGCATCTCGCATCCATCAGGTTCTCACGACTCTCACCAGGTCATCAGTCCACCTTGTGGGAGGCCTTCCAACACTGCGTTTTTCCGGTACGTGGTCGCCACAACCTTTCGTCCCCATCGACCATCTGTTCTGCGTTTAATCTGTCCTGCCCATTGCCACATAAGTTCGGCGATCAGATAAGGGTGGCCCAAAATAATTTATGTTCCAAAAAAACATTTGCTAAGTCAGCTAGTAGGCATACTACTGGGGCCATGGGTGATGCGAAAGTGACCCCTGGGGCCCTGAAAAAAATGGCAAAGAAGGAACAGGAGTGGGGTTTTAGTCATTAAAAGTCTGACACTATCTCACGCTCCGCCCAAGAGCGGGGGATGTCATTAGATGATTTTCCCACCCGAAAAAAAAAAACGCTTTTATGCATATAATTTGCACCCGAATATACTATGGTCGGGTCGGCGTGTTTCTTTCTTTTCTTTCAATATTTATAGCATAGCATAATCAGCCTTTTAATGTTCCCACTGCTGGGACTCAGGCCTCCTCTCTAGGAGAGGGAATGGGCCGTAATCCACGACGCGGGCCCAGTGCGGGTTGGTGGATGTCACATGTCTAGTATAGTTATATGTTATGTGTACATTTATTTACTGTTATTGATATATATGTATGTATTATATGATTTAATTTAGATAATATAGTCATTTAATTCTTCTCTATATTATTTATGCACACTGTGTCTACATCTCTCATCCAACTCTCCTGTCGCAGTTCTGCTGGAAGAATTTTCGTTAGAAATAAGCAGGACCTTTGTACTCTTTTATCTGTATTTGTTCTTTTCGATTTTAAGTGTTTGTGTGTACATAAATAAATAAATGTCTTCGAATTTTTGGTTCTAGGACAATATTTAGCATTTTGTTTAATATTTATAATTTTTTGTAATCAAAAATCGTCAAAGACACAGCTAACTTATTGACGAAACTCCAAAAGTATTTTAGAATTCCAAAGCTAAAAAAATTCTCATGGCATCGTCAATTCTTTTGGCTTCAAAAAAAATATACTTCCGGGCTCTCGGCCTATAGAAATGCTAATTTCGAATATTATGTATGTATCTAACAAATCTTTTCTCAAAACACTATTATCTTTAAAGTGAAATATATGTCGTTTATCGTCTTAACTTATGGGTAAAGAATTTCATTGAGCAAAATATGTCACCGAATCTCTTATAGATAAACTAGTGTTTATTATTTTTATTTAATTTTTAACTCTTTGAGAGCCTATATCCTTACACCAAATGCAACAAAATAAAGTATTTGGACCTACTGCATCCTGATTAGATTACGAACGAAGCCTCCGCTATCCTCCGTTACCTCTTCGTGTTAAACCTAACACGAAGAGGTAACGGGAGCTTCGTTCGCGTAGGAAGATGATGACGAGGCAAATGTAACAAGAAAAGAACATACCCTGGCATAAAAAGTATTTTATATGCTATTCCAGAACACTGTCTACCCGTGTGCTAAATTTCATTCAAATCCATTCATCCGTTCGAGCGTTTAGGAGTAACAAACACACACAACACACATAAAAACTTTCGTCTTTACAATATTAGTCATAATTATCTTCCTGCCCTTGATCAATATTACTTGGGGTCGGCTCATACGTTTTTAGGGTTCCGTACCTCAAAAGGAAACAACGCAGGACCCTTATAGGATCACTTTGTTGTCTGTCTGTCTGTCAAGACCCTTTATCTCGGGAACGCGTAGAGGTATCGAGTTGAAATTAAAACCGTGTACTCAGGTCTGCGGACCCTTGAAGCTGAAAATCAAATTTCTGAGTTTACGAATAAAAAAGATACGGCCGTTTATGTCGGATAAAACGTGTATTTCGACACTCTCAATCTCAAGGGAATCAAAATTCATAGGGCACTTCCCGTTGACCTAGAATCCTGAAATTTGGCATAAAGCAAGGTCTCATAGCACAAATATAGGAAAACATCAGAAAACTGTAAATTTTTAGTTACGTCACAAAAAAAAAACTTTCTTGCGATTCGGAAAAATCTTCTCACTTTTCTCGCTCGTGGGCGGTGCCCTTTCGGCATGTCAGATTTTTACTGACTAAAACCCACTCCTGTTCCTTCTTTGCCATCGTTCCAGGGCCCCGGGGTAAACTTTCGCACAACCCATGACCTCATTCTCAAGGAAGATGAACTTCTCATGGTGGTTGATGGCAATTGGCTCAATATGACATGAGAATCAAAGAATCAAACCATTTATTCCAAAAAAACCATTTACAGGCACTTTGAATCAGGCAGTCAGAAAAATGATGCTAATTCCACATTCCAAAGCGTAGATTTATATGAAGAAGAATATGCAAGAAGCTCCATGGACACTCTTTTCAATCATGTTATGTATGCGTTCCAAATAAGAATAGGATCGATTGCCAGGTAGTGACGTCACGTCATACTGTCAAAGAATTATTATGGTGAGCAAAACAAGAATTTATTAAAATTTAATTTATTTACGAACTGTGAACGAAAATAGTTTAATCAGAATCCAGTTCTTCAATTTTGCCCAATTTCTTGCGATTTGACAGTATGACGTGACGTCACAACATGGCAATCGATCCTATTCTTATTTGGAACGCATTGTATTATAAATATCTCGGTTACAATCACGGGACTTCGACATACTTAGACATATTACAAGCTTCAGCCAGCGGCTTCGCCCGCGTGTTAGTAGGTTTCTCTATACAAACTTTGGACCCCCGTTTCATTCCCTTAGGGGGGTGAATTTCGGAAAATACGTTCTTACCAAATATCTACACCCTATAAGGAACCTACCTGCCAAATTTTAAGTTTGTAGGTGTTATAGTTTCTGAGATTTCGTGATTAATCAGTGAGTGATATTTCGCTTTTATATAATATAGGTTTAGACTGCTGGATTGTTCATAAGAGTTACCGAAGCCTTCGTAGAGGGCAACTGAACACATGTGAGTTATAGTCAATAAAAGTCTAACTCTTCCTCTAGCTCCACCTAGAGAAGCAGAGGTCATTTGATGATTTTCCTTGTAAGAAAATGAAAATGCTACAGTATGATTTTATGTTTTGTTTAATTATATTCCACAACTATCACACAACGCCGTCTAGTCCCAAGCTAAGCAGAGCTTGTGTTATGAGTACTAGACAACTGATAAACATACTTACATATTTCTAAATACATATTTACATAATATTATAGATAAATTACACCCAGACACAGAACACATGATCGTGCTCATCACACAAACATTTGTCCTGGGTGGGAATCAAACCCATGACCTCCAACATAGCAGTCAGGGCCACTAACCACTAGACCAACAGGCAAGTCAAATTGGAAACGAAGGGAAAATATCTATGAAAGTAAAAATTGAAGAGTTTCTAAGGTCATCTATATAGAATCGGACTGACTGACATATCAACGCACAGCCGAAACTACTGGGACTAGGAGCGTGAAATTTTGCACAAGGTTTCCTTTTATGACGTAGGCGAGCACTAAGAGAGGATTTTCCAAAATTTGACCCCTAAAGGATGAAACGGGGGTCCAAATTTTTGTATGGAAAAACTTACAATCACGCGGGTAGAGAAATTCTAAATATTTTTTAGTTTTTTCTTTTTCAATGTTTTTAACACGTGTATTTATTATTTGTAGTTAGTAGTAGAGTATTGATTTGAGTACGTTTGACCTAAAAAGGTGAAGAATGGCGTGTTTCTGGTCTTAACGAAAGTTATAAACTTTAGAACTTGTATTTCAGTGTTTAGAAGAGCTTGGTATTGTTTTGCAATTAACGTTTTGGTAAATTCTATAAATAGAAAAATGCAGTAGTTCTATAAAGTGGTAATAACTGAAATATTTAAAAAAAATATTAAAAATAAAACCAACCTTTTAGAAAATAAATTCCGTCAAATCTCCAAAAAAATGTCGAAATTGAATCGTAATGTTCACTTCTCACAATCACTAACACAGTCTCAAAACCACTACAAAGTACAAAAACTAAAATCTCGTATATTGTTACAAACAAAAAATCAAAAATTCGAAAATCGAACGCACATCTGCTCTCCAACGCAACTTATTTCAAACTGAGAATGCTCGTACTTTACGCCGGGGATAAAGATGTATACCCGTCCCTTTCTTACCTTCGTTGAACTTCAAGTTAAAAAGAGACAGCAACAATGGCATGCATTATGGTAGACTAAGTGGTTTTTTTTTTAATTTCTTTGAAGGAGCTATAGATCTTTATACCAACTGTGAGTTATGCCTCCGCGGTTGTTCCATTGAGTATAGACTATAATATCCGTAGATTATTATTGTTTTTTTTTTTTATATTTGTTTTTCGGTCGATGGATGGGCGGTTGTAAATCTATGAAAGTGGACCATAGATGATTGGTTTGATCAATTAATTAATGTAGTAGTAGAAATATCAATTAGGAATAGCGGTTAATTAATGGGTTTATGTTGTATTGCGTAAAACAAGGTTTTTAAGAAGGTTTGAGTTGTTTATAGATTTTTATTTATGTTAGACAACCTATAAAATATGACTATTTTAGTATTTTAAGACTAAAGTGAAAAACGTGGTCGTTCACAATGGGCCTCATCAAAAGGCTAAAGTCACTCATGGAAAGGGCTATGCTCGGAGTTTCCTTGCTTGATCGAATCAGGAATTAAGATATTCGCGGGAGAATCGATGGGGACGAAAGGTTCTGGAATGGCGACCACGTATCGGAACACGTAGCGTTGGAAGGCCTCTTACAAGAAATCAGAAATCAGAAACGTTTATTTCAAATATACCAATTACAGGCACTTTTGAATAGTCAAAATGTCGGCCACTCAAAAAAAAAAGTGAAGCTAAATTGCACGTTCCAAAGCGTAGATCTCTATGAAGAAGAATAGGCAAGAAACTCAATTGACACTCTTTTAAATCATATTTTGTTTTACATAAATTTTGGTTACATATTTCTTGTCGCTTCCAATCAAGCCAACCTATGACCTGGTAAGGGTTACGGGAATCCGATGGATGCGAGACGCACAGGACCGTTCATTGTGGCAACACTTGGGGGAGGTCTATGTCCAACAGTGGACGTCTTTCGGCTGAAATGATGATGATGATGATAGTGAAGAATTGATTCATTGATTCGAACCTGTTGTTCCTGAAATTAGCGCGTTGTACCAAACCCGAAAAGGCTGACTCGATACATTTTGTTGTATATCATTTCGACAATTGCCCTTTGCGATAAGACCGCCCATTGTACACTTATTTTTAATTATGTTTGTCCTTATTTTTGTTTATGTGGTGTACAATAAAGAATATAATAAATATATCATTTCGACAATTTATTCTGTTCTAATACCAAAAACTATACCACTATAATACCACTTGTTATTTTTTGAAATCATATTTATTTTTCATTTCGAACGAATACCAACAACTTGAATTTGGTGCAGTCAGTTCAAATAATTTTTATATACGAGTCCAAACAAATACCAGTGGTATTCCTTGTTGGTATTAAAATGGAATAAATAATTTCGACAGATTTCACAATTTTCAAAAAAAAAATCTTAAAATTATGAGGGATGAATCATTTAAATACTTCAATAAAATGTAGAGGCCGTTTCTAAAGTGAGCAAATGGTGCTCACTCGACAGCCGAAAGTAGAAAATCTTTGAATTGCATTTTATTTTAAAATAATTATACCTAAAATTACCTCGACTTATTGTACTATTTTTAAAAACTGGCCAAGTGCGAGTCGGACACGCGCATGAAGGGTTCCGTACCATTATCTATACAACATTGGACATTATATTATAATATCGAGCAACAAACGGCAAAAAAAAACACATTTGTTGTATGGAAGCCCCACTTAAATATTTATTTTATTCTGTTTTTAGTATTTGTTGTTATAGCGGCAACAGAAATACATCATCTGTGCAAATTTCAACTGTCTAGCTATCACGGTTCATGAGATACAGCTTAGTGACTGGCAGACGGACAGTGGAGTCTTAGCAATAGGGACACATTTTTACCCTTTGGTACGGAACCCTAAAAATGTAACTAACTGCATCATGTTTGTTTAAATAATAGACTCGGACCTCTACAAGAGTGTTATTTCAATCGAAGAAATAAAAAATGAGTTAGTCTGGTGTACTTGCGAGTACAGAATTGTTAAGAATTAATTTTTAAGTTTTGAAATCATCAAAAGACTTCTCTTGCTCTAAGGTGGAGTGGGAGTAGTAAAATATTGCCAAATCATTCTTAACAATTAATTTAATTCTCTTACATAGATGGCACCTCTACGATCCGAACTAAGCGTTTCGCCTCGTCGTTTATACCGCGTGCATCGAAGGACTGGAACAATTTGCCTTCTTTTTGAGGTGGAAAATCATCTGACGATTTCTTCTGCTCTAGGGCAGAGCGGGAAGGAGTGACTGACTTTTACTGACTAAAAACATACCTATGTTCCTTAGGCTAGCATTCCAGGATGCCACCATGGCCTCTGTAGGCTTCGGCCTTGTTAAGCCCCTACGGTTTTGCTGACATCTCCTTGAGGCGCGTTTAGAACACTACGCGCCGTCGACGTCGATGACTCGGGTTCAGTCCAGACGGTCACCGAACGCCGAACGGCTCGCCTCCTTCAGCCTGGATTCCGATCCCGATTACCGGCCACCGTAGGCGCGGGCAATGGGTACCTGACTGTCCGACCGTCCGGTAATCGTCCGGACCGAGCCCAAGTCGTCGACGACGCGTATTGTTCCACGCGTGCCTCAGAGAGATGTCAGCAAATCGTAGGGGCCCAGCAGGGTCGAAGCCTACTGGGGCCACGGGTAGTGTGAAAGTGAAACCCGGGGCTCTGGGACGAAGGCAAAGAAGGAACAGGAGTGGGTTTTTAGTCAGTAAAGTCTGACACTATCTCCCGCTCCGCCCAAGAGCGAGATTTGTCATTAGATTATTTTCCCACCTTTAAAAAAAAACAAACGGCCGAACGGCAAGCTACCCATTGCTCGTCGTGCGCAAGCCTAGGTACTGTTACAGGTTCTGGTTCCTCAATTCTGTGGACGTTGTTCTAGTTTGATGTCTTGCTGTGAGAATAGTTTTGGTGTTTAGGACAGGCTTACTAGTAAATAAGAACCACTGATTTTACTGATGACGTTTGAGTGAGAGATCAAGGGTACCCTCAAGGTCTAGGCTCTATCTGTATACATAAAAGGAGAAACTGCCTGACTGACATATCAATGCACAGCCGAAACTACTGGGACTAGGAGCGTGAAATTTTGTATAAGGTTTTCTTTCATGATGTAGGTGAGCACTAAGAGAGGATTTTCCAAAATTCACCCCGTAATGGAATGAAACGGGCGTCCAAAGTTTGTATGGAGAAATCTTCCGGCACGTGGGCGAAGCCCCGGCCAAAGCCGTATGTTTATTATATTAGCATATATACATATTTTATTTTATGCAACTTAATTTAACAATACTACATTCTGTTTCAAATACGAGTAGCATAGCATAGTTGGCCTTATAATGTTCCCACTGTTGGGACTCAGGCCTCCTCTCTAGGAGAGGGAATGGGTCGTAATCCACCACGCGGACCCAGTGCGGGTTGATGGATGTCACATGTCTTTGAATTTTTGGTTCTAGGACATGCCGGTTTCCTCATGATGTTTTCCTTCACCGTTTTGAGAGCAGTGGTGATGAAATGAATTACACTAAAAGTAATGCGCCTGGCTGGGTTTGAACCCACGACCTACAACTCGTAAGTCGGGTCCATTGCCACTCGGCCACCACTGCTCTAATCGCTACTGCTCTATTTCAAATATCTGTTATTTATTTATTGTGCACACCTACCACAGTGTTGTCTTTTATAACCCAATGGTTGACTGGTAGAGAATACCTTGTGGCATTAAGTCCGCCTATGTACCACCACTGTACATGAAGTTTAAATAAATAAATATGAAAAAGCTATAGCCTAGTTATAAATTGGGATATACATTCCGTTCAGTAGTAGTTTCTAGAGAACATGTTTAAACATGTCCCAGTTTTGTACAAACATCCCACAAAACTCGTCAAAGGTCATTTTTTGCCCAGAAAACAAATGACAAACGAACTAAAAATGCCCAAAAAGAAAAGGTTTATGTCCAACTAATCAAGATTAACATCAGAGACTACCTTTTATGTTTTTTTTTAGTTTAAATACTTAAAGGACACGGCTCTACAATGAAACATGGGCCCGGAATGTCGGAAGATATGAAGGCATGTTTTGAGAATTATGCAGCTTTGTTAGTTAGTTTTTTTGGTTAGGTGATTTTTTTTTTAATACAAAATAGTTCTTGACTGCGGTCGCACTTGATGGTAAGCAGTGATGCAATCGTTGATAGTGAGGCGCACTAGTTTATTAAGAGCATATTCACTCTAGCCTTGAAGATACCCAAATTATAATCGGATGGAAAGACCTCAGCAGGCAAATTGTTCCAGTCATTCGATGTACGCGGTATAAACGACGAGGCGAAACGCTTAGTCCGGACCATAGAGGTTTCAACAACGTAAGGGTGGATTCTTATTGCACGCTTACGTCATAAAAGGAAACCTTGGGAAAAATTCACGATCCTTAAAAACAGTAGTTTCGGCTGTGTGTTGATATGTCAGTCAGTTTTTTCTCCTTTTTTTATATATATATATATATATATAGGTGAGTAGCGTTTCTTAGTACCCACGGTAAGAGCAAGATTTTGAGATAATTTTGACAAGAACATTCATCATTTAGCAATCTATATTCGTAAATGCAAAAGCTTCAAGGTTTATTGCCAAAAATGTAATCTAAAAGTAACAACTAATTAATATTAAATCAGAATCACGTCCATTCTTCTTAATTAGCGTAGCGACACCCAATATTGTACTCGACAGTAATTAATCAAAGCATCTTAAGACCGATTTTATTAAGGTGCATAGAACCTTGAACATCTGGCCGGATTTAAATGCACACACTCGACTGCGGCCTGCGCCTGCATAGAGCCTCGCTTACCTTTAAAACGCTTTCCTTTGCGAAATATTGATTGATTTATTTTTTGTATATTCTGAAGAACACTTAATTAGCATTTTTTTTTGTGTAATCATATTTCTAAAGACCAAAGCCGTTCGAAAGGAGTAGGGAAAAGAAGCGAAAAAATATCATGTTGTTGTTTTTTTGCCAAAAGTATTAGTCATACGAAAAAAAAACATATGTTGACAATATTGCACATGAATCTATCTATATATATATAAAAATGAATAGCTGTTCATTAGTCTCGCTAAAACTCGAGAAAGGCTCGACCGATATGGCTAATTTTGATCTTGAAATATTCGTAATAGTCCAGGGAAGGTTTAACCTGTGAGAAAAAATGGAAAAATTTACGTGAAAGAGAAAATAAAAACAAAATACAACGCCATCTCTAATTAAAATGTCTTTATAAAATGAATTATGCTGTTCTGGTAATGCCAGTAGATGGCGTTATCCTTACTATTAGGCGTTACGTAGTTCGCCGGGTCAGCTAGTCTATAATGAACATTTTTTTTTCAAACCTATTAACCTAGCCGTTACCGAGGAGTAGACATCATAAAGTCACAGTTTTATAACACTGCTCGGGAGCTAGGGCCTTAAGACCGATTTTTATTAAAGTCCTTCAAAAATATCATTAATTTTGCTCAAACAGTACAATGTGGTGGCCATCTTGGATTTAGTTTTATTTTTATTTTCGCCAAATCTAATTATATCAATGAATCGGGGATTCTGGATAATGATTGATGAGCTAAGGCGTTTGCACAGTGCTGTTGCCGAATATTTTGGCTGTCTGAATATTTGCAGATCTTATTTATTTATTTATTTTACGCACCTTGTGTTGTTCCACATCAGTGCCACTGTGGCGAAGCTGTCACCACGGACACCATGGACTGTCCTGCTGCAGGAGCGCAGGCCGCATAGCACGGCACGCTAGCATCAACGATATTATTCGTCGAGCTCTTGTCACCGCCGGCGTACCTGCCGTATTAGAACCTAATGGCTTAGTACGTGACGATGGGAAGAGACCAGATGGTAAGACGTTGGTGCCGTGGAAGGTGGGTAGGTAGGCCTCTGGTGTGGGACGCAACCTGTGTCGACACCCTCAGCCATCTCATGTTTCAAGTACGGCGGGCTGTGCTGCCGCTGCCGCTGCGGCTGCTGAGACCCTTAAACGGCGCAAATACTGTAACCTTATTGTTAATTGCAGTTTTGAGCCGTTTGGGGTCGAAACGCTTGGGTCATAAAGTCCGAGTACGCGTCTCCTTTTTAAGGAAATTTCACGCCGACTGATCGACACTTTGTGTGACCAGAGGCTTGGCTCGTTCTTCCCCCAAAGAATTAGCATTGCTATTCAACGTGGCAATGCTGCCAACCTTCTGGGCACATTTCCGGATGAAAGCGATATGGAGGAGTATTTCGTAGTACATTTTGAGCGGTCACAATGACCAACTTTCTGCACATTACAAGTGCAGAAAGTTGGTCATTGCGACCGAGGCGGAATTGGCAATAACCGTAGGCGAGTGTGAGAGCCGAGGGCTACAGTGATAAATTTGCACTTTTTTTTAGGTGGGAAAATCATCTAATGACAAATCGCGCTCTTGGGCGGAGCGAGAGATAGTGTCAGACTTTTACTGACTAAAAACCCACTCCTGTTCCTTCGTTGCCTTCGTCCGAGGGCCCCGGGTTTCATTTTCACACTACCCATGGCCCCAACCCAACCCTGCTGGTGGCTTCAACCCTGATGGGCCACGCGATCGGCCGCCTCCTTTGCTAGCATTACTGCTTCGCAGAAGGAGGCGACTACCTGCCACTCCTCCTCGCTCCGCACCATGGCCTGTACCAAGGCCCGGCGCGAGAGATCGCCTCCGCCGATCGCCCCCACGAGGACACGGCGTATAAATTTGCACGTGTATCAAACGACTTTTTTCAATATACTTAAGAAGAAATTAAACGGGGGTTCAGCGGCGCCTGGTGGGGCTCGACGAGCGCCCAGCCTGATACGATACATGTAAAAACATTGTGGCGGGGAAGAGCACGCGCACTTATCTGCACTAGTGCGGAAAACAGTCTATTGCGTGCCTAAAAGCGAAAAAATATTATAATCTATCGGAAGACATTATTACAATAAATAAAGGGATGAGAACAGAGATAAAAATGAATGTGAAGTGATGTGTACGTGAGTATAAATAACATTACAAGTTTCAACCCCAAACGGTTCGAAAATATAACTTCCAACAAGTTTTGTTTCATTTTAAGGTGTTTCTGTTTTTATTAGGTTACAACTTGTTTTTATTAGGTTACAACTTGTTTGACATTACGAGCGTGGCAGTTGAGAGTTTGTCATGCTCACTCAAATGTCTCGCTGATGGTGGCACGTGTTATTGGGTCATTCAGTTCCCTTAAAAATGGTTGAGCTGAGTGGGGCTGATGCACGCGTCATGCTCGTGAACGGGTGCCGTCTGTTGAGACTGGTCATCTCTTAGCTGCCAGTGACTTAATTCAATTTCTATTTTTTTTTAATCAGTCTTTTTTAAGTATATTTTTTTATTTTAATTATTATTACTTATCTACATTGTGCTCACATATTAGAAGCGACAAGAAATATGTAACCAAGATTTATGTAACTCATAACATGATTTAAAAGAGTGTCCATGGAGTTTCCTGCACGTTCTTCTCCATAGAGATCTACGCTTTGGAACGTGCAATTTAGCTTCACTTGTTTTTTTTTGACTGACTGACATTTTGACAATTCAAAAGTGCCTGTAATTGGTCTATTTGAAATAAACGTTTCTGATTCTGATTCTGATATAATGCCAATGAAAGCAATTTTTTTCCTTCCTTTTGTTTGTTGATTTTCCTATGTCCGAAAAAGGTATCAATTGCAGACCGTTACGACCGTAAAACTAAACCTAACGGGTATTTCAAAACACAGTTATAAAGTATTAGTAACATTTTGAGCTTTTGTTATTGTTTTTAAGTCATAAATGTCGTCATCCTGCTTTTGTCCCATATTACTTGGGGTCGGCGCCATACATTTTTTTTCTTCCATTCACTTGAGCTCCTTAGTAGTTCTGAGTTGAGCTACACGAATACTGACAAATGCTTGCACTGACTGGACAGGTCCACTCAAATCTGTGTGGTTCTTTCCTCAAAAGACCATCTGAGACACTAATCTGCATGGTTCTCATATGATTTGACCATGACATGTTTACTGTATGGTCTTTAAAAGAGACTTTGATCTCTGAGTTTGTTTTGGTGTTTTTTCTCAAAGTTAGCTAGGAAAAACTGGCCTCAACTAGTTTAAAATAAGGAAAAAAACGGTCAAGTGCGAGACGGACTGGTGTATCTACTTTTTTCCGAAAGTTTTATTTTGTGACGTAACTACAAATTTACAGTTTTAAGAGTTTTTCCTATACTTGCGCTATAAGACCTTGCTTCATGCCAAATTTCAGGATTCTAAGTCAACGGGAAGTACCCTATGAATTTTGATTCCCTTGAGAGTGTCGAAATATACGTTTTTTTGCGACATAAACGGTAGTATCTTTTTTTTCGTTAACTCATAAGTTTGATTTTTACACAACTTCAAGGGACCGCAGACATAAATAATATATGGTTAGTTGAGAGTAGACGGCAATGTAAATTATACAAAGCAATCTCAACTTGCGTTGTATAGTTTATATAATCTTAGTTTTGCAAATGGGGCACGTAAGTCTGCGGTCCCTCGAAGCTGTGAAAAAATCAAACATCTTAGTTATCGAAAAAAAAAGATACGGCCGTTTATGTCGCAAAAAACGTATATTTCGACACTCTCAAGGGAATCAAAATTCATAGGGTACTTCCCGTTGACCTAGAATCCTGAAATTTGGCAATAAGTGAGGTCTCATAGCACAAGTATAGGAAAAAATCTGAAAACAATAAATTTGTAGTTACATCACAAAAAAAAAACTTATTTGCGATTCGGAAAAATCTTCGTAACTCAATTTGAGGTTTAGGTCACCATGCTGTGAAACGTCAGGGGGACACGGTGGAGCATACGGCGGAGGTGTGCCCCGCTTGGGCGATGCACCACCGTGTCCTCGTAGAGGCGATCAGAAGCAGCAACCTCTCGCTCCGGGCCCTAGCGAGGAGGAATGGCAGGCGGCTGCCTCTTTCGGCGAAGCAGTAATGCTAGCGAAGGAGACCGCCGCACGCATGAGGAAACAGACATCCTCACGCCCCAGCCGCCGAAACCCCGACCCCAACTACCGGCCACGCTAGTCGCGGACTTGCGGACGACGAGCCAATAGGTCGCCGTTCGAGATAATATCCACAAGATAGCTGTGTATCCAAAATATCTAGAGAAAGATGTGTAATAACGTCTTAATCATGTAAAAGCGATTGAATGGAAATGTATCTCACGCTCCTAAGTATGGATTACACGGGCTTGCGGACGGCGAGCAATGGGTAGCTCGCCGTTCGACTTTCCGGACCGAGCCTAAGCCATCGAGTGCGTGTAATGTTCCACGCGCGCCTCAAAGAGATGTCAGCAACCGTAGGGGTTCAGCAGGATCGAAGCCTAGTGGGGCCATGGGTGATGAGAAAGAGATCCCTGGAACAATGGCAAAGAAGGAACAGGAGTGGATTTTTAGTGAGTAAAAGTCTGACACGCCCTCTCGCTCCGCCCAAGGGCGTGGGATGTCTTTAGATGATTTTACCACATAAAAAAAAATTATGGATTACAGGCTAAATTCTCAATTTTTTTTAAACGTGAAGTTAAGTGCACCAGCCCTATATACAATATAATACAATAACCAAGTTCATGACAAATAGTATTAGGTTATTTAACACCACGTTACAATCCACAGAAATGTGAGTGTGCGTGGGAATTGCATGACTTGATTCCTCCATCTCATTTCTACCATCGGACAACCCGACGAACGGCGAGTATCCACCCTTACGTGTTGTTGAAACCTCTACGGTCCGGACCAAGCGTTTTGCCTCGTCGTTTATACCGCGAACATCTAGGAACTGAAACGACTTGCCTGCTGCAGTCTTCCCGTCCGATTATAATTTAAAAGTCTTCAAGGCCAGAGTGAATAGGCTCTTAATAAACTAGTGCGCCTCACCATCAACTTTTCATCAGGTGAGATCGCAGTCAATCACTAGTTTATAATAATAAAAAAAAATGGAGAAGTAACCAAAGACGCGGGTGAAACCGCGGCGGAGAGCTAGTACTTTTATAACACTTGCGTGGACCTCTGTACTGAATTATTTTTTATTTATACAGTGCGTCGAAGCCTCTTCGGCAGTCGGTACCTAAATAAATAATAAAGAATGTTACTATAATGCTATTTCCTTTACAATCTAGGTATTAAAAAATTACCATATCTAATTTTAATTAATTTGACAGCATGGTTGGAACAAGGGTTCAGCGATTGGCTGTAGCTGCTTGTCGCAGGTTCGATTCCCGCACGGAACATATGGAAAATTAGTTTTAGTATCTAGTAAAGAATCTATGTACTAAATTTCCTAACTGTATCATGAACAATCACAAAGTTATGAACTTGTTCAGGTAACATAATAAGCTGGCCACACAAATACATGGTCACCGGACCATCTGGACGACTGAAGGGTTGTTTTACTCGCGCACCCAGCTGTGCGCTGACACCTAATGTCCGCTATGACCTGCCGTGACCTGTATCGTACTTAGTGTCGGTGGTATATTTTTGGGAAAAAATATAACATGGTGTAAAAGTTATCGGAATCGATTTAGTTATTGTTTCTAAACAAACTATATTCAGGTTTCTCATATAAATACTAAAAATTGTGTTCAGCATGTAACCTGAATAATTAATAATAATCATCATCATCATCATCATCATCATCATCATTTATTAATAATAATATAATAATAATAATATTCCACAACTATCACACAACGCCGTCTAGTCCCAAGCTAAGCAGAGCTTGTGATATGAGTACTAGACAACTGATAAACATACTTATGAATATATTTCTAAATACATACATATTATAGATAGATTACACCCAGACACAGAACAAATGATCGTGCTCATAACACAAACATTTGTCCTGGGTGGGAATCGAACCCACGACCTCCGGAATAGCAGTCAGGACTACTAACCAATAGACCAACAGGCTAGTCAAATTTACATCCATATACACCTCAATCAGCCAGTTATATTGCACAAACCAAAACATTGTACAATGAGTTCCAAATAAGAATAGGATCGATTGCCATGTTGTGACGTCACGTCATACTGTCAAATCGAAGAATTATTATGGTGAGCAAAACAAGAAATTTTTAAAATTTAATTTATTTACTAACTGTGAACGAAAAATTTTTAATCAGAATCCAGTTCTTTAATTTTGCTCATCTCTGAGTTCTTAAATTTTGCCCAATTTCTTGCAATTTGACAGTGTGACGTGACTTCACAAGATGACAATCGATCCTATTCTTATTTGGAACGCATTGTACAAAACTATTTCAACTGTTTCCAAAATGAGCCTAAACAATAATAAAAGCACAAATACTTACCCTAAAACAGTACCATCCATTAGGGACTAGGGTTTTACGATGTTAACGGTCACTATTCGATTCCTGACTGATGTAAAAGGACTAAGAAATGTAAATACCGTACCTTTTTTTGTTTTAAAATGAGTCATTGACTATATTCTTCTGTTTCACTATTATTTGAATATTGTTTTGTTAGTAAGTTGTTTAGGAATTCTTTTATTATTAATATTTCAAGGATTTTGTTACTGTAAGTAAATGGATGCTTTCACAAAGTTATTGTTCACATTAGTTTGGCGCTTACTACAAATGAAAACAAATGTTTCTTTTAACAGAAGTTAGGCCGGTGTGAAACTTCAAAATTATTAAATATATATAGATTTAAAAGCGAAATACCACTCACTGATTAATCACGAAATTTCAGAAACTATAACACCTTCAAACTTAAAATTTGGCTGGTAGGTTCCTTATAGGGTGTAGACATCTGCTAAGAAAGGATTTTACGAAACTCTACCCCTAAGGAGATGAAACGGGTTGGTAAGCGATGATGTGGCTGACGATGGAAGCAACCTATTCACTCTTGACTTAAAGACTCCTATGTTATAGCAATCAGGAAACACAGATTCCGGCAGGGAATTCAATTCTGTGTACATATATAGGATGTTTAGAGTGGTAAAAGGTCCCTCAAACCTCCATTGAAAAGGGAGGATCTTCCGACCAGACGGGTGTTATGTCTGGTCTGGACAACTGCCCGATAGATGATTTCGGGCTGTTGTATACAACATTAGTTTTAATATATGCAAAACCCGAAACACGTGTCTAGCATTTTTAACCGACTTCAAAAAGGAGGAGGTTCTATGTTCGGCTGAATGTATTTTTTAATGTAAAGAATCTATGTACTAAATCTTATAAATGTATCATGAAAACTCACAAAGTTATAATCTTGTTATGTTACTTGGTTATCCACATAAATACATGATCACCGGGCCATCCGGGTGACTGAGTGGTTGTTTTGCTCCCGCACCCAGCTGTGCGCTTTCACCTAATGCCTGCTATAACCTGCCGTGACTATATTGTACTTAGTGTCGGTATCGGTCGGTACCAAATTTTAAGTTTGTAGGTGTTATAGTTTCCGAGATTTTGTGGTTAATCAGTGAGTGGTATTTCGCTTTTATATTTAAAGATTTTACCACGAGTACCTCTAATCCCATCGGCAATATCATTATGTTATGTTCTAAGAACCCTAAGACCCCTGCTTACCTCACTATAATAGAGAGCTCAAATATTTCAACCTTCCGACAATAACTAACCACGGCACAGATTATGTCCTAACACAGAAAAAAAGAACCGTGTCCAAACAAAGGTTTTATCGTAAACTGACCTGCCCTAATCTTTGATGTGAAAAAATGTTTTAGTAACTCGAAACGCTATATTTTAATGGGTTCCGTCGGTAAATTTTATTATTTTTTGTGCAAAGATTAAAAGATTCAAAACTTTTATTTAAAACTAGCTTCTGTTAGCGCCTTGCCTGCTTGAAAGTAAATTCCCCCATACAAACTTTTGACCCCCATTTCATCCCCTTCATCATCATCATCATTTCAGCCGAAAGACGTCCACTGTTGGACATAGGCCTCCCCCAAGCGTCGCCACAACGACCGATCCTGTGCGTCTCGCATCCACCGCATTCCCGCGACTCTCACCAGGTCGTCGGTCCTGGTGAGATCACGCAAAGTAACTTCGAGCCCTTAGTTCAGTTCAGTGCCATATATCATCACTGGTCATAGACTTTCGTCTTGAGACATTGTGGTATTTTGGACGGGAAGAACCCGCGCTGCTTGCCCAGCTGAGTCGAATTCGACGATTGACCTCTTTCTCAAAGTTAAACCTACCCAACTGTACTGTCTGTCCCAGGTAAACGTAATCGTCTACAACTTTAAGTGTAAAGTCTCCGATCTTGATCGGAGTGAATGCTACATGGCTATTTACCATGATTTTGGTTTTGTCCATGTTCATTTTAAGACCCAATCCTTCGAAAGCTCTGCTAAGGTCATCGAGCATTGTACTGAACTCCTCTGTAATCCCTTAGAGGGTTTATTTTAGAAAATTCTCTTTTAGTACTAGCCTGCGTCACAAAAGGAAGCCTTGTGCAAAACTTCACTCTCGTCGCCCCAATAGTTTCGGCTGTGCGTTGATATGTCAGTCAGTTTCTCCTTTTATATGTTTAGATAATTAATTCTAATTAAATAAAATAAATTATATAAATTAAATTGTAAATTGTATAGTAATGAATTAAAATAAGTAATGTTGAATTAAATTGGATTATATAAATTGTACTGAATTGAATGAAATAAAAATATTTATGTAAATTAAATGGAATTAAGAATAATTGAATTAAATTATATACTAAATTAATTATGATTATAGAAATTAGTTTGTTATACATGAAGCTATCGCAGAAGGCACTGTACTCTGTAAAAACTTTCCACAGTCCTTCACTTCTTTTATTCAAATGTCAAGATATGGACATTGGAGTGGGTTACATGTTTGTGCATCTAGTTTTAAGGTTTTTTTTTTGTATTTTCTCTGGCATGTAACTGTTTTTTGTCCTCAATAAAATAAAAATAAAAAAAACTATTTACAGGCACTTTTGAATTATGAAGAAGTCATTCAGTCAGAAAAATGATGCTAATTTCACATTCCACAGCGTAGATCTCTATGGAGAAGAATGTGCAAGAAACTCCATGGACACTCTTTTCAATCATGTTATATTTGTATACAAATACATCCCGGCTACATGTTTCTTGTCGCTACTACTATGATGTGAGAACAATGTAAATAAACTAATTCTAAATCATCTTTTTGCCCTTGTCCCGTGTTATTTGTGGTCGGCGCAACACGTTTTTTTCTTCAATTCTGTCCTGTCACTCGTCACGCTATCACTAACTCCCTTTTCTTTCATATCACTCCTCACACAATCCATCCATCTTTTCTTTGACCTCTCTCTCCCTCTCCATTCATCCACTAGTAAACTTACAACTCTTTTAGTACCATGCGTTTCATCCCTCCTCTTCACATGACCATACCAAGACAAACGATTTCCTTTTAACTTTTCAGTCACTGGCGCCACTTTCAAACTTCCTCTAATATACTCATTTCTCACTTTATCCATTCTCGTCATACCACACATCCATCTCAACATTCTCATCTCCGCTACATGTAATGTCTATCTACACGTCTATATAAAAAGGTAAAGTTGGTTTTTTTGTTTATAGGAGGTAATCTCTGAAAGTACTGGTCCGATTGCTAACATTTTTTCACCTATAGAAAGCTGCTTTATTCCTGAGAAACATAGGCTATATTTTATATAAGCGGGCAAAATCTAGTTAAAAATAAAAAATGGTTTTTAAGCCCCCAAAATCTTCTAACGGAACCCTAAAAGATGAGTCACATGAACCAGAGGGGTCCCGAATAGATTACTACTTATTATGATAAACGATTGTCAGAAAAAATGTTTCTGAAGTGTCCACCACTTGTTTAGGCAGCGAGCTTAGTGCATAAGCGGAGCGTTTAGCGGGAGCGGGAGTACTCCATCTCGTTTAGCTCTTCAATCCCCATAGGTCACAGAAGAGCTGACGAGATGGAGTGTTTGGTCGTAGATGTGTTCGTCGGATATATTTGACGTTCGCGGTTAAAAGGTGAATTATTAAATTTTTAGTAACTGTTGTAGAAGTCTGATAGACAGTCTAGTGTTGTATACGATTTAAATGAGAATAGGATCGACTTAGCGCCATGTTGTGACGTCATTGCTGTCAAATTTAGTTAAAAAAATGTAGTTCAGATAAAGGTAGAAATTACAGATTACTTACATTACATGCCTTTAGTTCTTTTTAGGGTTCCGTACCCAAAGAGTAATACGGGACCCTATTACTAAGACTCCGCTATCCGTCCGTCTGTCTGTCTATCCGTAACAGCTAGACAGTTAATTTTTTTTACAAATTATGTATTTCTGTTGCCGCTATAGCAACGAATACTAAAAACAAAATAAAAAAAAATATAAAAGTGAGGCTCCCATACAACAAATGTGATTTTTTTGCCGTTTTTCAGAAACCATCGTGCGCGAGTCCAACTCGCACTTGGCTGATTTTTTTTACTTTGTTTAAACAAAGTAAGAAAAGAAATCTTTATTGATACGCAAATAAGTCTTCTCTGCAAACCGTACTTTTCAAATGACATTTGACAGGTAGAGGTCATTGACGTTCCTATTTTTATTTGAATCATATTGTATAGAGTAAAAACTGTATTATTATTTATTTATTTATTATATTCTTTATTGTACACCACATAAACAAAAATACAGGACAAACATAATTAAAAATAAGTGTACAATGGGCGGTCTTATCGCACAGGGCAATTTCTTACAGACAACCTTTGGATGGACTGAAAGAAAGAAGATGGATTTAGGGTTGTCAGTGTACAACATCAGAAAACACTAATAAGACAACAACACAAATACATACATACAATATAAGAAAAACATATACTAATAAATATTAAATATATAATTGAGCCAGGAGAAGAAAAAAACCAAAGTGAAAGGTAATGCTCCTTCACCATTTTTTTAAACGTAGGTGGCTGTATGTTTGTAATTAGTATTAACTTTATATTAGTAATTTTTAATTTTCAGAAATGGATGTCAGAGGGCGTCACGGTCGAGGTGGACCGCGACCAAGCGGCGAAAAATCATCCAAATTCAAAATTCAAATTCAAATCATTTATTGTGGATCATAGGTTCATAAGATGTTGTTTTAGTTACAGGGCAGGGCAGTTCCAATGACATACCTCGCTCTTGGGCGGAACGCGAGGGTGTGTCAAACTTTTACTGTCTAATAACCCACTCCTGTTCCTTCGTTGCCTTTCATACCAGGGCCGAGTCTTTCTTTCAGAAGCAGACCCTTGGCCCCAGTAGGCTTCGACCCTGCTGGGCCAATACAGTTGCTGACATCTCCTTGATGCGCGCGTGGAACAGTACGCGCCGTCGACAACTTGGGCTCAGTCTGGACGGTTACCGAACGGCGAGCTACCCATTGCTCGCCGTCCGTAAGCCTTCGCCTATGGTGGCCGGAAATCGGGATCGGGATCCCGTCGTCTGGGGCGAGAGTACCGCGTTAACATTACTGATTCGCAACGAAGGTAGTGTGGCGATCAGGTCATGTTCACGGGGCAAACTTGACCAGAGATCATCCAAGACAGAGAGGTTTGGAAGGAGAATAGGGAAGATTTCAGGAATGACCATACCTACCCGCAAAAAAACTTAAGTTACCGACATAGCCCCTATGCCCAGAGGCCACGAGCAGGGCACAATGCTTGCAGAACAGATGGTCGATGCTGTGATGGCTCCAAAACATGGTCGCTTACAATGGGCCTCATCAGAAGACTTAAAGTCACCCAAAGGGCCATAGGAATGGCTCTGCTCGGAGTTTCCTTGCGTGAGCGAATCAGGAATGAGGATATCCGCAGGAGACCAAGGTTACCGACATAGCCCGAAGAATCACCAAACTTAAGTGGCAGTGGGCAGGGCACATTGCTCGCAGAACAGATGGTCGATGGGGCCGAAAGGTTCTAGAGTGGCGACCATGAACACGCAGCGTCGGTAGGCCCCTACAAGGTGGACCGATGGATGCTAGACGCACAGGACCGGTCGTTATGGTGACACTTGGGGGAGGCCTATGTCCAACAGTGGACGTCTTTCGGCTGAAATGTTGATGAATTATGTAAATAAATAGGCTCTCGTAACAGACTTGACGATGCTCCCTACAAAAGACATCAACGCGCGCATCATTTTAATTTTTTTGGTGGAATTCATCTAATTACTTCTTCTCCGGGTGGAGCAAGAGGGAATGTCAGACTTACACGTTCACTAAGTGACAACACATGGTGCGCGCGTTGATGTCGTTTCCAAGACTGAGGGATTGTTCGAAAGAGTTACCGCGATTCTGGAACGCCAAAGGCAATTGAAGGAACACGGGTGAGTTTTAGTCAGTAAAAGTCGGACATTCCCTCTCGCTCCACCCAGAGAAGAAGAAGTAATTAGATGAATACCACCAAAAAAATTAAAATGATGCGCGCGTTGATGTCTTTTGTAGGGAGTATCGTCAAGTCTGCAACGAGACCCTATTTTTTTACATAAGTCATCATCATTTCAGTCAAATGACGTCCACTGTTGGACATAGGCTTCCCCCAAGTGTCGCCAGAACGACAGATCCTGTGCGTCTCGCATCCATCGGACTCCCGCAACCCTCACCAAGTCTTCAGCCCACTTTGTGTGAGGCCTTCTAACGCTGCGTGTAAGGTACGTGGTCGCCACTCCAGAACCTTTCATCTTAACGCTCTGGGTGGAGCGAGAGGAGTGTCAGACTTTTACTGACTAAAACCCGCCCTATGAGACAGCAGGGTAATTAATAAAGAAGCCCACTGGGGCCATGGGTTCGCTTCTGAAAGGAAAGCCCAGTGTTCTGGAATGCAAGGCAACGAAGGAACATAAGAGTGGGTTTTAGTCGGTAAAAGTCTGACACCTCCCTCCTGCCCCGCCCTAGAGCGAGAGAAGTAATTGGATGATTTCTCACCTAAAAAAGGGTAATTCATAAAAGTTTTAATCTTTTCCCAATTGAAATCTATATCATTCTCCGTTTATCAAAAAATTGGTCTAAAAAGTCTTAAAGGCAGTCAGAAACACACATTTTATAACTTACATACACTTTGAAATCGTTTTTAGGGTTCCGTGCTTAAGTCGGTAAAAATGGAACCCTTAAAGATTCACTCCGTTGCCCGTCTGTCTGTCTAGAGTCCTTTTCTTAGGAACGCGTAAAGTTGATACCTTTTATAGAGAAACTAGTTGACCCGTGACCGCTTCGCCGAGCGTGAAATATTTTTGGGTTAGAAAATATTATTATTACAGTCAAATATAGCCTATGTCACTCTGGAATAATGTAGCTTGACATTGGTGAAGGCTTTTCAAAATCGATGCAGTATTTCTAGAGATTACTTCCTACATCTTCCTCACTTTACCTTCGACATCTGAAGACATCCCTCGCTCTTGGGCGGAGCGTGAGGGCATGTCAGACTTTTACTGACTAAAAACCCACTCCTGTTCCTTCTTTGCCATTGTTCCAGGGCCCCGGGGATCTCTTTCGCATCACCCATGGCCCCAGTAGGCTTCGACCCTGCTGAACCCCTACGGTTTGCTGACATCTCCTTGAGGCGCGCGTGAAACAATACGCGCCGTCGACGACTTGGGCTCAGTCCGGACGGTTACCAGGTGATCAGACGGCGAGCTACCCATTGCTCGCCGTCCGCAAGCCAGCGCCTGCGGTGACTGGAAATCGGCATCGGGATCCCGGCGGCTGGGGCGTGAGGGCCGTTCCCTTACGCGTGTGGTCTCCTCCTTTGCTAGCATTACTGCTTCGCAGAAGGAGGCGGCCACCTGCCACTCCTCCTCGCTCCGAACCATAGCCTATACCAAGCCCCGGCGCGAAAACCGTAAATTTATAGTTACGTTACAAAATAATAACTTTTTTGCGATTATAAATTTAAAACTTAAGTTTATACGGAACCCTTGGTACGCGAGTCTGACTCGCGATTGACCGGTTTTTGATACTTACATATAAGTATTAGATATGCGTATAACCGCAAATATTGACCACATAACATTGACAGTATTTTAGTCCATTCGTATGGGCCCCGCATTCAAAACACTTCTTTAAGTTATTGAAAAAAAAAAACAAAATTTAACGATTATTTCTCTCGTCATAACTTCTATTGGAAAATGAACTTTATTTTTAAGTCGTTAAGGTTGAAACTAAGAAATGTGTTGTCACGGTAATTTTTTGTCGTAAATATAAAAGTGTAGTTCGTCCTTTGGATTTGTAAGGATAAGATATTTTTGATGTTTGCAATCAATGTTTTTCGTCGCACCAAAAATTAGTTTTGGGATTTTTTATCGAACTACAAAATATTTATGTGATAACATCAAATCACACTATATAGGGTGACTGTCAATTAGTGTACGATACTTAAACACGTGATTGTGCTCATGATAACAAACAATTTTTATTTTGGGAGCAAAGCCGAAATCGCGAAAAAAATATCAGCTGTTCAGTACATTAGGCAAACATAAATGTACTGAACAGCTGATTTTTTTTCGCGATTTCAGTTTTGTGCCCATAGTAAAAGTTGTTGGTTATCATGAGCACAATCACGTGTTTAAGTATCGTACACTAATTACCAGTCACCCTATATATAAGGCAAATTTTTGTATGTATGCACGTCTGTGTGTGTTTGTTACTTCTTCACGCTGCAACGACTGAACGGATTTTGATGAAATTTGGCGAATAAGTAGACCGTATCCTTTAAATTTAAATTTTGAATTTAAATTGTTTTATTTAGTTTATGATTAAAACTACATAATATATACACAATAATATGGCGTCAAAAAATTCCTCCGCATCGCTGTCGACTGGAAGTGTGCCCGGCGGCATTGCCACGTTGTATGGCAATGCTTAATCTCTGACCGAGGTAAAATCCAGCCCTTTGGTCACGCGAAGTGTCAACTGGCCGTTTGGATAATTCTTTAAAAAGGGCATGAGCACTCGGACCCCACGACCCAAGAGTCACGGCCCAATTAAATTGTATTAATTAAATTGCGTCTCGACCGGTCATTATGGCGACATTTGGGGGAGGCCTATGCCCAACAGTGGATGTCTTAAATTAAATTAAATTGCGACATTTGTATTATAAAAAATTTTGACTATTAAATTTTAATTTTATTGTATATTTTGTGTTTTTCTGTAAAATTGTAAATGCTATATACGCCCTTATTGTCACATTACATCAGATAATAATGCAATTGTTTTTCAATAATGTTAAATGTAGGTGATGTGACAGTACTATAAATAAATAAATAAATATCCTGGCATAGCACATAGGGTACTTTTAATCACGGGAGTATGTTAGCTTGAGATAATATTCTAATATGACGTCGTAATCGACTAGTTTGTGATATTAGTATGGATTGTATCCTTTCGCGATTCCACTGAGTAGTCGTCAGCGCGTAGTGTTCCACGCGCGTCAAAGAGATGTCAGCAAACTGTAGAAGCCCAGCAAGGCCGAAACCTACAAGGCCATGAGGAAAAGTATGTTAGGAATACTCTTGGTCCTAGAATGCAAAAGCCAACTGAAGGAACATTAGTGTGATTTTAGTCAGTAAAAGTCTGACACGCCCTCCCGCTGCACCCTAGTTCGGGAAAAGTTATTAGATGATTTCTCACAATTAAAAAAAAAATAAAACACCCCACATTGCTCTCATGATTCTCATTTCAGTTGTGGTTTAAGCTATCCGACACCAGTCTTAAAGAAATTCATCGCACGTAAGGTTTTTGCTAACCATTCAATTACAATGGCAAAATAGAATAGAATAGAATAGAATAGAATAGAATGGAATAGAATAGAATAGAATAGAATAGAATAGAATGGAATAGAATAGAATAGAATAGAATAGAATAGAATAGAATAGAATAGAATAGAATAGAATAGAATAGAATAGAATAGAATAGAAAGAACTTTACTGTAAACCAAAAAAGTAAAACAAAAATACCCATATCCAACATTCGATGTGACATTTCAAAATGATATGATCACTAACGGACAACCGAACATACAGCTAGTGTTCACCCTTACATTGTTGACACCTCTACGGTCCGGACTAAGCGTTTCGCCTCGCCATTTATACCGCGTACATCGAAGGACTGGAATAAATTGTGAATAGGCTCTTAATAAACTAGTGCAATTCACTATCAACAATTGCATCACTGCTTACCATCAGGTGGAATCGAAGTCAAGCACTATAGTTTATGTAATTTAAAAAGAAATGCCGACAAAAAATGCCGTTAAACATAGATGATGGTGGCCATTTTGTTTTTTACTACATCCAAGAAATATCGTTGAGTGTTGTGTTTTATGTCTTAGTTAAGGGGATCCCTGGAGTGTCTCCTTGGGGGGCGGAAAATCTAGATGACTAAATGAAATAACATCACGATGTATTCTCCGAGAGGCCCACCTGGTTAGTAGTCAGACGCTTAAGAACATATGCAATACCAGTGGCATATCAGATGTGTTTTCATCATAGAGACTAGGGCTGCAAAATTGTTCGAAGACCCAAGCAACCCATAGAACGTTTTTCAAGAACTAATTGGTGTTATTGAGCGGTTCTATAACAGACCAAAGAATGTTTACACAACCCAGATTGGGCGCAGTTATATCGTTATTCACTGATATAGTAATTCTATAGCAGCTTTGGCGTACCACTTTTAATCTGTACAGTGAGGAATATCACCAAACGGTGATGTAATAGCCTCAATAACGCTGTTAATATACTTTTATATTTTATAGTAGTGGTTGTGGTTCTTTTACAACACGACATCACAATAATTCGTTCAATCGTTCATTCAATCTTATTCAATCAGTGTTGTTAAAGTGATTGTGTGTTACTCTTATGTTTCTAGTTTCATCAAATCGTGGTAAGTAAAATTATAATATCAAGATATTTATTATGGCGACAACGCAATAGTAAAATGTGCTAGTAGTAGCGATCCAGGCAGTGAAATAGAGTTGCGATCATAATTTTATTGACAAAGTAGGCATAGTTTAGCACGTAACTTTTAAAGCCCCTCTCAAATGAGTGAGTTTTACCCAAATTAAAATAAATTAATCGAAGACTAGTTCCATGAGTTTCCATTATAGAATATAATGGTGTATCGATGGCAACTACAGGCCTTTTATAGTACTATGATCAAAGTCGTGACCGCCATTGTGGAATAACTTAGGGTTCCTTTGAAATTAGAATATTATAATATGTATCAGTATGTATCAACGACGGCGAGCAATTGGTAGTTCGCCGTCCGACCATCTGGTAACCGTTCGGACCGAGCCCAAGTCCTCGACGACGCGTAGTGTTCCACGCGCGCCTCAAGGAGATGTCAGCAAACCGTAGGGGCCCAGCAGGATCGAAGCCTACTGGGGCCATGGGTTGTGCGAATGTGAACTCCGGGGCCCTGGAACGAAGGCAAATAAAGAACAGGAATAGATTTTAGTCAGTAAAAGTCTGACACGCCCTCCTGCTCCGCCCAAGTGCGGGAGATGTCATTGGATGATTTTCCACCAAAAAAAAAAACAAAAAGGACACAGGTGTGATTTTAGTTAATAAGACCTCAAAATAGAAAACCTGATGGAACAGCAAATTTTTATGTAATTTCCAAGCTTCTGTAGCCTTTTGAGTTATCTAAATACAGGAAAATAACTACCAGCCAATTCTTACGAGTCACACGACATCATCATCATCATCATTTCAGCCGAAAGACGTGCACTGCTGGACATAGGCCTCCCCCAAATGTCACCATAATGAAAGGTCCTGAGCGTCTCGCATCCATCGGACTCCCGCAACCGTTACCAAGTCATCGGTCCACCTTGTAGGAGGCCTTTATGGCGGTAAGTCCCCTCTTTGAGGAGTGGCTGGAAAGGCAACACGGCGTCCTTACCTTCCGCATGACGCAGGTCCTCACCGGACATGGTAAGTTCGGGAGGTTCCTGCACCGGATTCGTGCGGAAGAAACGCCCGGGTGTCACCATTGTGTGGACCACCCGGAGGACACGGTGGAGCACACGGTGGAGGTGTGTCCCGCTTGGGCTGAGCAACGCCATGTCCTCGTGAGGGCGATCGGCGGCGGCGATCTCTCGCGCCGGGCCTTGGTACAGGCCATGGTCCGGAGCGAGGAGGAGTGGCAGGCGGTCGCCTCCTTCTGCGAAGCAGTAATGCTAGCAAAGGAGGCGGCCGATCGCGTGAGGCAACGGTCCTCACGCCCCAATCGCCGCCGGGATTCCGATCCCGATTTCCGGCCATCGTAGGCGCAGGCTTGCGGACGGCGAGTAATGGGTGGCTCGCCGTCCGACCGTCCGGTAACCGTCCGGACCGAGCCCAAGTCGTCGACGGCGCGTATTGTTCCGCGCGCGCCTCAAGGAGATCGTAGGGGCCCAGCAGGGTCGAAGCCTACTGGGGCCATGGGTAGTGTGAAAACGAAACCCGGGCCCTGGGACGAAGGCAACGAAGGAACAGGAGTGGGTTTTTAGTCAGTAAAAGTCTGACACTATCTCGCGCTCCACCCAAGAGCGGGATTTGTCATAAGATGAATTTCCCACTTGACGACTAAGTACATTATCAAGACTACACAAGCTCTTTAAATTCGAAAAGGAAACATAAGTAGTATTAGCTAGTAAGTACGAGTATGTAAGTACGGAGAAGAAAAATGCGGATATGCTCCCAAGACTAATATAGTAATATAGTATGTTCTAAGAGGATAGTACAGGGATGGACTGGGATGGGATCGATACCTTTTTTTTACGTGAGAAATTATATTAAAGAAAGAATGACGGAAAAAAAGTTTATTTATTTCAAACATGGCGCATACCACCTACACTAATATTATAAAGAGGTAAAGTTTGTTTTTTCGTGTTTATGTATTTTTTGTTTGTAGGAGGTAATCTCTGAAAGTACAGGTCTCTCTAGGAGAGGGAATGGGCCCTAATCCACTACGTGTGCCCAGTGAGGATGGTGTATGTCACATGTCTTTGAATTTTTGGTTCTAGGACATGCCGATTTCCTCCCGATGTTTTCCTTCACCGTTTTGAGAGCAGTGGTGATGAAATAAATTACACAAAGTAATGCGACTGGCTGGGTTTGAACCCGCGACTTACTCGTTGTGTGAAGTGAATACCTAAAGCTTGGATCATAATAAATCAGTTGTGTGATCTGGAATTGTTTGTTTATTGCTACCCACAAAACAGGGTCCCTGGACAGAACTTCAATGATGATTGGCATCCTCAGCCGACATATATATGTCGTGGATTGATGGCGCAAGGGTGCGATGGACAGCGCCATCTAACAATTAGTTTCGTAAACTAATAATATCGTCACCGGAAACGCAAGCGGCGCCCTACCGCTTGGACACGATCGTCGGTAGAAGGGATGCAGCGAGGACTGGAGGGAAGCCCGAGAGGTGCGGCATTCTACCTCGGACAGCCTCGGCATACGCTTAGTACCAACGCACGTGTTTGTTTCCTTTTGTAAAACCGTTATTAAAATAAAATTATTCTGATTCAAATTATCTTTCGTTCGAGTACCCAAGTCAGTGCCCACACTTACCAAGAACTATGTCGGATCGTGATGAAGACCCGATGTTTCGCATCTCGGCCACCCATGATGCGACATATATTTAAAGTACGTTGCCGTACTACACACGCAGACGAAGTCGCTAGCCTTAGCTAGTATAAAATAAAATGTTAAAAACTAACACCGCTACTCCCTCCCTGTCTTGCTCCCACAAAAACAAAACCGCACGCTTCCATAAATGGCAACACCGCGAACCAACGACTGTTAACTAGCGTCGATAATAATGTTTCTTTGGAAAAATGTTGCCATCACAAAAAATGTTAACTACGTATGCTAAATGGATGTATAAAGTACTGATCTAAGAGTCGAAAGAGAACTTTTCTGTGTATGTTTGATTTCCTTAGTTGGTTGACATCCTGTTAACCAGAGAATGACTTCAACAATTTTTCAATCTAGTCCCAAACTAATCAGAGCTTGTGGTATGAGTACTAGACAACTGATAAACATACCTATATATTTCTAAATACATACATAATATAGATAAATTACACCTAAAACTCAGACACAGAACAAATGAACATGGTCATCACACAAACATTTGTCTAGGGTTTTTTTTTATTAGGTGGGAAAATCATCTTATGACAAATCCCGCTCTTGGGCGGTGCGCGAGATAGTGTCAGACTTTTACTGACTAAAACCCACTTCTGTTCCTTCTTTGCCTTCGTCCCAGGGCCCCGGGACTTTCACACTACCCGTCACTTTCACACTACCCGTGGCCCCAGTAGGTTTCGACCCTGTTGGGCCCCTACAATTTGCTGACATCTCCCTGAGGCGCGCGTGGAACAGTACGCGCCGTCGACGACTTGGGCTCGGTCCGGACGGTTACCGGACGGTCGGCCGGCGAGCCACCCATTGCACGGCGTCCGCAAGCCCGCACCTGCGGTGGCCGAAAATCAGAATCAGAATCCCGGCGGCGGTTGGGGCGTGAGGACCGTTGCCTCACGCGATCAGCCGCCTCTTTTGCTAGCATTACTGCTTTGCAGAAGGAGGCGACCGCCACTCCTCCTCGCTCCGGACCTTGGCCTGTACCAAAGCCCGGCGTGACAGATCGCCGCCGCCGATCGCCCCCATGAGGACGGCGGTGGTCTGCCCAAGAGGGGCACACCTCCACCGTGTCCTCTGGGCGGTCCACACAGTGGCTACACCCGGGCGTCGCTTCCGCACGAATCCGGTGCAGGAACTTCCCGAACTTACCGTGTTCGGTGAGAAACTGCGTTTTGCGGAAGGTTAGGACGCCGTGAGGTCTTTCCAACCACGCCTCAAAGAGGGGACTATTTGTCCAGGGTGGGAATTGAACCCACGATCTCCGGCTTAGCAGTCAGGGCCACTAACCACTAGACCAGTCGATTATCGAATATCGAGTTATAATGACTACTATTTTTTAGGTAAGAAATCATCCAATGACTTCTCCTCTAGGGTGGAGCGAGAAGGCGTTAGAATTGACTAAAGCCGACCTATGTCCTTCCACCTTTTGCGTTTTGGGACCACGGTTTAATTTTTATAAATTCCCCGTGGCCCTGCTGGGCCCCTACGGTTTTGTTTACATCATTTTAAAGCGCGTGGAACATTGCTCACTTTTGATAACTCGGGCTTGGTCCTTAACGAACAGCCGGACGGCGATCTACCTATTGGTCGTCATCCTCAAGTCCGCGCTTACGGTGACCGGGGATCGCCGTACGACTGCTGACGTTTTTGATGACTACTCAAGAACATTTTATTTAAAATTTATAAATTGTTGTTTAAATGATAAATGACATTTATTTTTCAATACACTTACTCGAAAACCCGCTCTTATCCCACCGCTTTTAGGCACGCAATAGACTGTTTTCCGCACTAGTGCAGAAAAGTGCGCGTGCTCTCCCCGCCGCAATTTTATTACATGTATCGTATCAGGTTGGTCGCGCGTCGTCCCCCACGAGTCACCGGTCCCCGTTTATTCAATTCTTTGTAAGTTTATTGAAAAAAGTCGTTTGATACACGTGCAAATTTATCACTAGCCCTCGGCTTCATAACACACTCGCCTACGGCTCGTGCGAATTCCGCCTCGGTCGCAATGACAAACTCTCTGCACTTGTATCAAAATGTACTATTTCAGATATGTTTTTCAAACACGTTACACGTCAATTTTTTCGTCCGTTTTAAACTAGATGAGGCCGGTGTTTCCTAGCTGACTACCCTGAGACGAAACACCGAAACAAACTCAGGGTTCAAAGTCTCTTTTAAACTCCATACAGCAAACATGTAATGGTCAAATCTCATGAGAACCATGCAGATTATGATATGTGGTGATGTAATTACGAAAAATTTATAATAAAGTAAAATAAAATCCACTACATTCTTTCGTTATCTTCAGTAAACTAAAATAAAGGGTCACAATGATATAATTGAATATATTTCCTGAACATAATATAAATTATTTTTGTATGTCTGTCTCAAATTATTGCTGTTTCTCGGAAACTTTGGGTAAATTTCGCGTATATCTTCAAACGTGTTCTGTTATGGGTGGTAAGCTGTGATATTAGGGGGGGCAAATAAGAGGGATTTTGAATGAATTGGTTGACTCTGTATAGTGGCTTCAGGCAAAGTGAGTCACTGTATGTTTTCATAATGTTTTTATTTTAAGGTAAGTTCGTAAATATCAGCTTGTGTGGCTTGGAAATTTCGCCAATCTATTTTGCCAAAACTTATTTTAATCAAGTCTTTTTTTATCATTTTTTTTGGGTTTCGTACCTCAAAAGGACAAAGCGGAACCCTTATATGATCACTTTGTTGTCTGTCTGTCTGTCAAGACCATTTATCTCGGGAACGTGTGGAAGTATCGAGTTGAAATTAAAACCATATACTCAAGTCTGCGATCCCTTGAAGGAGTTTCGTAAAATCCGTTCTTAGCGGATGTCTACACCCTATAAGGAACATACCTGCCAAATTATTGTATTGTTAGTGTGTGTAGTGAGTGGTATTTCGCTTTTATATATAGATTGAGATTTTACTTAAATAATAACAAGACCTTTTCTAATAAGCCCTATAAGTATTTGTAAAAAATTAGTGGTGTATATCAAATTATGGTTACATAGGATGACCCGCACCTGATCCGACAGTCGTTGAGCCGACACATTGATGGCTGGCTCAAGCACCTGAAACAAAGAGAGCACCCGGTACGACCCATGTTTTTTTTGGTTTTAATTGATATAAACTAGCGCTTATCTGCGATCCCACCTGATGGTAAGCAGTGATGCAATCGTTGATGGTGAGGCGCACTAGTTTATTAAGAGCGTATTCACTCTAGCCTTGAAGATAGCATAGCATAGCATAGTCGGCCTTATAATGTTCCCACTGTTGGGACTCAGGCCTCTTCTCTAGGAGAGGGGATGGGCCGTAATCCACCACGCGGGTCTGGGCACGCCACAATTATGGCGGTAAGTCCCCTCTTTGAGGCGTGGTTGGAAAGACCTCACGGCGTCCTCACCTTTCGCATGACGCAGGTTCTCACCGAACACGGTAAGTTCGGGAAGTTCCTGCACCGGATTCGTGCGGAAGCGACGCCCGGGTGTCGCCACTGTGTGGACCGCCCGGAGGACACGGTGGAGCACACGGTTGAGGTGTGCCCCGCTTGGGCAGAGCAACGCCGTGTCCTTGTGGGGGCGATCGGCGGCGGCGATCTCTCGCGCCGGGCCTTGGTACAGGCCATGGTCCGGAGCGAGGAAGAGTGGCAGGCGGTTGCCTCCTTCTGTGAAGCAGTAATGCTAGCAAAGGAGGCGGCCGATCGCGTGAGGCAACGGTCCTCACGCCCTTACCGCCGCCGGGATTCCGATCCCGATTTCCGGCCACCGTAGGCGCGGGCTTGCGGACGGCGAGCAATGGGTGGCTCGCCGTCGGACCGTCCGGTAACCGTCCGGACCGAGCCAAGTCGTCGACGGCGCGTATTGTTCCACGCCCGCCTCAGGGAGATGTCAGCAAAACGTAGGGGCCCAGCAGGGTCGAAGCCTACTGGGGCCATGGGTAGTGTGGAAACGAAACCCGGGGCCCTGGGACGAAGGCAACGAAGAAACAGGAGTGGGTTTTTAGTCAGTAAAAGTCTGACACTATATCTCGCTCCGCCCAAGAGCGGGATTTGTCATTAGATGATTTTCCCACCGAAAAAAAAAAAAAAAAATCCAGTGCGGGTTGGTGAATGTCACATGTCGTTGAATTTTTGGTTCTAGGACATGCCGGTTTCCACACGATGTTTTCCTTCACCGTTTTGAGAGCAGTGGTGATGAAATAAATTACACAAAGTAATGCGCCTGGCTGGGTTTGAACCCGCGACCTACAAATCGTAAGTCGGGGCCGTTACTACTCGGCCACCACTGCTGTGGTTTTCTTTATAAAACCCTTTCCATAGCCACCAGTCATAGGAACTTTGATACACAGTAAATGATCGGTATCCATCTTGACATCTTATCTTTTTATGTAGGTAGATTATTATAATCCATATTGTTACCTCCATCCTGCTAATACTCGCATGACGTTCTCGTTGATGGATTTGCGTCCACAGCATACATACATAGAGCTACTATTTTAGGTACTTTATTTATATAACTACTCGAAATACAGTCAAGATATTATATCATTATTTTATCCAACAGAAAAGGTTTAAAACAGTAATAAAACCCTAATATTTATTTGACAAACAGTTTGGGATGGGGCCTCTTTACATTGTTATGTAACCCCTGTGGCTAAGGCAGCCGCGCTAATATTATAAATATTGATCCTTCTTTTGTTTTTTTTTATTTGTACTTATTATACCTAATTGGATGAATTTGGGCTCGTGGCTAACTAAAAGTCACAGAGTCAACTGAAGGTCAAGCTGCTGGCTGAAGTTGGTTTGTTGATGGGTTGGAAAATACTTTATTTTTAATACATTTGGCTCAGCGCCGCTCTCGTGAGGTGCGCACGTTAGGACACGACTGATAGTGGCCCGTGTGTTGGACCATTCGGTTCCCTTCAAAATGGTTGAGCTGAGTGGTGCTAATATTCGCGTCATGTCCGTGAACGGGCGCTGTTATTTGAGACTAGTCATCTCTTAGCTGCCAGTTGCTATTTTAATATCTATATTTAGATTGTATTTTTACTTTATTTACATTGTTCTCAC
This sequence comes from Mythimna impura, assembly GCA_905147345.3. Taxonomy (NCBI): domain Eukaryota; kingdom Metazoa; phylum Arthropoda; class Insecta; order Lepidoptera; family Noctuidae; genus Mythimna; species Mythimna impura. The sequence continues at coordinate 2,808,980 of LR990368.1, read as the reverse complement.
ATGATAGCGACAAGAAACATGTAACAGAGATATTTGTAATTACAAAACATGATTGAAAAGAGTGACCATGGAGTTTCTTGCACATTCTTCTCCATAGAGATCTACTCTTTGGAATGTGCAATTAGCATCATTTTTTTCTGACTGACTGACTTCTTGACATTTCAAAAATGCCTGTAAATGGTTTATTTGAAATAAAATGCTTTGAATCTTTGAATCTTGAATCTTGACATAATAGTTTCTCGTACAAACTGGACATATGTTGATAAACGTTCTGGTCTACAAGCAGCTCTAGCCCTCTAGCCAAGTTACAACCGTTTCGTTTCGATTCTCTTTTCGTCGATCGCCTCGAGTAGGCCACGCCTCCGATTCCTTTATTCTGACGTCATCTCAACGCTCAGTCACGTGGTCAAAACAAAGGAATAGGAGGCGTGGCCTTGCCTCGAGGCAATCAACGAAAAGAGAATCGAATTGAAACGGTTGTAACTTGGCTAGGGGGGCAAGATACTTGATATTTGCAAGTGTTGCGGCGAAAAAGTTTAACTAATAGAAATTACTATGACTGCTTGGCGTTATGAGGCGTATTGCAAATAATGACATTAATTTTTGTACAAATTTGACGATCCGAATGTGTTAATGATATAAACTAGTGCTTGACTGCGATGCCACCTGATGGTAAGCAGTGATGCAAACTTTGATGGCGAAGCGCACTAGTTTACTATGAGCCTATTCACTCTAACTTTGATAACACCTAATTTATAATCGGACGGGAAGACCGCAGCAGGCAAATTGTTCCAGTTCTTCGATGTACGCAGTATAAACGACGAGGCGAAACGCTTAGCCTGGACCACAGCCCCCCTAGCCAAGTCACAAACGATAAACGTAAACTCTCAGTAGTCTTTAATAGATTTTCAACTTTATGTTATTGGATATAAAGTTGAAAATCTATTGAAGATTACATAGTGTTTTCGTTCGTTCCGGTCGCTAACGCTCAGTAGTCTTTAATAGATTTTCAACTTTATGCTCTTAGGTATAAAGTTGAAAATCTATTGGAGATTACTAAGCGTTCACGTTTATCGTTTGCAACTTGGCTAGGGGGGCAGAACAGATAAAAGAGGTAGAGGTGTTAACAATGTGAGATTGGACGATAGAGCACGCTTGTCTAGAAGTAACCTATATATGGCAACTTTGGTTCTCCTGCGGATATCTTCATTCCTGATTCGATTATTCAAGGAAACTTTAAGCATATGATAGCCGTTTCTATTGCTCTTTAAGTTGTTATATATAGTTACTGCTGATAGAATAGAAATCTCTTTTCAATACACTTACTCGAAAACCCGCTCTTATCCCACCGCTTTTAGGCACGCAATAGACTGTTTTCCGCACTAGTGCAGAAAAGTGCGCGTGCTCTCCCCCGCCACAATTTTAATACATTTATCGTATCAGGCTGTGCGCGCGTCGACCCCCAAGAGTCACCGATCAACCCCCGTTTATTCATTTTGTAAGTGTATTGAAAAAAGTCGTTTGATACACGTGCAAATTTATCACTGCAGCCCTCGGCTCCATAACACACTCGCCTACGGCTAATGACAAACTTTCTGCACTTGTATCAGAATGTACTATAGCCACATTGAACGAAGGAATGCCCCTTTACTCAAGGTCCTTGAGTTTTTTATTTCACCCAAATATTCTCATGATAAAATTAATTTTGACAAGCCCAAACTCACGGGGGTCGGTTTTAATCAATAAATTATTTCGAAACTATTTCGTCCTCCATATTATTTATTTAAAAAACAGATATGATCAGTAGTTTTCGACTTTTTTTGTTGTTCAAGGGACACAGATGTCAAAAAGGATTTGTTTTTTTTTTAACTTGTCTATGAATGAGGTTTTATTATGGGTATCTAGTTAGTTGGTGTGGGTTCCGTCTATCTATACTTCGATACTAATATTATAAAGAGGAAGGATTTGTATGTTTGTATTATTGTTTGTTATGAATAAACTCAAAAACTAATAGTCCGATTTTAAAAATTTTTTCTCCAGTAGAATGCTTTTTTTTTTCGATTGGAAAATCATCCAATGACAATCCCCGCACTTGGGCGGAGTGGGAGGGTGAGTCAGACTTTTACTGACTAAAAACCCACTCCTGTTCCTTCGTTGTCTTTCATACCAGGGCCGAGTCTTCCTTTCAGAAGCAGACCTTTGGCCCCAGCAGGCTTCGACCCTGCTGGGCCCCTACGGGATCCCGGCGGCTGGGGCGTGAACGCCGCTCCCTCGAGCATGCACCTGCGGTTCCTTATGCATTACTGCTTCGCAGAAGGAGGCGACCACCTGCCACTCCTCCTCGCTTCAGACCATGGCCTGTACCAAGGCCCAGCGCGAGAGATCGTTGCCGCCGATCACCCCCACGAGGACACGGCAGTGCTCTGCCCGGGCGGGGCACACCTCTACCGTGTGCTCCACCGTGTCCTCCGGGCGGTCCACACAGTGATGGCACCCGGGCATTAATTCCGCAAGGATCAGGTGCAGGAACTTCTCGAACCGACCATGTTCGGAGAGAACTAATGTAAAACGTATGAAACCTACAGAAAATATGCCGGTGGCGACGTTTTGCGGCATGTGGCTCATGTGCGGCGACACTAAGTCTGACACGCCCTCTCACTCCACCCTGAGTAGGAGAAGTTATCCAATGATTTCCCCCCTCAAAAAAGGGGAAGTCTAGCTTCTCGTGTCACAGTGTTTGTTATCAAACTGCTCCGAAACGGCTTGACAGTTTGTATGATTTTTTATGTATTGGCTATTTTTTATAACCCTAGATGATAAGCGTGATTTTGCGATTTGCAAACAATTTTCGTTGACAAAAGATTTTATTACCTTTTATAACCCGTATCAAGAACTGGTACCGGATTTGCCGGACAACATTCTTTCACTCCAAAACTGCTAAAAATAAAGCCAAGGAACCCTAAATTTTAATATCGAAAGGTATCAAAGTAAACATCCTAAATATTTAAAGTAATACTCATTTTTGTATTTTTATGACAGTTAGGATATGGCTTAAAAAGAGATATTGCTGTCTCTCTCTTTTGTTTAGTGAGGGAAAGGGATAGAGCATCGTCGCAGGCGCAAGGGACAGAAACAAAACGGTGCGTGGTTGTTTTTTTTAAGGGTCCATGAGAAGATTGTGAAACGGGTCGGTCTTGTAAGAACATATGTTTGTTTAATAAGATGAATCTGTTTGAAATGGGTAACACCTTCATTTCTCAGTGGGTTAAGTCGCAAGAAAACCAGGCATTCAAGAATGATTTGATAAATGATGATGATACGTTTCTAACGCAAAATTGTTGTATAGCTTTTTTATTATTATTATCCCACATATACGCACAAAACGTTTTGGGAACACATTCATTGTGCGTACAGCTAAGGAGTGGAATTCCTTGCCGGAATCTGAGTTTCCTGATGGCTACAACCCGGGAATCTTTAAGTCAAGAGTGAATAGGTTACTTCTAGGTAAGCGCGTTCCATCGTCGACCGCATCGTCGCTTTCCATCAGGTGAGATAGCGGTCAAGCGCGAACCTATCAAGAATAAAAATAAAAATTCTTTATTGGTCATTTTAGTATTATTTCCTTTATTTAACTTATTAAAATACAATTTACATTCTTAAATAGTGACACATAAAAAATAGTAGGTATCGGGAACAGGATCCTAGCTACCGACGGTCAGGACTCCCGAGAAAGGAACCTCCTCACAACGTGAGTACTCCTCAATACAGCTCGCCTGCCTTCTGTATCAGGCCATTGATCCAACGGCAAAACGACAGCTTGGACAGATGGTCGTCGAGGCCATCAGGCCGAAAACCTCAACGTCCCGACACCGGAGGATACGAGGGAGTTCTTTTATGTATTTTTAAACATATTTTTCTATGTGTACCTAATACACAATCTAAACAAATAATAATTTATCCATACTAATAATATAAATATGAAAGTAACTCCGTCTGTCCGTTGCGCTTTAAATTACTGAACCGATTTTGATAAAATTTGGTACGTAGTAAGCTTGAACCCCACGGACGGACATAGGCTACTTATTATCGACGACTGGCCTGTTGGTCTAGTCACTAGACCAACAGGCCAGTCGTCGACTAGACTCTAGTGGTTAGTGGCCCTGACTGCTATGCCGGAGGTCGTGGGCTCGATTCCCACCCAGGACAAATGTTTGTGTGATGAGCACGATCATTATTTGTTCTGTGTCTGGGTGTAATTTATCTATAACATGTATCTATGTATTTAGAAATATTATAAGTATGTTTATCAGTTATCTAGTACTCATAACACAAGCTCTGCTTAGCTTGGGACTAGGCGGCGTTGTGTGTTAGTTGTGGAATATTATTATTATTATATTATTATTATATCTGGCTCCGACTTCGACTTTGCGTCCGCAATAACCGATATTCACATAGACAAGTTGCGGGAAAACGCTACGCTACTTAATACAGCCTACAGAACCCTTCTCCATTTTAAAAGTCGTAACATACTCTTCAAAATATTTTTTGTTCCAGCGTATAAATAAAGTCGGTACGCCACTGAGAGACAAATGCCTCTGAGTATATCACCGGGCTTAGGGTGTGGAATATCACTTATTTTTCTTAACTCTAACTTCGCGCTTGTACCCTGAAAGGGTAGACAGAATCGAGTTGTACTCTCACATTTAAGGGTTTATGTTTTAGAGGACACCAGATCAGGGCCTCAGGTCTGCTATTACAATATTGTCAGAATGGTCATCATTGATTTCATAATTGTTGATTTTGACAAGTTTGGTAATCTATTAATATAATGGCGTCATTATGACTTTCCAATGGTCAACCACTGACACTCCATTAAAAGAAGTGGCATAGAATGGTAATCTCGTACATATTGACAAATGAATATCTGACGTATGCGGTAATCTGCTAAAATTTTGATAGTTCCTTTGATCAGTGAACTACCATTAGAACGTCATTGAGCAGTGATTGCTTTTAATAAGCTCGATATTGTCATTCTACCACAACTCTATTACAAGACCATTGACCGATCAATGATCGATCATTATGAATTAGCAGATTACGAACTTTTAGCAAAATGACAATGGGATCGTGTTGGAATGACGAATTTGTAAAAATAGCAGACTTGGGCCCCAGAACAGTGTGTAGTGCGGTGGTGACCAAGTAGTAACGACTCTGACTTACGAGTTGTAGATCGTGGGTTCAAACCCAGCCAGGCGCATTTCTTTGTGTAAATTATTTCATCATCAGTACTCTCAAAAAGGTGAAGGAAAACATCGTGAGGAAATCGGCATGTCCTAGAACCAAACATTCGAAAACATGTGACATACACCAACCCGCACTGGGCCCGCGCCGCGTGGTGGAGTTCGGTCAATCGCCTCTCCTAGAGAGGAGGCCTGAGTCCCAGAAGTGGGAATATTAAAACGCTGATTATGCCAAGTTATGCTTATGCCTAAGGACACCTAGGCATGATTTTAGTAGACTGGCATTATACTGAACTGGACCTGTTTAGCGCAGCCGTGAGACACACAACACTGTTGTTTTTTATTTTTTTTTTTTATTAAGTTTCTATGTACTTACTTGTATTTTTATTGTGTGTGCCTGTGTACTATATAAACGTGTTTTCCTTTTTTCTTTCTTTTGGCCACTACCGTCCCATTTTTAGGTTTCCGTACCTCGAAAGGAAAAAACGGAACCCTTATAGGATCACTTTGTTACAGACCCTTTATCTTGGGAACGCGTGGAGGTATCGAGTTGAAATTAAAACCATATGGGTATGCACTCAAGTCTACGGTCCCTTGAAGCTGTGATTAAAACTTCAGAGTTGACGAAAAAAAAGATACGGCCGTTTATGTCGCAAAAAACGTGTTATTCGGCCTTATAATGTTCCCATTGCTAGAATTCCTGTCTCCTCTTCAGGAGAGAGAATGGGCCGCAACGCATCACGCAGGCCCAGTCAGGGTCAGTGGATGTCACAAGCCTTCGAGTTTTTTGGTTCTAGGACATGCCGGTTTCCTCACAATGTTTTCCTCCATCGTTTTAAGAGCAGTGGTGATGAAATAAATCACACAAAGTAAAGCGTCTGGCTGGGTTTAAACCTGCAATCTAGCACTCGTAAGTCGGGGCCGTTACTACTGGGTCACCAATGCGTCCGCTGATGCTGTCATTAGATCCTTACGTGAACAGGTAACAGAGCATGTAAAGCAAGATGGAAGGTGGGACATGGTCTGCGGAGAGACGCCGCACAAACACTGGAAGAACCGTCCGAGAACCTCCATCTGTGTGGATTGTCTTTGCTGCGTCCGACCTGGATACGGAGTGTGCTTAAAGTTTTTCGGGTTACCAATTTTTTTTTTAAGGTTAGAAATCATCCAATGACTTCTCTCACTCTAGGGCGGAGCAGGAGGGCATGTCAGACTTTTGCTGACTAAATCCACATTTATGTTCCTTCTTTGCCTTGCGTTGCAGGGCTTATGTTTCGGAAGTCCAAGTTACCCGTGGCAACGCGTGCCCAGGCGAGAGACTCTCCGACGTCCAATAATAATAATGACAAGAAAACCTTCTTATTAATTGTTAAATAACCATTAAAGACCCTAAAATCAATACGACCGCAGCTTTAATCGAAAATTATGTTATAATAACAAATACATGTAGGTACCTAATGATTATTATTTCTTGATCATCAAAATTTTTGACGCCATTAAAATTTTAAGTGTGATCCTTATTGCTCATTATTGGACGCAGTTTCGATCTCCAGCCTGTTATCTGAAATTGTATGTTAGTAATAAACTGGCATATCCTAAACTTAAATACATTTATACCGCGTAAATCGATGAACTGGAATAAATTTACCTGCTGCGGTCTTCCCGTCCGATTATAATTTAGGTGTCTTCAAGGCTAGAGTGAATAGGCTCTTAATAAACTAGTGCGCCTCACCATCAACGATTGCATCACTGCTTACCATCAGATGGTATCGCTGGGCACGCTACAATTATGTCGGTAAGTCCCCTCTTTGAGGAGTGGCTGGAGCGGCAACATGGCGTCTTCACCTTCTTACGCAGGTCCTCACCGGACATGGTAAGTTCGGGAGGTTCCTGCATCGGATTCAGGCGGAAGAAACGCCCCAGTGTCATCATTGTGTGGACCGCCCAAAGGACATGGTGGAGCATACGGTGGAGGTGTGCCCCGCTTGGGCGGAGCACCGTCGTGACCTCTTGCGTCGGGCCCTGGTTCGGGCTATGATCCGAAGCGAGGAGGAATGGCAGGCGGTGGCCTCCTTCTGCGAAGCAGTATTGCTAGCCAGGGACGAGGCCGCACGCGTGAGGGAACGAATGTCCTCACGCCCCAGCCGCCGAAATTCTGACCCCGACTACCGGCCACGGTAGACGCGGGCTTGCAGACGTCGAGCGTAGCGCAATCAAGCACTAGTTTATATCGATTAAAAAAATAAGATTAGCTGTATGGACTTTAAAAATAAGATTAGCTGTATGGACTTTAAAAATAAGATTAGCTGTATGGACTTTAAAAAGACTTTGACTCCTGAGTTTGTTTCAGTGTTTCTTCTCAAGGTAGTTAGCTAGGAAACACCGACCTCATCTAGTTTAAATTGACGTGTAAAAGTGTTTTTTATTGCATATTTACAAAATAAATATCAAACTACTCAGAGTTCAAAGTCTTTTTACCCGACTGCAAGAAGGGTTATGTTTTTCGTGCGTATCTTGTATGTATGTATGTTTGAATTTATGTATGTATGTAATATTCTTTATTACCTCATATCTTCCAAACCGCTGAACGGATTTACACAATTAAGATAAGGTTTCCAAAATGGTATATCATGACCATATTAAAAAAAAATTATAGGAAATATGTTATTTATTATCTACTAGCTGTTACTCGCGACTTCGTTACTCCCCTTTTATTGAAAAAAAAAAATGTATTTCAGAGATATATCCCCCTGGGAATTAAGTCCCGTTCCCGCGAGAAAATGAAAAGTAAGAGGGTCATGAGAGGACTTCTGAAAAGATAACCCGTGGTCCTAGAAACAGAGCAACTGAAGGAACCTAGGGTGGTTTGGTGTCTGAGATGGTCTTTTGAGTAAAAAACCATACTTTGTGTGGACCTGTCCAGTGTGTGTGTCAGTGCAAGCTTTGTTACTTTCGTGCAGCTCTACTCAGGACTACTAAGGAGCTCAACGACTTTGCGAACAATACCAAAAAAAAGACATTTCGGTAGGCCGCATAAAGTACTCAAACAGCCAGACATGCGTTAAAAAGGACGAGCAATGGGAAGCTCGCCGTGTGCTCATCTTATAAGCACTGAGCCCGAGTCGTCAACTGTGTGGAGTATTCCACGCACACCTCAAAGAGATGTCAGCAAGCTGTAGGAGCCCAGCAGAGCCGATGCCTGCTAGAACTATGGGAAGGCTTCTATAAAGAATACTTAAGAGCGGCCAACTCGAGGTACATTTCCATACAACCGCTCTTACGTGATTATGATGTTATTGCACATCTTTCTCTAGATATTTTGAATACACAGCTATCTTGTTGATATTATCTAGGCTTCTATAGAAATCAAAACCTAAATTTGTGTAAAACTAATCTAGTAAAGACCTCTGAAAGTCTGCTATTTTACGTGAACTTTGGCCCTCCATAATGTACTCATATAATAAAAATATAAAAAGTACATACTAGCACATGTAATCGAGATTCTGAATGATGACAATTTTTTTGAAAAACTTTTGAGGGTTTAAAAAACACGTATTTCTTGGAACAAGTTTCGTGAAATATTCGAGTAAATCACGGAATTACACACATTACATGTTTTCAGACATTATCTCTCTTTTTTCGCATTGCCTCTTCATCAAACATCGCGTTGGATTGCGTTAGATGAAGTAACAAGCTTTTAAACCATGCTCGATGTTGACGATAGGCGAGTGGAAAAGGGTCCTCTTAAGGTCATAGAACGCAAAAAGCAAATGAAGGAATACATATATTTTTTTTATTGTTGATAGGTTCGCGCTTGACCGCTATCTCACCTGATGGAAAGCGACGATACGAATATAGGTGTGGTTTTAGTCAGAAACAGTCACATTTCATTTCAGCAACATCATCATCATTTCAGCCGAAAGACGTCCACTGCTGGACATAGGCCTCCCCCAAGCGTCGCCACAACGACCGGTCCTGTACGTCTCGCATCCATCGGATTCCAGCGACCCTGACCAGGTCATTGGTCCATCTTGTGGGAAGCCTTCCAACGCTGCGTCTTCCGGTACTCGGTCGCCACTCCAGAACCTTTCGGCCCCAACGGCCATCAGTTCTGCGTGCAATGTGCCCTGCCCATTGCCACTTAAGTTTGGCGATTCCTCGTGCTATGTCGGCAACCTTGGTTCTCCTGCGGATATCTTCATTTCTGATTTGATCACGTAAGGAAACCGATCTGATGACGCTTAAAGGTTTTAATCAGCTGTGAGCATCTTTCAACTGAGTGAAGTTCCTCCGAAGATGAGTTTTGGAAAAAATTTGAAACATAATTTTCGCAACATTCATTGGTATGATCACGTCACCTCGTCCCAAGAATTTATTCAATTAACATAAATATGATAAAATGTCAAAAACAATGAAACAACAAGGATAACCGAAATATTAATAAAAAAATACTAAAAAGAAAAGAAATAACTTGAAACATGATTTCTTTGGAACGTGGGTGTTTAATAAAAACATTTACGTAACTAGTGGTCAGCCCCGGCTTCGCATGCATCGATGCAAATTATAGAACATGTAACTAGATGAGAGAACACACACCGTTATATACCCAAGATGGTAAGTTCGGAAGGCTCCAGCACCCCTAGCCAAGTTGATAATCTGCAATCGTTATCGCTCGTCGAAAACTAATCAAATGTATGGGAATGACATCATCTCAACGTTTTGTCACATGGTCAGAACAAACGAATAGAAAATTCGTAGCCAAGTTCACATCGTTCAAAATGATAGAATGAATTGTTATAGTTCTACAATGTTCAACGCTACATCCTTTGTTATTGTAGAACGACATTGTAGAACGAGCGGCCGACTCAGGCGCGTCAACATGGCTACCAACTTATCGTTTTCTACAATTGCTGACATCGAGGTGTTACCGATTGGAGTACGGAATTCGACACGAAACGGTTGTAACTTGGCTTCTGGCAATCGGATTCTGGCAGAAGAAATGCCCGGGTATCACCATTGTGCAGACCGCCCCGCGTGGAGACGATTGACGGCGACACAAGCTAACAGCCTGGCAAGTGGTTGCCTCCTTTTGCGAAGCAGTAATGCTAGCGAAAGAGACGGCCGCATGCGTGAGGGAACGGACATCCTCACGCCCCGCGACCCCGATTACCAGACACGGTAGGCGCGGGCTTGCGATTGACGAGCAATGGGTAACTCTCCGTCCTGCCGTCCGGTAACAGTCAAGAACGAGGCCGAGTCGTCGACGATGCGTAGCCACGCACGCCTTAAAGAGATGTCAGCAAATCGTAAGGGGCCCAGCAGGGTCGGTGCCTGCTATGGACATGCGAAAACTTCTAAAAAAGAAACTCGGGGTCCTAGAAAGCAACTGAAGGAACATATATATGCACCACCCTAGAGCGTGAAATTCGTGCGGAAGAAACGCCCGGGTGTCACCATTGCGTGGACCGCCCGGAGGACACAGTGGAGCACACGGTGGAGGTGTGCCCCGCTTGGGAAGAGCAACGCCGTGTCCTCGTGGGGGCGATCGGCGGCGGCGATCTCTCGCGCCGGGCCTTGGTACAGGCCATGGTTCGGAGCGAGGGGGAGTGGCAGGCGGTCGCCTCCTTCTGCGAAGCAGTAATGCTAGCAAAGGAGACGGCCGGCAACGGTCCTCACGCCGGGTGTTTCTACTAGCTGATTCTGAACTTACTACTTTCAGGATGTGCTTTTAGGTGTGTAAATTTTTCGTTGATCACTGTTTCTATTAGTGAAATCCATGCTTTAGAACGTAGAACACGAAATGTTCTTTTGAATAACAAACATGTAAATTCACATACAAGAGACACCTAGACCCGGAACAGCTATCTGTAGACCATTCAAACATTTGTTCATAGTGGAAATCGAACCCACGACACGAGAACCACGGGTTCCGACACAGCCCAAAGAATCGTCAAACTTAAGGGACATCCAACTCCACATACATTTTCACTGTTTTTCATACAACTGCTCTTACGCGATTATGACGTTATTACACATTTTTCATTAGATATTTTGGAAACTCAGTGTCTTGTGGATATTATCTAGGCTTCTATTGAAATCAATTTATAAATTTGTGTAAAACTAATCCAGTAAAGACCTCTGAAAATCTGCTATTTTTCATGAACTTTAACAAACACTTCATAATTTACTCAAAAATTAAAAAAGTCAAAAAAGTATAACAATAGAAGCCTTGCAAATTTAATCAAGATTCTGAATGATGACAATTTTTTTCAAAAACTATTAAGGGTTTAAAAAAACACGTATTTCCTGGAACAAGTTTTGTAAAATTTTCGAGTAATTCACGAATTCTAACAGAGTTTTCAGGCGTTATTTCTTTTGTTTCGCGTTGCCTTTTCGTCAAAAATCGCATTGGATTGCGTTAGATGAAGTAACAAGCTTTTAAACCATGCTCGATGTTGACGATAGGCGAGTGGAAAAGTTCCTTTTCCACTAGCCTATCGTCAATCTTAAGTGGTAGCAGGCAGGGCACATTGCTCACAGAACAGAATCAGATGGTCGATGGGGACGAAAGGTTTTGGAGTGACAACCGCTGGCTGCATGACGTACAAAGCGTTTTGGGAACACATTCATTATGCGTACAATTAAGGAGTGGAATTCCCTGCCGGAGTCTGTGTTTTCTAATAGCTATAACCTAGGGGTATTTAAGTCAAGAGTGAATAGGTTACTTCTAGGCTTCATCGCTTACCATCAGGTGAGACAGTGGTCAAACGCGAGCCTATCCATAATAAAAAAGGTGGACCGATGACATGGTGAGGGTCACGGGAATCCGATAGATACGAGACGGTAGTTGTGGTAGTTGTAGACTGGTAGTTGTGGCGACACTTGGGGGAGGCCTAAATCCAGCAGTGGACGTCTTTCGAAAGAACTAGGCTGTCAGTCGACCTTGTGGTGCTCTAACTAATACTATAGCACAATTCCCACAAAAACAAAACCGCAGGCCGATACTACTAATATAATAATAAATTCCGAACAAGTATCACGAATACCATGTATGTCATTTAAAAGAAATCGCAGGCAACGCCGCGGGGCGGCGCTGTGTCGTTTAATTTTGTAAAATTATTTATCTCTTAGTGTTGCTATACAAATATTGTTGGCGGTTTTTTGTTTTTATTTCTTTGTTATAAGTTTTTTATTAAGTTGCAATGTGTGTATGTTTGTATGCTTGTTAAGAGGGCCCTTCCCCACTCGTCTATCGTCAACGTAAGCACGGTTTAAAAACTTGTTGGTTCATCTAAGGCAATCCAAAGGAATGTTCGATAAAATGGCAACGCAAAAAAGAGAGATAACACCTGATCGCTATGTTTCGTCATTCAGGATCTTGATTAAATGTGCAAGGTTTCTATAAATTGTTTTTTTTTTACTTTTTTTGATTTATCTAAAATAACATTATTAAGAGTAAAAGTTGCGTACTAACGTCATAATCGCGTATGGAAAATATTGAAAATGAATCTTGGGTTGGATGCTCTTAAGGGAGAATCTTGCAAATTTATTTTGAACCAGTTACCCCTATCCGATTGAGCTGATATTTGGTATTCCTATGTAACTTGAATGACAATGCATTAACATGGTACCATGGAGCTGGTCTGATGAAGGATTTGGACAAAGAAACAGACAAACTTATACATCTCATCATTTTCAAGTATAGAATTAATAGTCAACATCGCTGATGCACAAAAGATCAACTCTATCATATGTTGTTAATATAATTATTGCACTAAACTTTATTATTTTACAAGAAAAATTAAAGACTGGTAAACTTGTTAAAAAACAAAAGGCCGCTTTTGCCATTTGAGTAAAACTCTAGAATGTAACTTGGAACGAAACTGAAAGAAGCGAATCCGACCAAATTTAATAGTTCATAAAATAATGTCATAACTATAATTTAATAAAAACACTTAACTAGTTAAAACTACACAAAAGGCAAAAACTACTAGCTAAAATATGGCGTCATAAAATTCCTCCGCATCGCTGTCGACTGGAAGTGTGTCCAAAAGGCTGGCGGTATTGCCACGTTGTATGGCAATGCTTAATCTCTGACCGAGGTAAAAGCCAGCCCTTGGGTCACGCAAAGTGGCAACTAAGCGTTTGGATAATTCTTTAAAAAGCTTATGAGCACTCGGACCCCACGGCCCAAGAGTTTCAACCCCAAACGGCTCAAAAATAAGAACTGAAAGAAACAATATAATAATAATTAGGGGTCCGGTGTAGTAGTAACTGTTTTAGCTATATTAGTAGTAACTACACTACCCCGGACAAACTGCTAGGTAGTCAAAATACAAATGTCTAAACGAGCTTTTTATTTTTAGACAACTTTATCGAAACGAATACCTATAATTGCTCGGAGTTCGGCGCATTACTTTGTGTAATTTATTTCATCATCACTGCTCTCAAAACGGTGAAGGAAAACATCGTAAGGAAACCGGCATGTCCTAGAACCAAAAATTCCAAGACATGTGACATTCACCAATCCGCACTGGGCCCGCGTGGTGGATTACGGCCCATTCCCTCTCCTAGAGAGAGGAGGCCTGAGTCCCAGCAGTGGGAACATTAAAAGGCTGATTATGCTATGCTCGGAGTTTCCTTGCGTGATCGCATAAAGAATGAAGATATCCGCAGGAGAACCAAGGTCGCCGACATAGCCCGAAGAATCGCCAAACTAAAGTGACAGTGGGCAGGGCACATTTCTCATAGAACGGATGGTCGATGGGGCCGATAGGTTCTAGAGTGGCGACCGCGCATCGGAAAACGCAGCGTTGGAAAGCCTCCCACAAGATGGACCGACGACCTGGTGAGAGTCGCGGGAGTGCGGTGGATGCTAGACGCACAGGATCGTCGTTGTGGCGACGCTTGGGGGAAGCCTATGTCCAACAGTGGACGTCTTTCGGCTGAAATGATGATGATGATGACCTATAATTGGCATTTCGTTCACTCACAACTAAATGTGAATAAAAAATAACTTCTGAAATGTATCGTATCGTATGTTCAATCGTCTCGTAATGTTACGTCAAAATACGTAACTACGTTGTCACCGTTGGCGCACGGGTCGCGAGTTGGATTCCCGTACGGCACACGATGTTTTCCTTCACTGTTTTGAGAGCAGTGGTGATGAAATAAATTACACAATGAATTGCGCCTGGCTGGGTTTGAATCTTCGACCTACAACTCGTTTTTTTTTTTTTGTGTAAAATCATCCAATGACTTCTCTCGTTCTAAGGTGGAGCGAGAGGGCATGTCAGACTTTTACTGACTGAAACCCACTCCTATGTTCCTTCGTTGTCTTCGTTCCAGAGCCTCGGGGTTCTCTTCCGCACAACCCATGGCCCCAGTAGGCTTCGACATTGCTGGTCCCCTACGATTTGCTGACATCTCCTCGAGGCGCGCGTGGAACACTACGTGCCGTCGACGACTCGGGCTCGGTCCGGACAGTTACCAGACGACCGGACGGCAAGCTTTCCAATGCTCGCCGTCCGGCCTTTCTGAAAAGCCCTTTTGTAGTTGTACTGACTTGCCTGACTGATTGATGATTTGACTGGCCTGTTGGTCTAGTGGTTAGTGGCCCTGACTGCTATGCCGGAGGTCGTGGGTTCGATTCCCACCCAGGAAAAATGTTTGGGTGATGAGCACGATCATTTGTTCTGTGTCTTGATGTAATTTTATCTATAATAGTTATGTATTAAGAAATATAAAGTATGTTTATCAGTTATCTAGTACTCATAACACAAGCTCTGCTTAGCTTGAGATCTAGTCGGCGTTGTGTGATAGTTGTGTGAATATTATATTATATTATTATTATTATATTATTAATATTTTCTTGCAAAATATTTACAATTCATATTTCAATTTAGTTCAAAATAAAAAATAATAATGTCAATAGTTCAATTACAATTTGAAATGTCATGTATTAAATGAGAATGTCAAGATATATCTGTAAATAAATGTCAAAGTAAATGTCAAAGTATATCAAATATTAATATTAAATTAATGCACTAGTTACATCAATATGTCTTTACATCCTCCATTAAATAATCCTGAACACTATGGTAACATTTAGTTAGCAAGAATCTTTTTAATTTCTTTTTGAACGCATCTATTGATGACGTTTCTATTATGGACTTTGGTAAGTGATTGTATAAACGCGTCGCCATACTGAAAATGCTTTTAGAATATAAGGCTGTCTTGCTCGATTTGCAGCAAATTTTGTCAGTATTATTATTATTTATTATTTTCTTACTAATTAAACATTAGTGGTGTATTTTATAAACTTCACAAACTCTTCCTAAAATCGCTGTCAATCCGTCTAAGTCCACAATGCTCACTCCGAACTCCTTACAATGATAAAAACACATAACATGTCTGCCTACCCTGTTAGTAAGACGCCTCTATGATAAAAAGTGCCGCTCTGAACCGCGTGTATTTAAGACATGTTGTGCTTAAAAAGACTTTTAGAGGCCACGACCAACGGATTTCTTTTTTAATTTGGAAAATCATCAAATAATATTTTTTTACACCACCTGCTCGATAATGCCCTTTTATACGTCATACAACCATCACTTAAAGCAAGTCATTATGTCCCTAGGGAGATAATGCAGTATGGGCGATCCCTAGGGAATAATGAGATTTGAATTTGGAACGTGAAAAACCGTCAGCAATATGTGAATTAAAATGTAGTGCATCAAACAAGTTTATTCAAATTTCAAACTGGCCACTAACAAAAAAAAAAAACAGAATAAAAAAAGTTTCTAAAAAAAAAGTAATGAACAAGCGGGAGCGTCATTTAAACTATAGAATCTTTGAGTAGTGAATTTTGTTTGTTTCAAATCTCAAAACATTTTGAGTGATAGTTAAGATTAACTCGTAAATAATACTTATATTTGTCTATTATATGATTTGTTTTACTAAATTGTCTTTTAATTATCTCACAGATGGTGTAAAAAGTAGAGTATCCAACACGGGGATAAAGCTGTCTTTGTCTTGGGCGGCTTGAATTCCTCACTTCACTCAGGTTTCTTTATTAACTCCCTCGCAGTGCTCGGGAGTTAATTTTGTAAATCCCTCACTGACGTTTGGGATTAAAATTAGCAACCTTCGTTTCGTTCGGAATTCAACATGCCGCCCGCGACTTAAAGACACTGCTTTATCCCCTAGTCACATAATCTACTATTATTCTGATCAAATATACCCATGTCTGTTTTCATAATTATAAGATATCACAACGCAAACAACACAATAAAATAAAATCAAAATGTATAAAACAAAGTTAATTAATTAAAATGTAATTAAATAAATTGAGACTGAATGAAGTCCATAAAGACTAATAATCCATAGTCTAATGACTTCTCTCTAGGGTGGAGTAAGAGGGCGTGTGCGTGTGTAAGTTCCTTCAGTTGCCTTTTGCGTTCTAGGAACACCCCCTTACACCACACCCTTTCGTACCTTTCCCCAACAGGCATAAGTCCCTACGGTTTTGCTGACATCTCTTTGAGGCGCGCGTGAAGAACTAGGTGCCGTTGACAACTCAGCCCCCCTAGCCAAGTCACAAACGATAAACGTAAACTCTCAGTAGTCTTTAATAGATTTTCAACTTTATGTAATTGGATATAAAGTTGAAAATCTATTGAAGATTACATAGTGTTTTCGTTCGTTCCGGTCGCTAACGCTCAGTAGTCTTTAATAGATTTTCAACTTTATGCTCTTAGGTATAAAGTTGAAAATCTATTGGAGATTACTAAGCGTTCACGTTTATCGTTTGCAACTTGGCTAGGGGGGCAGGCTCGGCCCAGACGATTACCGGATGGCTGAACGGTGAGCTGCCCATAGCTCGTCGTCGCTGAAAAAAATCATAAAATCCATAGATCTATGTAATTCTATAAAGAAGAAAGTTTACAATACCTGTATTTTGCCATTCATTACATATGGATTTGAAATGTTTCAAATCAACACTTACAAAACATCATAGCAATAAACTATAATACTGTTAAAGATCAATGGAATGAAGTATGACGGGCATATCTAAAATGAATCGCATAAGAAACGAACATCTGAGATCTAAAACAAAAGTTGACCGCCATTTTACCCATAGATTTAAGTTTATGTATAAGTTGTGTTACTTTTATGGTGTACAATAAAGTTTATTCTATTCTATTCTATTCTATTCTATTCTATTCTATTCTATTCTATTCTATTCTATTCTATTCTATTCTATTCTATTCTATTCTATTCTATTCTATTCTATTCTATTCTATTCTATTCTATTCTATTCTATTCTATTCTATTCTATTCTATTCTATTCTATTCTATTCTATTCTATTCTATTCTATTCTATTCTATTCTATTCTATTCTATTCTATTCTATTCTATTCTATTCTATTCTATTCTATTCTATTCTATTCTATTCTATTCTATTCTAAAAGTTATGGATATATTGACCACAATTGACCAGCAAAAGTGGAGATGGGCAGGCCACGTGATGTGAGACAACCAAAAAAAGTGGAGCCAAATAGTGCCAAACTGGTACCCCAGGGATGGGATGGGATGGCGTGCTGGAAATTGGAGACGGGATCCCGACGGCTAGGGCATGAGGACGTCCGTTCCCTCAGGCTGTCTCCTTCGCTAGCATTACTGCATCGTAGAAGGAGGCGACCGCCTGCCATTCCTCTTCGCTCCGAACCATGGCCTGTACCAGGGCCCGGTGCGAGAGGTCGCTACCGCCGATCGGCCCCACGAGGACACAGCAGTGCTTTGCATTCTAGAGCCGTGGTAACTCTTGAACAATCCCACTGCCCTGGCAGGGATCGGGCCTAGTGGCTCTGTCCAATAGCTGGTTGTAACTCGCTTCTCGATCTCTTTCCATCTTTTTGATTTGAGTTAGTTGACGGCCTTTTTATAGACCTGTATTTAATATTTACTCGGGACTGAAATTAGGTATCTATTGTTAAAAAAAAATAGTTATCTTGATAGAAGGCAAATAAAATGATGATATCTACGCACGAACACACCCCAAAAAAGATCTGACCAACCCACCGACGATCAACATAAAATAAAGATCGTATCGTACCCGTCTCGTGCCTTCTAAACCCCGCATAGCTCATATTATTGATGAGTCTAGGGCAGCATGTAACAAATATCTTAACCAACAAAAAAAAATCGAGTTATGTATTATCAATGTCCAACGTTTTGTGAGCCCGTATCTCCAAAACTAAATCTTCGTGATACATTTTGTCCTTTTTTTCGTTTGTACGTATGTTTTGTTGATAACAATCAGATCTTTTTCAAATCGTTTGTGTTTGTTAATATTTTTGAGTTTTTTAAAAGGTTTTTGGAGTTATTAATCATTTATTGAGTAAAGTGCTTAGTATGCTTGAAAAGGGTAAGCAGAGGTCAAAGCTCAGGTGTAGGGTAGCCAGCCTTTCGGTGTTTTACAGGTTGCATTTTGGAGAGTGTGCGCGGGAATTGCATGACTTGATTCCGCCATCTCACTTCTACCATCGGACAACCCGACGTACGGCGACTATCCACCCTTACGTTGTTGAAACCTCTACGGTCCGGAAGCGTTTCGCCTCGTCGTTTATACCGCGTACATCGAAGGACTGGAACAATTTGCCTGCTGCAGTCTTCGCGTCCGATTATAATTTTGGTGTCTTCAAGGCTAGAGTGAATAGGCTCTTAATAAACTAGTGCGCTTCACCATCATCGATTGCATCACTGCTTACCATCTGGTGGGAACGCAGTCAAGCACTGGTTTATAAAAAAATTAAAAAAATTATTATTAAAAAAAACCTATCATTTAGACTTCGCATTTATTTGGAGCAGTGGTGGCCGAGTATTAACGGCCCCGACTTACGAGTTGTAGGGCGCGGGTTCAAACCCACCCAGTCGCATTACTTTGTGTAATTTATTTTATCACCACTGCTTTTAAAACGGTGAAGGAAAACATCGTGAGGAAACCGGCATGTCCTAGAACCAAAAATTCGAAGACATGTGACATCCACCAACCCGCACTGGGCCCGCGTGGTGGATTACGGCCCATTCCCTCTCCTAGAGAGGAGGCCTGAGTCCCAGCAGTGGGAACATTATAAGGCGGCCTATGCTATGCTATGCTTTATCTGAAATTATCCGAAACTCTTACATCGGCTTTCGCCACAAGGTGGACCGCTGACCTAGTGAGGGTCGCGGAAATCCAACGGATGCGGGATGCGCCGGACCGGTCGTTGTGGCGACACTTAGGGGAGACCTATGTCCAGTAGTGGACATCTTTCGACTGAAGTGATGATGATAATGAGACCCTTCAAATATTAATTGTTCCGCGCGGGAATCGAATCCACGACACACAACGCAGCAGTCAATTTTATTTATTTATTTATTAATTCTTTATGCACACAAAAGTACAGAGGCGGATTATTTTATTTGTTTATTGTCTACACTTATCTCTATAAAGGTGCATATAAAAGAAAGTCGTGTTAGTTACACTATTTATAACTCAAGAACGGCTGAACCGATTTGGCTAAAAGTTGGTGGGGAGGTAGCTTAGAACCAGGAGACGGATATAGGACACATTTTTTTTTTTTTTGAGTAGGGTAGAGTAGGGTAGAGTTGGGTAGAGTTGGGTAGAGTAGGATATAGTAGTCAGTTGACGGGAGCGAAGCCGCGGGCAAAAGCTAGTATATAATATAATAAAGAGGTAAAATTTGTTTTTTAGTTTGTAGGAGGTAATCTCTGAAAGTCCTGTTCCGATAGCAAAAATTTTGTTCACCGATAGAAAGCTGCTTTATTCCTGAGTGGCATAGGTTATATTTTATATACGCGGGCGAAGCTGCGGGCAAACGCTCTTGAATATTTTAGGATAAAAATGATTTATTTCAAAAACAGCTTTTTTTTAAATTGATATAAACCAGTGCGATCACACCTGATGGTAAGCAGTGATGCAATCATTGATGGTGAGGCGCACTAGTTTATTAAGAGCCTATTCACTCTAGCCTTGAAGACACCTAAATTATAGTTGGACGGGAAGACCGCAGTAGGCAAATTGTTCCAGTCCTTCGATGTACACGGTATAAACGACGAAGCGAAACGCTTAGTCCGGACCGTTGAAGTTTCAATAACGTAAGGGTGGATACTCGCTAAAATCGTTTATCTCGGGAACGCGTGGAAGTATCGAGTGAAATTAAAACCATATACTCAGGTCTACCGTCCCTGGAACCTGTAAAAAAATCAAACTTCTAAGTTAACGAATAAAAAAGATACGGCCGTTTATGTCGCAAGAAACGTATATTTTGATACTCTCGAAGGAATCAAAATTCATCGGGTACTACCCGTTCACCCAAAATCCTGAAATTTGGCATAAAGCAAGATCTTATAGCACAGGTATAGGAATAAATCTGAAAACAGTAAATTTCTTGTTACCTATGTCACAAAAAAAAAACTATTTTGCAATTCGGAAAAATCGTCGAGATTCCATTCGGGAATTGTAATTTGTACGGAACCCTCTGCAGTGTGTGAGTCCGACTCGCACTTGCCCAGTTTTTTTTTAGAGATAGGATATCATCAAATAATTCTTCCCGCTATGGGTGGAGTGTGAGGGAGTGTCAGTCTTTTACTAACATCTCTTTGAGGCGTCCAACGCATCGTCGACTCGAGCCAGGGGCCTTACCAAGACATGTTAATATGTCAGTCGTGCGAGCGAAAAATAGGGATGGAACTATACACCCTCTATAGCTCCATCCCTTTAACAGTTCTGATTAGGTTGTTAAATGGATTGCGTTAATTATATAGGGTGCAAAATGACGGCCGTTACAACTGGCCAAGAGACCTTTAATAAGCGCCTCTGTGTCATAGGAGTTCAGTACAGACAGTACAGACAGCCCACTGTGCAGAGCCTGCAAGGAGGAGGACTAGACAGCAGCACATCTGTTTCTAAGCTGTCCAGCCCCCCTAGCCAGTCCTCGTGGGGGCGATTGGCGGCGGTGATCTCTCGCGCCGGGCCATGGTACAGGCCATGGTCCGGAGCGAGAAGGAGTGGCACGCAGCCGCCTCCTTCTGCGAAGCAGTAATGCTAGCAAAGGAGGCGGCCGATAGCGTGAGGCAACGGTCCTCACGCCCCAATCGCCGCCGGGATTCCGATCCCGATTTCCGGCCACCGTAGGCGCGGGCTTGCGGACGGCGAGCAATGGGTGGCTCGCCGTCCGATCGTCCGGTAACCGTCCGGACCGAGCGCAAGTCGTCGACGGCGCGTATTGTTCCACGCGCGCCTCAGGGAGATGCCAGCAAATCGTAGGGGCTCAGCAGGGTCGAAGCCTACTGGGGCCATGGGTAGTGTGAAAACGAAACCCGGGGCCCTGGGACGAAGGCAACGAAGGAACAGGAGTGGGTTTTTAGTCAGTAAAAGTCTGACACTATGTCCCGCTCCACCCAAGAGCAAGATTTGTCATAAGATGATTTTCCCACATAAAAAAAAGCCCCCCTAATAGTCTCCAATTGGTAACGCCTCGGTGTTAGTAATTGTAGAAAACGATAAGTTGGTAGCCATGTTGACGCGCCTGAGTCGGCCGCTCGTTCTACAATGTCGTTCTACAATAACAAAGGATGTAGCGTTTGAACATTGTAGAAACGATAACAATTCAATCTATCATTTTGAACGATGTGAACTTGGCTACGAATTTTCTATTTGTTTGTTCTGACCACGTGACTTAACGTTGAGATGATGTCATTCCCATACATTTGATTAGTTTTCGACTAGCGTTAACGATTGCAGATTATCAACTTGGCTAGGGGGGCAGGTGTCGCTGGATAAAGGACAAAGTACTTCGGAAACCCAAGTACCCTCCGTGAAATGGTCAGTAACACCAAGGCGCGGCTGGTCTTCCTTGAGGAGCTTTGGTGGATCGAATGACACATTTGTCCCACCCGTACGCAAAATAAGGCTTTAGTCGTGGAGTTGCGGACACCAGCCTCAAATACAATAGGGTGTATAGCTCCATAAAGAGAAATATTTTGGCACGCATGGATACACACACTGTAAAAACAACATTTTAAACAACTTAGGATAAAA
Source organism: Mythimna impura (assembly GCA_905147345.3). NCBI lineage: Eukaryota > Metazoa > Arthropoda > Insecta > Lepidoptera > Noctuidae > Mythimna > Mythimna impura. The sequence continues at coordinate 2,786,636 of LR990368.1, read as the reverse complement.
AAAACTGGGCAAGTGCGAGTCGGACTCGCTCCCTGAGGGTTCCGTACAAATTACTTACGTAAACAGTTCAATTCCCGAATGGAGTCTCGAAGATTTTTCCGAATCGCAATTCTTATTTTGTTGTGATGTAACTACAAATTTTCAGTTTTCAGATTTAATACCTATGCTATACGACCTTGCTTCATGCCGAATTTCAGGATTCTGGATCAACGGGAAGTACCCTATGAATTTTGATTCCCTCGAGAGTGTGGGCCGTTGAGTATATCCTCCACGCATTCCCGAGATAAAGGGTCTTGACAGACAGACAGACAACAAAGTGATCCTTTAATGGTACCGTTTTTTCTTTTGAGGTACGGAACCCTAAAAAAAATATTTTAAAAAAATGTCACAAAAAATCCCTTATTCTCGCTCGCATGCCTGACTTTAACATCTCATGGTAAGGCCCTTTATCCTTACTGGACGGTGAGCTACCCGGCCAGAGGTTACAGAGTTACTGTTCACAAAAATGCTGTTAAAAATTTCCAGCAGTCCACCATGCCTTGATATACCATAATCACGAGGTACCCAGTGATGCGGGTCGGTGCGGTGGTAGCGAGACAGTATGCTCCAAAAAAATACCTTCTTGCTTTTCACAAGAAAAATGTATGAAACTGGTTCTGGATGACAGTTAGTGTGTTTAAGATGGAGCTACGAAGTTACGAGTATATTGGAGGTGGTAGTTTTAAAACAGAAACTCGAAAAATTTATTTATTCGAACTAGATATGGTGGCCGAGTGGTAACGGCCTCGACTTACGCGTCGTAGGTCGCGGGTTCAAACCCAGCCAGGCGCATAACTTTGTGTAATTTATTTCATCACCACTGCTCTCAAAACGGTGAAGGATAACATCGTGAGGAAACCGACATGTCCTAGAACCAAGAATTCGAAGACATGTGACATTCGCCAACCCGCACTGGGCCCGCGTGGTGGATTACGGCCCATTCCCTCTCCTAGAGAGAGGAGGCCTGAGTCCCAGCAGTGGGAACATTAAAAGGCTGATTATGCTTATAAACTAGATACTATATAATTACACCCTTATTTTTTAATTAGTATAAAAAAATGAGGCTCTATCTGTACCTGTTACTGATCATATTTATGTAGTCAAAAGTAAAAAAAAATGAAATCCCATAATTGTCCACGAAAATTTGTCATAATTGGTAAATGTCACCGTAGGTACGGGATTGCTGTCGACGAGCAATGGGTAGCTCGCCGTCCGGTCTCGGTAACCGTCCGGAACGAGTCCAAGTCGTCGATGGCGTGTAGTGTTCCACGCGCGCCTCAAAGAGATGTCAGCAAAACCGTAGGGGCGCAGCAGGGCCAAACAAGTCTGAAAAAACCGGGCAAGTGCGAGTCGGACTCGCGCATTGAGGGTTCCATACCAACTTACCTATGAAAACAGTTCAATTCCCGAATTGAGTTACGAAGATTTTTCCGAATCGCAAAAAAACTTTTTTTGCTGACGTAACTACAAATTTACAGTTTTCAGATTTTTTCCTACACTTGTGCTATGAGACCTTGCTTCATGCCAAATTTCAGGATTCTAGGTCAACGAGAAGTACCCTATGAATTTTGATTTTTTTGAGTCGAAATTTTTTCACAGCTTCAAGGGACTGCAGACCTTAGTATATGGGTTTTAATTTCACAAAGTGATACTATAAGGGTTTCGTTTTTTCCTTTTGAGGTACGGAACCCTAAAAAAGAGTCTTTAAGTCAAGAGTGAATAGGTTACTTCTAGGCAAGCGTGCTCCATCGTCGACCACATCATCGCTTAACATTAGGTGAGGTCAAACACGAGCCTTATAGAAATAAATAGCTGTTCGTTAGTTTCTAAAACTCGGGAACGGCTGGACCGATTTGGCTAATTTTGGTCTTAAAATATTAATGATAGTCCAGGGAAGGTTTAAACGATGAGAAAATATTGAAAAAATCAAAACAAAAATGTGGAAAATCCGAAACTAAAATGTCATTCTAAAATGAATTAATCTGGTTCTGGTAACGCCAGTAGATGGCGTTATCCTTTGACAGTTTAGCTAAAAGGTCACAACATTCCAGGTCAGCTAGTCCAGAATAAAAGAAACCTCTTTTCAACAACCGCCACCGTTCAAACCGATTTCGTGGCTCCTACATCCGAAATATTTGCAGTCAAACAAAAACTGAACCGAATCGTACGAAATAATCCGCGGAAAAACGATTAAACTGTGCTCGGTACAAGAAAACCTACCATAATTACTTGGCAATTGCTGTAACACGACCGAAATAACTACAAACTTACATGCCATTCAATAATCAACCATAAAGTGAAGTCAGACGGTTGGTTTTTTGGTTGTTTTTGGTGCTGTGGGGGGGTCAGGTTATGTTGGTTTAGGGGCATGGCCAAAATATTGTTTTTTGTGTTCGAATTACTTTCGAAGGTGGAGCAATGAAGGCCACTCCCAAATAATTATATAGTAGATACTTATATTATTTGTGGGCTGACAAATTAGGGTGGGTGGATTTACTGGTTGGGATGGTAAGCTGGTGTTGTCGCGGTAAGATTTTGGATGGGTGATCGTTTTCGTTGAAGCCTGCTTTTCCCAATGTTGGGATCGGTTTCTAGTCTAAACGGATGTAGCTGAGAACCCGTATTTTACAAAAGTTTAGTTTTAAGAATAAAAATTATTTATTAAAACTTTTTTTTTTTAAAGGAGCAGAATGCTCCAGAAAAGAAAAGAGGGTTGACAAGGCCCTCAGCGCTCTACGCTGGCGAATGGTACTTATCCATTTTAAAAGTGATCGATACGTTGATACATGATCATACCTAACTGCTGAAGTTGAAGACGAATCGAATGCAGTTATCCAAGTCGGATGAGTGATTTTTATTTTGTAACTTTGGTTAAAAATAAAAAATACATGTATTTTATAATATACAAGCTTTTGCCGGCAGCTTCACCCGCGTACATAAAATACAGCCTATGTCACTCAGGAATAAAGCAGCTTTCTATCGGTGAAAAAATTTTAGCAATCGGACCAGTACTTTCAGAGATTTTTTCCTACAAACAAAAAAACAAACTTTACCTCTGTATATTATTAGTGTAGATGTATTTTGTTATTTTAAACTATACTCCATTTGTTTAGGTAGATAACTAAACGTAAACAATCTTGATAATATATATGTCTTTTTATTTTTTTTTAAATCGTATAAAAGACATACAAAGATTATTTAAATTTAGTTAATTACCATACATCGGTTTAGGTAAATAACAAATTGTAAACATTTTTAGATGAAATTTTTAGACAACTTTTAGATTAAAGACATGTCAAGATTGTTTACATTTAGTTAATTACCTAAACAGATGGAGTATAGATTTGATACGGAGAATTGCTAATCTTAATGAATTGAGGACCCGAGTCTCGAATCGAGAATTGATTTGAGAATTTCTTAAAATATTTCAGAAATTCTTAACTAAATTCCTTAATAATAATTATTAACCCAGACATCGTACTTTCAGAGATTTTAATTTACGTTTCAGAAATTTATGGGTCATTGCTTTAAGTTTTGCTAATTTTTACCTAAATTCCCTATAAATCTTGTTTCGTTTCTTGGATTAAAAATTGGGCCCTCAATCCAGATACACACCGGTGAGGAACTGCGTCAGGCGTAAAGTGGGAATTTGCTGCAAAAACAGAATATGTTAAAGTTGCATTCTAATGGAAAACAAAATGACTGTATTCTGTATCTAAAACTAAATACTTTCTAAACTTGACACTGGCTACATGCACAAACAGTGCAAAGCTAAAAAATAAAGAAGAAAAAAATAACGGTGTGTGTGTGTGGCTATGCAACTCGACATAAATTTTCACTGTTTTTCATACAACTGCTCTTACGCGATTATGACGTTATTACACATTTTTCATTAGATATTTTGGAAAAAAAAGTATCTTTTGGATATTATCTAGGCTTCTATTGAAATCAATTTATAAATTTGTGTAAAACTAATCCAGTAAAGACCTCTGAGAATGTGCTATTTTGCATGAACTTTGGACACTTCATAATATAGGTACTCAAAAATTTAAAAAGTCAAAAAAGTATAACAATAGAAGCCTTGCACATTTAATCGAGATTCTGAATGACGACAATTTTTCTGAGAAACTTTTAAGGGTTTAAAAAAATACACGTATTTCCTGGAACAAGTTTTGTGAAATATTGTAGTAAATCACGGAATTACCGAATACCAACAGAGTTTTCAGGCGTTATCTCTCTTTTCTTGCATTGCCTCTTCATCAAACATCACGTTGGATTGTGTTAGATGAAGCAACAAGCTTTTTAACCATACCCGATGTTGACGATAGGTGAGTGAAAAAGGACCCTCTTATGACCACACGACAGAAGTGAAAACTTCATCAAGTCGAGGTAATACAAAATCGTAATCGTTCGGGTAAGGTCGGCCGATCTTACCCGAACGTGCGTTACGCAACCGAGCGTGATGGCTCAGTCTCATACCAACAAAATAAAGTCATCAGCGTGCAGCTGGATGAGGCTGACGTTACCTAGCTGCTGACTACACAAACAAACTCAGAGGAGTCCATACAGTAAACATGTAATGATCAAATCTTAAGAGGACCATGGGGATTAGTGTTTGAGATGGTCTTTTGAGGAAAGAACCACACAGTTTTGAGTGGACCTGTCCAGTCAGTGCAATCATTTGTCAGTATTCGTGTAGCTCAACTCAAGACTAGCAAGGAGCGCAACGATTAGATAAATAATAGTTGGTAAAACTCGCCTTTGTAAACATGAATTGTCTAATCACTGTGTAATGTAATTTGCCTGCTGCGGTCTTCCCGTCCAACTATAATTTAGGTGTCTTCAAGGCTAGAGTGAATAGGCTCTTAATAAACTAGTGCGCCTCACCATCAATGATTACATCGCTGCTTACCATCAGGTGGGATCGCAGTCAAGCACTGGTTTATATGAATTAAAAAAAAAAAAAAAAAAAATGTTATGTTTTTGTGTATCTACAATTAGGAATTGAGTAAAATATCCAGGACAATATCAGCATCATCTTGCATAAAATAAAATAAAAAATAAAATTTCAGCCGAAAGACGTCCAGCGTAGGACGTAGGCCCCCCTCAAGTGTCACCACAACGATCGGTCTTGTGCGTCTCGTATTTATCGCATTTCCGCGACCCTCACCAGATCATTGGTCCACCTTGTGGGAGGCCTTCCAAACGCTGCGTCTTCTGGTACGCGGTCAACATTCCAGAACCTTTCACCACATTTGCGAGCAATGCAGTGCCCTACCCACTGCCACTTAATGTCTTTTTATAAAAAACTAGCTTTTGCCCGCGTCTTCGCTCCCGTCAACTGACTACTCTATTCTGCTCTACCCTAATCTACCATACTCTACCCTACCCTACCCTACTACCAATTTTTTTAATTTTTTCTATCATAAGTTCCTTCTCCTGACAATAAAAAACACAACAAAAAAAATATTAGTAAAATCGGTCCGGCCGTTCACGCGTGATGGCGTGACCAAGGGAAATAGGGATTCATTTTTATATATATAGATCTGCAAAAACTGAATTATCTGACGAAATACATAAATAAGTACCTACTACTTTTAGATACCTCTATGAATTAGTAAAAATAAATAATAACCCAAAAGTTAATCGTTTAAAAGTAAATGAGAGTTGAATTTTACTGAAACGTCTGAACTGAGGGCCCGAGATTTTCGGCTTTATTGACTAAACTTCATAGATTAACGATCAAGATTCTGACTATTTTTTAACTAAATTTTAACATATCGTCCGTTCTTCTAAATGCTATACGAGATTTTCAATTTTGTGAAAATTGAAAATCTTGTTTTTTTGAAAATTTTGTAGGGTGACCATAACGTTCATCGTATCTAAACATTTTGTAAAGCGTATATTTGGCGGCAAATCGCTGCGCATAAGCAACTTCATGTGACAGCAGGGTACTGCGTAGCGAGGAGAAGCGCCATAACCTTAGAATCGGCATGAACATTGAACAACGGTAAATTTGTAATCAGTCTCTATTTCCACTGCTGTGGGCTCTGGCTTCCACTCAGTGAGAGAGGGAGTGGACAGACACAGTGCAGGGTGGTGAATGTCACAACATGTCAACGATTTTTTTAGTTATAGGACATACCGATTTCCTCTTACGATGTTTTCCTTCGCTGTTTTGAGTGCAGTGGTGATTCAATGCTAGTGTGAATTGAGCCTTTTTGTTTGTTGACTATACAGGGTGAAAAAAAAAGAAACAGTTTTTTGTGTAAAAGCATACTTTATTCTTAATCTTACAACTTTTTTTACATTATTTCACATCGCTTTGGTCTATGTAGAGCGCGTTTTAAAAAATATAACATTTCAACTCTGTCATAAAAAATACGAATATTTGGACCGAAAAAAATAATATTAAAAAAACACAAAAAATATTTTTCGCGCTCTTTTCTTCCTTACATCTACTTTCCCACATTCCTTACTTATCTTTCTAGAGTAAATAAAAGATTATTCTTTTAACTTGTAATCTATAAAAGATAAAAAAAAATCTAGCGATCTTTCTACTGTGCGTTTGACAATAATTCAATATTGTACTCATAATGCAAATTCGTAGAAAATAAAATGCAATTTGGATAATATTTTAAAGAGCACCAAAATTAAAAAATAAAAGTTAAAGTCATGTATGACGCGCCCACACCCATAACTTGAACTTATAAAACTACATAATTTCTTATACAAAAATGACTATTGATCACCTATTTTTATTAACAATCAAAAAACGAAAAAAATAAAAAACAAAAACTTTGGCAAGATTTTTTTAACGAAATTCTAATTTTGTTGTGACCAAAATATCTTTTTTTTTCTTAGAAACTATAATTTTTACAATTTTTTCTCGCATTTTTAATTAATTGCCATGTAAATTCGATAAATTATCACTTTTTAAAAAATATTTCTTTTTCTTTCACAATATAATTTCTTTTAGAAAGTTTTTTTTTGTTGCAAGCATAATTTTATCTGACCAATAGTTAAAATATACAAAAATAAAAACTGGGGACCTCACGACTGACGGTAGCATGCTAAAACCAAGCGTGGTAACTAGTAATCTACCAAACTTTAGTTTTAAAAACAAACTCTTTCAACGACAAAGAAAAAATCATTAAAAAATAATGCTCCCTTAGGCCATTACTATATGAACGGTGACGAATATTAAAGTAATTTGCTCATAGATACCTGACAGCTTGTGACAATTATTATTACTACTATGACAATGACAGCCGAAACCGTTGCACAGCGCAGAGTTTCCAAAAAAAGACATACTAGTCGTCAGATCTTGACACCTGTCAAAACGTTTATGATTTTGACATTAGCTAAATTGAAGTTAACGTCATGCTTATGTCAAAGTTACGTTGTTAACCTTCACCTACGTCGGATTTATCCGACAAACACTCTCGCGTTTATGTACTAGCAATAATCTTTGCCCAGCCGTGAGGAAATCACTACAAAAACTGTAAAATATCATTCGTAAGGCCCCAGTATACTAAAAAGACGGTTTAAATGGAATCAAAGTTGCCCCACAGCCACTCGACTATCATCTGACTTAACCCAAAGCTGTAACTCATAGTTGTGGTCACTGGCGATGTTTTAACTGGCTGAGATACAAAAAAAAAATATAGTCGACAATAATATAAACGGCCCACAATTATACTTAATGGACCTTTATCTAATGGTAACAAAACAAACGAGTACACTGTATTCTTTTTTATTATTAAAGTGAAAACTTCTTCAGGCGTGAGCACTTGGATGAGACTGAGTCGTCACGAACGGCTATGTAACGCTCGTTTGGATAAGATCGGCCGACCTTACACGAACGATTACGATTTTCTATTAAGAACTTCGCCTTGACAAAATTTTCACTTTGTCGTGTGGTCTTAGTGTCTAAACACACTATGCCGAAAAAACGCGACCGAAGTCGCCTTCAATGCTATTTGTATTACTTACGACACATTATACCGAAATTACGTTGCATTATGGCATACAGCCGAACTTCGATCCGTAAGTTCAGCGGCAATTCGGCGGCAAAGTATTCTGTAGAGCACACATTACACGCGACCGAAGTTCGGTTCAATTGTCGACTGATGTAAACTAATAATGCTACATTAACTCTATAATTAATATCTTTCTTTATATTGATTGTCAAATATTATTATGCAACTGAATTTCAGCCGCGTAAGTTCGGCACTTATGGTGTGTCATGTCAGCCGAATACGTCGAAACGTAAAATCAGCCGCGGAACTTCCGTCGCGTGCCTTCGGCAAAGTGTGGTGTGTTTAGACACTAAAGATCACATCGATTTTTTTTTTAAATAAACATGTAATATGACACAAAGAAAATCATTTGTATCGATAATTATTAGTTTAATAGTATAAATATTATTAAAAGTTGAGTCGACTATGAATCGGTAACAAAAACAAACTAAACTACTAATGTAACTTACGTTAAATTCAGAACCTAAGATAGTTACAATAAAGTACAAATTACAATACAGCCACAATTTATATAAGACCTTTTAGAATGCCACCACAAAACAAGTCACAAGTGATAAAATTATTTATATGCAAGCGTGCTCCATCGTCGACCACATCATCGCTTACCATCAGGTGAGATAGTGGTCAAACGTGAGCCTATCAATAATAAGTTATTTTTACATCCATTGTTAAACTTATTTATTAAAAACTTTATGTACATTGGCTAAATCCAATCAAAACATCGCCTGCCACCATTAACTTTAATAAAAAATATAAAAAAAGAACATTTAAAAATGGCAAAAGACGTGTACAGTTCTGGTAACTATTTGTCAATTATTTTAAAAACTTATATAATTTTTTTTTCTTTACAAAATAATATCAAAGAAAAGTGTAAGAGTAAAAGTGACCTAACTAAATATTTTTTTAAAAGCTGAGGTTTTTTTTTTTTTCAAACATCCTGTATACAAAGCAAGAGTAGTATGCACCCATCGGTCCTCACATTATAAAACAAATTCCTCCCACCTCGTCTCACTGTCTGTATGATCGCGACTAACACAAAAACTACGAACAGATTTTAATGCGGTTTTCACCGATAGACAGATTGATTCATAAGGAAGGTTTAAATGTATAATACATGTATATTATAGTAGAAAAAAGCAGAGAATTCCAAAGATTTCTAAAACCCGTGCGAAACAGAGAACAAGATATATTTTTTTCTTACAAAATAAAAAAGTAAGGTCACTCTCACCAACACAGTTTTAAAATTAAAAATTCGTGCGTAAAATTACCAGGTTTAATTTGAAAGGATCTCCCTATGTGGCAAATAGGACCAGCCTATTGCCATATAACCTTAGATGCTGGAAATAGGAGCACACAGCGACTACAGCTTGAATCGACTCTTTCGAACGATCTCACAAAAGTCGTGCTTGCAGGGAAAAATACACGGTGTGTTTGACATCAACGCACAGACGAATACCACGGATCCAGTACATGATTAGGGACCCCCTACTGGTGGAATTTTTCGTCGGCATTTTAATTTTTTTTTTTTAAATCTGTACTTTTTTTAAATTTAAACTGTGTAAAATCTTTACTCTAACCAACCCTTATGATATTTTTAGTAAAAAAAAAAAAAACAAAAAAAAACTTATTTTTTATTAAAAAGTCATCGGGGTAGATAAAATCGTTATTCTAATCAACCCCAATCACATTTTTAATTTTAAAAGTAATTAATTCATTTTTTTTTTCACTAAAAATGTTAGAATAACGATTTTATACAGTTTAAATGCAAAAAAGGTAGATTTATAAAAAAAAATTGGGAAAAACCGACGAAAAATCCCACCACTGGGGGTCCAGAATCATGTACTGGATCCATGGTATTAGTTTGTGCGTCGATCTCAAAGACACCCTGTATTATTTGTAGTAGCGACTCTAGCCGTTGCCATATTCTGTTAGTACAAAACTGTAACTTTATCATACTTCGATCAGTAATCCGTCCGTGTGTTGATGACATAGACGTTCTATTTCAGTCACCAGACTTGCGTGTGTGCCTAGAATCACGTACTCATTGATTCTGTGTGCATAGTAACATGATGCGCAACACTTTCAACATGACGCGCAACGCTTTCAACACGACGCGCAACGTTTGCAACATGACGCGCAACGCTTGCAACATGACGCGCAACGCTTTCAACATGACGCGCAATGCTTTCAAATTGCCGAACAACATGTCCCGCGTCACATGAATGCGTTGTAATATGTTGGAGGCGAGTAGCGGGACACTAGGCAACGGTTGCGGTTGCGCGTTATGCGGGGGACATTTCGTACCCTAACTAGCGGTTTCGCCCGCGTGAAACTATGTTTCTTCATACAAACTTTGGACTCCATAAAATGAAACCTTGTGCAAAATTGCACGCTTCTAGTCCCAGAAGTTTCGGCTGTGCGTTGATATGTCAGTCAGTCAGTTTCTCCTTTTATATGTATTTGAGGTTTTAAGATTGTTTCATTCGCGGTTTTTTTTTCTATGACACCGAGAGATCTGCGCTTACACACACACTGAAAAAAATATGTACGTGAACCTCACACATTCAAGACCGTGCCTTGGTGAAACTCCTATTCCCAGCTAAAGACATTTTATACCAAATCTAAGTATATTTTTATTTTCATCCTTTAAAAGAACCATAAAGAAAATCCACGCACGATCACATTTAAAAATTCACAATAAAAAAAAAATGCTATTAATATATATTTTTACAGTAAACAACAGAGAAATTAAAATACTACGAAAAAAAAAACAACTTGAAAAAATAATCAGATTTTAGAGAATTTTTTTTTTATAAATAAAATATACTTTTTTTTAAAAACGAAACAATTTTTTTTTAGACTTACGAGAATATTTTCTTAAACAAGAGAATGGCATCATTTAGTATTCATATAAAATGGTCCGCAACCACTTTTTAATAGAAGATACAAGAATCTATTGACGACAAAATAAATAGAACAGAATAAAATTTATCACACGTTTTGGAAACATTCTTACAGCTAAGGAGTGGAATTCCCTGCCTTGCTGTTTCCTGATAGCTACAACCTAGGGGTCTTTAAGTCAAGAGTGAATAGTTTACTTCTGGGCAAGCGTGCTCCATCGTCGACCACATCATCGCTTACCATCATTTAAAATAGTGGTGAAACGTATAACGCATATCAAATGTCCAATTTAAGTTTCCTTAGGCCAAATTCTATCGTTTTTATTTCAACAAGTTTGTCCATAAATTTCTAGCACCAAAAGATTCTTGTATCTCATTAGACGCCTTATTTACAATTAGTGAGTGTATGAGAAAACCATGATTTGAAATCTACATTTGAAAAATGAAAACCATTTTTTTTTTTTTAGAAAATCACGGATTAATGTTAATTCTGTTTAATGTATTTTAACCGCCTACGTCGAATATATCCGACAAATACTCACGTTTATTCAGCCCGGGTCGCACATCCACGACCAAATACTCCATCTCGTCAGCTCTTCTGTCCCCTATGGGAATTGAAGAGCTAAACGAGATGGAGTACCCAGTCGCAAACACACGACCCTGACGAATAGGACACGAAAACACTTGTCGGACTAATCCGACGCAAGCGATTGAAGTGTTAAATCTGTATCTTAAATTTTATTAAAAGAGTTCTGATTTTGAAATATAATTTCTGGAATTTTTTACACTATTATGAACATTCGAAAAACGGAAAAAGCTTTAGGTTCCTGTGTGACAGAATAATTTTTTATCGAGATACAATTTTGCATACACTAAACAGATCACAAAAATCCTAAAAAAAAAAACTTCTTCACAAAATCGGTACTATTACAAAAAAAAAAAAAAAAAAACTGACGATTTTCGACATTTTCGCAAACGGTTTGTACAATTTCTTGTTTATGTTTTTTTAATTATAATAATATTTAAATATTAAATATAAAATCATTTATATTACTATGTTATTATTTACGTTTAGTATAAAATGCGCTGGCCGTTTTTATGAGTATTGTGAAAGAATATTTTAGAAACATATAATTTTTATTTAAAAAAAAAATGTTACATAACTAGGCCGGTCTTTGCCTAAAGATATTATTTTTAAAGTGATAATCTGAAAACTGTATTCTTATTTGCTAATAACTATACTGCGATCATCAATCGCTATCAGCGATAAGACCGCCAGTGTACCCATAGATTTAAATTTAGTTATAAGTTGCGTTTCTTTTTTGATTTACAATAAAGTTTATTCTATTCCAAGCAAAAGTCACCAAACTTTAACCGCTCCCGTCGGATTGTTCCGACGGGTGTTTAGGCGTTCGCCTGGCGTCGCATACATTCGCCAGGGTCGTGTGTATACGACTGGATACTCCATCTCGTTTAGCTCTTCAATCCCCATAGGTGACAGAAGAGCTGACGAGATAGAGTATTTAGTCGTGAGGATGTTCGTCGGATATATCCGACGTAGGCGGTTAAACGGTTAAAAAGTTATCAGCATCTCCCTGCCCTCATCCCATATTACTTGTGGTCCATTCCACCTCCTGATCCTTCCATTCTGTCCTTTCAACCGTCACGCTACCATTTCCTCCCAATTATAAAAAAAAATATATATATAACTAAAATATTCTTTCACAATTGGTCGATATTTTTTTTTTGTAAAAAAAAAATCCTAAAGCCCATTTTATACTAAACACAAACGTATATCACAAGTAGCATAGTAATCTAACATCTGGTCCCTCGCAAAAATCTAAATAAAAAAAATAATAATAAATAAATAAAAATAATAATACAAAAAAAAGCTATATTTTTTTACCAAGGGACCACTTCTTTTTATTAATAATAAAAAATATATTATCCTCGTTACTATTATTAATAATAATAATTATTATAATAAGATAAAAAAAAAAGTTAAAATAACCATCTAGAGATTATCGACAGAAGTAGAGTAATTCTTTTTTTTTAAATAAACTTGTTAGTTTTAAGTTTATTTATTTTTTGCGAAACTGGAATGTTTCTCACTGGAGAATTCTTGAGATATCCTGAAAAGAAAATATCTGTGTGAAATAAATTGTTTTTTATAGTATCCGATCTTTAACAATATACAATAAAAATGAATAGCTGTTCGTTAGTCTCGCTAAAACTCGAGAAAGGCTGGACCATTTTGGCTAATTTTGGTTTTGAAATATTCGTGATGGTCCAGGGAAAGTTTAAACGGTGAGAAAATATGGAAAAATTCACGAAAAAAAATTCAAATACAACGCCATCTCTTATTAAAATGTCATTTTAAAATGAATTATGCTGTTCTGGTAATGCCAGTAGATGGCGTTATCCTTAATAATAAGCGGTACGAAGTTTGCGGGTCGAAATTTAAAATATTCAAAAGTTCTTTGCAATATGCAGCTCACTATCGTATAATACGGCAATAAAAACACATTTGCGGTAATATCATGTATGTATTTTTTACACAATTAAAACTATCAATACAACACTAACTTTGAGAAGAAGTAATAACGTCAAATTTTTATTATTCTGTCCCTTTATACCTATAAAATTGCCGTTTTTTAAAATGGGTTACTTTTAATTGTGATATCTTCGGATTGATTTGGAATTACAAGTTCAAATAAATTTGAAACGGGTTACTTTGAACTGTGATATCTTCGGATTGATTTGGAATTACAAGTTCAAATAAATTTAAAACGGGTAACTTTGGACTGTGATATCTTCGGATTGACTTGGAATTACAAGTTCAAATAAATTTAAAACTGGTTACTTTGAACTGTGATATCTTCGGATTGACTTGGAATTACAAGTTCAAATAAATTTAAAACGTGTTACTTTGAACGGTGATATTTTCGGATTGATTTGGAATTACAAGTTCAAATAAAAAAAAACGTGTTACTTTGAACGGTGATATTTTCGGATTGATTTGGAATTACAAGTTCAAATAAAAAAAAACGTGTTACTTTGAACGGTGATATTTTCGGATTTACTTGGAATTACAAGTTCAAATAAATTTAACATAAAAATTACGCTATTCTTTTTTTCAAAATTAGTTATTTATTGGTTTCTTTGTATTATATTTTTTTTTTTATATCATTTTTAAGAAAACTTGTATTATTTTGAAACGTGAGCCTATTAAAATAGCACATTTTACATTATAATTATTATTTACGAGTGAGTGTCAAGTGTGCTCACCTCATATCGATGCAACATCGGGGTACTGTTGTAGTGCGGGCTTTCACTGTAGAAGAAAGGCCGCTTCATTGTATTTTGCCCTGTAAAAAAAATACAACGTTATTTATTACGAACTAGCTATGACTCGTGACTTCGTTCACGTGGAGTTTAACTCGGTGTCCCATGTAGGTGGACGCGAACGCGATCGTGAAGCGATGCGGCGCGAATTGAACAAACAATAGGGTAAAAACTCTATATATGAGAAAAAAAATCTAAAAGTATATTATTAAGATAGTTTAGGTAAAATACAGTCGCTAAGTGTTGGTTTTAGTTCATAAAATAACAAAATAAATTTTAAAATTCAATTCAAAGTTTTCTGTTTTTATTATCTGTTCTTTATCAACTTGAAATAGTAGCCACTATGTTATTACGTCATTCGGCTGTGTAAAATAAAGTGACAGCTGTCAAATGTCAACTGATCGGCCATGCTGAGCGTATTTTTTTACACAGCCAACTGACGACACGACCGCAGAGTTAATACAAAACATTTTCGTCAAATACGCGCGTTTGAAAATGTAAATTTTAAATGCATTTTTAGGGTACTTAGCGACTGAATAAAAATGTTGTTTTTTTAGTGGTTTATTAGCACTATAGAATCTAATTGAGACACTTTTCAAAAATGAGTTTAATACCCCATTGATACTCTTTTGCGGTGATCTACGACCAGTCGAACATAAGAACTACAAAAAATACGAAATCCTGCATCGCCAATTAGTTTTCCACACGATTCGAACATATACTACTGCCCGGAATCATCTATCGGGCAGTTGGCCGAACCAGAAAAAAACACCCGTCTGTTCGAGGGATACTCTCTTTTCAAACGGAGGTTTATAGGACTTTACACTATGTTCCGCATACTTCCTAAATGCCCTTCAAACCGCCAGAGACAGATGGAGGAATATAATACGAGTGAAAGTGATGAGGTCACGATCCTCAGCATTGAGGAATCAGGTGCAGCCGTATCAATGATACGGGGCCCCGGGCTACAAGGGCCTCAAAGTGTGCAATACTTCTATTTAATAGCTACCGTATCAGCCGTATCAATGATATGGGGCCCCCGGGCTACACGCCCTGACGAGACGACACAAGGATACTCACATAACTGCGTGTGCGCCGCGAGCGCGTTCTGCTTGGCGATGAGCAGCTCGGGGCCCGGCCGCGGCAGCTGGTCGTAGTAACTTCCTGACGAGACGACACAAGGATACTCACATAACTGCGTGTGCGCCGCGAGCGCGTTCTGCTTGGCGATGAGCAGCTCGGGGCCCGGCCGCGGCAGCTGGTCGTAGTAACTTCCTGACGAGACGACACAAGGATACTCACATAACTGCGTGTGCGCCGCGAGCGCGTTCTGCTTGGCGATGAGCAGCTCGGGGCCCGGCCGCGGCAGCTGGTCGTAGTAACTTCCTGACGAGACGACACAAGGATACTCACATAACTGCGTGTGCGCCGCGAGCGCGTTCTGCTTGGCGATGAGCAGCTCGGGGCCCGGCCGCGGCAGCTGGTCGTAGTAACTTCCTGACGAGACGACACAAGGATACTCACATAACTGCGTGTGCGCCGCGAGCGCGTTCTGCTTGGCGATGAGCAGCTCGGGGCCCGGCCGCGGCAGCTGGTCGTAGTAACTTCCTGAGAACAAAACGTTTCAACTCGTATATTAAAGAAACTACCTTCACATGAGTCTAGGAACGAAAATGATCTTTCACTATTCGGCCATGTACTCCGAAATCAGCTATTGTACAGTCGCCCGGACCAGACACGACACGCATCTGATTGGAAGATCCCCTCTTTGTGTGTGGTGGGAAAATCATCTAATGACATCTCTCGCCCGGAGTGAAAGGGTGTGTCAGACTTTTACTGACTAAAAACCCACTCCTGTTCCTTCGTTGTCTTTCATACCAGAGCCGAGTTTTCCATTCAGAAGCAAACCCTTGGCCCCAGTAGGCTTCGACCCTGCTGGGCCCCTATGGTTTGCTGACATCTCCTTGAGCGCGCGTGGAACAGTACGCGCCGTCGACAACTTGGGCTCGGTCCGGACGTTTACCAGACAGACGGATGGCGAGCTACCCATTGCTCGCCGTGTGCAAGCCCACGCCTACGGTGGCCGGATATCGGTATCGGGATCCCGGCGGCTGTGGCGTGAGGGACGCGCTCCCGCGCGTGCTCGTGCGGCGGCCTGCCACTCGTCGCGCGGGCTGTGCGCGCGGCCGGCGCGAGGCCACGGCGGTGCTTTGCCCAAGCTACTGTATGCTCCACCGTGTCAAAATTTATATATAAATACTAGCTGAGCCGGCAAACGTTGTTCTGCCATATAAATAAAAAAAAAAAAAAAATAAATAAAAAAAAAAAAATAGATGTTGGCCGATTCTCAGACCTACTCAATATGCTCACAAAATTTCATGAGAATCGGTCGAGCCGTTTCGGAGGAGTTCAAGTTCGAACACCGTGACACGAGAATTTTATATATTAGATCATAGATCAATGTGTTCGTACCTGTCACGTTATTGTGATTATTAGACTGATAGTATGGGCTGCCTTGTGGTTGCATAACGCTTTCACATCCTGAAACAAATAACACATTTATTTAGTTAAAATAAGAGGTGGAATTCCCTGCCGGAGTCTGTGTTTACTGATAGCTACAACCTAGAGGTCTTTAAGTCAAGAGTGAATAGGTTACTTCTAAGCAAGCATGCTCCATAGTCGATCACATTGTAGCTACACCATCAGGCAGGATTGGGCAGTATTTGAATTACTTGTAATTAAAATACGTAATTGAAATACAAATACGTATTTGGTATTTGTATTTCAATTACTTCCATAAAATGTAACTTGTAATTCGTATTTCAAATACCTGACGGCGAAGTATTTTGTAATTAGTATTTCAAATACTTGAAGCTTTAAAATACATTTAACCTTCAAGAAAGATATTTTTCTTTAGCAGGTTTTATTCACTCTCCAACAAGAGGCTGTTTGTCTGGCAGTACATTTAAAAATCTAGTGTTCATGAAAGGAACCTCAGGTTTTACTGATAAATTAATCTTGCTTTCCTCTACTTTTCAGCCTATGCTGGTCTAGATTACATATTTTGTAATATGTAATTTGTATTTCAATTAAAAATAGCTAAAATACTGTATTTTGTATTTTATATTTCAAATACCTTACTTAAAGATATATTGTATTTTGTATTTTAATTACTTGCGATACTGTATTTTGTAATTTGTATTTCAATTAAAGCAAAGCATGTATTTTGCCCAGCACTGCCATCAGTAGTAGTCAAGCGCCAGCCTATTGTAACGACATCTATAGCGTCACATAAGAATTGTACTAATAAAAAATTAATGGTGTATATTTATGCGTTTCAACTCACCAGTCGGCGTTTCAGGCTCCTGTTTAACCTGATGCTGTATTTGTTCCAACAAACGCTGTTGCTCGATCAGTCTCCTGCCGCTGTACATATCTGCGTCTGAAATGGCGTACAAACGTGTTATTTTTATTATTAACGGCTTTTAGCTCGCGACTTTGACCGTGTCAGAATCCTCATCATCATTTTAGCCGAAAGACGTCCACTGTAGGACATATAGCTCCCCCAAGAGTTACCATAACGATCGGTCCTGTGCGACTCGCATCCATCAGATTCCCGCAACCCTCACCAGGTCATTAGTCCACCAGTAAGTGGTCGCCACTCCAGATCATTTCGTCCCCATCGATCATCTGTTCTGCGAGCAATGTGCCCTGCCCACTGCCACTTAATTTTGACGATTTTTCGAGCTATGTCAGTAACCTTGGTTCTCCTGCAGATAGCTTCATTTCTGATGTGATCACGCAAGGAAACCCCGAAAATAGCCCTTTTCATTGCCCTCTGGGTGAGTTTAAGAGCGTCCTTCCCGAGGCAAATTTACATACACCTGCTCTTATGTGATTATGACGTTATTACACATCTTTCTCTAGATATTTTGGAAATACAGATATCTTGAGGATATTATCTAGGCTTTTATTGAAATCAAAACATAAATTTGTGTAAGACTAATCCAGTAAAGCTTTCGAAAATCTGATATTTTCCGTGAACTTTGGCCCTTCATAATGAACTCATAAATAAAAAAGCTATTTAAAAAAACCATGTATTTCCTGGAACAAGTTTTGTAAAATATTCGAGTAACTAATGGAATTACCGAATGCCAACCAGATTTTTAGGCGATGTCTCTCTGTTTTCGCATTGCCTCTTTAATAAACATTGCGTTAGATTGCGTTGGATGAAGCAAAAAGCTTTTAAACAATTGCTTACGTTGACGATACACGATTGGGGAAGGGCACTCTTAAACCTTGTAGCGACATCTATGGCGTCACATGGGAACTAGTCCTGCATCGCGCAATTAAAGTTCTCCGCGCGATTAGAACATATAGAACAGCCCGAAATCATCTATCGGGCAGTTGCCCACCAGACATAACACCCGTCTGGCCGGAGGATCCTCCCTTTTCAACGGAGGTTTGCGGGACTTTACACTCCGTTCCGCTTACCTCCAAACTGGTGACCTCGACGTGATTTGAACACTACCTCCTTTACCTTTTTAATAAACTACATACCTACACTAATATAGTCAAACAATTGATCTAAATCGACAATGGGAAAATGACTTCACCATGTACACTCTTTATTATTAAAATGGATCCATAGTAATATTTCACATGATTCCTTTACTATCACCAACCATTATAGTAAAATTTCAATAACATTTGATTTATAATAGCTAATATTATGGATACATGAGTAAGTTATTAC
Organism: Mythimna impura; assembly: GCA_905147345.3. Classification (NCBI taxonomy): domain Eukaryota; kingdom Metazoa; phylum Arthropoda; class Insecta; order Lepidoptera; family Noctuidae; genus Mythimna; species Mythimna impura. Next base: position 2,767,554 of record LR990368.1, on the reverse strand, counting down.
TAAAAAAAATTGTAATAAATTGTGAAACAATGATAATTGTTCCTTATTATGCGGAACTAGACCTAAACATCACGCTCCAATGTTTCCTGAAAATATAGGCTGGAGTATATTGTTCAATCGTACAATCTAGGACTTGAACAATTTGCCTGCCGCGGTTTTCCCGTCCGATTATAATTTAGGTGTCTTCAAGGCTAGAGTGAATAGGCTCTTAATAAACTAGTGCGCGTCACCGTCAACGATTGCATCACTGTTTACCATCAGGTGGGACCGCAGACAAGCACCAATAAAAATAAAATTTTCTTTTAATTATGACTTCCTTTTCCCTTAAACCGTATTATGAGGGTAGTTTGGAAAAACTAATATTAACAGCCTTAAATATTCATTTTGATAAGAATGTTTACCAAGTTTGAGAATGTTGAGATGGATTTGTAATGTAATGGTATGACGTGAATGGATATAGTGAGAAATGAGTATATTTGAGGAAGTTCGATAGTGGCGCCAGTGCCTGTAAAGTTTTCCACGCGCGCCTCAAGGAGATGTCAGCAACTGTAGGGGCCTAGCAGGGTCGAAGCCTACTGGGGCCAAGGGTCTGATTCTGAAAGGAAGACTCGGCCCTGCTACGAAAGGCAACGAAGGAACAGGAATGGGTTTTTAGTCAGTAAAAATCTGACACTATCTCCCGCCCCGCCCAAGGGCGGGGGATGTCATAAGATGATTTTCCCACCGAAAAAAAAAAAAAAGTGCCTGTAAAGTTGAAAGGGAATCGTTTGTCTTGGTAAAGTCATGTGAAGAGGGATGAAAAGCATGTTACTAAAAGAGTTATGAGTATATATTAAGGCGAATTGGTGGAGAGCGAGAGGCAGGCCAAAGAAAAGATGGATGGATTGTGTGAAGAGTGATATGAAAGAAAAAGAAGTTAGTGATAGCATGACGAGTGACAGGGCAGAATGGAAGAAAAAAAACGTGTTGCGCCGACCCCAAATAAGACGGGACAAGGGCAGGAAGATGATGAATGTTTACCAAGTTTCAAGTTCAGTAAACCAAGAAATATGAATCCTCTATACAATCTTCAAAACCTTCTAAATTATTTGTACTAACTTTAATTTAAGTATACCTAATATTAGTACACGGAATTAGAATTTGCATACAAAGAAAATTCCTACATTTTACCCTCTGAATTTCCAAAAACTTCTCAGTGCTCGCATGCGTCATAATAGGAAACCTTGTGAAAAATTTCATGTTCCTAGTCCCAGTATTTTCGGCTGTGCGTTGATATGTCAGTCAGTCAGTTTCTCCTTTTATATATAGGGTGACTGATAATTAGTGTACGATACTTAAACACGTGATTGTGCTCATGATAACCAACAACTTTTACTATGGGAACAAACCTGAAATCGCGAAAAAAAATCAGCTGTTCAGTACATTTATGTTTGCCTAATGTACTGTACAAACAGCTGATATTTTTTTCGCGATTTCGGCTTTGCTCCCATAATAAAAATTGTTGGTTATCATGAGCACAATCACGTGTTTAAGTATCGTACACTAATTACCAGTCACCCTATATATAGACAACTTTCGGGAATCCCGAAATTGCGATAACCTTATTATAATTTTTACAAAACTCGCAATAATAATAAAATTATTATTATGGTCACATCTCTGTTATCTTACAATTGTGTGCTATTTAAAGAATAATGAGCAATAGAGTACTTGATTATGTTTCAAAAATTTAATATTTTTTAAGTCGATTCAAAATTAAATAAGTTAGAAATCTTACAAGTCTTGTAAAAGACGAAACTGTAAAGTAACAGAAAAAGTACCTACAAACCGAAATGTGACGTCATCGCAATTAGGTTACGCGCGTACAAAAGAGAAAGCGAGATGTTCCCACCTCGCCCTCACTCTCCCTCATTCCAATTTGAAATACGAATTTGTACTTCATTTAATAACCAATTCTGATGCCACAGCTGGTCGACTCTTCGCGTGGTCAGAGGGCCTCTTTTTAGATGGGAAAATCATCAAAATCAACAAAAAATTTACAGTTTTCAGATTTATTCCTATACCTGTGCTATAAGACCTTGCTTTACGCAAAAATCCAGGATTCTGGGTAAACGGGAAGTACCCTATGAATTTTGATTTCCTCGAGTGTCGAAATATACGTTTTTTGAGACATAAACGGCCGTATCTTTTTTTTTTCACAGCTTCAAGAGACCGCAAACTTGAGAATATGGTTTTAATTTTAACTCAATAGCTCCACGCGTTCCCGAGATAAAGGTTCTTGACAGACAGACAGACGGACGGACAACAAACACCTATAAAGGTTCCGTTTTTTTCTTTTGAGGTACGGAACCCTAAAATTTAAACTATTTTGATGATATATTCAGCAAAAAGATATCTATATTTTTAGTGTTATTTATTGATTACTTTAAAATGTTACACAAAAACAAGGAAAATACCGAATTATGTGTTATTTTAAGAATAACAGGAAAGTGGGAAACTGGCATGACTGAAACTAACACTAATGTTATACGGCGAAAGTTTGTGAGTGCGTTGTATGAAACTTGGCACAAGGGTTTTTTTTTTTAAAGGTGGAAATCATGCAATGACTTCTCCTTCTGTGGGTAGAGCTCGGGCGTGTCAGACTTTTACTGACTAAATCCAAACCTGTGTCCTTCAGTTGCCCTTTGCGTTCTAGGACCACGGGTTTCCTATTCAGAAATTCTCTGCGGTCCTAGCTAGCGGGCATCGCCCCTGCTGGGCCCCTACGGTTTGCTGACATCTCTTTGAGGAGCGCGTGGATCACTACACGCTGTTGACGACTGGGCTCGGTCCGGTTAATTACCGGACGACCGGACGGCGAGCTACCCATTGCTCGAAGTCCGCAAGCCCGCGTCTACCGTGGCTGGTAGTCGGGGTCAGAGTCTCGGCGGCTGGGGCGTGAGGACTTTCGTTCTCTCACGCGTGCGGCCTCCTCCTTCGCTAGCATTATTGGTTCGCAAAAGGAGGCGACCGCCTGCCACTCCTCCTCGCTCCGGACCATAGCCCGAACCAGGGCCCGACGCGAAAGGTCGCTGCCGCCGATTGCCTCCACGAGGACACTGCGGTGCTCCGCCCAAGCGGGGCACACCTCCAGCGTATGCTCCACCGTGTCCTCCGGGCGGTCCACACAATGGTGACACCCGGGCGTTTCTTCGGCCTGAACCAGATGCAGGAAGATCCCGAACTTACCATGTCCGGTGAGGACCTGCGTCATGCGGAAGGTGAGAACGCCATGTTGCCGCTCCAGCCACTCCTCAAAGAGGGGACTTACCACCGTAATTATGGCGTGCCAGGCACATGAGTAGACTAACCCCCGATTTCTGATTTAAGCATTTGATTTCTCAAACTCTACTTTAGCCTGCAAACCTGTCAAAATTTGGCATTTAAGTACGGTTTGAGACATACTTAACTCAAAATACTCAATTCAGAAACCCGCCCTAAGTCCTGAAATAGCACATACAATACTTCTTATCCTGGTAAGATGTTCCCTTGGGACAATTTTCTAATTTCACTGGGGAGTATCCGCTGGCAGCTAGTTCAACAAAAGGTGAATTACTCTATTGCCTTATTTACGTCATCAGACAGATTCTGTGGATTACTACGTTTAAGAATTCTTAAGAGATCTCCTTTTCCACTCGCCTATCGTCAACATCGAGCATGGTTTAAAAACTTGTTGCTTCATCTAACGCAATCCAACGCGATGTTTGACGAAAGGGCAATGCGAAAAAAGAGATATACCGCCTGAAAACTCTGTTAGCATTCCGTAATTTCATGATTTACTCGAATATTTTACAAAACTTGTTCCAGAAAATACATGTTTTTTTTAAACACAAAAGTTTAAAAAAAATTGTCGTCATTCAGAATCTTGATTAAATTTGCAAGGCTTCTATTGTTATACATTTTTGACTTTTTTAATTATTGAGTAATTGATTTCAATAGAAGCCTAGATAATATTCACAAGATACTGTGTTTCCAAAATATCTAATGAAAAATGTGTAATAACGTCATAATCGTTTAAGAGCGGTTGTATGAAAAACAGTGAAAATGTATGTCGAGTTGGATGCCATTAAAGCGATCCATTTTGCGAACTGTCAAAGGGGTGGAGTTATATAGGGTGTATATCTCCATCCCTTTTTCTCGCTCACACGCCAGACATTTCGACACGTCAGGGAAGACCTCTGATCTTCAAATCGTGACACCTTTTTACCATCGGTCAAACCGATGAGTGTCCACCCTTACATTGTTATCACCTCAACTCCAGACTAAGCGTTTCGCCTCGTCGTTTATACCGCGTACATCGAAGGTACTGGAACAATTCGCCTGCTGCGGTCTTCTCGTTCGATTAAAATTATACAGGGCGTAAGGGACAGATCTCCGCAAACTTGAAGGGTTTGCTCAGTAGACGAAACTGAACTGAACAACTTGACTAGCCTGTGGGTCTAGTGGTTGGTGGCCCTGACTGCTATGCCGGAGGTCGTGGGTTCGATTCCCACCCAGGACAAATGTTTGTGTGATGAGCACGATCATTTGTTCTGTGTCTGGGTGTAATTTATCTATATATGTATATGTATTTAGAAATATATAAGTATGTTTATCAGTTGTCTAGTACCCATAACACAAGCTCTGCTTAGCTTGGGGCTACCTCCCACAATTTTTTTTTCAGGAAACGAAAAAAATCAGCCTCTCCATACAAACTGTTCAATCAAGTTTATAATTTTGTATGGAGGTCGATTTTTTTTTGTTTTGGAAACTAGTGCGCTTCACCATCAACGATTGCATCACTGCTTACCATCAGGTGGGATCGCATTCAAGCGCTGGTTTATATCATTATAAAAAAAGGTAACCATAGAGATTTGCCCTTTCTCAAATGAAGGAACATGGGTCCTTCATCTGACCTTCTGCTGACTCTCTTAAACAATCCCGCAATCCAGACTCATAGGTCTCATAGGCTCCCCCATTTCACTAGTTATGTTTAAGACACGTATAAAAAGGGGGGGGAAGAACATTCTAGCTAATTAATAACAGCTGCAAGAGTCGATCTACGAGGTTAAGCAACTCTTGTCGCGGTCTGTCCGTGGATGAGTGGGACAGTCCTGCTAGCTACCATCTGAAGGTTATCTAAGTCAAGAGTGAATAGGTTACTTCTTGGCAAGCGTGCTCAAATGTCGACTGCATTATCGCTTACTATCAGGTGAGATAGTGGTCAAACGCGACCCTATGCATAAAAAAAAATATAACTGTATCTGTATGTCTGTCTTTCTGCATATCTTTATGGAGTTTCTTGCACATTCTTCTCCATAGAGATCTACGCTTTGGAACGTGCAATTTAGCTTTACTTGTTTTTTTTTGACTGACTGACATTTTGACAATTCAAAAGTGCCTGTAATTGGTCTATTTGAAATAAACGTTTCTGATTTCTGATTTCTTTCTTTCTGTCTGTCTGAATTTTTATCTGTCTGTCTGTCTTTCTGCATATCTTTCTGTCTGTCTGAATTTTTATCTGTCTGTCTATCTGTATGTCTTTCTGTCTGTCTGAATTTTTATCTGTCTGTCTTTCTGCATAACTTTCAGTCTGTCTGAATTTTTAGATAAAAACACAAAAGATAAGACAGATAGACAGACAGATGTCTGTCTATCTGTCTGTCTTTCTGCATAAGTTTCTGTCTGTCTGTCTGACTTTTTATCTGTCTGTCTATCTTTCTGCATATCTTTCTTTCTGTCTGTCTGAATTTTTATCTGTCTGTCTATCTGTCTGTCTGAATTTTTATCTGTCTGTCTATCTGTTTGTCTTTCCGTCTGTATTTCTTTCTATCTGTCTGTCTCTCTCTCTCTCTTCTGCATATATTTCTTTCTGCCTGTCTGAATTTTTATCTATCTTTCAGTTTGTCTTTTCGTCTGTCTTTCCTTCTTGTCTTTCTGTATATCTTTCTTACAGTCAGTCTGTCATTTTGTTTATCTTTCTGTCTGTATGTCTTTCTGTCTATCCGTCTGTCTTTTTTTCTATCTGTCTGTCTTTCTGCATATCTTTACTTCTGTCTATCTGAATTTGTATCTGTCTGTCTATCTGTCTGTCTTTCTGTTTGGCTTTCCGTCTGTCTTTCTTTCTATCTGTCTGTCTTTCTGTATATCTTTCTTACAGTCAGACTGTCATTTTGTTTATCTTTCTGTCTGTATGTCTTTCTGTCTATCAGTCTGTCTTTTTTTCTATCTGTCTGTCTTTCTGCATATCTTTCTTTCTGTCTATCTGAATTTGTATCTGTCTGTCTATCTGTCTGTCTTTCTGTTTGGCTTTCCGTCTGTCTTTCTTTCTATCTGTCTGTCTTTCTGTATATCTTTCTTACAGTCAGACTGTCATTTTGTTTATCTTTCTATCTGTCTGTATGTCTTTCTATCTATCTGGCTGTCAGATCTTTTTTCCATTTGCCTTGTCTGTCTTTCTATCTGTACTTTGACTAAGTTCAAATCTGTCATTATGTCTGTCTGTCTGTTTGTTACGTTTCAACGACTAAACCTCAGAACCAATGTTCATCAATTTTAGCATAGACAAAGATTGGACCCTAGACAAAAACATAGGATACGTAATTATACGGTAATTTTCGTACGCTAGACAAAAAAAAAATGTATTTAAAAACTTACCTAGCTGTTCCTTATTTCTGTCGTAAGCCGTAAACTTATCATCTTCAACATTAATATCAATTTCTTGCTTTATATGATTCTCATTAAAAAAGTTCTGATTTTCCGTAATCCTATGCGGCTCTTGCAGCATCTGTAGGTTATGCTGTTGATTCCTCAGCAGCTCCACACTATCCGGGTAATTCTGAAACCCGAAATCCGAACGAAACGGTTTTTCAAAACCGGAATACAGATCTGTGACTTTCGGGTAGTCATCAACGGGTTTATCATAGGCCTTGCCGCTTCTTCCTAGAGCATATTTCTCGGCTTCCTTATTATACTCCTCATTCGTTTGAGGAAGATAGTCATCTGGTTTGTTCGTGTAGTCTTTGGCCTCAGAATCTTTCTGGTAGCTCTGGTTATACTGTTCCTGGTACTTCTCGGAGACATCAGCGTAAGAATTGTTCGGTTGTGAGTCGTCCTCTTCTGATTGTACAGGGTCTGTCTGCATGAACGCGTCCTGCTTCTTCGGTTTGATGACAGGTGTTAAATGGGGGGCAGGTATTTGTGGGGAGAGGTTCATGGTTGTGTTCAGAGATGAGTAACGGTAGTTAAGCTGGAAGGAAAAGAAACAGAATGTTAGAAATTTGGTAGAAGAAGCTGTTGCAATGCAAATTAGAGTTTATTTCTACATGAAGAGGTCGTAAACCAATGTTTCGAATAGTCAACCGCGCGTCAGTGGTTATTTTTTTTTTGGGCTGGAACGTGAGAGAATGTGAGAGTTACTGACCCACCTGTATTCCTTTAGTCACCTCTTACCACCACATTATTATTACGTGGGGCATAATGAACGTCTCTGGATCTGGCCACTTACAATAAAAGAATGAAAAACAATTATGGAATTCGAAAATGGAACTCTTTGCGAGCATGTTAATCTTTAATTTGCGAGACTGTTATTTGTTTTTTCATTGTGGCGTCCTTTCGAAGATTGTGTGTCGCTATCAAAATGGTTTGATATTTGATTTTTTATGATTTTCGTTGTGGATTAAGTCAACAAGAGAGTTGCCAGAGACTTCAATTGGCATTTGGTGATAAAGCACCATGTTGCAGCTCAGTGTATTCGTGATTTTGAGAATTTAGACGTGGACGTGATCATCTCTATGACGAGGTACGTGAAGGTCAGCCGGCGACTGCGGTTACAGACTCTAAAATTGACACCGTACAAAAACTTATTCAAACTGACAAAAAAAAATACTTGCTAGTAAATTCGTGCTTTTAGGCATTGGAATTGGAATCTGAAGTTTCGGAAGCTTTGCACTCGATTGATACCACATGACTTAACGTAGGATCAGAAACGACTGCGTGTCCAGTGGTGCCGTAATATGATAAAAAAAGTTCAATGGAGGACAGTCATTGGCTGTCTATAATATCGTGACTGGTGACGAAATCTGGGTGTACTGTTTTGAACCCGAAAGAAAAAGCCAGTCGGCAGAGTGGGTCTTCTCTTTTGAAGATTTGCCGTCGAAAATTAAGAAAAGTCGAAGTGTGTTGGTAAAAAAATGGTTGCTTCTTTTTTCGGCAAATCAGGACATTACACTACAGTATCGCTTGACTGCAGATTGGTACGTCAAGCGTCTTGCCCAGAGTCTTAGAAAAAGTTCGCAAAAAGCGTCCTCGAAGCAATGTACTCCTTTATCACGATAACGCATCCTCACATTCCGCTAAGGTAACAAAAGCCTATTTGAAGGCTTCAAATGTGGAACTGATGACGCATCTGCCTTACAGCCCGCGGTGGACCTCGCACCCTGCAAAATTTTTGGAAACAAATAGAAATCTACTTGTTTCCAAAAATTTATGACAAACTTAGAGGCACACGTTTTACGAGCCCTGAATTGGAGGTGAATGCATTCCATAAAGTAATTGAAGAGGCGCACGCGGAACACTACGCACCGTCGACGACTCGAGCTTCGTCCGGACGGTTACCGGACGGCCGGGCGGAAAGCTCGCCGTCCGCAAGCTTACGCCTACGGCGACTGGGGCGTGAGGGCCGTTCCCTCACGCGTGTGGCCGCTTCCTTCGCTAGCAATACTGCTTCGCAGAAGGAGACGACCGCCTGCCATTCCTCGTCGCTCCGGATCATGGCCTGTACCAGGGCCTGGTGTTAGAGGCCATTGATAACATGCCTAATGTTGACGATGACTGTTGTACTCACACTATTATCCTGGGGATCACAAGCCATGTGTTGTTCACTCGCGTGTGTGGGTGGTAACGCGCTGTGGGCTGCCAGGTTCATTGACCATTTGTCGGTCTTCTCACTGAAACACACAATTTTAAAGGAAATTTAAACTAAAGAAACAATCAGGATAATATAAAAAAAAACTGCCTAAATTTACCTGCTGCGGTCTTCCCGACCGATTATAATTTAAGTGACTTCTAGAGTGAATAGGCTCTTAATAAACTAGTGCGCTTCACCATCAACGATTGCGTCACTGCTTACCATCAGGTGGGATCGCAGTCAAGCACTAGTTTGTATCTATATAAAAAAACAATCTGACAACTGTGCGTAAGTAGTACTACTGAGTGATTTATTTACAATGTGACAACGGGACCACATTCTTTTCCTGCAAGCGAAATACTTTGGCTTAGGTTTTGACTGCGATACCCCCAGATGGTAAGCAGTGATACAATCGATGACGGTGAAGCGCAATAGTTTATTAAGAGCCGGGAAGACCGCAGCAGCCAAATTGTTCCAGTCCTTCGATGTGCGCGGTATAAACGACGAAGCGGAACGCTTAGTTCGGACCGTAGAGGTGTAAAAATGTAAGGGTGGACCTGGACACTCGTCGTACGTCGGGTTGTCCGGTGGTAGAAAGGTAAATGGCCCTCTTGGAGGCATAATAATAATATTTTATTAAAATCACTGAAAATACAAACATCAGTGCCGCCCTGGCTCTTGTACTAGGTTATCCTGTATCACAAGAGCCAGACCTCTCACTATACAGGGATTATAATACAGTAGTGACAAGATAGACAAAAAAAAAAACAGAAAAAAAAATATAGCAGGCTAACTTTTTTTTTTCATAATATGGCTAATGAGTCGAGCGGAAAGAAGGAAATTTCCTTAAAAAAAATTTTGATTATAGGGTAATTTCCAGAAATTGCTATCATATTATGTAGTAGTTAATGCTCATTTTTCCTTATAAACTATTTATCTATATTTTAAAACCATAATATTTGATTATTTTCCTTTTAAATACCTAATAGCTTCCTTATGACTATGAATTAAATAAAACATTGTTGAAATTAAATTTATGTTCAGAATCCGATGGATGCGAGACGCACAGGACCGTTCACTGTGACGACACTTGGGCCTATGTCCAACAGTGGGCGCATTTCGGCTGAAATGATGATGACGATCAATGATGAAATTTATGTTAGACTAAATTTGCCTCGCCAATTTCCTCTCCGAATTGTCATTAATAATATAATAAATTTATTTGATCCAAAAACATCCAATTAACACACAAGAGCTAAACAATATCGGATTATAGGTAGGTACTTAAGATTGAGGACAGAATCTTGCGTACAAAACTGTTGCATCTTTTAGTTTAGTCAGTAGGTACATATATTTAGTTGAGACCATTTGGATCCCAAACTAGGCAAGAAATGCCTGTATTTTGGAAGTCTATTGATTCCTCCTAAATCACAATGCTTATTCCAATTTATAACATACTAGCTTCTGCCAGCGGCTTCGCCCGCGTGAAAATTGATTTCTCCATGCAAACTTTGCAAACTTTGGACCCCCATTTCATCCCCTTAGGGGGTGAATTTTGAAAAATCCTCTCTTAGTGCTCGCCTACGTCATAAAAGGAACCCTTGTGCAAAATTTCACGTTCCTAGTCCCAGTAGTTTCGGCTATGCGTTGATATGTCAGTCAGTCAGTTTCTCCTTTTATATATATGGATATATATTTTTACATGCTGGCTCTTATACTTAGAACTAACTATCCTTATAGTAGGTATTCTTTGAAACCGTAAAACAACGATGAAGCTACTTTACAACAGCGAGAAGATCTTCAGTCGCTTCATATGTTAAGCCCTGTAACCACTTACTAGTCCTGGATTTTAAATGAAATTTAGTAAAGGTGTAAATATTTATTTTTGTGTTTATTCTATTGTAGAGGCGTGAGCTTAGTGCTTTAAATTGAAAATGCGTAATGGGGAAAAAATTGCTCTATCACTTGGGCCTACTGTCCAAGGACGCGTAGCTTCATAGACGCGTATTCGTCATTATACGCTTGGTGTAAGCCTGATCAAAGCTTACATACAAAAGTATGAAGCTCTGTCGACGGAGCAGTAACGTCGTGCCGTCATGTCGTTGCCGCTTCGTCGAAGCTCGAAGCATCGAAGCTACACGGCCATGAACAGTAGGTTGATACTGATCTGGGAATTGCGAACCTATTACCTGACCAGGGCCTCAAGTCTGCTATTACAATAGTGTCAGAATGGTCTCTCATTGATTTCATAATTGTTGATTTTGACAAGTTTGGTAATCTACTAATATAATGGCGTCATTATGACTTTCCAATGGTCGACCACTGGCACTCCATTAAAAGAAGAGGCATATAATGATAATCTCGTAAATATTGACAAATGAACTTCTGACGTAAGCGGTAATCTGCTAAAATTTTGACAGTTCCTTTGACCAGTGACCTACCATTAGAACGTCATTGTGCAGTCATTGCTTTTAATAAGTTCGATATTGTCATTCTACCACAACTCTATTACGAGACCATTGACCATTATGAATTAGTAGATTACGAACTTTTAGCAAAATGACAATGTGATCGTGTTAGAATGACGAGTTTATAAAAATAGCAGACTTGGGTCCCAGGGCCTCAAGTCTGCTATTACAATAGTGTCAGAAGGGTCTATCATTGATGTCATAATTATTGATTTTGACAAGTTTGGTAATCTACTAATATAATGGCGTCATTACTCATTATGACTATCCAATGATCAACCACTGGCACTCCATTGAAAGAAATGGCACAGAAGGGGTAATCTCGTGCGTAATGACAAATGAATGTCTGACGTATGCGGTAATCTGCTAAAATTTTGACAGTTCGTTTGATCAGTGACCTACCATTAGAACGTCACTGTGCATTCATTGCTTTTAATTCATTACAAGACAGCTCGTACCACAATTCTATTACGAGATCAATGATCGATTGGCCATTATGAATTAACAGATTACGAACTTTTAACAAAATGACAATGGAATCGTGTTGGAATGACGAATTTATAAAAATAGCAGACTAGGGCCCCTAGTTACGTGAGCATGATTTAAACGCTTGTATCATCCAACGCAATGTTTGATAAAAAGGGGAACGAGAAAAAGAGAAAACGCCTGAACGCTCTGTTGGCATTCAATAATTCCGTCACTCTTCCGAATATTTCACAAAACTTGGTCCAGGGAATACGTGTTTTTTTTTTAAAACCTTAAAAGTTTTTGGAAAAATATTTCGTCATTAACAATCTCGATTAAATGTGCAAGGTTTATATAATTAAATTTTCTTTACTTTTTAATTTAAGAGTTCATTATGAAAGACCAAAGTTCACGATTTTTAAAGGTCTTACTGGATTAGTTTTACATAAATTTATGTTTAGATTTCAATAAAAACCTAGGTAATATCCACAAGATATCGGTGCTTCCAAAATATCTAGAGAAAGATGTGTAATAAAGTCATAATCGCGTAAGAGCAGTTGTATGGAAAATGTATCTCGAATTGGACGCTCTTAAGTTCATTTGTTAAACCCCCTTCTGGGTAGATGTCAATTATGACAATAAGCTGCGTATGCAGTACCGTGGCTAGGCGTGGGCGAAGCGGCCCTCGCCCACGGCCTCGCACCTCACCCTAAGGGGTCTCGCGCAAACGAGGGCTCTCGTTTCTCCACTATTTTAGCTCAGGGTAAGCGACGATGCGGTCGAACACTGGGTTGTGACAGATGCAGTCTCGTTTTAGAATTTAGGAAAGAAAACGAACTCGCTGCCGCGCCTTCGCCCCCGTCTAAACAAGTCCACGCTACGCCCCTGTGCTTAAGGTTGATCATGACCCACTCCTTCACACGGAGAGGACGCCTTTTTTAATGATATAAACTAGTACTTGACTGCGATCCCACTTGAGTCCCAGGACTGTGAAGATTATCAGTGTTACTTCCACTCACCCATGGTGTTCCTCCTTCTTCGCCTCACGGTACTTGACGGTACGGCTCTTGCGGATCACCATGACGGTGCCATCAGGGTGCAACTTAGGCAGGTTCTGTGAAGGCACGGCGTCCTTGCTGAGCGTCTTCCACTGGCCTGGAAAGATGGAAACTTATTGTTAACACAATGAAGAACGGAGTAAAGAAAACATGACAAAACAAACATACACAGATTCATTGTACGTACAGCTAAGGAGTGGAATTCATTGTGCGTACAGCTAAGGAGTGGAATTCATTGTGCGTACAGCAGGCTAAGGAGTGGAATTCCCTGCCGGGGTCTATGTTTCCTGATAGCTACAACCTAGGGGTCTTTAAGTCAACAGTGAATAGGTTACTTCTAGGCAAGCGTGCTCCATCGTCGACCACAACGTCGCTTACCATCAGGTGAGATAGCGGTCAAGAGCAAGCCTATCAACAATAAAAAGTGCGAGTCGGAATCGTACACTGAGGGTTCCGTACAAACTTACCTATGAAAACAGTTCAATTCCCGAATTGAGTTACGAAGATTTTTCCGAATCGCAATTTTATTTTTATTGTGACGTAACTACATATTTAGTTTTCAGATTTTTTCCTACACTTGTGCTATGAGGCCTTGGTCCTTGCCAAATTTCAGGATTCTAGGTCAACGGGAAGTACCCTATGAATTTTGGGCCTGCCTCTTCCCCTCTTTCTTATAGGGATGGAGAGGTACTTAGGTTCCTATTCCGTTAAACCAAATTTAACAACTCCGGTTCCGAATTCGGTTTCGATATCACTTTCGTTACATCCCTAACGTAAAGCTTTCGAAAATAAAATTATGCTACAAGAACATACTACCGAAATTAAAAGTACCCTTGTTACTTAATTAAGGAAATGGTCTAACGGTGTATCTTTCTACATCCGCTAAGGCCAATTTTCACATTAATAACTTCGGTAAGAAGAAATAAAGTTACTAGAGCACTTCGCTTACGACTTCCGTTTACCCTATAAATCCTTGTCGAAAATAAAAAAAGGGAAACCCAGTGCGAAATTTTAGCGTTCCATATCCAAGGGCAGCGCGTAGTTATATTATGTAATCTTTAAAGGTATGCGGAACAGAATGTAAAGTCCCGCAAACCTCCATTGAAAAGGGAGGATCCTCCGACTAGACGGGTGTTATGTCTGGTCTGGGCAACTGCTGATCCGATAGATGATTTCGGGCTGTTGTTCAAATCACGCGAAGGACTCTAATTGTGCAATGCATCATTTCATAGTGTGACTCCTTATGTCGCTATAAATTAAAGTAATAATAATAATAATAATAATAATAAATCGTTTATTTGCGTAAATAAGGTACAGAAAGTTGATAACATAAATAAAATTGATCTCTTATTCTGCCTTTAATTTCGGCGTGCAAATATAAAAACATAGTATTTGTAATTAAATTAATTATTGATTAAAATCATGCACTCATGCAATATTATACACTACTAGTTTTTAATTAGTACAAACACTTAAAGCGCTGATTAGAAAAGGTCGTGTTATTATTTAAGTAAAGTCTCAATAAATAATATTCATAAACAGCAAAATTATTAGCGTTTGTCTATATCCCAAAATGTCACTCAATTTATGGAAATATTGTACAGGCTATTGATTATGAATGAATAAATGATGATTTTAGAGATTAGCAATTGTTATGAATGATTGATTCTATTATGAATTTATCAATTATGACAATTTTCGTGGACAATTTTGGTATTTCGTTTTTTTTTACTTTTGACTACAAAAATATGATCAGTAACGGATACGGATAAAGCCCCATTTTTTTGTACTAATTAAAAACTAGGGGTGTATTATAGTGACTGTTCAAATTGCCACATCCGTTAGTAAGTCTGGCACTCTTTCAAAGGTAGAAAGATAGTACATTTCGTTTATTCGTTTATTTTTGTAGAAAAACAATATCTGAAATTCAGATGACAGAAAACATTTCTATGATTCAAAGTGAAAATGTCATCGGGGGAAATAAGACAGATTGCATCCAGGAAAACATAGTTCACGGGGGTAAAGCCGAGAGAAAAAGCGAGTCATATAAACAACCAACTCACTCAAGTCCGATTTACTTTACTTAATCGATTTATTGTATTTATTTTAATTTTGTTTTTATTTTGTGTTAACATTGTCATTTGACTACATAAATTTTGTATTTGTTCTGTGTTGACATTATCATTTAGTATTAATCTCTGACATATAGTAATACCTTACTCACAAAATGATTTTTTGACTTTACTACAATTTTGCTTGCCTAATTTGGTAAAACAAAATTAACTAGAGCATTCAAATGACATCCAGAAATGTTTAATTTATTGTATTGTGTTCTGCAATAAAGATTTGATTTTGACTTTCAAACGCGACTGGTAACATCGAAATAATCTGTCTGTTTTCTGATAAAGGGCTATGGCTGGAAAGGGCTATGCTCGGAGTTTCCTTGCGTGATCGCATAAGGAATGAAGATATCCGCAGGAGAACCAAGGTCGCCGACATAGCCCGAAGAATCGCCAAACTAAAGTGGCAATGGCAGGGCACATTGCTCGTAGAACGGATGGTCGATGGGGCCGAAAGGTTCTAGAGTGGTGACCGAGCACCGGAAAACGCAGCGTTGGAAGGCCTCCCACAAGGTGGACCGATGACCTGGTGAGAGTCGCGGGAATGCGGTGGATGCGAGACGCACAGGACCGTTCTTTGTGGCGACACTTGGGGGAGGCCTCAACGAACGGTATAACAGTGGAGGTCCTTCGGCTGAAATTATGATGATGACTTTTTTTTTAGGTGGGAAAATCATCTAATGACAAATCCCGCTCTTGGGCGGGGCGGGAGATAGTGTCAGACTTTTACTGACTAAAAACCCACTCCTGTTCCTTCTTTGCCTTCGTCCCAGGGCCCCGGGTTTCACTTTCACACTACCCGTGATGATGATATGTCTCCGAATTTTTCGGTTTTCTCACGATGTTTTCCTTTACCGTTTTGAGAGCAGTGGTGATAAAATACACACAAGTAATGCGCCTGGCTGGGCGTGCCACCACTGAGCCACCACTGCTCTCAACACCCACCCAGAGAAGAAAATATTCGACGATATTTCCCAGTCTTGCGTTCCGTAATTATTCGAATGGGACAAAAGGTAAGGACAAAAGTTTATATATTGTAAGTCATATTAAACTCCTTTTTATAAAATGACAATTTACAAATTGCAACACGAAATAATTTTATAATACATTTACCTTATCTACATGCGTAGTGAATCATTGAGCAAAGTTCACGTCGTATGTCGCTGGATAACTATAAAAATTGTTTTACTGCGAAAATCCTACGAATTTCGTATAAGACAGTATTTCCGTATACTTGATGAATAAATTATGAAAATCTATTTTTTTAATAATTATAGATAAGCTCGCGTTTGACCTCTATCTCACCTGATGGTAAGCGATGATGTGGCCGACGATGGAGCACGCTTGCCTAGAAGTAACCTATTCACTCTTGACTTAAAGACCCCCTAGGTTGTAGCTATCAGGAAATACAGACTCCGGTAGGGAATTCCACTCCTCAGCTGTACGCATAATGAATGTGTTCCCAAAACGCTTTGTACGTATGGGTGGGATGTCCACCATGTACCGATGGCGCAACGCCGTACGTCTAGTGGTCCGATGATGGAACGGACTTGGTGCAATTCCAACGCATACTCCCCGATGTGTACCTAATCGATATAAAACCGACAGCTTAACTGCTAATAGCTACATTTTTTATGATAATATACTAGGGCTTCGCCGGCGTGAAGAAAGACACTCAAACACTAATCTGCATGGTTCTCGTATGATTTGATCACTACATGTTTGCTTTATGAACTTTAAAAGGGACTTTGACCCCTGAGTTTGTTTTGGTGTTGGTTCTCAGGGTAGTCAGCTAAGAAACACCGCCCTAATCTAATTTAGCTGACAGAAAAAGTTGTGTAAAAGTGTTTTTTAAAACCCATTTTTTTAGGTTCCGTACCTCAAAACGAAAAAACTGAACCCTTATAGGATCACTTTGTTGTCCGTCTGTCTGTCTGTCAAGACCCTTTATCTCGAGAAGGCGTGGAGGTATCGAGTTGAAATTAAAACCATATACTCAGGTCTGCAGTCCCTTGAAGCTGTGAAAAAATCAAACTACTGAGTTAACGAAGGAAAAAGTTACAGCCGTTTATGTCGCAAATAACGTGAATTTCGACACTCTCAAGGGAACCAAAATTCATAGGGTACTTCCCGTTGACCTAGAATCCTGAAATTTGGCATGAAGCAAGGTCTCACAGCACAAGTATAGGGAAAAATCTGAAAACTGTAAATTTGTAGTTACGTCACACAAAACTACTATTTTGTGATTCGGAAAAATCTGGAGTAGGCCATGGTCCGGAGTTAGGAATGGCAGGCGGTCGCCTCCTGCGAAGCAGTAATGCTAGCGAAGGAGGCGGCCGCACGCGTGAGGAAACGGTCCTCACGCCCCAGCCGCCGGGATCCCGACCCCGATTTCCAGCTACTGTAAGCGTGGGCTTGCAGATTTTGCTAATAATTTTAGAATTATCACGAAACAACGATTTCTTCAACCACCCCGCGACATACGAGTGTGTCGACATAGGAAACTTCAGCTTAACACTGGTTTTACCCACATCGTTTCCGAGGATAACATACGAATAATATAAATACAACAGTCATAAGAATTAAACTTCAAATTAAAAGTAATTAATCAATTACTTTACGATTGATTATAATCGATAATTAAATAATATTACGCTTGTGTTTTCTCGCAGAGATAGGCAGGTGATAATTTTAGATGAGATAAATTATATTAATGATTAAAATCGAGTAAAAAAAAACCGGTCAAGTGCGAGTGGTCGCGCACGAAGGGTTCCGCACCTTCAGTAGCAAAAAAAAACACGTTTGTTGTATAGGAGCCCCCTTAAATATTTATTTTATTCTGTTTTTTTAAGTATTATTTGCGCAATATTATAACGGCAACAGTACACAAATACATCATCTGCTAAAATTTCAACTGTCTATCACGGTTCATGAATGACATGAAGACAAAACTGTCCGTTTGTCACAAGGCTGTCTTGTGACAAACGGACGGACAGTTTTGTCTAAGTAATAGGGTCCCGTTTTACCCTTTGGTTACGAAACCCTAAAAAACGCCGACAAAATAACGTTTCTTGTATAGAAACCGTCTTTGATTTTTAACTTTATTTTTAATGAATTTGTTATTGCGAGCAGTGGTGGCCGAGTGGTAACGGCCCCGACTTACGAGTTGTAGGTCGCGGTTTCAAACCCAGCCAGGTGCATTACTATGTGTAATTTATTTCATCACCACTGCTCTCAAAACGGTGAAGGAAAACATCGTGAGGAAACCGGCATGTCCTAGAACCAAAAATTCGAAGACATGTGACATCCACCAACCCGCACTGGGCCCGCGTGGTGGATTACGGCCCATTCCTTCTCCTAGAGAGGAGGCTTGAGTCCCAACAGTGGGAACATTATAAGGCCGACTATGCTAATTTGTTATTGTAGCGGCAATAGAAATACACATTCTGTGAAAATTTCAACTGTACCTTTTACAGTTTCTGAGATAATTAAAAATTTTGTTGTCTGCCTGTTTGTTCCGGCTAATCTCCGAAACGGCTGAACCAATTTTGACGGGACTTTCACGGATATAGCTGATGTTATAATGAGTAATTTAGGTTACTTTTATTTTAGAAAATAAATTCGTGTTTCGCACAAAGCACAAAAAAAAATATGTTGAAATTATGACCAAATTGCATTGTAGGTACTATTTTATCAAATCTGACGCGGACAAAGTCGCGGGCACAAGCTAGTCAATACCAAGAAAAAGAAAGGTAGAAGATAATTTTTATATTCTCACTGAACGTCATCATCATCATCATCATCATCATCATCATCATCATTTCAGCCGAAAGACGTCCACTGCTGGACATAGGCCTCCCCCAAGTGTCGCCACAATGAACGGTCCTGTGCGTCTCGCATCCGTCGGACTCCCGCAACCGTTACCAAGTCAGCGGTCCACCTTGTAGGAGGCCTTCCAACGCTACGTCTTCCGGTACGTGGTCGCCATTCCAGAACCTTTCTGCCCCAACGGCCATCCGTTCTGCGAGCAATGTGCCCTGCCCATTGCCACTTAAGTTTGAAGATTCTTCGTGCTATGTCTGAACGTCATAACATACAAAGTAATATACGAAGTAAAATGATGATTTTGACAACTATTATCACCTGAATTGACCTTGTGATCTTGTCACTCATTCTGATAACACTTTTATTGTATTGTATAACATAATATCACCCCTGTCATCTTAATCGAGGACCGAGGTAGGCAGACATATATATACTATATATAGATTATAAAACCAAAGACATTTTTCGTTGTAATTTTATAACTCAAGAACGGGCTCACCTATCCAAACCAAATGTTTAGGCTTTGTTCGGACTATTTAGTAGATGGTTTATGTGAAGTTTGCACAAAATCGGTCGAGCGGTTCTTTATTTATCACATTTTTTGTAACAAATGAATTCAATAATGGGATTTTGCTGTCAAATTGAAACTTGTAGGGTAGAGTGGGGTAGAGTAGGGTAGGGTAGGGCAGGGTAGAAATGGGTAGAGTAGACAGTTGACGGGAGCGAAGCCGCGGGCAAAAGCTAGTATTTATAGATATTATAATATATACTTTTAATTATATAAAATAGTGCTTGACTGCGATCCCACCTGATGGGTAAACAGTGATGCAATCGTTGATGGTGAATGGCACTAGTATATTAAGAGCCTATTCACTCTAGCCTAATCTAACCTCACTAACAACTAAATAAAAAATCTAACTTTTCCAGCGTACACTCTCAATAAGGTTCAGTTGAAAACCAGCGTCAGGCGCCACGAAGTTGTCTGGCATTTTTGCTAAACTGGACCTGTTTGGTGCAGGCGCGAGACACACAATGACAGTTTTTTTTTTTTTATCTTAAGATATCTTAAGTAATCTTAACATGTTGTTTCTACATTATGTGTACCTGTGTACGTGCGCCAAATAAAATATTTTTCGTTCTACCCTCGAAGACACCTAAATTATAAAGAAGGAAGACCGCTGCAGGCAAATTGTTCCAATCCTTCAAGGTACGCAGTATAAAAGAGACGAGGCAAAACGCTTAGTCCGGACCATAGAGGTGTTAACAATGTAAGGGTGGACACTCGCCGTACGTCGGGTTGTCCGATGGTAGAAAGACGATGGCGGAATCAAGTCATGTAATTCCTGCGCACTCTCCAAAATACATCTCGTAAAATACCGAAAGGCTGGCTACCCTACGCCTGTGCTCCAGGCTTTGTAGATAACCAAATCTGGATCACCAATTAGCCTCTTATGTTATGAATATCGACAAACAACTTTTGATCCACGGATGCCCCTCAAGTTGTAGTTTAAAATCTACAAGTCCGTAACAAGACCTGTCATGCTGTATGGATCGTTATGTTGGGCTGTGAAAAAGATGATTGAAAAAAAAATTTCATGTAGCGCAGATGAGAATGTTGAGATACAGGGCTGCACTAAAAGTATCGGGAATGGAATATTTCCACTGTTCCTGTCACATTAAAATCTTTTTAATTGAAAACTCCTTGATTTTAAAAATCGAATACCATTTATTTATTTAAAAAAAGATTTTCGGTCTTGTCACAAGGTCTTGTCAAACTTGTTTAGTCGTTGAGAAAATGGAATTGGCTCGAGAAAATTCAAGAGCGATGATTTATTATGACTTTCGAAGTGGTTTAACACAAAAACAGTGTGTTGACCGGATGATTTCTGCATTTGGTGATGAAGCCCCATCCAGAACCACAATTTACCGCTGGTTTGCTGAATTTCAACGTGGACGTGTCAAGCTCAGTGATGATCCCCGTCAAGGTCGTCCAAAAACTGCAGTCACCCAAGAAAACGTTGATGCTGTGCGTAAGCTGATTGAGAAAGATCGACATGTAACACACCGCGAAATTCAGGCAACTTTAGACATTGGCATGAGTCAAATACAAATAATCTTGCATGAACAATTAGGTGTAAAAAAGTTGTTTTCCCGATGGATACCGCATTCGCTCTGTGAAGAGCAGAAAGCGGCTCGCGTTACTTGGTGCGTCAGAACTCTCGAAAGATTCCACGCAGGATCCTCAAATGCTGTATACAACATCGTATCAGGTGACGAATCCTGGATATACGCGTACGACCCCGAAACAAAAAACCAGTCACGAGTTTAGGTGTTCGAAAATGAGTTAAAGCCAACAAAAATTGTTCGTTCACGGAGTGTTGCAAAAAAATGGTGGCCACGTTTGTCTCCAAAACCGGCCATGTTGCGACTATTCCTCTTTAGGGACAAAGAACGGTTAATGCAGAATGGTATGCTAGCATTTGTTTGCCACAGGTCGTTTCTGAACTCCGTAAAGAGAACTGCAACCGCCGCATCATCCTCCATCACAACAATGCGAGTTCTCACACCGCGCACAGAACAAAAGAGTTTTTAGAGCAAGAAAACATAGAATTATTAGACCATCCGCCGTACAGCCCCGACCTAAGCCCTAATGATTTCTATACTTTCCCTAAAATAAAGAATAAATTGCGTGGTCAGAGATTTTCATCACCTGAAGAAGCTGTGGACGCCTACAAAACGGCCATTTTAGAGACCCCAACTTCCGAATGGAATGGTTGCTTCAATGATTGGTTCCATCGTATGGAAAAATGTGTCAAATTTCGCGGAGAATACTTCGAAAAGCAATAAATACATTTTTAAATTGTAATGTTGTGTCACTTCCTTGATTTCCGAAATTTTCAGTGCCGCCCTCGTAGACGTGTGGTGTGACGAGAATGGATAAAGTGAGAAATAAGTATATTAAGCCGGGTATCCACAATGTTCCCGAACCTCTTGCGCTCCGCTCTCCTGCAACTAGGGTTGCCAACTTTTGTTAGAAGAAATAGAGTATATATTTTTTTTTATTATGATCAATAGGCTCTCATTTGATCACTATCTCACCTGATGGTAAGCGATATATCATTTCAAAGGAGGTAAATAAAGACGTACTTTTTATTTACCTCCTTTGAAATGAGAGACTTTAAAAAGAGTATCATTTATTTAAAAAAATATTTTTTGGTACTTTTTGCAGCACAAACATTCTAACTCTACATAGATCAGAAGCTCATTTTTAATCAATTTCAATGAAGCCCTGTTCCTCTCTTTCCTCCACTTCACATTCACGAAAATAGTTCACTTTTTTGGTTACCATAATAGGTATGCATCATCTATATATATAAAAGGAGAAACTGACTGACTGACATATCAACGCACAGCCGAAACTACTGGGACTAAGAACATGAAATTCTGCACAAGGCTTCCTTTTATGACGTAGGCGAGCACTAAGAGAGGATTTTCCAAAATTCATCCCCTAAGGGGATGAAACGGGGGTCCAAAGTTTGTATAGAAAAACCTATTTTCACGCGGGCAACGCCGCTGGCAGAATCTAGTATAGTATATATGTATATATATGTGTAGTATATATGTATGGTATCTAGTATAGTAAACACAGTGTAAAAAAGTATTTTAGCGTCCTATATTATTTATTTATTAAAACTTCATGCAACACAAAAGTACAAAGGCGGACTAGGTGTTATAGATTAGAGTACACCTACATGATATAGAGTACAATATTTATTTATTAATCTTCATGCAACATAAAGTACAAAGGCGGACTTAATGCCTGAGGCATTCTCTACCAGTCAACCTAGGGTGGTGAAGAGACAATATGGTAGGTGCATAAAAAGAAAATTTAAAAAAAAAGTATACATATAATTAAAATACACATACATGACATATAATATAGATTAACGAAAAAAGTTTTGAGACGATTCTGCTATTGGTGGAGCAAACGATTCCGCAATCTCCGCTTAAATGCATATCGACTACATATAATTAAAATACACATACATGACATATAATATAGATTAACGAAAAAAGTTTTGAGACGATTCTGCTATTGGTGGAGCAAACGATTCCGCAATCTCCGCTTAAATGCATATCGACTTTGGCCGTCCTGATATCGAGAGGAAGCGCAAGTGTACTCTATTTTAGAGTACGGTTGGCAGCCCTAACTGCAACTGCTCCAAATAGTGGATACGTTCTCGCTCCTGGAGCGTGCAACGGTGCGCGCTCCACAGACAGCACTCCAATCGGTGGCGATTTTTAGGCGAACACAAAGGGGAGCTCAGTCTACGTTTGTGTGGAGATGCGCGTACAGTCTCCATCAGAGCGGTTGCAGATCCGCGGAGCAGTGCAGTTCAGTTCTCGAGCGGATTTCAATGAAACTTGGGCACAAAAGTAGACCATGGACTAAAAAAAATTGCCTGCTGCGGTCTTCCCGTCCAACTATAATAATTTAGGTGTCTACAAGGCTAGAGTGAATAGGCTCTTAATAAACTAGTGCGCCTCACCATCAATGATTGCATCACTGCTTTCCATCAGGTGGGATCGCAGTCAAGCACAGGTTTAATATCAATTAAAAACAAAAATGTCCTAGAATAGGACATAGGATACTTTGAGAATGTTCCCTTAGGATTATTTTCGCGGGCAACAGCTAGTGTTTATAATATGGATTTAGATTCCTGTTACATAATAATCGATAATATTAATATTTAATGTCGTATTTCATATTATCGCTTACGTCAAATGGGCCTTTCCCGTGGCGACCGCATGCCATACGACCGCAGAATGACCATATTTAGACGACATTATGTTGTCCTCAATGAACTTCTTTGTAATAATTGATACGCTAAATAACATTATATATTTTTTCCCTAAAATAATTTTCAATAACATGTTCAGCTAATTATATGACTCGATTTTTGAAGTTAAGTCGCTCCAGTCTTGTACCGACGCAGACATGCTAGTCTGTCTGTTTTCCACCAGGGATACATGCGTTTTTGATAAAGTCGATTCACCGTAAGCCTTCTGTTTTTCAGTGACTCCGAACATGAAATTCCATTGGCGATGCAAAATTCAAGACAAACTCTTTGTTCGATGTTTTTGTCCATTATGAAATTCGCAATACACACTAGATATGATATAACTAAAAACAGCACTGTATTTAATATAAATAGCAGATGCAACTCAAACTCCGCGCCAAAATGGAAAACAGTTGTGCCAATCTACCAACAACAAAAAAAAAACAAAAATTTGAATTTGGAACCATAAACAAATCATCCATTCCCGATACTTTTCTGACTGAATGTATATTCATGAGGAAGATTTAGATTATACATGCTTAAAAGCCGAGAATTATAAACACCCTTGCGAAGCTGGGGCAAGCCGCTAGTGAATTCTCAATTAAAAATTTGAATATGAGTAATTTTTAAGCTCTATGAGACAAGTTGTCAACACCAAACCTCCAAATTGAAAACCGGGTTTCGGTTCCTACGTCATTTCTACGCATCAAGATATGAGAATATTCATGAGATCAACACCATCATCTTCCTGCCCATGTCCTGTGTTATTCGGGGTCGGCGCATTCCATTCTGTCCTGTCACCCGTCATGATATCACTGACTCCCTTTTCTTTCTTACCACTCCTCACACACAATTCATCCATATTTACGAGATATTCGTGCACATTTGCAACGACATGATTTTAGTAGTTATAACAAACTTCTAGGAATCAATATATTTTGATATTTCTCTGAAAAATTCAATCACAGCTGTAGTCAAGAATTTCCCAGTTCGTTTAACTCTCTGACAGTATTCTGTTTAACATTTCCTTATATCATGATCGCGAGGCCATTATTTCTTGTCCTTGTGAGGGTGGTCAGTGTGGTGCTGACTCAATTTTTCTGACGCCATTTTGTGTTAATTGCGATCACGTGTCTTGTCATGTGCACTTAACATGTAGCCGTCAATAAAATTTGTCTTATAACCATCGTTTATAGCAGACATGTCATCATCATCATCATTTGAGCCGAAAGACGTCTACAGTTGGACATGGGCTTCTCCCAATTGTCGCCATAACGACCGATCCTGTGCGTCTCGCATCCATCGGATTCCCGTGATCCTCACCAGGTCATCGGTCCATGTTATGGGAGGGAGGCCTTCTAACGCTGCGTCTTCCGATACGTGATCGCCACTCCATAAGCTTTCGTCCCTATCGACCATTTGTTCTGCGTGCAATGTGCCCTGCCCACTGCAACTTAAGTTTGGCGATTCTTCGAGCTATGTCGGTAAGTAACCTTGGTTCTCCTGCTGATATCTTTATTTCTGATATACAATTAACATATAGCCGTCAACAAAATTTTGCTCATAACCATCTTTCACAGCTAGGGTTGCTAACTATACTGTTTAAAACAGTATTATTCTGTTTTTCATTACATTATACTTTTTAATATTAAACAAAAATAAAGTATACAAAATTCTGTTACCAGCATCAAAATGCTTAACACTAAACTCTTAAGTGCTAGACTTAGATGCTGACACAATTTGTTATTTATAAAATCACAATACTTAGTAGGTTTCATGAGCGCCTCATTTATTTTAATTTTATTTTTGTTGTGGCGTACGAAGTTTTTAAAAAAGATTGTAAATTCATAAGTTGTGCGAGAAGCTCTAAAAATATGTATTTAAACTAAAACACTAAACAAAACTAAACAAATAAAATACAGGTCATTTTCTAAAATATTATTTAATAACACAGAGCAGCGGTGGCCGAGTGGTAACGGCCCCGACTTACGAGTTGTAGGTCGCGGGTTCAAACCCAGCCTGGCGCATTACTTTGTGTAATTTATTTCATCACCACTGCTCTCAAAACGGTGAAGGAAAACATCGTGAGGAAACCGGCATGTCCTAGAACCAAATTTTCGAAGACATGTGGCATTCACCAACCCGCACTGGGCCCGCGTGGTGGATTATGGCCTATTCCCTCTCCTTGAGAGGTCTGAGTCCCAACAGTGGGAACATTAAAAGGCTGATCATGCTACTATTTAATATTGTTGTCAGATAGAGGTATACTTTATTTCTTGTAAAATAAGTTGGCAACCCTATTCACAGCAGAGATTTTACGAGGGTTTGGTTATCAAAAGGTCGGAACTTCTGATTGATTTTGCACCTACGGTTCAGATTACAGTTCCGATAGAGGAGGATGGTTGAAAAGAGGCATTTTTCGCCCATCACACACTAAAAAGAACAAATTTCTGTTTCAGTTCATTTATATAATATAGGTAGTATGGTTAAAGAAACATACTTTTTTATTCACTGACATTTACGTGATAAATAATATAGTAAGTCATTTTGCCCAAACAGAGTGTTTCGCTTTTTGTTGTTGTTATAAATACAGCGATATTACAGAAAATACAAAACAACAAGAAACCACTAAATACCTAATTTCGAAAAAAGAATAACGTACCTTTAATGTAAAGTTTTTTTGAACTTACAATTCCAAGTCAATCCAAAGATATAACACTTCAAAGCAAACCGTTTTAAAAAAACCGGCCAAGTGCGAGTCGGACTCGCCCATGGAGGGTTCCGTAGCAGCAAGTAACATAATAATAATCTTTGTATCAGGTTCATATTTGGCTTGCGCAAGTATGACCACGTTTCTGAATTTCGTACTTCGGTTTACGATTTATGACGTACTAAAAAAAAACTACTGACCAGATCTCGTTCAAACCAATTTTCGTTGGCAGTTTTTATAGTAATGTACATCATATATTTTTTTTAGTTTTATCATTCTCTTATTTTAGAAGTTAGAGGGGGGGGGACACACATTTTACCACTTTGGAAGTGTCTCTCGCGCAAACTATTCAGTTTAGAAAAAAATGATATTAGAAACCTCAGTATCATTTTTGAAGACCTATCCATAGATACCCCACACGCATGGGTTTGATGAAAAAAAAAATTTTGAGTTTCAGTTCTAAGTATGGGGACCCCCAAAATTTATTGCTTTTTTTCTATTTTTGTATGAAAATCTTAATGCGGTTCACAGAATACATCTACTTACAAAGTTTCAACAGTATAGCTCTTATAGTTTCGGAAAAAAGTGGCTGTGACATACGGACGGACAGACGGACAGACAGACAGACAGACAGACAGACAGACAGACAGACAGACAGACAGACATGACGAATCTATAAGGGTTCCGTTTTTTGCCATTTGGCTACGGAACCCTAAAAACGGCATTTTCATAGGTAAAGACCTATTAATAGCTGAAGAGAACTTCGTACCGCATAACAGGTGTGATATTTTAATTCTTGAACACTTTAAAATTCATATATCTTTCGATATGCGCCGGGCCTCGGTACAGGCCATGGTCCGGAGCGAGGAGTGGCAAGCGGTCGCCTCCTTCTGCAAAACAGTAATGCTAGCAAAGGAGGCGGCCGATCGCGTGAGGAAACGGTCCTCACGCCCCAACCGCCGCCGGGGTTCCGGTCCCGATTTCCAGCCACCGTAGGCGCAGGCTTGCGGACGGCGAGCAATGGGTGGCTCGCCGTCCGATCGTCCGGTAACCGTCCGGACCGAGCCCAAGTCGTCGACGGCGCGAAGTGTTCCACGCGCGCCTCAGGTACGCGGCCCAACAGTGGCGAAGCCTACTGGGGCCACGGGTAGTGTGAAAGTGAAACCCGGGGCCCTGGGACGAAGGCAAAGAAGGAACAGGAGTGGGTTTTTAGTCAGTAAAAGTCTGACACTACTTTCCGCTCCGCCCAAGAGCAGGATTTGTCATAAAATGATTTTCCCGCCTAAACAAAAAAAATATCTTTCGATATAGTCAACCGATTGCGATGAAACAAAGCCTAAGTAATATATCAAGTTACACACAACTTTAATGTTTATACTTCAAAAGATTTATCTATATATATAAAAGAAAGTCGTGTTAGTTACTTCACTTATAACTCAAGAACGGCTGAACCGATTTAGCTGAAAATTGGCAGGGAGGTAGCTTAGAACCAGGAGACGGACATAGGATACTTTACTTTACTTTTTTTTTTTTTTTTAGAGTAGGGTAGAGTAGGGTAGAGTAGGGTAGAGTAGGGTAGAGTAGGGTAGAGTAGGGTAGAGTAGGGTAGAGTAGGGTAGAGTAGGGTAGAGTAGGGTAGAGTAGGGTAGAGTAGGGTAGAGTAGGGTAGAGTAGGGTAGAGTAGGGTAGAGTAGGGTAGAGTAGGGTAGAGTAGGGTAGAGTAGGGTAGAGTAGGGTAGAGTAGGGTAGAGTAGGGTAGAGTAGGGTAGTGTAGGGTAGAGTTGGGTAGAGTTGGATATAGTAGTCAGTTGACGGGAGCGAAGCCGCGGGCAAAAGCTAGTTATCTATATATTTAAAAGAAAGTCGTGTTAGTTACACTATTTATAACTCAAGAACGGCTGAACCGATTTGGCTGAAAGTTGGTGGGGAGGTAGCTTAGAACCAGGAGACGGACATAGGATACTTTTTTTTTTAGTAGGGTAGAGTAGGGTAGAGTAGGGTAGAGTAGGGTAGAGTAGGGTAGAATAAGGTAGAGTAGGATAGAGTAAGGTAGAGTAGGATAGAGTTGGGTAGAGTAGGATATAGTAGTCAGTTGACGGGAGCGAAGCCGCGGGCAAAAGCTAGTCTATTATTATAAATGTGAAAGTAAATCGTGTCTGTCTGTTACGTTTTCACGGTTAAACTACTGAAAGGATTTTGATAAAATGTGAACAAAAGCTTGCACAAAGAAGGACTTGGACTACTTTTTATTTGGCTTCGACTTTACATCCATATTATAATAACCGACAGTCACGCGGACGAAGCCACTAGTTAAACCTAGTTTACAATAATAACTCATATATACAACCCATCATCTCATATTTATATTTTTAAGCTTATGTATTATCTTTTGTATAGACTATAGGTATATTTTTATTTACTTATGTATATTTTTTTTTATTTTGTTGACTTATATTTGTTAGTTTAAGTTCTTAAAGTCCATCCTAAGGTTGGTTAAATATCACTGTCAGCGATAAGCCCGCCATTTTACCCATACATTTAAGTTTCTGAGAAATTGTTACTATTTTTTTTTATTTTTTTTTAAATTCATATAATCCAGTGCTTGACTGCGAGGGTAGAGTAGGGTAGAGTAGGGTAGAGTAGGGTAGAGTAGGGTAGAGTAGGGTAGTGTAGGGTAGAGTTGGGTAGAGTTGGATATAGTAGTCAGTTGACGGGAGCGAAGCCGCGGGCAAAAGCTAGTTATCTATATATTTAAAAGAAAGTCGTGTTAGTTACACTATTTATAACTCAAGAACGGCTGAACCGATTTGGCTGAAAGTTGGTGGGGAGGTAGCTTAGAACCAGGAGACGGACATAGGATACTTTTTTTTTTAGTAGGGTAGAGTAGGGTAGAGTAGGGTAGAGTAGGGTAGAGTAGGGTAGAATAAGGTAGAGTAGGATAGAGTAAGGTAGAGTAGGATAGAGTTGGGTAGAGTAGGATATAGTAGTCAGTTGACGGGAGCGAAGCCGCGGGCAAAAGCTAGTCTATTATTATAAATGTGAAAGTAAATCGTGTCTGTCTGTTACGTTTTCACGGTTAAACTACTGAAAGGATTTTGATAAAATGTGAACAAAAGCTTGCACAAAGAAGGACTTGGACTACTTTTTATTTGGCTTCGACTTTACATCCATATTATAATAACCGACAGTCACGCGGACGAAGCCACTAGTTAAACCTAGTTTACAATAATAACTCATATATACAACCCATCATCTCATATTTATATTTTTAAGCTTATGTATTATCTTTTGTATAGACTATAGGTATATTTTTATTTACTTATGTATATTTTTTTTTATTTTGTTGACTTATATTTGTTAGTTTAAGTTCTTAAAGTCCATCCTAAGGTTGGTTAAATATCACTGTCAGCGATAAGCCCGCCATTTTACCCATACATTTAAGTTTCTGAGAAATTGTTACTATTTTTTTTTATTTTTTTTTAAATTCATATAATCCAGTGCTTGACTGCGATCCCACCTGATGGTAAGCAGCGATGCAATCATTGATGGTGAGGCGCACTAGTTTATTAAGAGCCTATTCACTCTAGCCTTGAAGACACCTAATTTTAGTGTACAATAAAGTTTATTTTATTCTATTCACTCGAGGCCGTTACCACTGGGTGTCCAAGAATTAAGAAAAACAAAATAGTCATCATACTAATAATATTATGTGTGTGTATGTTTTTATGTTGTTACCACTTCACGCAGATAGATCATGTCCTGGAATAACACATACTTCTTAGGGTATTTCTAATATCGTGCGGATTTCATCACGCATGTGGAATTGCTCCGCATGCGGGGCTGCTGCTCGATATCACACCCCGCATCCCGCGTGCGTATTCCACGCATTACAATAGGAGCATTACCTTTCACTTTGATTCTTTCTGCTCCTGGCTCAATTATATATTTAATATTTATTAGTATATTTTTTTCTTATATTGTATGTATGTATTTGAGTTATTATGTCTTATTAAGGTCTGATGTTGTACACTGACAGCCCTAAATCTATCTCCTTTCTTTCAGTCCATCCAAAGGTTGTCTGTAAGAAATTGCCCTATGCGATAAGACCGCCCATTGTACACTTATTTTTAATTATGTTCGTCCTGTATTTTTGTTTATGTGGTGTACAATAAAGAATATAATAAATAATAATAATAATAATAATAAATACTTGTATGAAAAGGACATTTGCAGGGGCTAAACGTGTGGATGAAATCCGCACGATATTAAAAACACCCTTATCCCAAAATTATGTTCCCTTTCGGTATTTTTTTACTAAAACGCAGGTGACAACACTGGCAGATACTGAGTAGAGAGAGTACTAAATGTTTTGAGCAACATACAGCTCCTCATCTTCCTTCCTACACGTTTTTTTCTTCCATTTTATCCTGTCACCCGTCACGCTATCACTAACTTCCTTTTCTTTCATATCACTCCATCTTTTTTTGGCCTCCCTCTGCAACCATACACATATTCATAACTCTTTTAGTAACATGCGTTTCATCCCTCCCCTTTACATGACTATACCAAGATAAACGATTTCCTTTCAACTTTTCAGTCACTGACACCACTTTCAAACTTCCTCTAATGTACTCATATCTCACTCTACCCATCCTCGTCACTCCACACATCTATCTCAACATTCAGTAACTGATGACAATAAACACGAAAAAAATACCGGTCAAGAGCGATTCGGACTCGCGCACATAGAGTTCTGTTCCGTCCGTAGCACAAAAACGGCAAAAAAAATTATTGTATGGGAGCCCCACTTAGCGGGTCTGCCAAATACCAGCTTGATGCGCTAGAGTCGATTGAGAGGCGAGCCAAGAGGATCATCGGCAATGATGCACTTGTTGAGTCGAAGCTTCAAAACCTTGGGCATCGCCGCCAAGTTGCTAGCCTGTCGGTTTTCTATCGTTTACATTTCGGGGAGTGTGCACTGGAATTGCACAATCTAATTCCGCCAAGTCCGTTCCATCATCGGACCACCAGGCGTACGGCAATGCGCCACCGGTACATGATGGACATCCCACCAATACGCACGAAACGTTTTGGGAACACATTTATTATGCGTACAGCCAAGGAGTGGAATTCCTTACCGGAGTCTGTGTTTCCTGATAGCTACAACTTAGGGGTCTTAAGTCAAGAGTGAATAGGCTACTTCTAGGCAAGCGTGCTCCATCGTCGACCACATCATCGCTTACCATCAGGTGAGATGGTGGTCAAACGCGAGCCTAACATTAATAATAAAAAACAGAATAAAATAAATATTTAAGTTTTTTAAATATTTATTTTATTCTGTTTTTTAGTATTGTTTGTTATAGCGGCTACAGAAATACATCATCTTTTTTTTTATTCTTGATAGGTTCGCGCTTGACCGCTAACTCACCTGATGGAAAGCGACGATGCGGTCGACGATGGAGCGCGCTTACCTAGAAGTAACCTATTCACTCTTGACTTAAAGATTCCTGGGTTGTAGCCTTCAGGAAAAACAGATTCCGGCAAGGAATTCACTCCTTAGCTGTACGCACTATGAATGTGTTCCCAAAACGTTTTGTGCGTATAGGTGGGATGTCCACCATGTACCGGTGGCGCATTGCCGTACGCCTGGTGGTCCGATGATGGAACGGGCTAGGCGGAATTAGGTTATGCAATTCCGACGCACACTCCCCGAAATGCAACCGGTAGAAAACCGACAGGCTAGCAACTCGGCGTCGATGCTCAAGACTTTGAAGCCTCGACTCAACGAGTGCATCATTGCCAATGATCCTCCTGGCTCGCCTCTCAATTGCCTCAAGTGCATCAAGCTGGTATCGGGCAGATCCGTCCCAAAGATGAGAGCAGTACTCGATACACGATCGAACTTGCGCTCATCTGTGAAAATTTCAACTGTCTATCACGGGTCGTGAGAGACATCCTGGTGACATACGGACGGACAGACGGTTGGATAGCGGAGTCTTAGTAATAACCCACAATAACCCACAAGTAATAACCAAAGGGTAAAACGGGGCCCTTTTACCCTTTGGTTACGGAACTCTAAAAAAAAAACAATTTATCCTCAAAAGTATCAACTAATTAAAAATTTAATCCCCAATTTTAATGAGTTGTGCTTCATTTGAAGTTATCAGCAAATACCGCATCATTGTGTTGTTTGTTACATTATTATAATAATTATTGATGTAATAAAATCGAGAATAATAACGATTCATTGACGTCCATAAAAACTGGGTCTTTCCCACCATATAATATAACAGAACCACGAATAACAATATAACAAGAGGATAACTACATTCAACTAATTCGTTTTGAAAGGAATTAGCGTTATATTTTCGGAATTATCGGTATTTTTTTTTTTAATTAGCGTTATTTTTTTGGAACTAGCGTTACTTTTTTGGAACTAGCGTTATTTTTTTGGAACTAGCGTTATTTTTTTGGAATTAGCGTTATTTTTTAGGATTACGATCCAAAGGGTAAAACAGGACCCTATTACTAAGACTCCGCTGTCCATCCGTCTGTCTGTCTGTCACCAAGCTGTATCTCATGAACCGTGATAGTTAGACAGTTGAAATTGTCACAGATGATATATTTCTGTTGTCGCTATAACAACAAATACTAAAAACAGAATAAAATAAATATTTAAGTGCTTTCATACAACAAACGTGATTTTTTTGCCATTCTTTGCTACGAACGTAACGGAACCCTTAGTGCGCGAGCCCGACTCGCACTTAGCCAGTTTTTACGTACCTCAAAAGGAAAAAACGGAATCCCTATAGGATTTATTTTTTAAAACTTCATGCAACACAAAAGTACAAAGGCGGACTTAATGCCTTAGGCATTCTCTACCAGTCAACTAAGGTTGGTGAAGAGAAAATCTGGCAGGTACATAAAAATAGGATCACTTTGTTGTCCGTCTGTCTGTCTGTAAAGACCTTTTATCTCGGAAACGCGTGGAGGTATCAACTTGAAATTAAAACCATATTACTCAGGTCTGCGATCCCTTGAAGCTGTGAAAAACTCAAACTTCTAAGTTAACGAAAAAAAGATACGGCCGTTTATGTCGCAAAAAACGTATATTTCGACATTCTCAAGGGAATCAAAATTCATAGGGTACTTCCCGTTGATCCAGAATCCTGAAATTTGGCATAAAGCAAGGTCTTATAGCAAAGGTAAGGGAATAAATCTGAAAACAGTAAATTTGTTCATACGTCACAAAAAAAAACTTCGGAAAAAATCTTCGAAACTCCATTCGGTAATATATTTTACATAGATATGTTAGTACGGAACCCTCGGTGCGCGAGTCCGACTCGCACTTGCCTAGTATTTTATTTTAATTTTGTCTACTTTTTATCCGACTTCGACTTTGCCTCCGCAATAACCAACATTCACTCGGACGAAGCCACTATAGCAGAAGTTATTATAATAGGTCTTTACCTATGAAATTGGAGATTTTTAAAACGGGTTGCTTTGAAGTGTTATATTATTGGATTGACTTGGAATCATAAGTTCAAATAATTTTATATTAAAGGTATGTTATTCTTCTTTTGAAATTAGGTATTTATTGGTTTCTTTGTGTTTTGTATTTTCTGTAATATCGCAGTACTTATAACC
Source organism: Mythimna impura (assembly GCA_905147345.3). Lineage (NCBI taxonomy): Eukaryota > Metazoa > Arthropoda > Insecta > Lepidoptera > Noctuidae > Mythimna > Mythimna impura. The sequence goes on along the minus strand of LR990368.1, from coordinate 2,733,494 downwards.
ATGAAAGCTAATAAAAAAACGTTTTTTCATATTAAGAGTTTCAACGTCGATACTATGCATTGCAAAGGGCAAACAATATCAATGTCGCATACCTACGACTTTCTTCTAACAAAAAAACTCTGTGTTCTTGGTTTAATAGATTTCGTTTTGGAAATTTTGTCTTGTAGCCGCCCTAAGAAATAAAGTTATTCCTGAGATAAAATTTCTCACATGAAAGTGATTGAAACCAAAATAGACATCTCATTCATTAGCAGTTTTAAGTCCGTATACATCATCAATATTGCATATCACTTGAGTCCCATTGTTTCCACGGTAGAACTAATATTACAAAATAATGCGAGGTTTTTTAGATTTCATACAAAAATGGTTATAAGTACTGCTATATTACAGAAAATATAAAACACAAAGAAACCAATAAATACCTAATTTCAAAAGAAGAATAACATACCTTTAATATAAAATTTATTTGAACTTATGATTCCAAGTCAATCCAATGATATAACATTTCAAAGCGACCCGTTTTAAAAATCTCCAATTTCATAGATAAAGACCTATTATAATACGAAAGAGATAGTCTCTAGCCTCGGCCGCCGCCGCAGCGTCTGGGCTTTTGGACGACGAACAATGGGTAGCTCGCCGTCCGGTCGTTCGGTCCGAGTCGTTGACGGCGCGTAGTATTCCACTCGCGCCTTAAAGATATATCAGTAAAACTGTAGGAGCCCAAGGCCGATGCCTGCCAGGGCCACGGGGAAATTGTTAACGAGGGTCCTTTTTCTTATCGTCAACATCGAGCATGGTTTAAATGTTTGTTACTTCATCTAACGCAATCCAACGCGATGTTTGACGAAAAGGCAACGCGAAAAAAGAGAGACAACGCCTGAAGCCTGTTAGCATTCGGTAATTCCGTGATTTACTCGAATATTTTACAAAACTTGTTGCAGGAAAAACGTGTTTTTTTTTTTAAACCCTTAAAAGTTTTTGAAAAATATTGTCGTCATTCAGAATCTTGATTAAAATTTGCAAGGCTTCTATTGTTATACTTTTTTGACTTTTTAATTTTTGAGTAAATTATGAAGTGTCAAAGTTCATGCAAAATAGCAGTTTTTCAGAGGTCTTTACTGGATTAGTTTTACACAAATTGATTTCAATAGAATCCTAGATAATATATATCCACAAGATACTGTGTTTCCAAAATATCTAATGAAAAATGTGTAATAACGTCATAATCGCGTAAAAGCGGTTGTATGAAAAACAGTGAAAATGCATGTCGAGTTGCATCCCCTTAAGGGTAAACCGTGGTCCTAGAACGCAAAGAGCAAGTGAAGGATACATATAGGTTTTAGTCAATAAAAGTCTGACACACCCTCGCGCTCCACTCTAGGGCGCGAAAAGTCATTGGATGATTCCCAAATAAAAAAAACCTATACCATTGATTGGTACTGCAAGACAGCTCTATCACTCATCGGCATCAGGTTCTATTAGAAATAGTACACTTTGATACAAGTGGAGAAAGTTTCTCATTGTGACCGAGGCGCCATTCACCCGAGCCTTGGCGTGTAACAAATTTCCACGTGTATCAAACGACATTTTTCAATACACTTACGAAGACATAAATAAACGGGGGTTGACGCGCAACTCAGGGGGGTCGCGCCGCGCTCAGCCTGGTACGATAAATTAATGTAATAAATTGTGTCGGGGGCGAACGCGCGCACTTTTCCGTACTAGTGGGAAAAAGAATAAATTGCGTGCCTAAAAGGGGTAGAGAAAAGAGCGTGTTTTCGAGTAAGTTTATTGAAAAATCTTTTACTTTTATAAAATATGTTACAATTGTATGTCTCACCCCGATGACGGCTCGGGTTTTTTGTTCATAACAATGGAAAGTAAGAATGACTGTGTGACGTTCGAAGCAAAAAGAAATATTTGTAACTGGACATAATAAAAATATTTATTGTTATTGTTGCAGGGACATTTAAGTATTTTTATATACACCGGAAATCCTGATTCAAAATTTGGGTCAGTTAACGGGGTGCAAGCATAAAAGGACACTGTGGAGCACACGGTGTTGAGCCCCGCTTGAGCAGAGCACTGCCGTGTCCTCGATGGGAGGAACAGCGGCGGCGACCACTCGCGTTCAACCCTGGTTCAGACCATGGTCCGGAGCGAGGGGGAATGAGAAGCGGTTACCTTCTTCTGTGAAGCAGTAATGCGAACGAAAGAGATGGCCGAAAGCGTATGAGAGAGGACATCCTCACCGTCCGGCAAGAGAAGTCTCAGGAGTCGGGAGTAGCAGGACGATTCCCAGATTAACTCGCCGTCCGGTCGCCTAACATAGTCAGCCTTATAATGTTCCCACTGTTGGGACTGAAGCCTCCTCTCTGGGAGAGGGAATGGGCCGTAATCCACCACGCGGGCCCAGTGCGGGTTGTTGGATGTCACATGTCTTCGAATTTTTTAGTTTTAGGACATGCCGGTTTCCTCACGATGTGTTCCTTCACTGTTTGAAAAGAGTGGTGATGAAATAAATCACACAAAGTAATGCGCCTGGCTGGGTTTGAAACCGCGACCTACATCTCGTAAGTCCGGTCGTCTGGTGAAGACTAATCCCGAGTCGACGGCGCGTTGTGTTGCACGAGGTGCAAAGACATGTCAATAAAATTGAAGGGGCTCAGCAGAACCAATATCTGCTAGGACTGCGGGAAAGTTCAAGAGTTACCAAGGCTCTGGAATACAAAGGGCATTTGAAGAAACAGGTGTGGGGAACACATGTTGCTTCACCCGGAGCGAGAGAAGTAATTTGTCAAACAAACTTATCAGCTTGTAACCGTAACATCTAGGGTTACCAACGATGTCAACCGTACTCAGTATTGTACTCTATTTCGCGGACGAGTACTTCACAATCTACACACGCAATAGAGCACGCTGAAATACTCTACCTATTTTGACTCCGATATTTAATGAATGAAATGCTGCTATTGTGCAGAAAACCATGGCTTCATTGAACCAGTTCCAAAAATGAAAACAAGTGTACTCTGTTTTGTAATAATGTACTCCTAATTGCCCATTTCTAATATCAGATATACTCTATTTCTTCAAAATTAAAGTTGACAACCCAAGCAACATCTTACAGATAAACCGGGTCTTTCCCAGATCCAGAAAAATTAATCTGTCAACTGACTTTGACGGGGTGTACAAAGTATATGGTTTTAAATTCAACTCGATACCTCCACAGGTACGGTCTTGACAGACAGACAAACAGACAGACGGACGGACAAGAAAGTGATCCTATAAGGGCCCCGTTTTTTCCTTTTGAGGTACGGAACCCTAAAAAACTTACAAAAGGCTCCGAGGATTCATAGATTACTATTTTTATTGTGCTTTTGAGTACAAAGTTGACGGGTCTACACTGTACTCTCATACCTATATTGTAATATGGATAAAAAACTTTTTACAAAAAAAATACAACCGACTTCAATGTAAAAAACACTGAAAAGTGCAAAATAACTTTAATTTCGGAAGTCGGTGTTTCTATAATAGTTTTGTCTCTTCGTTATTTAACACCGACTTCCGAAATTAAAGTTATTTTGCACTTTTCAGTGTTTTTTACATTGAAGTCGGTTGTATTTATTTTGTAAAGTTTTTTATTTTCCACTTTTTAGTTATTGTACCACCACTAAAAAGTACCCCTCAGCCATACTTAAATACCTTATAGCCAGAGTGCATCTTATGACAATTCTAATAATACCAAACACGGTTAGATTAAATTAATTTATTACAGAGTTCCGGTGCCTAATTTCAGGCTTCATCATCAGATCAGTTTGATATATTACCCCTCTTCTTTCAGTCAGTCATCGACTACACGTATAAACAAAGCAATTTTACTTGTTACGACAGTTCTGCTGTGATCCCATGAGGAGTTCCGTTCCATATCTACGAAGTTCATGATCAGATCATAACAATATTTCTATGGGACCAACTTGGAAGCATAACCTTTCAATCAAAAAAAAAAAATTTCATCGGTCCACAATTGACCGAGAAATCGGTGAACATACATAAAAAAAAAAACATACATTCAACCGAACATATAACCTCCTCCTTTTTGAAGTCGGTTAAAAAATAGTAAATATTTTTTTTAAAAGTAATTTTGGTGTCTGTAAGTAGAGAGCAGAGTAACCGTGCACTAGTTTCTGACGTTTTATAAGTGCCCATGTAGCGTTATGTGAAATAAAATTATTTTGAGTCAGTGTTTATAAAATGCTTGTATTGTTTCCTCATGAATCACTTTGCCTATTAGTGAAAATCTAATCAAAATAAATCCGCTAAGTAGTTGTTGAGTTTATCGCCAACTACCAGGTAGACAGAAAGACGCAATACCACTTTGTTTCATAATATTATAATTGAAATGATCATTAATTTAAAACAGTGGCATCATCGTTTTCTTCTCATGAAGGATTTTTTAATCAAAACAATCTGAATATACTAAACAGAAGGCTATTAAGAGAACTATATTATGACCTAAAGCACGGTCACTCTCAGACTGTATACAAAAGAATGAGATGCGTAGACACAATGTTTGCAAATATGAAGCATTTAAGCTACAAAAATCTACAGATTTAAAACACTATAATTAATAACCAGGTTAACAGTGTCAGATGGGCGGGCGTGTTGTCAGAGCCGTACAGGCTTGAATGTAGAGTGAGACAGTGTGGGTGAACCTCACCCACCCTGTTTAACCTATTGAGTAGCGTAATTAGAGACACAATAGAAAGACAATTGGGCACGCCATAATTATGGCGATAAGTCCCCTCTTTGAGGAGTGGCTGGAAAGACCTCACGGCGTCCTTACCTGCCGCATGACGCAGGTCCTCACCGGACATGGTAAGTTCGGGAGGTTCCTGCACCGGATTCGTGCAGAAGAGACGCCCGGGTGCCAACATTGTGTGAACCGCCCGGAGGACACGGTGGAGCATACGGTAAAGGTGTGCCCCGCTTGGGCAGAGCACCGCCGTGTCCTCGTGGGGGCGATCGGTGGCAGCGATCTCTCGCGCCGGGCCTTGATACAGGCCATGGTCCGGAACGAGGAGGAGTGGCAGGCAGTTGCCTCCTTCTGCGAAGCAGTAATGCTAGCAAAGGAGGCGGCCGATCGCGTGAGGCAACGGTCCTCACGCCCCAACCCTCGCCGGGATTCCGATCCCGATTTCCGGCCACCGTGGGCGCGGGCTTGTGGACGGTGAGCAATGGGTGGCTCACCATCCGCACGTCCGGTAACCGTCCGGACCGAGCCCAAGTCGTCGACGGCGCGTAGTGTTCCACGCGCGCCTCAAGGAGATGTCAGCCACCGTAGGGGCCCAGCAGGGTCGAAGCCTACTGGGGCCATGGGTGATGCGAAAGAGATCCCCGGGGCCCTGGAAAAAAAATGGCAAAGAAGGAACAGGTGTGTGGGTTTCAGTAAAAGTCTGACACTATCTCTCGCTCCGCCCAAGAGCGGGGGATGTCATTAGATGATTTTCCCACCCGAAAAAAAAAAAAAATAGAAAGACAATGACATTCGAACGCCGGCGTTCGCTCGGGGTTTAATGAACTAATCTGCACATAGATGCACTCATCGTCGCTCTTAGTGGTCACCAAAACCAAAATAAAAAAAAACAAAAGCATTTTATTTCAAATAAACCATTTACAGGCACTTTTGAAATGTCAAGAAGTCAATCAGTCAGAAAAAAAAAATGATGCTAATTACACATTCCAAAGCGTAGATCTCTATGGAGAAAAATGTGCAAGAAACTCCATGGACACTCTTTTCAATCATGTTATGTATATTATACATATTTCGGTTACATGTTTCTTGACGCTACTATCATGTGAGAACAATGTAACTAAAGTAAAAATAAAAAACAATATAGTTAAGTATTAAAATAGCAACTGGCAGCTAAGAGATGACCAGTCTTAACTGACAGCACCCGTTCACGGACATGACGCGAATATTAGCACCACACAGCTCAACCATTTTGAAGGGAACCGAATGATCCAACACACGCGCCACCATCAGTGAGACATTTGAGTGAGCATGACAAACTCTCAACCATGTTGGCTGCTACGTTGATGGGGTCTGTGTAAACAACTTCAGTTATGCGGACGACATGGTGCTACTGAGTGCGTCGGTCTGTGGCATACGAAGGTTGTTAAAAGTGTGTCAGGAGTACGCGTGCAGACATGGCCTCTTGTACAATGTCGTGAAGAGTCACTACATGGTCTTTCAGGCTGGCTCCAAATGTCCTCAACATGTACCACCCATTCGCCTGAATGGTGTACCTTTGGAACGGGAGGACTAATTTAAATACTTGGGAGATTGACTGACCTGAGGGACCATGTCGACATCGAAAGGGAGCGAAGGGCACAGTCTAAAAGAGCAAATATGATAGCCCGTAGGTTTGCACGTTGTTCAAATGAAGTCAAGATCACACTTTTTAAAGCTTTTTGCACTTCATTGTACACGTGCAGCCTAGGTATGGGTTTCCTACACACAAGCGGTTTACAGTGCCCTCCGTGTCCAATAAAATAACGCGTTCAGGGCGGTATTGGGGGCTGCCCCGCTTCCGCCCCGTAGTGCCTCGGGCATGTTTGCGGATGCGCGCACCGGCTGTTTTCACACCACCACGCGCAAGCGGTGCGCTTCCTTGGTGCGCAGGGTGCGGCGGAGCAGCTCCAATACAGTTCTGGCGACGATTGCCGGCAGATTTTATTGCCCTTATATCGGACATGAAAATTCAAGGTCGGTAAATCAAGAAGATTCAAGACTGGGTAAAACCAAAGCGGACTCAAACTATCACCCTGGAATATACCTCGCGCGATCCATTGCCTCATACACGATATCAGGAAGGTGCATTAGGGGACAAAATGACATGACGCGCAACGCTCAATCTACGTGACGCTGCAACGTTGCCCTGTGTCCCGCAACTTGGCCCCCAAGATGCATTCTTGTAACGCGGGACATGCTGTTAGAGCTCATACACACGAGCGGCATGTTGCTGTAGCGGCAAAATGGTGACCCCGACGTGATCTGAACACGCAACCTTCTGATCTGGATTATATCCATTTTGGGGGTAAGCGGAACAGAGAGTTAAGTCCCGCAAACCTCCGTTGAAAAGGGAGGATCCTCCGACCAAACGGGTGTTATGTCTGGTAGGCAACTGCCCGGTAGATGATTTCGGGCTGTTCTATATGTTCTAATCGCGCGGAGAACTTTAATTGCGCGATACAGGATTAGTTCTTATGTGACGCCATAGATTTCGCTACATTGCCAACAGCAGAGGTAACTGCAGCCGTAGACCTATAGTGACACCTGACACACACGACGGCTGCCGCAGATCTTCGAAGTTGGAACGTCGACGGCCGCCGTCGATGGCTGCAGTTACCTCTACCGTCGGCAACATGCCGGTCGTGTGTATAAACTCTAGACAATTTAACAGCATTGCGCGTCATGTTGAGGGACAGTCCCCTAGTGTATTTAAAGCTTTATACGCGCACAGATAAATCATGATGCCATCCAACCAACCAACACTTATTTAAATATGGGTTTCCACTGTGAGCAAGAACGTATAAGGAAAACTGAATTCGAAATAGAGAAATTCAGATGAATATCCGATGAATGAATTTACTATAATAGATTGTACATTCGTCAGCCATCAAAGAGAAGATCGTAGCTAGGAATCATTCAGCACACGGATAGATCTTCAAGGTTTTTTAATTATTATGATATACACTATCTCACCTGATGGTAAGCGATGATGTGGCGGACGATGGAGCATGCTTTCCTAGAAGTAACATTCACTCTAGACTTAAAGACTCCTAAGTTGTAGCTATCAGGAAACACAAGAGTCCGGCAGGGAATCCCACTCCTTAGCTGTACGCACAATCAATGTAATCTCAAAACGCTTTGTAGGTATATATAGGTGGGACTTCCACCATGGACCAGTGGCGCAACGCCACACGTCTAGTGGTCCGATGATGGAACGGACTTGGTGGAATTAAACTGTGAACAAAAACAATTCCAAAGCAGATTCCCCAAAATGTAAACGATAGAAAACCAACAGGCTAGCAACTGGGTGTCGGTGCCTGTCCAGAATTTGGAGTTTTGAGTTGACAAGTGCATCATTGCCGATGATCTTGGCACAAAAAAGTAAAAAAAAAAATTATTTACAGAAACCTTGCAACATTTAATCAAGTTTCTAAACGACGAGGACGAATTATTTTCTCAAAAACATTCACAGTTAAAAAAACCGTGCAAGTGCGAGTCGGACTCGCGCACTGAAGGTTCCGTACAAGCTTACATAAGAAAACATTTCAATTTCCGAATCGAGTCTCAAAGATTTTTACGAATCGCAAAAAAAGTTTTTTTTTGTGATGTAACTACCAATTTACAGTTTTCAGATTTTTCCCTATACTTGTGCTATAAGACCTTGCTTCATGCCAAATTTCAGGATTCTAGAACAACGGGATACCCTATGAATTTTGATTTCCTTCAGAGTTTCGAAATATACGTTTTATGCAACATAAACAGCATCTTTTTTTTTTCTTTAACTTCAAGTTTGATTTTTTGACTTCTTCAAGGGACCGCAGAACTGAGTACATACAGACAGACAGACGGACGGACAACAAAGTGATCCTATAAGAATTCCGTTTTTTTCCTTTTGAGGTACGGAACCCTAAAAAACACGTATTTCCTGGTACAAGTTTGAAATATTCGAGTGCAAGACGGAATTAACGAATGCCAACCGAGCGTTCAGGTGTAATCTCTCTTTTTTCTTATTTATTATTCTTATTTATCTTTTTATCAAACATTGCGTTGGATGAAGCAACAAGCTTTCAAACCATGGCCAAGTTGACGATAGACGAGTGGGGCAGCAGGACCCTCTTTTGGAGGCCTATAACCTGCTGTAGTTCAGTTAAATGACAAATGTTGTGTAGAACAACATCATCATCATCATTTCAGCCGAAAGACGTCCACTGCTGGACATAGGCCTACCCCAAGTGTCGCCACAATAAACGGTCCTGTTCGTCTTGCATCCATCGGACTCCCGCAACCGTTACCAAGTCATCGGTCCACCTTGTTGGAGGCCTTCCAACGCTACGTCTTCCGGTACGTGGTCGCCATTCCAGAACCTTTCGGCCCCAACGGCCATCCGTTCTGCGAGCAATGTGCCCTGCCCATTGCCACTTAAGTTTGACGATTCTTCGTGCTATGTCGGTGACCTTGGTTCTCCTGCGGATATCCTCATTCCTGATTCGATCACGCAAGGAAACCCCGAGCATAGCCCTTTCCATTGCCCTTTGGGTGACTAGTTAGAGCAACAATGTTGAACAATTTGTATCCAATAAAATGCCATATCATGAATATCCAACAACTTACTACCGAGCCGATAAGAACGCATATTACTATTATTTTTACAAACAATCATTTGACATATATGTCGTAATTCGTACGTAATATGCTTGATAAGGAGCAGATTAAGTATTAAATAGTTTTTCTTCATTGTAATTATCAACTTATGAGCCTGTTTCCGATTGTAGTTCATTTTGAGATCGGCTTGCAAAATTTACACGTTAGTTTTTCAAAGGGAAATTACAACCCGATATACGGCGAGTGAGCAGTGGTGGTCGAGTGCGTGGTATCGGTCCCGACTTATTGAGTTGTTGGTCGCGAGTTCAAACGCAACCAGGCGCATTACTTTGTGTAATTTATTTTCATCACCACTGCTCACAAAACGGTATGTCCTAGAATCAAAAATTCGAAGACATGTGACATCCACCAAGCTGCACTGCATGGTGGATTACGGCCCATTCTCTCTCGTAGAGAGGAGGTCTGAGTCCCAGCAGTGGGAACATTATAGGCTGATAATGCTATGCTATGCTTATACGGCGAGTATACACCCTTAAGTTGTTGAAACCTCTACGGTTCGAACTAAGCGTTTCTTCTCGTCATTTACACCACGTACATCGAAGGACTGTCCGATTACAATTTAGGTGTCTTCAAGGCTAGAGTAAATATGCTCTTAACAAACTAGTGCGCCTCACCATCAACAATTGCATCAATGCTTACCATCAGGTGGGATCGCAGTCAAGCACTAGTTTATATCAATAAAAAAAATCTAGTTCTAGTTAGCCTATTAATAAAAGATATTTTGCAAATTGGTTTTAAAAGGCACGTCAATTTTTTCGTCAATTTAAACTAGATGAGACCGGTGGTTCGGGTTATTCCCTGACGAACCCGATCCCCGAGGGCCCTGTCATAATTTTGGTAAACTAGTAATAACATTTTGTTTAACATCTTCTGCTGATGGTACTTTTAAGTTGAACTGACTTTTATTTTAGTTTATTAAGATAAAAATAAATCGGGTGCCTCCGGTACCCCAGTGTTTCTTAGCTGACTACCCTAAGAAGAAGTCCATACAGCATGGTCAATCATATGAGAACTAAGCAGATTAGTGTCTGAGATGGTCTTTTGAGGCAAGAACCACACAGATTTGAGTGGACCTGTCCAGTCAGTGCAAATATTTGTCAGTATTCGTATAGTGTCCCGCTGCTGGACAGACCTTCCCTCTCCCTTTTACACACGTCTGTCCTCGGCCATGTTGGGCCAGTCCCTCCGGTAAGAGCCAGGCTGATCTTTCCATCTTCGCCTTGGTTTCTCGCGATTTCTCCTTGCGAGTAATGAGATCCGATATGTGGCTCTTTTGGCTCAAGGAAATTTTAAGAATGACAAAAACTCGTCAGCTGGTTTTTGTTTATTACGCAGAGAGAGATAAGACAAAAAAAAAGTAAAAAATACTAAAACCCGACTACGACAAAAAAAAACGACGCTGAAAAAGTGTGAAACAAGATTTTCAGGATGCTGAAATAAACAAGGTAACAGAAAAGGCTCTGCGTTGATATGTCAGTCAGTCAGTTTCTCCTTTTATATATACGTATGCTAAATTATAGTTATAACGTTCATAAAATACTAAGTAATTGGTAAATGGATGATTACAGATAAGTCGTTCAGTTCTTAGATATCTACCACAAGCATCAGCTCAAAGACGCTAGTTTCGGTTGAGCCGAATATTCGGCCACTTTACTGCCGATCTAACCGAATATTCGGCCACTTTACTGCCGGTCTAGCCGAATATTTGGCCACTTTTTAGCAGAAATCGAAACTCCAGTTAAACACAGATTTTTTGGACGTGAACTGGCGGAAGCCAAATCCGAACCTTCGGTCGATATCTAGTCAAAAATATATATTTTAAAATATATTTTCTATTTTTTTTTTCTATCCATCAAGAACACGTCTTAGATATTTTCCTTATGATTTTTGCTACAAGCAAAGCCCAAAAGGAAAGAGATCTTTGCCCAACACTGGGACAATTATAATAATGCTATAATGTACTTATCGTTTTTTTTTCTCTCTCAACAACATTGTCAGAAACGTCGTTTTTTTTTATCTGCAAAACGGGGGCAAAGATGATAAGGTTTCAGAAAAAAAATATGAAGGATAGACTTCTCCCGCGTGAAAGTCGGTTTCTCCATACAAACTTTGGACTCCCGTTTCATCCCCTTAGGGGGTGAATTTCAGAAAAGCGGTTGTCTACACCCTATAAGGAACCTACCTGCCAAATTTCCTGAGATTTCGTGATTAGATTAGTGAGTGGTATTTCGCTTTTATATATATACTCGTATATATAGAAATGGTGGCCGAGGTGGTAAAGGCCCCGACTTATGAGTTGTAGGACGCGTGTTTAAACCCAGCCAGGCGCATTACTTTGTGTAATTTATTTCATCACCACTGCTCTCAAAACGGTGACGGAAAACATCGTGAGGAAATGTCGGCATGTCCTAGAACCAAAAATTCGAAGAGATGTGACAATCACCAACACGCACTGGGCTCGCGTGGTGGATTACGGCCCATTCCCCTTCTCTTAGAGAGGAGGCCTGAGTCCCAGCAGTGGGAACATTAAAAGGCTGCTTATGCTGTGCTATTATCTATATATATATAAAAGAAAGTCGTGTTAGTTACACTATTTATAACTCAAGAACGGCTGAACCAATTTAGCTGAAAGTTGGTGGGGAGGTAGCTTAGAACCAGGAGACGCACATAGGACACTTTTTTTTTTTAGTAGGGTAGATTAGGGTAGGGTTGTTTTATCGCAATCGGTTGACTATCGAAAGATACCTATAGGTACTACATTAATTGACTGTTAGGCGGTACGAAGTTCGCCGAGTCAGCTAGTACTATATATATAGATTACCCAACACACATCTGTCCGTCTGTCTGTTCATCACTATCATCATCTCTCTAGCCTTTTCTGGACTAACTTGGGGTCAGCTTCCAGTCTAACCTGATGCGGCTGAATACCCGTGTTTTACATGGAGTGACTGCCTATCAGACCTCTACAACCCACTTATTGAGCAACACAATACTCCTTATACAACACTGAATATAGTAACAAACTATATTCAGTGTTGTATAAGGAGTCAGAATCAGTAACTGAATTGATTCCAATAATTTTTACAACATGTTATATTTTTTTTCCAAAAATATTTAAAAAAGATCACACGTTAGACACCACCGACATTAACTACAACTGCACAGGTTACAGCAGGTCATAGCAGGCATGAGGAGCCAGTGCACAGCTGGGTACGGGAGCAAAACAACCCCTCAAACACCTGGATAGCCCGGTAACCATGTATTTGTGCGGACAACTAGGTAACATAACTTTGCGAATTTTTATGATACACTTATGAAATTTTGTACATAGATTCTATACGTAAAAATACTAGACACGTGTTTCAGGTTTCGCATATACTAAAAATAAAGTATACAACTTTATTTTTAGTATAGTAGACTGACGGTCAGCCTTTCTGACGTCTGACTAACGGTAACGACAGTCAAAGTTGTCATCAACGATGACAACCGGGAGCAACGAGTTTACGTGCTTCCCGAGGCACGGAGTGGCAGTCATCATCATCTTCCTGCCCTTGTCCCGTTTTATTTAGGGTCGGTGCAACACGTTTTTTTCTTCCATTCTGTCCTGTCACTCGTCACGTTATTACTAACTTCCTTTTCTTTCATATCACTTCTCACACATTCCATCCATCTTTTCTTTGGTCTCCCTCTCTCTCTCCATCCACCCACATGTAAACTCATAACTATTTCCACACGAAGTGGCAGTAATAGCCTCAAATTAAACTTCGAAAAGTTGGTACTTGCCCAGTTTCGAACCATCTGTCCTGCTCTCTGTTCTAACCCGAAAACAGCTGAGCATTTATCAATGTAGATTGTTAAATTCGATATCAAAGATAATTTTATGAGTAATGCTGATAATGCAGATATTGACGATACCATATGACATAAGTTATGTTTTGGGTGGATTATAGATGACTCAGAATTTTGATCGTAATAAACACTAGTGCAAAAAACGATCTATAAAATTGTTTCATTGAGGAAGTTGGTGCCAATTTTGTGCTCATTAATCACTCAAAGACCATCAAAGATAAGAAGCTACGACCCATGCCCAGAGGCCCTGCCTCACGAACCATTTGACGAATGAACTGTTAAAGGAATGGAGCTATATAGGGTGCCTATTTTCATTTTTTTTTTCGGTGGGAAAATCATCTAATGACATCCCCCATTCTTGGGCGGAGCGGAAGATAGTGTCAGACTTTTACTAACTAAAAACCCACTCCTGTTCCTTCGTTGCCTTTCGTACCAGGGCCGAGTCTTCCTTTCAGAAGCAGACCCTTGGCCACAGTAGGCTTCGACCCTGCTGGGCCCCTACGGTTTGCTGAAATCTCCTTGAGGCGCGCGTGGAACAGTCCGCACCGTCGACGACTTGGACTCGGTCCGGACGGGCGCCTACGGTGGCCGGAAATCGGGATCGGAATCCCGGCGGCGGTTGGAGCGTGAGGACCGTTGCCTCACGCGTGCGTCCTCCTCCTGACCGCCCAGCACTCCTCCTCGCTCCGGACCATGGCCTGTACCAAGGCCCGGCGCGAGAGATCGCCGCCGCCGATTGCCTATTTTCATTTCAGCTTTTTAGCATAGTCCAGGGGTCTTACCATGACCTGTTATAATGTCAGCCGTGCGAGCGAGAAAGATGGAGCTATACACCCTATATAGCTCCATCCCTTTAACAGTTCAAGTTTAGGTCTCAAAATGGTTCGCGTTAAGAGCTCTTAGGGCTTCTGTTCACGCTTTTCAAATCTTGCAAATTAAATTTGATCCACTTCCCGGTCACCGATTCAGCTGAAATTTTGCATGCATGTGTAAATCAGAAATGACAATGCTAAATTTTTATAACATGGATATGATGTGATGATGGAACCGGAAGGTGGCCATAGAAACTCAGATAACCCTATCATATTTGCTTTTTGGAATGGTCTTGATGAGTGTTAATTATATAGGTTTAAACCGCGCTATAAAAGCTTGCATGAAAAAAATATTTTCATTGAAAACTTGTTAAAGGCTTGACGGGTATTCATACTTATTAGCTACTTTCGCCGGATGATCCGATCCAGGTAAATTATTTTAAAAAATAACTGTGACCACATCAGTTCTAAAAGTTAAAAATATTACTGAATCATATCCTTACAAACAAGGAAAAAACACCAATAATGAGTTGTTTTTTTTTTTTGTAAATTGAGGAAATGTAATATAGGTCACTAGTCGCCCAGGGTTGCGAGACTGTTCAAAAGGCTGTGCAACGGGCAATTCAAGGGATGGCGAGCAATGGGTACCAAGCTCGCGGGATGAGTATTCACCATTTGATGATTTCGCACCTCAAAAAAAACGATGGTCACTAATCTAGACTTCGGATTAATATGATATCTGCCTACGACCCGCTCTAACTTCGCACGTGATTTATCAATCTCTGAAATTCTCGGTTTTTCTTTACTATAATATGCATGTCGCATCCGGCAGTTGTTTTGTTGACAACAAAACAAGTCACGCCAACTAGTGGCAACTAGAAGAACTAGAGTTGGCGCGCTTTTGGCAGAGTCAGACGTTTCCGTTCTGCTACGAGGTTAAGGAGAACCCGCCAGGACGGTGGAAACTCTCAACTAGGCCGTTACATCGTGGAGACGCAATGGAACTGTCCTACGTTTTGTTGTTTGTACCTACCTAATAATAGTTCACGGTATTGAAAAGAAAGTGATTCAATTCCTAGCTTAACTACCTGGTGGTTGAACCATCCTGATGATACGTCATGCATGTATTAAACCGCCTAAACCTTCCTCATGAATCACTTTGTCTATTGATGAAAACCGCATAAAAAAACCGTTGAATAATTTTTGAGTCTCAATCAAGGTTACATTTCAGTTAGAACGTTTGAAATTTTGAACCTTTCGCGGTCCCTTCCAGACTCCAGACCACAGAATGGGAGCCGCTGGCCTAAGGCATTACGTCCGCCATTGTATCTTAGTGTTGCATTAACTTTTAATAAAGATATAAATCTTTTAGGGCGGATTTCTGAATTGAGTATTTTGAGTTAAGAACGTCTCAAACCATACTTAACTGCCAAATTTTGACAGGTTTTCAGGGCAAAGTAGAGTTTGAGTAATTCTCAACTTCGAATGCTTAAATCAGAAATCGGGGGTGAGACACACTACAGTCTGTCGCCTGAACAGACTACGTCCAGACACCGGGCCGAGACAACTGTTAAGTTGAACAGCAGACCTTTTTTTTAAACCTTTAACCACTTGACTAGACTATATAATAAAATAATAAATTTAACACAAAAAGCTCAAAATAACCACAAAATACAGCAATCCCAAAATAAATCAAAGACTACATGGCAGGTAATTAATCAGACAAAGTACAATATACCTAAACAACGAATCGAGAAACTTAAAATTGGTAATCAAATTTTATACAAACCTTTTGATATCGCTAGTGCTTTTAATGACTTTTTCGTTGATAAAGTACGTCCGAAAATAGGCGTTGACTCTAAGCCGAAAACATGCATGTCCTCCATGAAACATAATTCAATGTTTATGGCACCTAGCACACCACACGATTTAAATAAAATAATAAAATCGCTAAAAAATACTAGCAGTGTTGGTTTTGATGGAATCGCCACGAAGGTACTGAAGTCTGTCTCAACAGAGATATGCAAACATTTAAGCCACATACTTAACCTAATTATTTGTACGGGTATATATCCAGAAGCTTTAAAAACGTCTATAATAAAACCTTTATTTAAGAAAGAAGATAGGGAGTTGATGGAATATTATAGACCTATTTCACTTATACCGGTTATTTCAAAGATATTCGAGAAATACATTTGCAAGGAGTTATATAATTATATGGAAAAATATAATATACTTTGCGAAGAACAAAAAGGATTCAGACAGCACAGAACCATCAATATGGCAATTTATGACTTTTTGAATACTATTATGAGAAGCATGGATAAACGATCCCCCATATGCGCTATTTTTTGCGATATGACACAGGCGTTCGATTATGTACATTATAATATATTACTTAATAAATTAGAAATCTATGGCATTAGAGGTAACGTGCTCGAACTTATAAAATCTTATCTGGAAAACAGAACACAAAAAACCGAAGTTAGTCGCATTAACATAGTTAACAAACACGAAGAGATAATAAGATCTCGAGAACGTAAAATCTCATATGGTGTACCACAAGGAACCGTGATGGGCCCTTTTTTATTTATAACCTATGTTAATGATATGCCCAAGTCCCTTGAACATCCTATAACTATGTTTGCAGACGATAGCACAGTAACAATTCCTTGTATAAGTGCAAATACATATGAAAAGGATATTAATAATTCTCTTGACGCACTAATTAAATGGCTAGACGAAAATAATTTAAATATTAATTTAGTTAAGACAAAGATAATGCACTTTAGACAACGTACTCCCGGCGGCACTAATCTTAACATCCATTACAAATATGACAAAATTGAGGAAGCAGGGGATACCAAATTTTTAGGGTTACAAATAGATTGCAATTTAAATTGGAAAGCACATATAGATATTTTGTGTAAAAAATTGAGTTCATCCGCTTATGTGTTATATAGGTTATCCTCCATAGTAGATATCAAATCCCTCCTTACGGCTTACTACGGATTAGTTGAATCTCACTTGCGCTACGGCATCATTTTCTGGGGAAACTCAACTGATCGAGATATAGCGTTTAAGGCCCAAAAAAGATGTCTCCGATCAGTGTTCAAACTGAAATCGATAGACAGTTGCGCGCCCTATTTTAAGCTACATAAAATCTTGACACTTCCCTGTATTTATATTTTGGAAGTAGCTATGTTTGTTAAGCAAAATCCATCTCGTTTTGAACGCCTGGCTGATGTATTCCCAAGGAATAGGCGTGATAACAGCAAATTATGCCAAGTACCATGTCAAACCGCTTTAATGCGTAAGAGCATTTATTGCATGGCCCCAATTATTTACAATAAATTGCCGAGTGGTTGGAAAGCTTTAAATACAGCACAGTT
The DNA here is from genome assembly GCA_905147345.3 of Mythimna impura. Classification (NCBI taxonomy): domain Eukaryota; kingdom Metazoa; phylum Arthropoda; class Insecta; order Lepidoptera; family Noctuidae; genus Mythimna; species Mythimna impura. The sequence goes on along the minus strand of LR990368.1, from coordinate 2,715,987 downwards.
TAAAAGTAAATTACGGAATTTTTTGTTAGATAAAACGTACTACAGTGTAACTGAGTTCCTACTGGAGAAAAATATTTGTTGATTAGTGACATTTTTGACATCTTGATTTTTGACATTTTGATTTTTGACATTTTGATTTTGGACATTTTGATTTTTGGCATTATGGTTTTTGATATTTTGATTTATGACCTTTTGATTTTTGACATTTTGATTTTTGATATTTTGGTTTTTGATATTTTGGTTTTTTGACATTCTGATTTTGAACATTTTGATTTTTGACATTTTGGTTTATGATATTTTGATTTTTGACTTTTTGATTTTTGATATTTTGGTTTTTGATATTTTGGTTTTTTTGACATTAGATTTTGGTATTGACATTTGAATTGTAATAGTAATGACATTTTATATAATCTAATGATAATGGTTTATTATTTGTAATTGTAATGACATAATATATAGTCTAAAGATAATAATTTATATTTTCCCTTTAATACATACATATTAATTAAATTAAATTGATGATTTAACATTTAATAATAGTGATTTATAAATTGATCAAAAACATTTTTACGTGTAATAACAATAATATAAATAATTTTAAATGTTTGCATGCCGAATGGTAAAATGTGGCTGAGCTGTAATGTAATCTTAAGAACTATGTATAATACCCATATTTGCAAAATAAAATTCTATTCTATTCTATTCTATTCTTGAGTCGGCTAGGCCCGACGAGTGTTTTCATGTCCTATTCGCCAGGGTCGTGGGTTTGCGACTGGGTACTGCATGGGTGAAAGAAGAGCAAGCGAGATGGTGTATTTGTTCGTGGATGTGCGAACCTGGCGGAGTAAAGGCGAAAGTGTATGTCAGATATATCCTTCGTTTTTTTTTTAAGCTTGGAATTCATCCAATGACTTCTCCCGCTATGGGCGGAGTATAAGGGCGTGTCAGACTTTTACTGACTAAAACCACACCTGTGTCCTTCAGTTGTCCTTTGCGTTCTAGGACCAAGGGTTTCCTTATCAGAAATTCCCCGCGGTCCTAGCTAGCGAGCATCGGCCCTGCTGGGCCCTTACGGTTTGCTGACATCTCTTTGAGGAATGCGTGGATTACTACCTGCTGTTGACGACTGGGCTTGGTCCGGTCAACTACCGGACGGCGAGCTACCCTTTGCTCGACGTCCGCAAGCCCGCGTCTACCGTGGCTGGTATTAGGGGTCAGAATCTTGGCGGCTGGGGTGTGAGGACATTCGTTCCCTCAAACGTGCGGCCTCCTCCGTCGCTAGCATTACTGCTTCGCAGAAGGAGGCCACCGCTTACCATTCCTCCTCGCTTCGGACCATAGCCCGAGCCAGGGCCCGGCGCGAGAGGTCGCTGCCGCCGATTGCCTCCACGAGGACACGGCGGTGCTCCGCCCAAGCAGAGCACACCTCCACTGACTGAAAAACCCCTAGGTTGTTAGGTGTTAGCTATCAGGAAACACAGACTCCGGCACGGAATTCCACTCTTTAGCTGTGTTCCCAAAACGTTGACTAAAGGTTCGGAAAACGCAGCGTTGGAAGGCCTCCCACAAGGTGGACCGACGACCTGGTGAGAGTCGCGGGAATGCGGTGGATGCGAGACGCACAGGATCGATCGTTGTGGCGACGCTTGGGGAAGGCCTATGTCCAACAGTGGACGTCTCTCGGCTGAAATGATGATGATGATGTTGTTTACTATAAGATTTTGTATAAAAATAAAAACAAGGAAAACCCCAATTGTTTTTTTTAATGTGTCGATAGCTTGGATCAACATGTTGATCGAAGGCAGATATAAAATAAAAACCGGCCAAGTGCGATTCAAAAGGGTTCCGTACCATTTATCTATAAATGCGGCAAAAAAATCATGTGTTATATGGGATGTGAGCGCCCTTAAATATTTATTTTATTCTGTTTTTTATTTTGTTATAGAGGCAACAGAAATACATCATCTATGAAAATTTCAACTATCTAACTATCGCGGTTAAAAAGAAGTGGTAGTTGCCGGACGCTGGTTTTCAACTGAACCTTATTGAGAGTGTATGGTAGAAAAGTTAGATTATTTATTTAGTTGTTTGTGTTAGGCTATTTATCTTACACACATATATACATATTTAATAATTGGTTCATGATATTACAGCCTGATGACAGACGGAAAGACAGACAGACGGACGGACAGCAGTCTTAACAATAGTAAGAAGAAAAGTAAGAATGATGTGATTTCTGCCTTTATCTTAAGTACATTTTTGGGGGTTATTACTAAAATACTACTCTTTTGCCGCACAAAATAATCATGTCATATTATTATAGATAATATCACATGCTGCAAAGTAATGCTAAAAAATAAATAACAATGAATTAATTTACGTTTTTCCTTAATTTACGATTCGTTTATATATATCACACATAGTGTTGAATGCACTTATTTACAAAATCTATATAATTATATATAAAAGCGAAATACCACTCACTGATTAATCACAAAATCTCAGAAACTATAACACCTACAAACTTAAAATTTGGCAGGTAGGTTCCTTATAGGGTGTAGACATCCACTACGGATTTTACGAAACTCCACCCCTAAGGGGGTCCACGGGTAGTATGAAAGCGAAGCCCGGGGCCCCGGGATGAAGGCAAAGAAGGAACAGGAGTGGGTTTTTAGTCAGTAAAAGTCGACCCTGCTGGGCCCCTACGATTTGCTGACATCTCCCGGAGGCGCGCGTGGAACAATACGCGCCGTCGCCGCGTCGACGACTTGGGCTCGGGCCGGACGGTTACCGGACGGTCGGACGGCGAGCTACCCATTGCTCGCCGTCCGCAAGCCCGCGCCTACGGTGGCCGGTAATCGGGATCGGAATCCCGGCGGCTGGGGCGAGAGGACCGTTGCCTCGCGCTGTCGGCCTCCTCCTATGCTAGCATTACTGCTTCGCAGGTTAAACGGGGGTTGGAAGTTTGTATGGAGAATCCTATTTTTACGCAGGTGAAACCACTGGCAGAAGCTAATCATATAATCTTAATATTATCTTACGTAGGGAAAATTTTGACCGTTTTTGGTGGACCGATAACCTGTTAAAGGTCGCGGGAATCTGATGGATGCGAGACGCACAGGACCGTTCATTGTGGCGACGCTTGGAGGAGGCCTATGTCCAACATTGGACGTCTTTCGGCTAAAATGATGATGATAAATGATATTTATTTTGCAAATAGGTTTTTTTAAAACACTTTTACACGTTAATTTTTTTTTGTCTATTTCAGATGAGGCCGGTGTTTCCTAGCTGACTACCCTGAGAAGAAACACCGAAACAAACTCAGGGGTCAAAGTCTCGTTTAAAGTCCATACAGCAAACATGTAATAGTCAAATCATGTGTGAACCATGCAGGTTGGAGTCTGAGATGGTCTTTTGAAGAAAGAACCACACAGTTCTGATGATGATGTTGAGGAAAAATTTTAATTATTATTAAATGTAATGGCGAATTCATTAGGTGGAAACATTAGTTGACAGGACTGATAGGCCTTGGGTTCAAATCCAGCCAGGTGCATTACTTTATGTAATTTATTTCATCACCACTGCTCTCAAAACGGTGAAGGAAAACACCGTGAGGAAATCGGCATGTCCTAGAACCAAAAATTCGAAGACATGTGACATACACCAACCCGCATTGCGCCCGCGTGGTGGATTACGGCCCATTCCTTCTCCAAGAGAGGAGGCCTGAGTCCCAGCAGTGGGAACATTATAAGGCTGATTTATATTATGTTAAACATCATCCTTCTAATGCCCTTATCCTCAAGTTGAAAGGAAAGGAAGTTGGAAGGACATTTGAGAGTGGTGCCAGTGACTGAAAAGGTGAAAATAAATCGTTTGTCTTGTGAAAGAATTAGAAGGAGAAGAAGCCAGTATGGCTGATGACAGCTAGGATTGCGGGAACGTTTGGAAGAGTCACCACGGTCCTGGACGCAAAGGGCAACTGAAAGAACACTCCCACTCGCGCACACAGCGGGAGAAATTAATTAATGGTTTTTCAACCTTAACAAAAGCCTTAACGAGGGTCCCTCTCCACTCGCCTATCGTCAACATCGAGCATGGTTCAAAAGCTTGTTACTTCATCTAACGCAATCCAACGCGATGTTTGACGAAAAGGCAACGCGAAAAAAGAGAGAACTCCTGAAAACTCTGTTAGCATTCGGTAATTCCGTGATTTACTCAATTTTTTTTCAAATCGTTTTCCAAGATATTCGTAGTTTTATTTTAAACCCTTAAAAGTTTTTGAAATTGTCGTCGTTCAGAATCTTGATTAAATTTGCAAGGCTTCTATTGTTATACTTTTTTGACTTTTTTAATTTTTGAGTAAATTATGAAGTGTCAAAGTTCACGCAAAATAGCAGATTTTCAGAGATCTTTACTGGATTAATTTTACACAAATTTATAAATTGATTTCAATAGAAGGCTAGATAATATCCACAAGATACTATGTTTCCAAAATATCTAATGAAAAATGTGTAATAACGTCATAATCGCGTAAGAGCGGTTGTATGAAAAATGTAAGAGTGAAAATGTATGTCGAGTTGCATCCCCTTAACATAATTTTCCATCAGAAATTCCAAAACATTTGCTAATTAATGGTGTTTTTAATATCGTGCGGATTTCGTCACGCATGCGGAATTGCTGCACATGCAGAAAATTTCGCAATGCAAAAAAATCCCGTCCCGCGTGCGTATTCCACGCATTACAATAAATACTTGTATGAAATGGACATTTGCGGGGGTTACGCGTGCGGAGCAATCCCGCATGCGTGATAAAAACCGCATGATATTAAAACACCTTAATTGTACGTAGGTAGTCTAAAGAGAGCAATTCCCTGCCGGAGTCTGTTTCCTGATAGCTACAACCTAGGGGTCTTTAAGTCAAGAGTGAATAGGTTACTTCTAGGCAAGCGTGCTGCATCGTCGACCACAATATCATCGCTTACCATCAAGTGAGATAGTGGTCTAACGCGAGCATATTCTTAATAAAAAAAATATATAAACCAGTGCTTGACTGCGATCCCACCTGATGGTAAGCGGTGATGGAATCGTTGATGGTGAGGCGCACTAATTTATTAAGAGCCTATTCAGTCTATATTTTTTAATAGCCGTATTTTTAAATAAATAAATTTTCAATTAAGTATTTTAGACACCAGCTTATCTAAAAGGTAACAATAAATTTACCTAATAGGTAAGTACCTACAAAATGAATTTATAATTAATTTTTCCTATTGCGTATACTTTTATATATTATATTATAATTTACCTACAATAAAATAAATAAATTGCACAACGAATTTGCGGAATATTAATATATTAATAATAATTAATCGATAACAATTCCCCATTGTTAGTAAGCTATTGTATAATTTCAGGGGAGTCCCCTGAAAGATACTGTGTATAAGGAAACTCGACTTAAATCTTTAATTGAGGAAAGTAACTAGCTTTTGTCAACGGCTTCGTCCGTGTGAAAGAAAGTAGGTTACTCCATACAAATTTTGGACCCCCGTTTCGTCCCCTTAAGGGGTGAATTTTAGGAAATCCACTCTTAGTGCTCGCCTACGTCATAAGAGGGAATCTTGTGCAATATTTCACGCTCCTAGGCCCTGTATTTTCGGCTGTATGTTTATATGTCAGTCAGTCAGTCAGTTTCTCCTTTTATCTAAACTAATTTATAAATAAAGAGGTAAAGTTTGTTTTTTTTGTTTGCAGGAGTTAATCTCTGAAAGTACTGGTCCGATTGCTAAAATTTTTGCACCGATAGAAAGTAGCTTAATTCCTGAGTGACATACTAGGCTATATTTTATGTACGCGGGCGAAGCCGCGGGAATATGCTAGTATACATATATAGATATACATTATTTCTTCGTTTCTTTTTACACGACTGCGCCAGAAGGAGGACATTTTAGTTCAACCCTACAACCACTTGCGTCGGATTAATCCGACGAGTGTTTTCGTGTCCTATTCGCCAGTGTCGTGTATTTGCGACTGGGTACTCCATCTCGTACTTCAATCCCCATAAGTGACAGAAGAGTTGACGAGAAGGAATATTCGGTCGTAGATGTGTGACACTGGTGGAATAAACGCGTGACTTTGTCGAATATATCCGACTTAGACGGTTAAGAGGTTTTTTTTTAAGGTGAGAAATCATCCAATGACATCTCCCACTCTAGGGCGAAGCGTGAGGGCGTGTCAGACTGATTATAACCACACCTATATCCCTTCTTTGCGTTGCGTTCCAGGACAGGACAGGAGTCCATGGGTTTCCCTTTAGGGACCCCATGGACTCAGTAGGCTTCGGCCCTGCTGGGCCCCTACAGTAGTTTAAGAGGCGCAGTTAGATTTGCCTTAGTTGAGAGAGTGAATCACCCTATGATTCTCGTTGTTTCTACATTTTTTTTTATAATCTCACTATTGACCACTATCTCGAAAAAATAGACTTGGGCCCCTGACCAAGTCTGCTATTTTTATAAATTCGTCATTCCAACACGATCCTATTGTCATTTTGCTGAAAGTTCGTAATCTTGTAATTCAGAATGATCGATCATTGATCGGTCAATGGTCTCGTAATGAGCTTATTAAAAGCATGACTGCACAATGACGTTCTGATGGTAGGTCACTGATCAAAGGAACTGTCCAAATTTTAGCAGATTACCGCATACGTCAGACATGATTACCATGCTTCAATGCATTCATTTGCATTTCTTTCAATGGAGTGTCAGTGGTTGACCATTGGAAAGTCATAATGACGCCATTATTTTAGTAGATTACCAAACTTGTCAAAATTAACAATTATGAAATCAATGGTAGACCATTCTGACACTATTGTAATAGCAGACTTGAGGCCCTGATGGCAAGCGATGATGTGATAGACAATGGAGCATGCTTGCCTAGAATTACTATCCGAAAACACAGGCACTGGCAAAGAGTTCCACTCCTTGGTTGTACGCACAATGAATGAGTTCTCAAAATATTTTGTGCTTATGAATTGGATAATCATCCATGTTTGATTTTCTAAATGTAAGAACAATATAGCATAAGCATATAAGCATAATCAGCCTTTTAATGTTCCTACTGCTTGGACTCAGGCCTCTCTAGAAGAGGGAATGCGTCGTAATCCACCACGCGGGCCCAGTGCGTGTTGGTGGATGTCACATGTCTTCGAATTTTTAGGTTCTAGGACATGTCGGTTTCCTCACGATGTTTTCCTTCACCGTTTTGAGAGCAGTGGTGATGAAATAATTTACACAAAGTAATGCGCCTGGCTGGGTTTGAACCCACGACCTACAACTCGTAAGTCGGGGCCGTTACCACTGGGCCACCACTGCTCTCAAGAACAATATAAATAAATAAAAAACGGCAAAAAAAAAAAAAAAAAAAAAACACGTTTGTTGTACTACTTAAATACTTAATTTATTCTGTTTTTAGTATTTGTTGTTATAGCGGCAACAGAAATACATCATCTGTGAAAATTTCAACTGTCTAGCTATCAGGGTTCATGAGATACAACCTGGTGACAGACAGAAACAGTGGAGTGATAGCAATAGGGTCCCATTATTACCTTTTGGGTGCGGAACCCTAAAAAAAACAATTCAAAACATCCAAAGATTAAACTAATCCAGAAGAAATCGAACCAGAGGACCCAACTGGCTGTGGCTGAGGAGTAAGACCAGCTTTAAGTCAAACATTCTTATCTACTTAGATAAAAGGAAAAACTGACTGACTAACATATCAACGCACAGCCGAAACTACTAGGTCTAGGGAGCGTAAAACTGTCACTAAAACGGTGGTTGCTGAAAATCAGCATCGTAGATTGCTAGATTTGCCCAGCGTCACGGTATAAGCTGAGCAACAACCTATTTTTGCCTAGATGCGACGCACAACTTGGATTTAAATATTGTATTTGTTTTTCTTGTAATAAGTATTGTTTATGTTTACATGTTATGTTAGTCTCTGTCGGTCCTGGCCAGGTGCAATAGACTAAAGACAACCACAGACTAAGCTGTAGACATCAGATAAATATGGTGCAGCACAGTTATGCCCGGTTTGCACATGGCCCGACAGATTGCTGTATTTTATTGTGCGTCTATTTGGGCAGAATAAACATGTTTTCTTTCTAAAATTTTGTACAAGGGCACCTTTTATGATGTATGCGAGCACTAAGAGAGGATTTTCCAAAATTCACCCCCTAAGAGACTGAAACGGGGGTTCAAAGTTTGTTGGGACAAACATATTTTCACGCGGGCGAAGCCCTTTTTCTTCTTTACTTTCTCTAATTTTATTTTATTTATTTATTATGTTTTAAATTTTTATTTAATTCTATAATATTACGAGTACTATGGGTTAATTAATGCCTGAAATCTATATATATATATATAAAAGGAGAAACTGACAGACTGACATATCAACGCACAGCCGAAACTACTAAGACTAGGAACGTGAAATTTTGCACAAGGCTTCCTTTTAGGACATAAGCGAGCACTAAGAGAGGATTTCCCAAAATTCACCCCCTAAGGGGATGAAACGGGGATCCAGTTTGTATGGACGAAGCCGCTGGCAGAAGCTAGTAAACGATAAATAAATAAATAAATACGTTACTCATTAATGTCTCTTGCTTCCGTCTCATATTGTATTATTGTTACTGTGACCTTGACACGATTCAAGGTTATGTTTTGAATGTATATAAAAACAAGTTGCAGCATTATAGGAAAGTTTATTAACAAAACTCAGGGTTGGCAGGAAAGCCTGCTGGTTTCCTCCGAAGATTCACCGTGGCCCTGGTACTCAAAGGGCAAGTGAAGGAACAAAGTTGGATTTTAGTCAACAAAGGTCTGACATTCCCACCCAAAGCGGTAGTTATTTGGTGATGATCTAATAAGACTTGTATATTTATTAAACGTAACATCATGCCAAAAGCCATGTCATCAGGTTAGCCAGCATCTGGAATGGGGAGTTCATATAAACTGTCACTCCAGGGGCCCAAGTCTGCTATTTTTATAAATTCGTCATTCCAACACGATCCCATTGTCATTTTGCTAAAAGTTCGTAATCTGCTAATTCATAATGATCTATCATTGATCGGTCAATGGTCTCGTACTAGAGTTGTGGTAGAATGACAATATCGAGCTTATTAAAAGCAATGACGTTCTAATGGTAGGTCACTGATCAAAGGAACTGTCAAAATTTTAGCAGATTACCTACTGCATGCGTCAAACATTCATTTGTCAATATGTACGAGATTACCATTCTATGCCACTTCTTTCAATGGAGTGTCAGTGGTTGACCATAATGACGCCATTATTTATGTATTAGTAGATTACCAAAACTGGTCAGAATCAACAATTATAAAATCAATGATTGACCATTCTAACACTATTGTAATAGCAGACTTGAGGCCCAGGTAAAACATTGATCTTCAGCTGCATCCAGTTAAGACGAAATCGACCATAGGAAACCACCAATTGGAACCGTTCACTAGCTAATTTTTGACAGTTATAAGTGCCTATCTAAGTCTGCATAAAACAAAATAATGAACAACGAATGAATACAAACTTATCTACATAATAAATAAAAATAGAATTATTTTGAATTTGATCACAGCATACTTTTTTTAGGGTACGGAATTACCTCAAAAGGAAAAAAACACATCCCTTATTTGTCCGTCCGTCTGTCTGTCTGTCAAGACCCTTTATCTCGGGAACGTGTGGAGGTATTGAGTTGAAATTAAAACCATTTATAATCAAGTTAGCGGTCTCTTGAAGTTGTGAAAAATTCATTGTACGGAACCCTCGCGCGAGTCCGACTCGCACTTGCCCAGTTTTTTTTTTTATTATTAGGTGGGTAATGATCTTATGACTTCTCTCACTGTAGCGCGGAGCGCGAGGTCGTGTCAGACTTTTTAGCCGACTTCAAAAAAGGAATTTGGATGTATTTTTTTTTATCATTATTGTTTTTTTTTTTATGTTTGTTACCTCAGAACTCCGTCGTTTATGGACCGATTTGCAAAAATCTTAAAGGATATGCTTCCAGAGTGGTCCCATTTTTTTCAAAATCGAGTTCTGATGATGGGATCCATAAGGAATCGAGGGAACTCCTCATATATTATAGGCAACCATATAGTGATTTTGGTATTTTCATCGAGGACTTAAGCATTTACAGTCAAAAAGTAACATTTAATGAAGTGGAACTGATGAAGAAGACCAGAAATGGCCAACGGAACTTCATACTCACATAGATATCACAATGAAGATAGTTAAGCGACTATGACAATACAAATAAATAAATGGTTCTAGATAGTCATCATCAAAGTGACCTAATGATGATGATGGAGCCAGAACATAGGCACTGGAACTACGTAATTAATCAATGTATCCTGGCCCTGTTTGGGCTTATTAGAATTGTCATGAGATGCACTTTGGCTATAAGGTACTATCAAACTGATGATGGAGCCGGAAGGTAAACACGCAAACTTCATAATAAAACAATGTATCTTAGCAGTGTTTGGGTTAAATGGAAATATCATGAGAAATAGGCATTCTGGTTATAAGTATCGCAACTAAAAAGTGTGAAATAAAAAAAATTACCGACTTCACTAAAACAAAACACTAAAAGGATCAAAATAACAACAACTCAACTTAGGGGTCTTTAAGTCAAGAGTGAATAGGCTACTTCTAGGCAAGCGTGCTCCATCGTCGACCACATCATCGCTTACCATCAGGTGAGATGGTGGTCAAACGCGAGCCTATCATTAATAAAAATAAAAAAAAAAAACTTTAATTTCGGAAGTCGGTGTTAAATAAGAAACAAACAATACGGAGAAACACGGACTTCCGAAATTAAAGTTAACCCTTTTAGTGTATTTTTTTTTTTAGTAAAGTTGTTTTTTTTTTTTTTGTAAGTAAGTAAAAAGTTTTTTTCTGTCTAAAAGCCACTTTTATGTTTCTTTTTTGCCTTGCTGTCCAGGAACACGTGTTCCCCTTTCGAAAGCTACCCATGGCCCCAGTAGGCTTCGACCCTGCTGTGCCCCTACGAATTAGCTGACATCGTGCACGTGCACCACTACGCGCCGTTGACGACTCTGGCTCGGTCCAGACGGCGAAATACCCAGTGTTCGTCGTCCACAAACCCACGATCACAGCATAGTTAGGCAAAGATTAGGTGGACGATGCCCAATATACCATGTCCACAATAGATCTTGTAACTGCACACTTAGCAGTCATGCCTACGATCAGACCAGGGATCATAACAAAAATAAATAAAATATCAAAAAGGCCGAATCCTTGATATGGATTAGATAATAACATGAATCACAACAAACAAAAATAAGTTGCCAACTAATAACAAAGTTAGTAAAGTTATTCACAATTGTTTTGATACATCTAAAGCGGAATACAGATTATCAGTGCCAGGAAACAGGAAACAAAATCAAACTAAGACAAAATGTATTTTATTACATATTCATAGTAAACATACCAAAAACTATACGACTAATTATTTTTTTTTATTTAAAATCCTTTTACTTATTGCCCTTTTTTTGGTTATTTACACAGATTTACACACACAACTTTAAAACCTCATATTGTAAATAGATAATTTTTCATATACAAATTTGTTCTTTGGACCCATCTAACAATAATTCATTTGTGTGCCCACAAATCGCCTGCAGTCATTCTTATAAGCATTACACCTATAGCATAGCATAGCATAGTCGGACTTATAATGTTCCCACTGTTGGGACTTAGGCCTCCTCTCTAGGAGAGCGAATGGGCTGTAATCCACCATGCGGGCCCAGTGCAGGTTGGTGGATGACACATGTCTTTGAATTTTTGGTTCTAGGATGTGCCGGTTTCCTCACGATGTTTTCCTTCACCGTTTTGAGAGCAGTGGTGATGAAATAAATTACACATAGTAATGCGCCTGGCTGGGTTTGAACCCGCAACCTATAACTCGTAAGTCGGGGCCTTTACCACTCGGCCACCACTGCTCTTATCCACGCATTACACCTATTATATAGCTATTATTTACTTGTGTTTATGTCCAGTACTCACCTAGTGAGTCCAAATTTAATTATGGATAGTATACTAAGATTTTTGATTATTGAATGCCTCAGCTTCTGGATCCTCAAAATAATGTGTTAAAAGCTTAACGTGCCTGATAACTGACAAACTGCAACCTTTGACAAAAAATACCTTAACGCAGGATTATTTTTTTAGGTTGGAAATCACCAAATAGCTCCCCTAGCTCTGGATGGAGTGAAAGGGAGTGTCAGACTTTTACTGAATAAAACCCACCTGTGTTCCTTCAGGTGCCCTTTGATTTCCAGGACCGTAATAACTCTTTCGTACAAGCCCTTTGCCCTAGTAATACAGGCTGCAGTATAGCAAAAGCTATCAAAACTGACTGTGTAAACACAGAAACTAACTTCACAACTGCTGGGGAGTTTCACTTTCTCCCGATTTAAAAGACACAGTGGGAGCTAGCGGAAAGATTCGCAACATAAAATTGAGTGATGCGTCGCTGGACAAATCTACTCACCACATCAAAGACAGATTTCAGCCAGCACATTGGATTATTGCTCCCGAAGCAGATTGCCAATTAGCAGTCGAGAGAATAAAGAAAAAAAATGTAATACAGGCTAAGCTTGAACTACAATTCCCTGCCGGACTTTGTTTCCTAATAGCTATTAATTAGGGATCTTTAAGTCAAAAGTGAATAGGTTGCTTCTAGGCAAGCATGCTCCATAGTTGGCCAAATCATTGCTTACCATCAGGTGAGATAGTGGTCAAACGCGAGCCTAACCATAATAATGATAAAAAAAAACTAACTTAGCTCAGGTTTTGATGACAACTAAGGAAGTGCATATTTTAAAAAACATAGAATATTGCAAAAATAGATCTTCCCAGTGTGCCTGCGACTAGATCAGGAATTTATAACAAAAATTAATATTAATTTGAAAATAGCCTAATCTTAGATAAAAATTTGATATTATGTCTATGTCTGAGTATGGTTTCCGCACATAATCAAGCGGCACAGTTTGTGGTATTTATGATTCAACAAACAAAATTATATTTTTAACTTGAAATTAAGTTAGTAGGTACTAGAAAAACACTCGGCAAGACATACTAAGTTGGATTTAAAAACATAATTACTTTTTCTAAATGTGAACCTTATTTGACTATACTTTTTCTTTTACGGAACGACAAAATGTAGGTGTTTACCAATTGACTACCCACAAACTCACACCATATTCTCAAACTGAAAGTAGGAGAAGGATTTTTCAAATTAGTGTTATTGCATTTAATCTCAAAGAATGATGCAATGTCAAATCATTGTCTTTTAAACTTATAAAATGTAAATGATTAGTCACAAATTTCATGTATCTATAGGAACTTTTATCTTATATATTTACACAGATTTTTAGGTTACATTAATCATCACATCCCAACAAGATTGCTATAAGAATATTTACAAATTCTTTTATCATTGAATTTTCGTAATTTTCCACAATTTTACCAAAGACAAAGCTCTCTTTAGCCAAATGACCACATCATTTATCATTGTCCGCCAAAATTATGCAAAAAAAAAAAAAACAAGTGATAATGATCATGCACCACAGAGTTCGAAAAGCAAAAAGTATGGTTAATCACAAAAGGAAATGCATTCGATCGTTGCATGAGTTACAAGAGGCAAAACAAATAAACTGGTGAAACTTTTATGAGTCATCGCCGAAGGAAATATTATTAATGTTGTTACCAGAGATGGAAAAACCCGAAATACCTTTATTCTTACCCATAGTTGTGACGTTATAATCTGCCTGGGTGAAATGTAGACTGCAAACTTTTGAGTACTTGGTGTATGGCTTGCCTCGCTTCAAAATATGGTTCCACTTGTCTGCCATAGTCACATCACGAGGAAACCTATGAAATTTCACGTTTTTCGTCTTGCCGGCGAGCGACGTGCACTGAGGAACCGTGCAATAATAGCCCATGTTCCTTTCTTATTTGATTTCCTAAGCTTATTAATGTTTACAGTCGGCGAAACGAACACAACACATCGAACAAGTTTGTAACCTCTAGTCCCGGACACAATTATGTTATTTAATTTATTTGTTGAAAACGTTATCACGTTGGTTTGGAAAAAAATGGAATCATCACACTGTAGCCTTGAAATATTTGACATCTATTTTTCCCTTCCCACTTTTTTTTTGGAATAAAAATTGCCACTCTTATGGACCATAGACTTTGTTTTGACGTCGTTCCTTTTACTAATCACGCAATAGTACTATAATTGTTATTCCAGTCAGAAATCGACTAAAATAAGATTTCATTTTAAATCTGAATTGTATTAAAAATGAGGATCAATCATATAGTAGCAAATCCCATTTTTACTAAGTACATCGTATGTGTAATAATTTACTAAGCATTTCATTTTTTAAATTATTAAAATCCGTCAAGAAATGGTGGATTTATTAGAGTTTTTCTGAACGGTTACTTAAAAACGCAAGCTGGACTATTTACGATGACGTTATCTGCTATGATCCGTGCGACAAACGGCTTGATCGTAGGGGCATTTCACGTGGAGCGGACAATTAAAAATTTCTTTGTTTCCGATTTAAGTACTTAATATTTGAGTATGTTGACATTTTAACATTATCATGGTGAGGCCCCTGGCCACCTACCGAGCGATAGTTAAATAATTATAAATTTTGACAAATTTAGTTTGCGTGTTTGCTATTCAAAGCCAGATGGCGTCACTGAGGCATAGGATGACAGTTTTTATAAGACATTTTTTCTAATAGCCGCTCTATTGTATCTCTTTAAGGCTCCGTGCACAGAATTATCTCATTTTGAACCTTTTTGATCATGGTTTGTGAGAAAAGTAAGAAGAATTTAAACCTTATTTTTTAGGATTATGAAAGTCAAGTTCTTATTCTCTCAGTTGGCTTGACTATTTTTTTTAAATAATGTGTGTATTAATGGCAATTACCCATATTCAAAACCCTTTTCTCGCAAAAGTATCGATCGAGTGAAGTTTGGCTACGTTTTACACAAACTACAAATGATTTATAACATTTAAAAAAATATTAGTAACATCATTATATGGTCTACTCTCAGATGGGTTGAAAACATTATTGACTTCAATAGGAAATATAGCAGAAAAAAAATGTTGAAAAAACATAATTCTTGGAAAACATCTGTACAAATAAGTATTTTTTTCTATACCTTTGAACCACTTTTAAGAAAATTTAAAAATTACACAATAATCTTAAGTTAATCTGTTAATAGAATCTAAAATTTATTTTATAAATAAACAATACCTTCATTTCGTAAATTACAAACAAATTGAACAAATTGAACTATATTATCGACCGCGCAAACACGATCGCGTCAGTAACGATCGGGCACTCCCAGCGAGACTACGTACTACTTTGTTCCGGAGCCGCTCGCGAAATTTACGTGAAATATTCCCAAATTTGTACGCCGACTATCACGTTGTGATCCAGTAAGTATTATTTTTGATTTTATGTACTTTGTTTATTAAGATTGTTTAAATTTCTTTCGACTTCAATAGTACTTAGAGGTAACTGTTGTATGTTTGTATGTAAAGGTTATCTGCGGAATTACTCTACTACTATGATTAAATTACAATTCTTTCACTAATGCCATCTACAATGGTTAATGGCAACTATATTACCATCCACAGAAAGTTGATATTTTTAACCGACTTAAAAAAAGGAGGAGGTTATCAATTCGGTTGTATGTTTTTAATCATTTTTTTATGTTTGTTACCTCAGAACTCCGTTGTTAATGGACCGATTTTTTTGCAGATAATGAGTCGAAAGAAAAGGACGCATTATAAAGGCGTCACTAAAAGGAAAAAAAAACAAAATGTGGGGCTGATACGTGCAAGACAAGTTCTTAAAGAACGCAAGTCCAATGCACTGGCTACGGTTTCGTTTTCAGAACATGTAAGATTTCTTCGATCAGCAGTAGAAGTGAAATAGTACATTTTGATACAGTGGAGAAAGTTTGTCATTGCGACCGAGGACGAATTCACACGAGCCGTAGGCGAGTGTTTTATATAGATCTGAGTGCTGCTGATTGATACATTTTTACGTGATTGCTTAGCGCTCAGCCTGATACAATAAATGTAATAAAATATGGTGGCAACGAGCACGCGTACTTTTTCGCACTAGTGCGACAAACAGTAAATAGTGTGCCTAAAAGCGGTAGGAATAAGAGCGGGTTTTCGAGTAAGTGTATTGAAATAGCATTTAACAGTACATACTAATTGACAATGTTGCTAATTTTTAGGAAATAGATGTTAATGAAAATTCTGAAACGACTATGGACACTAATAAAGTTGATATGTGTCAACTTGAACTATTCATGGTAATTATAACCATTGTGTTACGTACAGGGTGTAAATAAATAAACGCAAGACCTACTTTTAGAAATTCATAACTTGTTTTAGTTGTACTATATATGGTGATCTAATTGTTTCAGTTTATATTGAAAGTCTCATATTTTTTCTCTAAACTTAACTCGTAAAGTGAAATTTTGTAAGTTCTTGGTCCGAGAGACCACACAGGATGTTTTGCGTTTATTATGTTATATCGTATAAAAATAAATAATGTACTTATAATATACCAACAATAATATATTCATTTACAGGGTTATTTGTAAAACACTAACAACCTTGCAGGACTGTATTACTGACATCATAAATAACAATTTTTGTTCTATGACTTTTTACAAAACATAATTCATTTACCAAAAATAACCCTTCAAGATTTCGTTGCTCTTTCTAACACACTTCAACTTTGTGTTTTGCTATACCTACGTCTGTATGACGCGACGCAAGCGCATCAAGCACCCCCGCTGCCCGATCCCCGCTCCCCTCCGCTATTGTACTATCGCTTGCTTCGCATATACTTCGTAATGTTTAGAATGTTCAATTAAAATATTTTTATTTTTGTATGAAAATCTGATGAACTAAAATATGATAAATTTTCAAGATAAGATAATAGAAAATCCGTAGTCACACGTTATTAAAGTGTTTCGGTTGGTACCTACAACGTGTGACTACGGATTTTCTTTTTGTTCTGTTCTTGTTTATTCCAGCATCCTTACAATCTTGTTTCATAAGTTTTCAGCGTCGTTTTTTTTTGTCGCTGTCGGGTTTTAGTTTTTAACTGTTTTTTATTTAAACAATTTGGTGTTAAATTTAACACATGACTTTTGGTCCGCTAGAGGGCGTCGCTTTAAATTTGAGCAATATTTTGGAAATGTACAAGTGAAGCCCTTTCCAACACGGAAACCAAACACGGCGTAATTATCACCATTTTTATTTTTAACACATTACTTTTTGTCCGCTAGAGGGCGACATATCAAGTTTTGTGACACGTCACGTAGCTTATGTTCAGCGGACAATTAAGACGGTTCTAACAATACCTCATATGTCGAGTTCCGATAAGTAGATTAGGAGCTATGAGGGAACAGATGAA
Source organism: Mythimna impura (assembly GCA_905147345.3). Taxonomy (NCBI): domain Eukaryota; kingdom Metazoa; phylum Arthropoda; class Insecta; order Lepidoptera; family Noctuidae; genus Mythimna; species Mythimna impura. Next base: position 2,698,446 of record LR990368.1, on the reverse strand, counting down.
CATACTCACATACATACATAGCCTGTCAAAATCATTACCCTCCTTTGGCTTTGCCGTAGTCGGGTAAAAAAAAAACTAATTTGAATGTAAAAGTGGCTGTGGCTGCGGAGCAGGACCGGCATTTAGCCAAGCGTTTTTATCAAGGATATAATCTTCCAGTTTATAATACGCTTGTCTACATAGTGTGCGTTTAATGCAACCTTTAAATTTGGACTCATTTAGTTGTAGAATCTTAACTGGTATTTTATTATAAAATTTTACACAGTACCTCATGAAAGAACTATGTACTTTAGCCAATCTGAACCGAGGTTGATCTAATTTGTTCCTATTCCTAGTATTAAAATTGTGCCTGTCACTTATCTTAGTAAAAAGATGAATATTTTTCCGAACATACATAATGTTTTCAACAAACAAGGGACCGTCAGGATGTTTATTTCCTTAAATAGTTCTCTAAGGGCTGAAACTACGTAGAGTGGGCGCCCGCGCGGTTCCCTACAAAAGAGCTCCGTTGCGGGGACCCGCGCGGGCACTTTTGTATGGAACCGCGCGGGCACCCGCTTTACGCAGTTTCAGGCCTAAGAGAATCGCGTCTGCAAAGAGTATATATGGCTCTGATAGCTCTTTTCTGCAGAATAAAAATCGACTCTATATCTGCAGCCCGTCCCCATAGCAAAATACCGTAAGACATGATACTATGAAAGTAACTAAAATAAACTAGTCGCGCAGTATCCACATCAGTAAATTGACGGATTTTTCTGACAGCATATGCTGCTGAACTAAGCCGACTTGCCAGAGATGTTAAATGAGGACCCCATTGTAGCCTCGAGTTAAGCGTGATCCCTAGGAAAACCGTATTCTCGACGAATTCGAGTTTCTCCTTGTTCAATACTTGATATCTCGAAGGCTTTCGATAGGGTCTGGCACGAAAGCCTTATTGCTAAGCTTCCTTCCTTCGGTCTACCCACTGGTCTGTGTGATTGGATCGCAGACTTCTTGAGGGATCGATCCATCCGAGTGGTCGTTGATGGCTGCTCGTCCGGTCAAATGGATATTAATGCCGGGGTCCCTCAGGGGTCGGTACTCTCGCCAACACTGTTTTTGCTGCACATAAATGACTTACTTAAACCCGGTATCTTTGGGTATGCAGACGACAGCACTGTTGCCGAGAGATATGTGGCTGACGCACGCGCTAGTGGGTCACAGATCCAGTCATCCCGAGAGGCTATGGTTGAACGCTTGAACTCGTCCTTGAAGGCGGTCTCCGATTGGGGCGATGCCAATCTGGTTAATTCAATGCAAGTAAAACCAAGCGTGTCTTTTTTCCGCTAAACGGAGTCAATTCCACCCGGCTCCATCTTTCCGAGGTGTGACCGTGCCAATAACCGACCATCTTGATCTTCTTGGCGTTACGCTGACGTCAACTCTCAACTTTGGGCCATACATCGAAGTAAAGGCTCAACTGGCAGCAAAAAAGCTGGGAATCCTCGCGAAGGTCAGACGGTACTTCACGCCGGAACAGCTGCTAAAACTTTATCAAGCGCAAGTTCGATCGTGTACTGCTCTCATCTTTGGGACGGGTCTGCCAAATACCAGCTTGATGCGCTAGAGGCGAGCCAAGAGGATCTTTGGCAATGATGCACTTGTTGAGTTGAAACTCCAAAGCCTTGGACATCGCCGCCGAGTTGCTGGCCTGTCGGTTTTCTATCGTTTACATTTCGGGGAGTGTGCACTGGAATTGCACAATCTAATTCCGCCAAGTCCGTTCCATCATCGGACCACTAGACGTACGGTGTTGCGCCACCGGTACATGGTGGACATCCCACCCATACGCACAAAACGTTTAGAACACATTTATTATGCATACAGCCAAGGAGTGGAATTCCTTGCCGGAGTCTGTGTTTCCTGATAGCTACAACTTGGGGGTCTTTAAGTCAAGAGTGAATAGGCTACTTCTAGGCAAGCGTGCTCCATCGTCGACCACATCATCGCTTGCCATCAGGTGAGATGGTGGTCAAACGCGAGCCTATCATTAATAAAAATAAAAAAGAAGCTTTTATGGCTTTGGAAAGAGGTAGTGTGAGTCCATCAGGTATACCATCAATATCAGTAACAGCTGATGCTGCTTGCATACTTATTCTTCGGCCTATTTCCATCTTTTTGTTATCTCGTCGTGACATTTCGCGTACGTATTTTGTTTAATTATTGGTAAATCTATGGAAGTCAACAAACAAAATATTTCTGATTTCTGAACAATTACTTTTAAATACGGGCAAATTCCAATAAAACTCAGTAATCGTCAATACGGCTTTCGCCGAAATCGTTCAACTGGGGATCTTCTAGCGTATGCCATTCACATCTGGAGAGAGGCTATCGAGAAGTATGGAGAAGCACTTGCAGTCTCCCTTGATATCTCGAAGGCCTTCGACAAGGTCTGGAACAAAACCCTTATTTAGCAATAAGGGTTTTGTTCTTTCCTTCTTTCCTTCGGTCTACCCACTACTGGAGTCTGTCTGATTGGATAGCAGACTTCTTGAGGGGGTCGATCCATACGAGTGGTTATTGATGACTGCTCGTCCGGTCAAATGGATATTAAAGCCGGGGTCCCTCAGGGGTCGGTACTCTCGGCAACACTGTTCTTGCTGCACATAAATGACCTACTTAAACCCGGTACCTTTGGGCATGCAGACCACAACACTGTTGCCAAGAGATACGTGTCTGACACACAGATCCAGTCTTTCCGAGAGACTATGGTTGAACGCTTGAACGCGTGCACTAGCTTCTGACGTTTTATAAGTGCCCATGTAGGCCTATGTGAAATAAAAAACTTTTGACTTTGACTTTGACTTTGAACTGGTCCTAAGGCAGTATCTGATTGGGACGATGCCGATCTGGTCAAGTTCAATGCTGCTAAAACCCAGGCGTGTCTTTTTCTGCTAAACGGAGACAATTTCGCACGGCTCCATATTTCCGGGGTGTAACCGTGCCGATAACCGACCATCTTGAGCTTCTTGGGGTAACGTTGTCGTCTACCCTCAATTTTGGCTCTTATATCAAGGCAAAAGCTCAGCAGGCTGCCAAAAAATTGAAGATCTTAGCTGAGGTGATTCGGTACTTTACACCGGAACAGACAGCTGCTCCAACTTTATCAAGCACAAGTTCGATCGTGTATAGAGCTGTACTGATCTCATCTTTTAAATATTAAAAAAAAATATATATCTGTTTTTAAAAATACGGTGATGTTCTTATTTATTTTGTTTGCTTTCCTTTTTATTCCGATATTTTTGGTTCAATTCTAATACTTGACATTGATGAATATATTTTTTTACACCACCTGCTCGATAATGCCCTTTTATACGTCATACAACCATCACTTAAAACAAGTCATTATGTCCCTAGGGAGATAATGCAGTATGGGCGATCCCTAGGGAATAATGAGATTTGAATTTGGAACGTGAAAAACCGTCAGCATTATGTGATTAAAAATGTAGTGCATCAAACAAGTTTATTCAAATTTCAAACTGGCCACTAACAAAAAAAAAAACAGAATAAAAAAACTTTCTAAAAAAAGTAATGAACAAACTAGTGAATTTTGTTTGTTTCAAATCTCAAAACATTTTGAGTGATAGTTAAGATTAACTCGTAAATAATACTTACATATATTTCTCTATTATATGATTTGTTTTACTAAATTGTCTTTTAATTATCTCGCAGATGGTGTAAAAAGTAGAGTATCCAACACAGGGATAAAGCTGTCTTTGTCTTGGGCAGCTTGAATTCCTCACTTCACTCAGGTTTCTTTATTAACTCCCTCGGGAGTTAATTATATAAATCCCTCACTGACGTTCGGGATTAAAATTAATAACCTTCGTTTTGTTCGGAATTCAACATGCCGCCCGCGACTTAAAGACACTGCTTTATCCCCTAGTCACATAATCTAATTTATGCAATAACGCAATGAAGTTTGTGAAATGTATTATTTTTATTGTATTTGCTGCGAATTTTTTGGTATATATGTAGGACTTTTTATTTCCTTTTTTTACGTAGTTTTTAACGATGACCTCAACTTGGTATTGTTTTGTCAATTAATTAATTTCTGAGTTGAGCTATACGTTTACTGACAAATGCTTGCACTGACTGAACAGGTCCACTCTAACACGGTAATATTATCTATACAGTATTCCAACTTCATACAAACGGACGAAACGCGAGCTATACCTACGCGCCTCGATCTCGAGGTGCGCTCGGGATGCAGACAGTCGCGTCTGTGCCGCGCGATATTTTCAATAAAAATAAGTTCAAGTACATATTTATATATTTAATATGACGAGTAGGATATATTGTGCTGTTTTTCATTCACATAAATATTGCTTCATTTAAAACCAAACATATAAATTGTAAAGTAGCTGCAGGTATCTATAACCAAGTAAAAGATATTCCTTTTTCTCCACCTTGTCCATGTTTCCCAAAACAATTTTTAATTAAGCTTTAGAATGCGGATTTTTGTACTTTAAAATTTAATAATAAAGCATTTCGTAGGTACGTCTCAGTCGAGGCACAAATATTTTTCGGTCGCAAATATTGAACACTTCCTATTCAATTCACAAAGTATTTTATTTGTTTATAGAAAAAAAGTATATTTACAATCACAAAACTAAATGGAAACACAAAGTAGGCAAATGTAATTAAAATGCTGGAGGCGGGCAGCCATAGTGCGGGCAGCCCTATCGCATGTTTAAGTACCGCGCGGCTGTAGGCATTTATTTCAAAGATACGGCCGAGTTACAATACTGTATAGATAATATTACCGTGACTCTAATCTGTATGGTTCCATCCTCAAAAGAACATCTCAGACACTAGTATACACTGTCCGCATACACCTTTACCGAGATTACATATCTGAATTTTAAAAGAGATATCTCGTAAACTTAATTTTTTTTGACACATGGAAAGTGTTTTTTTACAACTATTTTACTTAAATAAATATCATTGTATCATCGTTTTGTATTTATCATTTCGTTAATTGTCTAAATGTATTAACATCCATCTAACACAAAATTGAATAATTTTGGTGTGAATTGTGACAAATATAAAACATATACACCTTCCAGATTTTTATTTACAAACCATACTTACTTTATAATTTTGTAACTCAGAAAAATATCTTATAGAGGATCAAAATTGTTTGAGCGGCCACCAGCTCGAATTTTACGCGTGTGTGCGTGTAGCTGCATGCACGATGCACACAAACATAACATTGCAGCGAATTTGCCTAAACTCTAGCGAGTGAATTTTCTGCACGGCCTCTTAAATCTCTTTGCATGGAACCAAGATAAAAACCCTATGTTGAGAAATATGCGTAAACCGGTTTATTCCGATCAAAGTTTTGCGTTTTTTTTCTTTATTAGTTGTTGTTTTGGCCAACAATTTGAAGTTTTCCGTTCACGAAGTAATTCATTCCATGACTTTCATTCACTTAATGAGGATCAGTCATGATTTTTGTGGAGTATGCAGACTTACAAAAACAGTAAATATTGTGAAGAAATCATTTAAATCAGATCAAAAATGAATCTTCAAGGTTCTGGAGTGGAGAGGGCTAGGCATAAATGTTAATGGCGAGTACATCACTCACCTTCAATTTGCCGACGACATAGTAATCATGGCTGAGACTACAGAGGAGCTCAGTACAATGCTCGGTGACCTCAGTAAAGCTTCCGAAAGAGTGGGACTTAAAATGAACATGGACAAAACCAAAGTCATGGTAAATATCCATGTAGCACCCACTCCTATCAAGATCGGAGACTCTACACTCGAAGTTGTGGACGACTACGTTTACCTGGGACAGACGGTCCAGTTGGGTAAGTGTAACTTCGAGAAAGAGTTCAATCGTCGAAACCGATTCGGCTGGGCAGCGTTTGGGAGGCTACGCGGTGTCTTCTCGTCCAATATACCACAGTGTCTCAAGACGAAAGTCTATGACCAGTGCGTGTTGCCAGTGATGACATATGGCTCCGAAACGTGGTCGCTTACAATGGGCCTCATCAGAAGGCTTAAAGTCACTCAAAGGGCAACGGAAAGGCCTATGGTCGGAGTTTCCATGCGTGATCGCGTTAGAAATGAAGATATACGCAGGAGAACCAAGGTTACCGACATAGCACGAAGAATCGCCAAACTTAAGTGGCAGTGGGCAGGGTATATTGCTCGCAGAACAGATGGTCGATGGGGACGAAAGGTTCTGTAATGGCGACCACGTACCGGAAGACGCAGCGTTGGAAGGACTCCCACAATGTGGACCGATGACCTGGTGAGGGTCGCGGGAAGCCGATGGATGCGAGACGCAAAGGACCGGTCATTATGGCGACATTTGGGGGAGGCCTATGTCCAACAGTGGACGTCTTTCGGCCGAAATGATGATGACGTTTTTTTTTTTATTAATGATAGGCTCGCGTTTACCACCATCTCACCTGATGGTAAGCGATGATGTGGTCGACGATGGAGCACGCTTGCCTAGAAGTAGCCTATTCACTCTTGACTTAAAGACCCCTAAGTTGTAGCTATCAGGTAACACAGACTCCGGCAAGGAATTCCACTCCTTGGCTGTACGCACAATAAATATGTTCTCAAAACGTTTTGTGCGTATGGGTGGGATGTCTACCATGTACCGGTGGCGCAACGCCGCCGTACGTCTAGTGTTCCGATGATGGAACGGACTTGACGGAATTAGATTGTGCAATTCCAGTGCACACTAGCAGCAGCAGTGCTAACTAGCTAGCGAGCAGCTGTTCCGGCGTGAAGTATCGTCTGACCTTCGCGAGGATTCCCAGCTTTTTTGCTGCCAGTTGAGCCTTTGCTTCGATGTATGGCCCAAAGTTGAGAGTTGACGTCAGCGTAATGCCAAAAAGATCAAGATGGTCGGTTATTGGCACGGTCACACCTCGGAAAGATGGAGTCGGGTGGAATTGACTCCGTTTAGCGGAAAAAAGACATGCTTGGGTTTTAGTTGCATTGAACTTGACCAGATTGGCATCACCCCAATCGGAGACCGCCTTCAAGGACGAGTTCAAGCGTTCAACCATAGCCTCTCGGGATGACTGGATCTGTGACCCACTAGCGCGTGCGTCAGCCACATATCTCTCGGCAACAGTGCTGTCGTCTGCATACCCAAAGATACCGGGTTTAAGTAAGTCATTTATGTGCAGCACAAACAGTGTTGCCGAGAGTACCGACCCCTGAGGGACCCCGGCATTAATATCCATTTGACCGGACGAGCAGCCATCAACGACCACTCGGATGGATCGATCCCTCAAGATGTCTGCGATCCAATCACACAGACCAGCGGGTAGACCGAAGGAAGGAAGCTTAGCAATAAGGCTTTCGTGCCAGACCCTATCGAAAGCCTTCGAGATTTCCAGTCTCATATGAGATGCGAAATAGGCGTGTCAAGATCGGAGACAATTCAGGCGCACAAGTTTTAAGCACAATTGCTGGTATCCCGTTGGGGCCACTAGCTTTGTTCACATCGAGGTTACGAACGTCCTTTTGATGGATACGAACGTCTGACATCCTCGTCGCGCATCCATCAGGAGAAATAATGTAATAGGTGGCCGTGCGTCACCAGAATTCAGACGAGAAGATTCCGCAAAAAAAGAGGCAAACAAGTTTGCTTTCTCCTCAGCGGTGTGAGCCAGCGACCCATCGGGTTTCAGCAATGGCGGAAGTGAGGGACGGCAGAAGTTCGATTCAACCGACTTAGCCAGGGACCAAAACGCTTTACTACCTGCGGGGTATGAAGCAAGTTTGCTCCCAATTCGGCTTATGTGGTCAAACCGAGACCTCTGCAACACCTTCTTGCAGGACTTGGCAGCCCGGTTAAGGGCCTTCTTCTTTTGAGCCACGTCGCCCGCTTTGCGCGCACGAGCGTCAGCCCAAGCTCGATATGCCGCGTGCTTAAGCGCGTCTGCGCGATGACATTCGGCGCCAAACCATGGACGAGCTTGGCCATTGTTACGTCAGAGAATGGGATAAAGTACTAAAAAAAAAGGCAAAAAGCACAGAATGTTTGCTGTGCCTCAGTGTCGCACTGTTGCCCGTGCGCAGTCTCCAATACCTCGAACTTTGGCTGCACTAAATGATCTCTTGGATTCTTATCCAACAAACGATCTGTTTGCGGATGAATGGAAGATGATTTTATTGGTATGTCAGAAGTACTGTGAGAGGAATTGATAAAAGTACATGTTGTTTTTAACTTAAAGTTTTTGTTTAGTTACTGTAATTGGTTGTTTAACCGTTGTAATTAATTAAATAAATAAATAAATAAAATAAATAAATCACGAATCCCTTGCCGTAACACATCCGTCACGGCATCTACGCACGACGAAGCATCATCTGAAGAAAAGCAAGTGGGCTGCCAAGGATAGCATGCAAAGAAAGACCGCAAGCCATCCCAATCTGCTGACCTGTATCGCCAAACCCGCCGGGTGCCTCTAGGGCTGGGATCGGGCGGGGAGTAGACAGACACAGACTAAACCAGACAGTGGTCGGAAAGGTTGACGCTGCCCAATCGTTTCACTGGAACAATGACCAGGCCACTTTCCTGATATCTGTGTATTATTATAAAAAAGAAGAAGAGTTTAAAACACGGCAGTATTGTCATGATATCTGACGATTTAAAATACGACACTGCAAAATTTTACAACTTTCAATTTTTTTTACATCAGCTTCTTCAAGACCAAAACATAACAAAAAAAAAATATATTACTAACCTAACCTATTCCATTATAATCAAGATTTTGGAACAGAAGTTGAAAATTAAAAAAAAAATTAAACTGATTTGTTTTCTACAAAAACAAAATTTTTTTTCGTTGTCTACTAAATAACTAAGTAACTAAATATTCTTAGTTAAAAACCTCATTAAATGAAGAATAAAATCCATTACTTAATTAATTTATTTTCAACTTCCTAAAGCTGGAAAATGGCATTCGAAGTAGCGCATCCCTGAGAGTTCGTTAAATCTTCAATCCCTCATAACTCGTAAATCTTACGAAACACGATAAAAATATTATGTACGTATATCGGGAACATAGACATATATAACATACTCAAATACTTATTACTAAAATCAGAAACATCGAATTTTTTTAGTTGCCCGCTTCACGTGAAATGCCGTATCCATTCGCCGTTAGAGACCGATCGTGACAGATGACGTCACAGCGAGTCAAGTTCATTCTCGGGCGCGTTTCTAGAACTAATATACTAAAATTGCTGTATCTTCGTCATTTTTGATCCGATTTAAATTATTTCTTCACAGTATTTACTGTTTTTTGACGCTATAAGTCTGCATAGTCCACAAAAATCATGACTGATCCTCATTAAGTGAATGAAATGAATTAATTCGTGAACGGAATGAATTAATTCGTGAACGGAAAACTTCAAATTGTTGGCCAAAACAACAACTGATAAAGAAAAAACTGCTTTACGCTTATTTCTCAACATAGGGTTTTTATCTTGGTTCCATGCAAAGAGATTTAAAGAGATACAATAGAGCGGCTATCAGAAAAATTGTCTTATAAAAACTGTCATCCTATGCCTCAGTGACGCCATCTGGCTTTGAATAGCAAACACGCGAATTAAATTTGTCAAAATTTATAATTATTTAACTATCGCACGGTAGGTGGTCAGGGGCCTTTCCATGATAATGTTAAAATGTCAATCGTACGAGCCAAAAAGAGTGATGGAGCTATACACCCTATATAGCTCCATCCCTTTAACAGTTCAGTTTAGGTCGTAAAATGGATCACGTTATGAGCTCGTGGTAGAGCCTCAGTGTGTGATAAAGGTAAGGTTAAGCTTTTCAGCAATAGATGGCGTTATCACAAAATCAGCAAATGTTCTAGAACTATTTATAACAATTATTAAATTCTAATTAATTACTTCGTAAATACTAAAAATATTTACGAAAATAAACCGAAGTTAGGTCCAGTCATTTTATCATAACAAGATTTGCAATAGCATAATTCGCAGTTCGGCATATTTTCTCAGAAAATGATTTTCTTTAAGTGCATAGAGCGGATACAAACATGACTTGACGTGTAGGGGCGTCATACTAGACTGAGCTGAGCGACTTATGACCACTAGGTAATAATAGTATCGGATTACGATTTTGTTCGCTATGTCCTGTCTATTGGTAGTACATATTTAATGTCTTTGGTTCCATGCAAAGTACTATAGAAAAAGTTGCTTTACAGACCAGTTTCTTCAGAAACATCTTTCAACCAGAACTGGAAAAATCTTTTAGTTCTTATATGGAAACCAGATCAATAACGTTAAATTATCAAAACAGAATTTATTACACTGAATAAAATAAAAAACTCTTCGCCTACATTTGTCTGTCTCTATTTACTCAGGAGAGCAAGTCTTTTGGAGAGTTTGGAGGCAGTCTCCTATATTGAATTCAATAGTTTTTTACTTGCTCATTTCTGTTTTTCTCTATATTTAATTATGATGGGCTAAAATACATTTCATATACGTTTATACCACCTGCTTTGTCTGTTGATTCAGGACCAACTTTAATTAAGCTGAGTAATTTTTTGCAAATTTTTATGTTTAACACTCATTGAAATCGACTATGAATAAATTTTAACCGATTCTATCCACAGAACCGATCAAAGATAACATCACTTCTAGACAGAAACTGGCAACACCATTTTTGTTTCTGAACTTCCCTCTTTAGTCTGTGACTTTGATAAATGTCGGAGCTTGGTGTTTATGCGCGAGTTTTGTTTGTTTTTCTATAAAAACACAACTGTTTAAATAACAGTATAATTGCTTAGATATGTTAATTTGTTTGATTGAACTAGTTTCGCATTAACAAGATGCCTTATTACTGCACCGTGCCGCGTTGCACGTCAATGGCTGGGAAAGCAAAGAATGTATCATTTCATCAATTTCCGAGAGACGAAGAACTAGCAAAACTCTGGAATGATATTTTAAAGCGAGGGAAACCATATACAAAGTATTCTAAAGTATGCAGCCTCCATTTCAAGCCTGAAGATTACACAATAACAAGTGCTGGTAAAAATAAAGGTACGTACCTATCTACACGTTTGATTTTCTCAGAAGTTACCTACGTTTTTACATACCTATTTTTTGGTTCGCGTCTATTTATGTACTGTTGTTGTTTTGTACCTACTACGGTGATAACAATGTGTGTATTGTTGTATTAATGTCGAATTATTTGTTAGCGGTATGCTTTCTATAAACAGAACTGTCGTATAGTGTTTGTTCTGCAATGTATTACATGCATAGAGATGTCGTGTGCTTAAAAGCAAGTTTGAGACTCAATTTGATTACGATTTTCTGTCAAAGATTCGTCTTACTCTAACTCCTGGGCAAAGACTTGTACTAGGTATACACTTCTTCCATCATTCGCAAGCACGCGCAATTTACTTTGCCGGTAAAGATAGTATGTTCTTTCATCATTCACGAGCACGCAAGATCTTCTTTGCCGGCAACGATAGTTACTTAGTACTTTGCCATCGCCAGCGATTGATGGGGCGCATTAAAGGGCCTATTACACTACTAGTTATTCAGCACACGGTATTCAGCATCGCGTAGTGTAATAAGAGATAGACCGGTCTGAATTCTGCGTTCGGCGAGGCTTGCTTGCTATAAGACAGGCTGAATATCGTGTGCTGAATAACGCGTAGTGTAATAGGCGCTTAAAGTCGATGCCTGCCAGGGCTTATTCAAGAGTTACTGTGACCCTCTCAAACTGAGCTGAAATAGGACAACTGAAGGAACACAGCTAGGTTTTAGTCAGTAAAAGTCTGACAAAATCCGTTGCGTGGTTTAGGAGAATGAATGAGTAAATAGACGACACAGAAAACAACTTAGTTTAGAGATCATAAGCTGTCAATGGCCCTGACAAAAGTCCAATCAAACTTAAGGTATTGGAGAGAAAGAAAGTGAGAGTTGGAGAAGAAGGGGCTCTTACTGACTTCGTTGGGGCAGTGGTTAAGCGATATGCTGCTGTGCTACGTGAAGTGGGTTCGATTCCCGCATGGAACAAAATAATATAATATTCACACAACACCGTCTAGTCCCAAGCTAAGCAGAGCTTGTGTTATAAGTACTAGACAACTGATAAACATACTTAAATATTTCTAAATACATACATATTATAGATAAATTACACCCAGACAGAGAGCAGTGGTGGGCGAGTGGTAATGGCCCCGACTTACGAATTGTAGGTTGTGGGTTCAAACCCAGCCAGGCGCATTACTTTGTGTAATTTATTTCATCAGCACAGCTCTCAAAACGGTGAAGGAAAACATCGTGTGGAAACCGCCATGTCCTAGAACCAAAAATTCGAAGACATGTGACATTCACCAATCCGCACTGGGCCTGCGTGGTGGATTACGGCCCATTCCCTCTCCTAGAGCGAGGAGGCCTGAGTCCCAGCAGTGGAAACATTAGAAGGCTGATTATGCTATGCTTATGGTATACACCCAGACATAGAACAAATGATTGTGCTCATCACACAAAGATTTGTCCTGGGTAGGAATCGAAACCCCGACCTCCGGCATAGCAGTCAGGGCCACTAACCAACAGGCTAGTCAAATATTTGTATGGCCTGCAGATAGTTGTTCAGGGTCTGGGTGTCTTGTGTATGAGAGTTTACATGTTTTTGAACGCATCCACAATATAGGAGTAATTCCTAATTGACTGACCTGTTGGTCTAGTGGTTAGTGGCCCTGACTGCTATGCCGGAGGTTGTGGGTTCGATTCCCACCCAGAACAAATGTTTGTGTGATGAGCACATTCATTAGTTCTGTGTCTGGGTGTAATTTATCTATAAATGTATGTATTTAGAAATATATAAGTATGTTTATCAGTTGTCTAGTACCCATAACACAAGCTCAGCTTAGCTTGGGACTAGACGGCGTTGTGTGATAATTGTGGAATATATTATTATTATTATCAAAGTAATAAAAATAAAACTTACAATTGCTAGTTTTTTCAGCTAATCTTCACTTCTCTAACTCCGAGCAAGGTAGGTTGGTGTAAGCGGCCATAAATTACACTTGCTTGGCATTGACAGTTGAACTCAATTCAATTCAATTTTTGAGTGTATGGCTCTATCGACGAATGTCCGATGATTTTGCCAATGTCAAGGTATGAGGTGGAAATGGTCGGTACTGTGACAAGAATACTGTTGACTATTGATCAGTTTTTGTAGCGATGGCATCCATTGGTCATCATGCTAAAAAGGGAGAAAGAATTTTGGTTAGTACACATACAACATACATACTATATCGTAGTTGAACTCTACGTTTACGTTAAATAAAAACTTTTTAGAAAAAAAAAATAACCGACTTCACTAAAAACAACACTAAAAGGATCAAAATAACTTTAATTTCGGAAGTCGGTGTTTCTCGGTATTATTTGTTTCTTATTTAACACCGACTTCCGAAATTAAAGTTATTTTGATCCTTTTAGTGTTTTTTTTAGTGAAGTCGGTTATTTTTTTTTTCTAAAAAGTTTTTATTTCACACTTTTTAGTTGCAATACACTTATAACCAGAGTGCCTATTTCTCATGACAATTCCAATTAACCCAAATACTGCTAGGTTACATTGTTTTATTATAAAGTTCCTGTGTCTACCTTCCTCCTTCCGGCTCCATCATCAGATCAGTTCGATAGTACCTTATAGCCAAAGAGCATCTCACGACAATTCTAATAAGCCCAAACACGGCTAGGATACATTGATTAATTACGGAGTTCCTTTGCCTACCTTCCGGCTCCATCATCAGATCAGTTCGATAGTACCTTATAGCCAAAGTGCATCTCATGACAATTCTAATAAGTCCAAACACGGCTAGGTTACATTGATTAATTACGGAGTTCCAGTGCCTACCTTCCGGCTCCATCATCATCATCAGATCACTTCGATGATACCATTTTCAACGTAACTATTCAGAATCATTCATTTATTTGTATTGTCATAGTCGCTTAACTATATCTTCATTGTGATATCTATTTGAGTATGAAGTTCCGTTGACCATTTCTGGTCTTCTTCATCAGTTCCACTTCATCAAATGTTACTTTTTAACTGTAAATGCTTAAGTTCTTGATGAAAATACTAAAATTACCATAGAGTTGCCTATAATTTTTGAGGAGTTCCCTCGATTCCTCATGGATCCCATCATCAGAACTGGATTTTGAAAAAAATGGGACCAATCTGGAAGCATATCCTATAAAGGGAAAAAAAAAATTTGCAAATCGGTCCATAAACGACGGAGTTCTGAGGTAACAAACATAAAAAAAAAAAAAATAATAATGATAAAAAAAAAAAAAAATACAACCGAATTGATAACCTCCTCCTTTTTTTTGAAGTCGGTTAAAAATGCGAGCGTAGAGTATCTACCTTAATGACGTCATTAGAGTTAACTCTACCCTCATTTTTGAACGCAGGGCTGAGAATAAATTTCAAATGCAGTCTGTAGGTAGATGTACACTTTTCTTCCGTCTGTCTATTAAATTTATGAGATAATCGTATATTTCCGAGGCACACCAACAATTCACCACAATAACTTTGCAGAACATCATCTTCCCGCCGTTGTCCCGTGTTATTTGGTGTCGGCGCAATACGTTTATGTATCTAGATTTGGCTATTGTTTTACAGTCGGCCGTCTACCTGATACTAACCCTCCTTGGGAATGCTGTTGCTGGTGGTTTACCCGCCACCACGCGGTGACCTGGGGGGCTATTGGCTAACTTTTTCAATAACTGTTGACAACTAGCATTCGTTGCACACTAAACTTAGTTGTCAACTGACAATTTCATAAAATTGGTATTACGTATCACACAAGTGACATGTGAAATGTGGTGAATCATAAAAATTTACGGTGCCTATTGTGACCACTCTAAAATTTTATCGACTATTATACAGCTTCAAAAGCTTACACAATCGCAATTTTAAAATTATCGATACAATAACATCTGTCAAAACGTGTTACGGTGGCTATCAAAGGCACCAGTGGCTAATGACGTCACTGCAGTTGGTCACTGAAGATAGGCAATACGAAATTAGCTGTTTGACAGTTCAATGATGCACATTGTTAACAAGTGATCATCACTTGAACTGTCAACAGAGTTACGCAATGGCCGCTGAGGTGCTCAACAATACGCACGGTCTCGAAATTTCCCTTAGTCGCCTCTTACGACACCCACGGGAAGAAATGGGATTATGCTATTCTTTACGGCCGACACCATACCAACTAAAACCCAAGCGTGTCTGTTTTCCGCTAAACGGAGTCAATTCCACCCGGCTCCATCTTTCCGAGGTGTGACCGTGCTAATAACCGACCACCTTGAGCTTCTTGGGGTTACGTTGTCGTCTATTCTCAATTTCGGCTCATACATCGAGGCAAAGGCTCAACTGGCTGCCAAAAAATTGGGGATCTTAGCAAAGGTGAGACGGTACTTCACGCCGGAACAGCTGCTCAACCTTTATCAAGCGCAAGTACGATCGTGTATGGAGTACTGCTCTCATCTTTGGGACGGGTCTGCCAAATACCAGCTTGATGCGCTAGAGTCGATTGAGAGGCGAGCCAAGAGGATCATCGGCAATGATGCACTTGTTGAGTCGAAGCTCCAAAGCCTTGGGCATCGCCGCCGAGTTGCTAGCTTGTCGGTTTTCTATCGTTTACATTTCGGGGAGTGTGCACTGGAATTGCACAATCTAATTCCGCCAAGTCCGTTCCATCATCGGACCACTAGACGTACGGCGTTGCACCACCGGTACATGGTAGACATCCCACCCATACGCACAAAACGTTTTGAGAACACATTTATTATGCGTACAGCCAAGGAGTGGAATTCCTTGCCGGAGTCTGTGTTTCCTGATAGCTATAACTTAGGGGTCTTTAAGTCAACAGTGAATAGGCTACTTCTAGGCAAGCGTGCTCCATCGTCGATCACATCATTGCTTATCATCAGGTGAGATGGTGGTCAAACGCTAGCCTATCATTAATAAAAAAAACCATACAGTACAATAACTTTGCAGAACACTGAATCTTCTTTTCTTTTTTTCTATTTTTTTATTCTTGATAGGTTCGCGAATCTAATATTGTCATAAATCTAAATTTCCAGGACAATGGAGAACTCTGCGTAAAGATGCTATACCATCTCAGAACCTACCCTCGGACACACCAGTACCTTACACTAGGAGACAGCCTGGTGCCTGGGTCCCTAGCAATGTACCGGCTATAGATCCACAGGTACATAATTCAATACTTCCATCGTTATCACCATTTCAGTCGAAATTTAGGTGCCTTCAAGGCTAGAGTGAAATTCACTCTAGCCTTGAAGACACCTAAATTTCGGCGAAGTTTATTAAGAGCCTATTCACTCAGTGAATAGGCTCTTAATAAACTAGTGCGCCTCACTATCAATGATTGCATCACTGCTTACCATCAGGTGGGATCGCAGTCAAGCACTGGTTTATATCAATAAAAAAATATGTGGTCGCCATTCCAGAACCTTTCGGCCCCATCGACTATCTACGATATGCCTTGGCCACAGCCACTTAAGTTTGGCGATTCTTCGGTCGTCTATGTCGGTAACTTTACTTCCATACTATCACACTCATGATAGACCAAGGGGGTTACCATGACGTTTAAAGTAAGATTGTTTTATTCCTATTCCATTGTGGGTAAGAGATGGCGCTAGACAACCTGTATAGCTCTGTCTCTTACCCACACGGAAATAAGAATGAAACAATCTTACTTTGAACGTCATGGTACAGGGGTAGGTCCTGGAATAGTATGTAGGAGTATTTTGTAGGCGATTCAACGCGAACGTGATTTCGAAGCGACGCGGCGCGACGGGAACAAACAATTGACACCCTATTGTTGGTAGCCTACGTGCCTACGTGACGAACGTGCACGTGGGTGCGGTGCGACGACGAACGAAGCAGTTAGTTTGATATCAGCAGGTTTGGTTTGTTAGCAGTTGGTTTGTTGAGTTGACTGTTTTTATACGACTATGAGTAAGCTGTGCACATCCTTGGTGCGCAGGGTTCGTGCCAGCGCCAACGGCATCCTGAGGGCATTCGCACAGAGGTTTGATTGCCGGTACTTGAACCATTTCTGTATGGTGCATGTACTGAGCAATCGGAGTTTGTAAGTGTGAAGTGTGTGTATATTAAGTGTGTACCAACTGTTTTATAAATGTTATGTGTGTATTGTTTTCATATGTTGTGTGTTCATTGTTTTTATATGTTGCGTGTTGTGTGTTGATCTTTCCGCGCGATTCTCGCGTGCATATAGGGCAGAGCTGCTTGGGTTACCCATTTAGGACACCCCATTACGGTTTCTCGGGAACGATATTTCCCGTATTCTGATCGGATGCAGCACGAAACTAATCTGAGCCAAGTGTCGGCTGAGCAGCCTACACAAAAAGATAACAAGCAAAATTACCTCACATGTTGCCTGAAGGCTCTTAACCGCGATGATACATACTATACTATACAGATCAGCACGAATCTTTAGCGCTCGGCAAAAGAGTGTGTGTCTGTGTGAGTGGGGATCGCTTTACGCATCGTACACATCGGCGAGCCAATCAAGGATTGCACTCCCCGCCCCCGCGTCTCACTTCATACCACTAAAGAGACACGATATTTCACTTCTGCGCAAGTGGAAGTCAGAGCTCAAGATCCATGCCTAATAGTATCTGTACTAATATTAGTATAGTTATCATCATCGTCGTCATCAGCATCATTTCAGCCGAAAGACGTCCACTGCTGGAAATAGGCAAGCCCCCAAGTGTCGCCACAATGAACGGTCCTGTGCGTCTCGCATCCATCGGACTCCCGCAACCGTTACGAAGTCATCGGTCCACCTTGTAGGAGGCCTTTCAACGCTACGTCTTTCGGTACGTGGTCGCCATTCCAGAACTTTTCGGCCCCAACGGCCATCCGTTCTGCGAGCAATGTGCCCTGCCCATTGCCACTTAAGTTTGGCGATTCTTCGTGCTATGTCGGTAATCTTGGATCTCCTGCGGATATCGTCATTCCTGATTCGATCACGCAAGGAAACTCCGAGCATAGCCCTTTCCATTGCCCTTTGGATGACTTTAAGTCTTCTGATGAGGCCCATTGTAAGCGACCACGTTTCGGAGCCATATGTCATCACTGGCAACACGCATTGGTCATAGACTTTCGTCTTGAGACACTGTGGTATATTGGATGAGAATCATCATCGTGCCTAAGACGAAACAAATGAACTCTTCAGTGGCGAATCAAATACCTCGTCGTTTATACCGCGTACATCGAAGGATTGGAACAATTTGACTGTAGCGGCCTCAGGGGTTAATTTTGGAAAATTCTTTCTTATTCTTTTTAAATGTTTGCGGTCAAACACGATTTTAGCTTGAGCTCCCGCCATAAGCCGTCGCACACTGGTCCCGTTCTGAAAAAAAATTGGTTGCCTGTAAAGTCGGTATACGGGCGAAAGTTTTACGTGACAACGACTTTGAGTGGTAAAATAATTTTAATGTGAATATTCATTCGTATAGTAGGAAGAAGGATGAAATACTTTTTATGTCTGTCTCTCTCGCTCTTAGGCGGGCTAACCATGCCCGAGTGGAAGGGACGCGTGCCTCTCACTCGCTCTCATTGTGAGCGCATAACGTGAGCGGAGCGTAACGCAGTTTCTTGAAGTGTCACCCGGCAAACCAATTTATAAGACGTTGTCACGTCAAAATGTAATTTTTATCGAATGTAAAGTGGACATTAGATAAAAAATGACATTTTGGCGTCGGAAAAAAAATCATTCGATAGGTTTTTGTTGCATGTTACTAAAAGAGTTATATGTTAGTACATGTGAATGAATGGAGAGGGAGAGGGAGACCAAAGAAAAGATGGATGGATTGTGTGAAGAGTGATATGAAAGAAAAGGAAGTTAGTGATAGCATGACGAGTGACAGGGATTGAAGAAAAAAACGTGTTGCGCCGACCCCAAATAACACAGGACAAGGGCAGGAAGATGATGATGAGGTTTTTGTATGAGCAACAACAATTGTTCTACGACTTTTCTTAATTACGTAATAAAAACAAGACTTGCCCAAGCACTTCTGCTACAGTCAAATGGGGTGAATAGAAACTCAGGGGTGAATAGAAACAAAACTTCAAAGGGTATTTTCACGATATTTGGAATGTTTTTTGCAGCATGTAACTATATCAATTTATTAAGGAATTGTTGTTCTAAAAAGTCGATGCTTTGTTAGAAGCCGATAATATAGTATCAAAGTGAAAAACCAAACCAAAGTTTTGTTTCTATTCACCCCGTTTTACGTTACCTAAAAAGCGAAAGAGTCATCAGTTACGGTATAAGTTGCTACATAAGTATCTAACGGATAAGTCACCAGTCTAGCGCAACTTACTACCTGCCTACCGAATGAGTCATCAATGTAGGTGCAAGTTGCTACCTGCCTACCGAATGAGTCATCAATGTAGGGGCAATTTACTATCCGCCTACCGAATGAGTCATCAATGTAAGGGGCAAGTTACTACCTGCCTACCGAATGAGTCATCAATGTAGGGGCAAGTTACTACCTGCCTACCGAATGAGTCATCAATGTAGGGGCAAGTTACTACCTGCCTACCGAATGAGTCATCAATGTAGGGGCAAGTTACTACCTGCCTAGCGGATGTATCATCAGTTGTCGACCTTTTTGGGAATGAGAAAACCTGAAAAAGAAAAAAAGAGATAATAATATAATAATATATAATAATATTCCACAACTATCACACAACGCCATCTAGTCCCAAGCTAAGCAGAGCTTGTGTTATGGGTACTAGACAACTGATAAACATACTTAAATATTTCTAAATACATACATATATAGATAAATTACACCCAGACACAGACCAAATGATTGTGCTCATCACACAAACATTTGTCCTGGGTGGGAATCGAACCCACGACCTCCGGCATAGCAGTCAGGGCCACTAACCACTAGACCAGCAGGCCAGTCAAGAGATGTTTTTATATTAATATTTTTGAATAAAAGAACCAATTTTTACTAATGTACTTTGTAGGCATATTTTGATATGTCAAAACAATGTAAAATTATCGCATTAGTACCGATAAAAATGGATGAAATTAGAAGAAACTCGGTGCTAAAATATTGAAATTTTGAAACCCCCCCCCTGCAGGAAAAGCCGCACGTGTCCAGAGACGGTATATTTTTTTTAAATTTCATGTAACAGTAGTTCTTTACAATTTTTGAGGTTAGATCTTTAGGTCAGCGCGACTATCCGTGAAAAAAAAAAAATTACAAGGTTTACTTTCATACTTACATTTTTTTTTTTCATCATAAAATACCAATTTTTAAGAAAAGTCGTAGAACAATTGTTGTTGCTCATACAAAAACCTATCGAATAAAATTTTTTCCGATGCCAAAATATCATTTTTTATCGAATGTCCACTTTTTTTCTAAACGGGGCCAGTCAGTGACATAGAGACGCGAGTGAAACCGCTGGCAAAAGCTAGTTTTACATAAACTAAACAATATTACTTCTTAATTCAGCTCCGCCATCAAGCACAGCATCTGGCC
This sequence comes from Mythimna impura, assembly GCA_905147345.3. NCBI lineage: Eukaryota > Metazoa > Arthropoda > Insecta > Lepidoptera > Noctuidae > Mythimna > Mythimna impura. The sequence goes on along the minus strand of LR990368.1, from coordinate 2,677,830 downwards.
CAAGCCATCTACATGCAGACTATGTTAGCAATGCAAGCGGCTGGCGTGCAAGATCCTTTGGCACTTAGCACTATGTGCAATGGTAAGCAAATCACTTTACTACATAATGTAAGGGCGCCTTCAAATTAGCCTACATACTGTAAGGGCGCCTTCAAATTAGCCTAAATACTGTAAGGGCGCCTTCAAATTAGCCTACATACTGTAAGGGCGCCTTCAAATTAGCCGCAAAGTGCGACAGCGCGACTGCAGCGCTGCCGCCGTATGGCACTTTGCAGCTAATTTGAAGGCGCCCTAAGACGGAGGCCATGTCAGTGTTATGACGTAAACAAAATTTAAGTAATGCGCTAACTTCAACACTATTTATTAAAAAAATTACACTACCCACGTAATATTTACCAATATACTTGAACAGTGATATGATGAAGTAAAATAATAATAAGGTAACCACATAAACTTTACGAGATCTGTAATTTACACTTACATATGGTTGTACTCAATCGAGTACAGGGACTTCTAATCTGGGTTGGTACCTACTGTTACGCATTTGTGCTTGTTGTTGTTGTTTTTGAATGTTAGATTTCGTTTAGCGAGCTAGATTCTGTCGTATTGGTCTGTTATAAGCTACCAGCTTATTACCTTTACAGAATACCAGCTTATTACCCCTGCAGAATACCAGCTTATTACCCCTCCAGAATACCAGCTTATTACCCCTCCAGAATACCAGCTTATTACCCCTGCAGAATACCAGCTTATTACCCATGCAGAATACCAGCTTATTACCCCTCCAGAATACCAGCTTATTACCCCTGCAGAATACCAGCTTATTACCCTTGCAGAATACCAGCTTATTACCCCTCCAGAATACCAGCTTATTACCCCTCCAGAATACCAGCTAATTACCCCTGCAGAATACCAGCTTATTACCCCTCCAGAATACCAGCTTATTATCCCTGCAAAATAACAATTTTACCCCCACAGGGGTAATTACCTCCGGGTTAGGAGCAATGGTTTTAGAGGTATGCAAAACAGGTTGTAGAGTCGTCTAAACCTCTGTTGTAAAGAGAGTATCATCCGACCAGACGGAGGTTGTGTCTGGTTCAGGCAACTGATGTAGAACAACTGTTGACATGGTACTGTAGACGTTTGTTACTATTTTGATGTACAATAAAGTTTATATATACAGTTCAATTCCTGAATGGAGTTTTGAAGATTTTTCCGAATCCCATTTTTTTTGGGACGTAACAACAAATTTACTGATAGGGCAAATTTCTACAAATTTACCTTGCTTTATGCCAAATTTCAGGATTCTAGGTCAACGGGAAGTACCCTATGAATTTTGATTTCCTCGAGAGTGTCGAAATATACGTTTTTTGCGACATAAACGACCAGGGGTGCCAGCTTTTAAAAAACCTCATGGGTGCTCATGCTCATTTGATGACTCGAGTGGCGAAGTGTAAGAAGAGAAATGCATAGTGATCGACCGACAAATAAATAAATGTCCTACTTACATACTGCGGAATAACGAAGGTACCACAAACACCCAGACCGTTTGGTCTGGGTGTCAACACCCAACCTGAACCAACAAATGTTTGTTGATGAAACAGATATTGGTGTTGGCAAACATTTGTATTGGTGAGGGAATCGACCCCGCGACCCTTGCGTCTCAACCGGCGCTATAAACCACTGCGCTAAACGGGTCGTCGGGTAATGAAAAAACGCCCATCCCTAAAAGGCGATTACTGATCTGTTTCTTGATGTCTATTCTCAGGGGCGCTCGGCAACAACTGTTTATTTCTCATGGGTACTCGAGCCCCCGAACACCCACGGAGTCGGCGCCCCTGTAAACGACCGTATCTTTTTTTTAGTTAACTTAGAAGTTTGATTTTTTCTCAGCATCAAGGGACCGCAGATTTAACTATGTGGTTGTAAGCTGTTGATCCCCGCACGAACGCCGGCGGTCGTGCGCCATTGTCTTACTATTGTGTCTCTAATTACGCTACTCAAGAAGTTAATTTCAACTCGATACCTCTACGCGTTCCCGAGATAAAGGGTCTTGAGAGACAGAAAGACGGACGGACAACAAAGTGATCCTATAAGGGTTCCGTTTTTCTTTTTGAGGTACGGAACCCAAAAAAAATGCTTGTACCAATGTTTACGTAAACTTGGGGGGCGAGAGAGAGCTACTTACTTTAACTGATGAGAGGGATTATTACACACACTGGTGTGGTAATAATTGCAAAAAAACAATCTGTTTACGTATTACTTGAATGGCCCCTGACACAGTATAGATATATGGAACAGTACGGAAACTACCTACAAATATTCGAAACGGCACACTCACACAAACTTACGCATCGACAAGACTCCTAAGCGTTTCTCGCGGTCCTGTCAGTAGCGAATGCCGCTTAGGAGTCTCGTCGATGCGTATGTTTGTGTGAGTGAGCCGTTTCGAACATTTGTAGGTAGTTTCCGTACTGTTCCATATATCTATACTGTGCCCCTGAGTACCTATGTACCTTTGAAGAACAGTTAATAATCACCAACCAATTTCTTCGCCAGGTCTACCACAACCTTCTACAGACGAACTGTCCCCACCAAACTCTTCTTCGACCCCAGAAACCCGACAACCAGAGACCGTTAACCAGGCTCAAACACATGAGAACTCACACAGAACTGATCATGACACAGAAAATAAGACTTCATTTCAATGCGAAGAGTGTTCAAAATGCTTTAAGGATCCAGATGTCTTTGTACTGCATAAACGGACACATCAAGCAGTACCCGAGGTCAATGGTAAAGAAAACTTCGATCTGAATACCTTGAAACCAGAAATGCTAAAGTCGAATCCTATACTTGCTAACCTCCTAAAGACTACCATGGATAGGAATATATTCACGAAGAATTTGTTTGAGAAGCAGCTAATGGTAAGTTTTTCCAGTATGGAGAATTATTTACGTAGTGTAACCAAGTTAGAAGACGATTGTGATAATAGTGACTTAAGTGAATCTTTAGATGATAGTAATAATTTAGTTATCGATGAAAATGTAGTTTAGACTGATCTGAATTCTGCTGGAAAATTAATGTTTGAAGTTTCTGGCTCTTAACCCTTTAACCGCTTGCGTCGGATTTTTCCGACAAGTGTTTTTGTGTCCTATTCGTCAGGGTCGTGTGTTTGCGACTGGGTACTCCATCTCGTTTAGCTCTTCAATCCCCATAGGTGACAGAAGAGCTGACGAGATGGAGTGTTTGGTCGTGGATGTTTGAACCTTGCGGATTCTAAGCGAGAGTGCTTGTCGGATATATTCGACGTACGCGGTTAAGAAGTTAATAAACTAGGTGAGATCACAGTAAAAAAAAATGTTTTTCTTTGTGCGTCAGGCCAAGGAATAGAGTTCCTTGCTGGAATCTGTGTTTCCTGATAGCTACAATCTGAGGGTCTTGTAAGTCAAGAATGAATAAGTTACTTTATAATAAAAGCTTTAGGCCCGACCGTGGCCGTGTTCGAAACTATTCAGACCTAAAGGCGAATAAAGCATTTATTTTTTGTATATTTATTACCCTTTTAAACAATCAAGAAGAAAAAAAACCTTGCATTTTACTAAATATTTCTAAAATGGTGCGGCACTTTTTTTTTGTAAATCTCTCACATACCCATTTTGTTTATATTTATTCAAAGGCTTGTAGAACTAAGAACTAAATAAAGGGAATTGAATTAAGTTTACATAGTCAATCATCGCCATTTTCAGTAAAAATCAAAATGGCGATGATTGACATAAATAAACATTTATTTTTCAGCAGAATTTTTTACTTGATTATAAGACTGTATTTTTATTAATAATACACTTATATAAATGGCAGACTGTACTTATAATAACTAATATTAAGCATTGGTAGCATTTCTTATTGTGTTTTTAGTTAGTACTTTGAATTTTTAGTCTAAGAAATGACTTTTGTTAGGAAATGACACGTAAAAACATTATTTTAAATACTACCATTATACTCAAAGTTACTAAAATATAATTAACTTTTTAACCGCCTGCGTCGGAAATATCCGACAAACACTTGCGTTTATTCCGCCAGGGTCCCATATCTACGACCAAATACTCTTATCTCGTCAGCTCTTCTGTCACCTATGGGGATTGAAGAGCTAAACGAGATGGAGTGCTGAGTCGCAAACACACGACCCTGGCGAAAACATTCGTCGGAACAAACCGACGCAAGCGTTTAAAGGGTTGAGGCCCATTCTCACCACAAATTACTTAATGCATTTAGTGATAAACAAATTTAAATATCGTTTTTGTTTCTGTGAATCGTTTGAATTTATTGCTAAGTTCATTTTTTAATGCTAAATGCATTGAAAGATTTGTAGTGGCCCTAACACTCCATAATCTAGATCGAAAACAATCGAAAATTTACTGCCAGTCGCGTGTTCACTTCTGTGATTAGTTGTGTGGCAATCGCCAATCGCATTTTTAGACTTACGCTTAATTTGCGACGTTTCGATTTTCGTTCTAGATACCGGGTGTAAGTCTGTCATTGTAATAATTGTAGATACCCACCTCTAGGTTTTAAGATGATGTATATTTTTTTTTCTTGTATTTTTTCTCACATAATTATTATTATGTCGTAACCACTGGAAATGTAGTACTTACATGGGTATTCAAAAATATTTTCACTCAAGGCCTAATAAGGGCCTTCAAAGTGTTTTAAACAGTTTTTTTAACACAACAATTACGTTGGTAAAAACAGATAATCCTACTAATATTATAAACGCGAAAGTTTCTATGTATGGATTTCTACTGAATGTATTGCGATGAAACTCGGTACATGGGTAGACCATGTCCAGAAGTATGTTCCCTAGGGATATTTTTTTACTATCATGTGGATGAAGCCGCTGGCAGCTGCTAGAATAAATTAATATTGCTTGAAGCAACAAAATTATCGTCGCTTACATTCTATTACCACGTAAAATGCGTTCCAAATAAGAATAGGATTTGATTTTTACACTATGTTGTGACGTCATAGCTGTCAAATCGAAAAATTGGGTAAGGTGAGCAAAACAATAAATGTTTACGAATCGTGAACGAAAAAAGTTTAATCAGAACAAGTTCTTCAATTTTGCTAATCTCTGCAAGTCACTGTGTGAAGTGTCTGAGTAGTGGCAAATGAAAAAAGAAGGCGAATTGTTCCTTTATAAAGAAAATAGGTTTTTTTTTAATAATTTATATTTAGATTAAACAATAACGTTTTTACTTCAACTAGATTTAACTAAGACTTAGTAATACAATGCAAAAAAAAAACCGTTATTAATACGCCAATAAGTTTTCTTTGCAAACCGTACTTTTCAATCAAAGTTTGACAGATCGAGGTTATTGGTTTATTTGGAACGCATAGTATGTCACAATCGGAAAATTTAATTACGTGGATCTTTTGAAACGTTTGTTCCTGAATTGGAATTTATTTATGTATGCTGGTTTGTAATTTAACCCTTTTATCGCTTGCGTCGGATTATTCCGACGACTGTTTTCGCGTCCTATTCGCCAGGGTCGTGTGTGCGACTGGGTACTCCATCTCGTTTAGCTTTTGCTGAAGAGCTGACGAGATGGAGTATTTGGTCGTGGATGGTCGACCTTGGCGCGTGTTTGTCGGATATATCCGACGTAGGCGATTAAAACGTTAAATCCAACATACAAAGTTTCGTTTGTATACTCCGTCTATTATTTAGATTTTTTGAAAAATATTCTGTTCTTTTGATTTTAGAATATTTTTTATTTTACTTTTGATTGGATTACAACAGTAAACAGAAGTAAGAAATATCGCAAATGCTATTTACAGATAGCGGCACCAATCTTGAGCGCTCGGCGAAAGATAAGGGATCGCTTTGCGCATCGTACAATATCGGCGAGCCAATCACTGTACAAGGATTTCACTTCTGCGTACTTCTGCGCACGTAGAACCGTAGAAGTCAGCGCTCAAGATCCGTGCCGGTATCTATACGTCCAAACATATTGCACATTAATTTTAGAAAACAAATTAAAATAATGAATAATTTCATTATTTTTTACCTTTTTCCAATATTTTTAAAAACAATTTTCGTGGTAGCTAAAAAAAAAAACTCATAAAATCCACCGATTTAAAAAAAAATGCGAATTTCAATAAAAAGACTGTAACACCACCGATTTTGTAAAAGGTTCTACCATTTTTTGGTAAAACTCTTAATAATATTTATAATAACTAAATTAACTAGAATTTAGTTTTAGTTTTCGATTTTAGTGCCTTAGATTTTAGCTTTTATATTATTATTGTATAGATAAGTGAAATAAAACTCCGATTTTGTATAAAAGTATTTTACAAAATATAAGTTTAAGACGAGTTGTAGAATTTTGGAAAAATTTAACACTTTTCTAAGATATATTTGTGTGGGAAGACATTATTTTTTTTTATCAAACTTTGTGTTTTGTTAAAATAATGAATTGATATAGAAGTTATTGTCAGTAGTCAACATGCCCGCGTGAAAGTAGCTGTTCCTCCATACAAACTTTGGACCTCCATTTCATCCCCTTAGGGGGTGAATTTGAATAAAGAATGGGCTATAATCCACCACGCGAGTCCAGTGCGGTTTGGTGGATGTCACATGTCTTCGAATTTATGGTTCTAGGACATGCCAGTTTCCTCACGATGTTTTCTTTTCCCCGTTTTGAGAGCAGTGGTGATGAAATAAATTGTACCTGGTTGGATTTGAACCCGCGACCTCATGACTCGGTAAGTTTGAGCCATTACTACTGCGCCACCACTGCTATCAGATTTATTATATACGAGGGGAGGTCAAAAAGTTCGCGGAATGAAGGGGTTGGTGGGGGTAGAATTACCCGTCCAGGTAGGCACTAGTTGATCACCTCTTTAACAGTATATACACCAAATTTGAACCTAATCGGATCAATAACTTTTGAGTTATCGACGTGCAAACAAGTGAATCGGGAAGAAGTCAGCCAGTATGGAGAAAATTGAACACCGCGCCGTCATCAAGTTCCTTACCAAGCAAGGAAAATCCACTCTTCCCTTGGTAAAACCATGGTTTACAAGTGGCATGGTCTTTTCAAACAAGGAAGAGAGTTCATTGAAGACGATCCCCGCTCCGAACGGCCAATTGAGGCAACCACACCGGAAATCGTCGAAAAAATAGAAAATTTGTATTGGAAGTGGCCCGACTGAAGAAGAAGCAGCTTGCAGCAATGGTTGGAGTATCCGAAACCAGTATTTTAAATATTCTACATCATCATCTTGGAATGACTAAGGTCAGTGCAAGATGGGTTCCGAAAATGCTCACGCCACTTCAAAAACGCGAGTGTGTCGAGTGTGATCGCGGGTTTTTGGAGCTCTGTGGAGAGAGAAAGAAAGAAGTTATGGCCCGGATCGTTACTGGAGATGAAACCTGGGTTCACCACTATGAACCAGAGTCAAAGCAAGAGTGGATGCAGAGGCATAAAAAGGCACACCTCCTTCAAAGAAGTTCAAAGTGTCACAATCAGCTGGAAAGATCATGGCGACTGTCTTTTGGGATACAGAAGGTATTTTACTGACCGATTATAAAGAATTTGGTGTTACTTTATCGGGACAATACTGCGCTTCTTTACTAGACAGATTGAAAGAAGCCATCAAGGAAAAAAAAGAGGAAAACTGTCAAAAGATGTGCTCCTTTTGCACGAAAACGCACCCGTTCACACGTGCCACGTTGCGACGGCTGCCATTCACCGGTGCGGCTTCGAACAGCTGAACCACCCACCTCACAGTCCAGACTTGACCCCTAGTGACTTATTTATTTCCAAAAATGAAGAAAAAGCGGCTTGGAAAAAAATTTGACGGCGATGAAGAAGTCAAGTCGGCAATTTCGGCCTATTTTAACACCAAGGATAAATATATTTTTTTCGATGGTATAAACAATTTATTTGAGAGATCCGTCAAATGTATTAGGGTTCAAGAAGAATACATTTAAACGGAAAAATTGTTTGGTGTTTAATTTCATCCTCATTCCCTCTCATTCCGCGAACTTTTTGACCTCCCCACGTAATTAGAATTTAAAAAAAAAAAAACTATTTTGATAAATCTTGATTATGTCACTAACTCGTTTTGTGTACTACTATTGTGGCTTCTATACAAATTCATTATTCTTATTCTATAATAGGTACTATCCGTATTTTAAAAAAATGGATGACAGAGCTTCAATGATTATATTAAAAAAAAAAAATTGTGTAAAATTCAAGCCCATTTTATAAATAGTAGTCCCGTTTTTAACCGACATCAAAAAAAGCGAGAGGTTCTCGATTGGGTTGCAATTTTGGTTTTGTGACGCATAGGCATGATTATTGAAACATAGGCCTTATTGCAAGAAACTTTCGGAAATTTGAATTTTGCTGACTACTCTGGAGCATCTAATGTTAAGGGTGAGAGCTGGATATTTATTACTTATAATCTATACTCCATGCGCAATTAAAATAGACATTTAAACAAGCTATTTTAAAATACTGTCTGTTCAACCGATTATGACCTTTATTGCGTTGGAGATATAATATATGGCGGCTGCAGTAAATAGTTGGTATTGTAACCGCTATTTTGCTTTTAATGTCAATCTTATGTCTGTGGAATAGAATTCAAAATCGGTTGAACGGTAAATAAGGTTTGTGTAGATGACTAATCTTATTGTGAATGGAGTATAATCTAATATACAAATATGTAGTGTCACATTGTTTGTTACAGAACTCCTCTGAAACGGCTTGAACGATTTTATGAAACTTTTTGTGTATATTTAGTAGGTCTGAGTCGGGTCAGCTCAACGACCTTATAGCCACTAGACGGCTAATAACAGGCGACACATGTCTGTGAACAAATATGATTATAGATCTGATGTCTCGACCTGGATCCGTGCGGAAGCGACGCCCGGGTGTTGCCATTGTGTGGACCGCCCGGAGGACCCTCACGCCCCAGCCACTGAGATTCCGATCCCGGTTTCCGGCCACCGTAGGCGCGGGCTTGCGGACGGTGAGCAATGGATAGCCCGCCGTCCGACCGTCCGGTAACCGTCCGGACCGAGTCCAAGTCGTCGACGGCGCGTATTGTTCCACGCGCGCCTCTGCAAACCGTAGGGGCCCAGCAGGGTCGAAGCCTACTAGGGCCACGGGTAGTATGAAAGTGAAACCCGGGGCCCTTGGACGAAGGCAAAGAAGGAACAGGAGTGGGTTTTTAGTCAGTAAAATTCTGACACTATCTCCCGCTCCGCCCAAGAGCATAGCATAATAAAAATAGCAGATTTAGAGCAGTGGTGGCCGAGTGGCAATGGCCCCGATTTACGAGTTGTAGGTCACGGGTTCAAACCCAGTCAGCATTACTTTGTGTAATTTATTTCATCACCACTGCTCTCAAAACTGTGAAGGAAAATATCGTGAGGAAACCGGCATGTCCTAGAACCAAAAATTCGAAGACATGTGGCATACACCAACCCGCACTGGGCCCGCGTGGTGGATTACAGCCCATTCCCTCTCCTAGAGAGGAGGGTTGAGTCCCAGCAGTGGGAACATTAAAATGTTAATTAACTACAATCATATAACACGCTAGGTAATCCATGCAGGGTAAATCAGAGCTGTACTTATAAAACACCCACTTTTTCCAGTCTTTTCAGTCATTTACCGCGTACATCTAAGGACTGGAGCAATTTGCCTGCTGCGGTCTTCCCATCCGATTATAATCTAGGCGTCTTCAAGGCTAGAGTGAATAGGCTCTTAATAAACTAGTGCGCTTCACCATCATCGATTGCATCACTGCTTACCATCAGGTGGGATCGCAGTCAAGCACTAGTACCTTGTAAGGGCCTTCCAAGTTTCAACGCTGCGTCTTCGGTACGGGGTCCCACTCCAGAACCTTTCGGACCATATGTTCCACGAACAATGTACCCTCCCCACTGCCACTTAAGCTTGGCGATTCTTTGGGCTATGTCGGTAACCTTGGTTCTTTTGCGGATATCTTCATTCCTGATGCAATCACGAAGGAAACTCCGAGCATAGCCTTTTCCATTGCCCTTTGGGTGACTTTAAGCCTTCTGATGAGGCCCATTGTGAGTGATCATGTTTCAGTGCCATAATTATGTCATTACTGGCAACACGCACTGCCATTGATGTATTTACATCAATGCGCACAGGTCATAAACTTTCGTGTTCCGTCCCTTGGTACAGGCCATGGTTCGGAGCGAGGAGGAGTGGCAGGCGGTCGCCTCCTTCTGTGAAGCAATAATGCTAGCAAGGGGGCGGCCGCACGTGGAGGCAATAGCCCGATTTCAGGCCACCGTAGGCGCGGACTTGCGGACGGCGAACAATGGGTAGCTCGTCATCCGATCGTCCGGTAACCGCCCGGACCGAGCCCAAGTCGTCGACGGCGCGTAGTGTTCCACGCGCGCCTCAAGGAGATGTCAGCAACCGTAGGGGCCCAGCAGGGTCGAAGCCTACTGGGGCCATGGGTGATGCGAAAGAGATCCCCGGGGTCCTGGAAAAAAAATGGCAAGGAAGAACAGGAGTGGGTTTTTAGTCAGTAAGAGTCTGACACTCCCGCCTCGCCCAAGAGCAGGGGTTGTCATTAGATGATTTTCGCACCCGAAAAAAAAAACGTGTTATCGCTATCGCCTATTTTTTTTTAAAGGTGTTAAATGATCTTATGACTTCTCCAGATCTAGTGTAGAGCGAGTGGGCGCGTCAGACTTTTACAGACTAAAACAACACCTATGTTCCTTCAATTACCTTTTGCGTTCTTGGGACACGAGTATCCCTTTCATCCTCTTCCCCTTGCGTTCTAGGGACATCCTTTCATTCTTTTCCCCATAAGTCATAACCCTAGCAGGCATCGTCCCTGCTAGGCGCCCGCGTACATCAAACGACTGGAACAATTTGCCTGCCGCGGCCTTCCCGTCCGATTATAATTTAAGCGTCTTCAAGGCTAGAGTGAATAGGCTCTTAATAAACTAGTGTGCTTCACCATCATCGACTGCATCACTGCTTACCATCATGTGGGTAGCAGTCAAGCACAAAAAAAACCAGCCATAGCCTATCGTTCTATGTAAAATATTGGCATCTTACTGCAACTATAGGTAGAAAGACAGATTTCACCAGTCACTGAATGACGCATTTTTTTTGTATCACTACGGTTTCGATAATACAATGACGGCTCTCATAATTTATGTACCGAGAAAGTCCCGTGTATTAGTAAATATTATGCAATATGGTCTCACATTTCACTGTACGATTTTTTAGGGTTCCGTATCCAGAGGGTAAAACGGGACCGCTCCGCTGTCCGTCCGTTTGTCTATCCGTCCGTCCGTCTGTCACCAGGCCTTATCTGTTGAACCGAGATAGTTAGATAGTCGAAATTTTTACAGATGATGTATTTCTGTTGCCACTATAACTCCTTCTTAGTCAGGCACTCTTGTCAAGAGTGGTCGTGGCCGTTGATGATGGACAGGTCTGCGGCGCGCCGCCGTCGTTTGCCTCCAAGACATGTCGAGCGATATCTCTTCATTTCTGGCGGTTGTTGGTATTACTCGCACACTACTGCGGTCGACTGCGTAGCCCTGGTGACAAGATCGATCCAGCGAGTTGGAGATCGACTGCGGGCTCTCTTGCCTTCAACGCGACCGTGAACCACAAGTCTTTCCATCGAATCCTCGTTTCTGGAGATGTACCCAAAGAACTTCAGTATTCGTTACTGCACAATTGACGAATGTCTATCCCTGATGTGAAGCTCTTTGAAGATGGAGTTATTGGTGCGGAATGCTGTCCACGGTATTTTCAACATCCGTCTCCAACACCACATCTCTAAGGCATCGATTTTTCGTCGATCTTGTAGCCTTAATATCCACGTCTCGGCCCCGTAGAGAAAGATTGGAAAAACCAGACACCTCATTAGACCACTATAACAACAAATACTAAAAAAAACAGAATAAAATAAATATTTAATTTTTTTGCCATTTATTCTAAGGACAGTAAGGAACGGGATTACCCATTTCATTAGTTAAGAGGTAAAATTGCTTGATAAACTGAAACGGGACATGAGTTATTTCCTTATGTGTTATTTGGTTTTAAATTACGTTTCGAAGTATTGTATTTTGTGCTGAGGAATTTTTGAAAGGGTTACCGAGGCCCTGGGGTGGGTTTTAGACAGTAAAAGCCTGACTCTCTCTCTTTCGCTCCAGCCCCCCTAGCCAAGTTGCAAACGATAAACGTGAACGCTTAGTAATCTCCAATAGATTTTCAACTTTATACCTAGGAGCATAAAGTTGAAAATCTAATAGAGACTACTGAGCGTTAGCGACCGGAACGAACGAAAACACTATGTAATCTTCAATAGATTTTCAACTTTATATCCAATAACATAAAGTTGAAAATCTATTAAAGACTACTGAGAGTTTACGTTTATCGTTTGTGACTTGGCTAGGGGGGCAGCCCACGTAAGTCTATGACCATAGCGGAGGCCTTGGTACAGGCCCTGGTCCGAAGCGAGGAGTGGCAGGCGGCCGCCTCCTTCTGCGAAGCCGAAGGAGGCCGCACGTGCACGCGCGAGAGAGTGGCCCTCACGCCTCAGCCGCTAGGATCCCGATCCCGATTTCAGGCCACCGTAGGCGCGGGCTTGCGGACGGCGAGCAATGGGTAGCTCGCCGTGCGATCGTCCGGTAACCGTCCAGAACGAGCCCAAGACGTCGACGGCGCGTAATGTTCCACGCGCGCCTCAAGGAGATGTCAGCAAACCGTAGGGGCCCAGCAGTGTCGAAGCCTACTGGGGCAAAGGGTCTGCTTCTGAAAAGAAGACTCGGCCCCCACAGGAGTGGGTTTTTAGTCAGTAAAAGTCTAACTCACCCTCTCGCCCCGCCCAAGAGCAGGGGATGTCATTGGATGATTTTCACACAGAAAAAAAATGACCAGAGCGGAAAAAGCTCTTTTATGATTTCCCATTTCACATTAGATTACATCTAATGTTGAACTGAAGTTGGAATAGTAATTGCAAGCGTGACTTTTTGCAATCCCTAATTAGTAAACATCTTATCGAACTAACGAAAAATTCTCTCACCATCGAAATCTTAGCGTGTCGATGGCAAAACTAATTTTAAATTCCTTGCCTGACATAGTATTCGGCCACGGCAATGCCGTCCACTGATGCTGTCATTAGATCCCTACGTAAACAGTTAATAGGGCACGTCATGTAGGATGGAAGGTGGGACGTGGTCTACGACGCACAAACACTGAAGGTCGGAACCGTCCAGGAACCCCCATCTGTGGAGACTGTCTTTGCTGCGCCCAACTTGGGTGCGGAATCTGTTTAGAGTTTTCCAGATTGGCCATGGCAACTCGTGTCCAGTAGAGAAGTTCTCCGACTGCTCGATAAAATCTTCAGGAGGTTTAAACTTCTCCCGCCAGAGGTCGCATCTCACCGATGTGGTGTTACTTTGAGATGGGCTCACGTTTGCAACAAAATTTTTACGACTTTTGGTATCAGGTGCACCGAGCTGTAATTGTGCATTGGATGGCGAGGTTCGTTTTGTTGTTTCGTCCTTTCTATTCGGCTAGCCACAGCCCTGCGAATTTCTGGGGGTGCAGATTAGAGGATACAGCATTCGTACCAAATATAAAATAACACTACTTTAATAATGGCAACTCATTTTAGTCAGTAAAAATCTGATACTCCCTTCCAAACCTAACGCTCCTGGAGCAGGAGAAGTTATTCGAATATTTCTCATATAAAAATAAAGGGCCCCCGATTTTTTTTTTGCCCCAGTGACGTTAGTCATCTAGCTATGCCCCTACCCTGTACACCTACTGTGCACTTCTACCTATTGTATTTGTATTTCGGGCTGGTGACCGCAACTCCACGACTAAATCGCGTATTTTGCGTACGGGTGGGACAAATGCGTCATTCGATCCACCCCAGCTCCTACAGAAAGGCCAGCAGCGTCTTGGTGTTATTGACCATTTCGCGGAGGTTACCTGGGTTTCCGAAGTATTTTGCCCTGTATCCAGCGACAATTGGGCAGCTTAGAAACAGATGTGCTGCTGTCTCGTCCTCCTCCATGCAGGCTCTGCACAGTGGGCTGTCTGTAACTCCTATGACAGAGAGGTGCTTATTAAAGGTCCCGTGGCCAGTTGCTACGGCCGTCACTTTTCGCAACTGAGGTTTAGTCAGTCGTAGGACCTGTTTCGTAAAGCGACCATCAGTGGAGTGAAGTACCTCCTTGGCGTGCCTGCACTCACTATGGTCTTCCCATAGTCTGTGATGTACACTTCTACCTATTTCTTCGTAGATACGAGCGTGATGTTTACTATTTGAAGCATTTTACATTTTACATTTTACTTGAAGCTCTGAACTACCCAAACAGTACACGTTTTATTTTGTGAAACATTTGTGTTTCCTAGTTTGCTATTTTTGTATTTTAAACTGAACGGGAACTGCCAATGTAGATTCAAAGCATTTTATTTCATAATAGCTGACCCGGCAAACTTCGTACCGACTAAAGAATATTGTGATACCTTAGCTAAACTGTCAAAGGATAACGCCATCTACTGGCATTACCAGAACAGCATAATTCATTTTATAATGACATTTTAAATGTGCGTGTGAACTGAGGGACCGTACCGGTATTTAATAAAAAAAAAATATAGGATTTAGTAGTCCACTTAAAACAATTGTATAACAAATCTGGGAATTTGTAAACCAATATACTAAAAACTACAGCCCTTAAAGTGCGGTCCCTCAGTTCTCACAGACCATCAGCCAGATCTCGAAAATTATCAGAAAAATTTAAGTATTGCGACTAGAGACATTTAGTAGAGAGTTCGCTAAAATATTTACTGAACTTCAGACCACAAAGCACCAAAGATAAAAAATATACATATAACGACTAAACTGTGGTCCCTCACAAAGACAAATATCTTAGTCAATATTATCGAATCTAAAAAATAAAATCTTTCTTTTTCTACATAAAGTTTTAGTAAGAATCTTAAAACATTTCGTAAAAAAGAAATGGACAAGAAATATCGACGTAATTTAAGGATAGCGATTATTAAAACTGGTCCTTCAATCCTCACACCCACTGACATTTGAGCACGTTCCAGCTGCTAGATGAGAGATATATCAGAAAGTCTAGTATACCAATCTTATAATAGACAGTTTCTACTAAATAATAAGCATCTAAAATTGTGTAGTTCTTACCTCTTATCTGAGATAATTATTTTTTTAAATCCCATAAAAACAGACCGTTATATTACATGGCGTATGTGCATTACATACAAAAAAAGATTACAACAAAACTTTTTTACAAAAAAATATAACCGACTATTAAAATTGCCAAATAACGTTAAGTTAACTATACAACCTTGTATTTATTTCGTCTAATGCTTTATTATATGAGTAGGTACTGTCTAAATTTTGTTTCATTGTGTGGTCACACTACTCGATCTATTTTCATAGGATTAAAAAAATGAATTATCTCAGCTACGAGGTAAGAACTACACAATTTTAGATGCTTATTATTTAGTAGAAACTTTCCACTAAAATATTGGCATACTAGACTTTCTGATATATCTCTCATCTAACAGCTAGAACGTGCTCAAATGTCAGTGGGTGTGAGGATTGAGGGACCAGTTTTAATAATCGCTATCCTTAAATTACGTCGATATTTCTTGTCCATTTCTTTTTTACGAAATGTTTTATGATTCTTACTAAAACTTTATGTAGTAGAAATAGAAAGAATTTATTTCTTAGATTCGATAATATTGACTAAGACATTTGTCTTTGTGAGGGACCACAGTTTAGTCGTTATATATTTTTTATCTGTCTGTAGTCACAATACTTCAATTTTTCTGATAATTTTCGAGATCTGGCTGATGGTCTGTGAGAACTGAGGGACCACACCTTAAGGGCTGTAGTTTTTAGTATAGTGGTTTACAAATTCCCAGATTTGTTCTACAATTGTTTTAAGTGTACTACTAAATCTACTACTACTAATTTTTTTTTTTTAAATACCATTATGGTCCCTCAGTTCACACGCACATCATTTTAATTAGAGATGGCGTTGTATTCGAATTATTTTTTTTCGTGATTATTTCCATTTTTTTTCTCACCGTTTAAACCTTCCCTGGACTATCTCGAATAGTTCAAGACCAAAATTAGTCAAAAAGAATGATGCTAATTGCACATTCCAAAGCATAGATCTCTATGGAGAAAAATGTGCAAGAAACTCCATGGACGCTCTTTTCAATCATGTTATGTATTACAAATAACTCGGTAGATCGCGAAATTCAAAGTTTTCTTAAGTTTTTTTTTTGCATTTTGCAGGTCTGTGTCAAATGTATGTTGAATGAAGTATGATTTGCGACCGTAAACTAGCCCTATTGAATGAGTTTTTCATGACATAGCCATTCAATACGGCTAGACGAAGTGAGAGGGTTATATTGACGATTTTAACCTAAAGGGCCCCTTAACCGCTCACGTCGGATTGGACCGGCGAGTGTTTTTGCTTCTTAGGGCCTGTCCGCACAGCGATATTTCACCGCGAGGTTTTTTTTCGTCATTCTGTAACACATTGAATCTTATAGAAGTTCCGCTCAAGCGATAAAAAAAATCCGTGATTTTATGCAGATTTAACGCGATGCGGTGCGGAAATAAATCCACGCGAATGTTTGTGCAGTATAGAGTAGTTATGGCTATGTCCGCACTGCGAAATGAAATTCGCGCGTTTTGCTAAGTCTAAGCTATGTAAAATTTTTGTTCAATTGTCCATTCTAGACTTGCGTCTCAGCCGAAAACAACATTGAACTGACAAAAATCATACTAAATTTTATTCGCAGTGCGCACTACAGTAATTCCGCAAGAATAAAAACCTCGCGGTGAAATATCGCTGTGCGGACAGGCCCTTATTCGCCAGGGTCGTGTGTTTGCGACTGGGTACTCCATCTCGTTTACCTCTTCAATCCCCATAGGTGACAGAAGAACTGACGAGATGGAGTATTTGGTCGTGGATGTGCGACCGTGGTAGAATAAACGCGAAAGTGTTTGTCGGATATATCCGACGTAGGGGGTTAAAAGGTTAATATAGGGTGACTAATAGGTAAGGTTAATATAGTAATTAGTGACCGATACTTAAACACGTGATTGTACTTTTGATTACAAACAACTTTCCCAAAGAAACTTTTTCTATAAACTCACTAGTTTGTAGGTACATTCACTGATTAGGTACGTATGGGTTTGCAAGCTGCGCGGGTGTTCTATCACTATTGTAGGTACGGCGGCGTCACGCGGGTAACAGCTGAGCGGTCGCCGGTCGAAGGCGCGCGCGCGTATTTAAACAGCTGTTTTATTATTGTGATAAAACTAATGAGAATATAAAAAAAGTTTCTTTGGGAAAGTTGTTTGCAATCATGAGTACAATCATGTATTTAAGTATCGGTCACTAATTACCAGTCACCCTATATAATTCTGTAAATAAGTGTTACGGTCATAAATCATGTTTCGAGAGCTATTCTGCAAGCATCTTAGATAGCTTATGGATTTTCTTTGACGTTTGAATTTTAATATCCAAAAAGTCTATTCTGTAAAAATAATCAGCTTATAACATATCCACTGCTGGGACACAGTCCTTCCCTCTGTAGGAGGGAGTGGGCTGTAATCCACCACGTGGACACAGTCCAAGATGGTGGATGTTACATGCTAGGATGTGACTTAAAACCGCGAGGGAGAGGACATCCTTACGCACCAACTGCCTGTGCAGGAAACGCGTCGGGAATCGCAGGACGATTCTCGCCCACCGTAGACGCGGGCTTACGGACGGCGAGCAATGGGTAGCTCACCGTCCGGTAAGGATCAAACCCGAGTCTACGGCGCTTTCCAAATGGACGGGGTCCAGTAGGTCCAATTCCTGCTAGGGCTGCGGGAATGATTAAAAGAGGTGAGTTTTAGCCAGTAAAAGTCTGACACACCCTTTCGCTTCACTCGGAGCGGGAAAAGTTCTTTGACATTTTCCACATTAAAAAAAAATTGCCATTAATAATATTAATCAGTGGCCATTCTAAGTATGTATACTTACTATGTAAAATGGTAAAAAAAAACGTCCTATAACAAAATAATTCAAAGTCATGTGACATCCCCTAACCCACACTGGGCTATCGCCGATTATGGTCCATTCCCTCTCATAGAGAGGAGGCCTGAGTCCCAGCACTGGGAACATTATAAGGCTGATTATATTATTGTTACGCCTCTGTCGCGGCCGTATCGTATAACACGCTGTATTACAAGTTGACGTGCCGGATTGAAATACGTCGCCGAAATACAATGCGGCTACCTCACGTTCAGCCAGATTTCCTTTGACCCTACCCAAGCTTTTTGAATCGATTTTCATAATTTATGGTCACTCTACACTGACAATACAAATAAACCTCACGTTCAGCCGGATTGTGGTGGCGATACATTCTACAAAGCGACGTGTCGGACGTCGCTTTGTAGAATGTATCGCCACCACAATCCGGCTGAACGTGAGGTAGCCGCATTACATTACGGCGACGTTTTTTAATACGGCAGTGACCCCTCTACTAAAACCCAGTTATTGTAATAGGGTGAATTATTTTTCATCAACGTTTCATTACTGAATACTTCTTGGTACACACCAAGTGTTGTATAAGGCCTTGTCCACGGACGCGTAGCTTCAGAGACGCGTATTCGTCACTAAACACTTGGTTAAACTGCGAAGCAGTAACGACACGACACGGCACGACGTTACCGCTCGGTCGACAGAGTTTAAAGCGGGAACATTAGATTGAGACACACGTGGGCCACGCCTGATTTGTACGTAGAATCGCGTCGCGTGGCGTGGATCTAATGTAGCTCTACAAGTCTAGTTGCCATATAAAATGTATGGAGACCGACGCGCCCAGATCGGCGTACGTTGCCCACGTGTGCCAATTTAGTTCTATCTTTATAATTTTGTATGTACGCTGTTAACACGCGTACACCAAGTGGGTTACCATGACGCTGACGTTGAAAGTAAGATTGTTACATTTTTATTTCCAGTGTGGGTAAGAGATGGCGCTAGACAACCTGTATAGCTCTGTCTCTTACCCACACTGAAATGAAAATGAATAATCTTACTTTGAACATTATGGTAACCCCCATGTGTATAGTGACAAATACGCGTCTATGAAGCTATGCGTCCGTGGACAGGCCTCAGTATGTCATATTAATAATATGCTCTTGATAAAGATATTTTTTAAGAATTCTGATTACCCCCGAATTATAATGATTGAAGATATACGACTGATTTTATAAATAACATTACAGTATTTTTTAAAGACTTAATTTTTGTACTCTTTTTGATCTCTTTTAAAATAATAATAATAAAAAGCGGATAAAATTATGTTTGTATTAAATAAAAAGTATTATTATAATACCTTATATTTTTGTTTTATTTATTAGGAAATGCAGCAACTACCTATATTATCTTCTAATGTAAAAAAATCTCGTGACACAGTTGTTCATTTTCGACCTCCTTCGAAACAGCTTGACCGATTATGCTTGAAAATAGGTCGCCCTACGTCCCCCGCTCACAACCTTTCAAATACCGTAATAATTAGACAAAATAAAAAGACTGAGAGAGCGAATGCCGGCGTTCAGTTGGGGTTTAATAATAATAATAATAATAATCGTTAGGAGATTCCTCTCTCAGGAGCCCTGACCGCCGGCAGCTTGGACTCTGTTCCCGATGCCGGTGGGCTACTATTTTTTATAATATTTTTTTAATGTGTTTTTTAAGGAAATATTTAAAAATATAATAAGTATGTAATATAATAAATAAATGGAATAATAATAAACGTTTATTTCGGACCTTTCCTTTTCCTTTTTTTTTCTATCGGTTTTTTTTTGTGTTTTTTTCGGTTTTTCTTTTAATGAATTAAATGGCAGAATAACATTTTCCAAGTCAGATCGATTCTGAAAATTCTTTTACTTTTACCTGCGCTATCCTTGAGTATCGCTCCAGTTTCACAGGTGTGTTACAAAAATTTCAGCTTTTCCCTATTATAATATCCGTCTACACTTATAATATTATAAGGAGGTAAAGATTGTTTTATAACCGACTTCAAAAAAAGGAGGAGGTTATCAATTCGGTTGTATGTTTTTTTTTGTTTGTTACCTCAGAACTCCGTCGTTTATGGACCGATTTGAAAAAAAAAAATTCCCCTTAGATATGCTTCCAGATTGGTCCCATTTTTTTCAAAACCCAGTTCTGATGATGGGATCCATGAGGAATCGAAGGAACTCCTCAAATATTATAGGCAACCATATAGTGATTTTGGTATTTTCATCGAGAACTTAAGCATTTGCAGTCAAAAAGTAACATTTGATGAAGTGGAACTGATGAAGAAGACCAGAAATTGTCAACGGAACTTCATACTCACATAGATATGACATTGAAGATAGTTAAGCGACTATGACAATACAAATAAATGAATGGTTCTGAATAGTTACGTTGAAAATGGCATCATCGAAGTGATCTGATGATGATGATAGAGCCGGAAGGTAGGCACTGGAACTCCGTAATTAATCAATGTATCCTGGCCGTGTTTGGACTTATAAGAATTGTCATGAGATGGACTTTGGCTCTATGGTACTATACATTAAGATTTCTGTGTACTATACCTATAACAATTCTAAACAAACATATTATTAACTGTCTCTTTCGTCAAGACACACGCCATTTTCTATGGCGACCGTACGGGTGTCAAATACCATGTCGGACTTGTCTTTCTTATTAGTAGCTTTGAAACTTTATAATTTCGTTGTTGTTGATGAAGATATTTTTTTAAGCTATTGCATAGCTTCTATCGAGGGCCTTGAGCGCGGGGACCGAATCCAGAAATTCCGTAACGAAAAAAACCTCACGCTCCCCACTCCGACGGGCACGGAGGTGTGGCTTGAAGGCCGACAGAGACCGAACACCTATTTTAGAAAAGTCGTTAACGACCTGTGTGGCGCATTGGTACAGCGTTCTACCTATGTTATCATCGTGCCTCGAGTTCAAATCTCGGTCAAACAAAATAGTCTTTTTGTATTATAATAGATTATAGCTATATATACACTAAGGGCAAAAACTACTAGTTAAATATGGCGTCATAAAATTCCTCCGCATCGCTGTCGACTGGAAGTGTGCACAAAAGGCTGGCGGCATTGCCACGTTGTATGGCAATGCTTAACCTCTGACCGAGGTAAAAGCCAGCCCTTGGGTCACGCGAAGTGTCAACTATAGATTATAGTAATGTTCTATGATAACAACTGAACATACTTGTAGCAATTTATGAAGTAAACAAGAAAGAAAAAAAATTGTTTTCTTATCGGTCACCACGCTCAAAAAGTGTAACTTGAATTAATATCAAAGAAAAAGAAATACTGCATAAATAAAATAAATAAATAATTATAATTGCATAAGTTGATACAAAATGCTATGCAATAGCTTTACCGCGGCAGTCCCCGAGTGCCACACTTATTTTTTTTTATATAACATTTGTTTACCAGAGCTAAAAGTATTTAATTTAGCAAATTTTCAGCTACCGAAGGCGTTAACTAACAACATCCACAAAAAAAATAACCATGAAGTTTTTTCTTACAGAAATTTTTCTTTAATTTCACAAGCTAGCAAAGTAAAAGCTCACTAATATTTTGAATAGTCAGTGAGATCAAATAGAAGTCTACTCAATAACATGGTTTCTTCATTGATATTACTGTCTTCATAGACCATGCTACATGTTTCTCCAGTTGAATCTTTGATATCTAACAATACTTTACATCTACTACTAGTTTGTGTGTTAAGCTATTGTTTATAGAATTCTTATTCCAGTCAATAATAATGAATAGAGGAAGCAACAATACATAGCTAGGACGACGAGCAATGGCTATCTCGCCGTCCGGACCGGGCTTGAGTCGTCGATGGCGTGCCTAGTGTTTCATGCGGCGCGTAGCGCCTCAAAGAGATGTCTGCAAAACCGTAGGGGCAAAACAGTAAAAGTCTGACACGCCCTCCTGCACCGCCCTAGAGCAGAAGTCATTGGATGATTTCCCACCAAAAAAAACCTAAATTCTGGACAAACTCATAGGTCATCGTCACGATTTTTTTATTTCATTACAATAACTGCGAACATTTTTTATTTCCTTTGTTTTTTTTAATGATCTAAATTATTTAGTTCTTTATTTTTGGTTCATAATATTGCATGTATTTATATACTTTGTACGCCCTAGAGGCAAAACATAGCGCCCTCAATGTATTAACTAAGAACTTGTAATTTAGGTACCTACCTGTGTTTTACAATGAAGAAATGAATCTGAATCTGAAATCTGAATCTGATAGTACGAAAAAGACATTAAGCATTTCAGTCTGACCTTGAATGAACCTACTCAGCTGTTTGATTGTACAATACTGCC
This sequence comes from Mythimna impura, assembly GCA_905147345.3. Taxonomy (NCBI): domain Eukaryota; kingdom Metazoa; phylum Arthropoda; class Insecta; order Lepidoptera; family Noctuidae; genus Mythimna; species Mythimna impura. The sequence goes on along the minus strand of LR990368.1, from coordinate 2,655,342 downwards.
CTCAGAAGTCAAAAAGTGGTAACTCAATTAAATTGTGTTTTGAGACAACAGTATAATAGAATAATGATTTCTATCTTTGGAGTGACATTTTTACATAATTATTTTAAAAACAAAGAGCTCCACCGCGTCTGTATGTGTGAACGCAATAAACTCAAAACTACTGAACGGATTTTCATACAGTTTCCATCAGTCGATAGACTGATTCATGAGGATGTTTTAAGTGTATAATTCATGCATATTATAGCAGAGTAACCCAACTAGCTAAATAGCCATAAGAATAATCCGTAATAAGAGCTTAGACCTTATAAAAGGTTTATATCTGTCTTGGGAAAGATTGTGTAACTTATAAAGGCACCTTATAAGACGTATTGTGCTAAAAGACACTTGTAAGTGTATTTGTTCTTACAAAAGCATGATCAAGATTAATGTAAGATGAAATAGCACTTAATGAAACCATCATACAACTACTATAAGGGCAAATAATCTTACAAGGTGCGCCCAATTCCATACTTATAGCCGTTTAGAAGTATGTTATAAGAGGCATTTTGCTAGTTGGGAAGGCCGAGAATTTCAAAGATTTGTAACACCCGTGCGAAGCTGGAACGTCACTTCTAAAATTAAATAGCTTCTGATCGTGGTGCCTCTTTCTATTATCAACTTTCCACGCAGGCGAAGACGCGATCAGACGCTATATTTGGAAGCTAAGTACATCTATGTTAAATTTCATTTAGACCTGTTTAAAGCGTTGTTTAAGACGAAACTAACAATTACTTTCGCATTTATAAAATAAGTAAGTATGAATGGTGTTTTTTCAACGTTCTTATGAACTTAGACATTGGTTTTTCCACGAGCCTGCCTGATACGGAAAGATTCAAAATTTCCGATGCAATAAAAACAGATTTTTTGTAAATTTTGAGATACTGCTTTTAGCTTTCGAGAGAATCATAACAAATAAACATTCCTATCTGTTGCGTAGTTGCGCAAGGGTATCGCGATCTCTTTCCTTCTTTAACATAATGTATATCTGTCTCTCCTTGCCGTTCCCAAAATATATATGGCGGGGATTCCCTGAAGCATAGACTAGAATCGCGGCTTTTTTAAAACGTTGGTAGGAAATAATAGTAATGTGTAATATGGATAAGAAAACAGGTTTATCCTCTTGTTGTATTTTACGAATTAAATTCAGTTTTTAACCGAGTATAAAGAAAAATGGTAATAGATTGATAAGAATTACACAATAATGTGAAAAATAACTTTAATATCGGTAATCGGTGGCCAAAAATAACACTAACTTCCGAAGCTAAAGTTATCAAAACTAAAGTTATAAGCTTTTGTTTAATCTATCCAAATATATAAATAAAAATGAATGTTGCTAAGCGCAAAACTTGAGAATGGCTCCACCAATTCGGCAAATATTTTTTTTCGTGTTTTTTTTTTGCTTAAGGTACACGGAAGGTTTTAAGGTAGGTTAGGTAGTCGGCAGCGAAGCCGCGGGCAAAAGCTAGTCTTCTTTAGAAAAATCAATCGCTGTTCGTGTCTCACTGAAACTCGGGAACGGCTGGAACGATTTTGATAATTCTTTTTTTATTTTGTTCAGCAGCATACAGGAAAAAAAAATAGGTACGTAGATATGTAGGGTAAATAGGTAGGTAGGTAGGTAGACAGTTGACGGGAGTGAGCCGTGGGCAAAAGCTAGTTTGCAATGTTTGTATGTATGTGTAAAACAGTCACCCCTAACCGATTGAGCTGCAATTTGATATACCTGTGTAACTTAGGTGATAGGTAATGCATTAATATGGTACAGTAGACCTGGGGGATTATCATGACGTTCAAAGTAAGATTGTTTCATTCTTATTTCAGTGTGGGTAAGAGAGAGCTATACAGGTTGTCTAGCGCCATCTCTTACCCACTCTGGAAATAAGAATGAAACAATCTTACTTTAAACGTCATGGTACAGGTCCTGATGTAATGATGGAGTCAGATATAGATGTAGTATGGTATATGTTTCCTCACATTTAGCTGTCAAACATAAAATGACGATCTGGCACTGAGCTTCTGCCCCCCTAGCCAAGTTACGATCGTTTCGTTTGCGTCGAACGCCTCGAGTAGGCCACGCCTCCGATTTCTTTGTTCTGACGTCATTTCAACGCTCAGTCACGTGGTCAGAACAAAGGAATCGGAGGCGTGGCAAACGAAACGATCGTAACTTGGCTAGGGGGGCAGGTATAGCAGTGTTACATTTGTCTGCTTTGTTGCTATAGTGAAACTTGTAGGCGCTTTGTTCGTCGGAAGAAAGTGTTGTTGGGTTTTCGTTCGAGTTAGAAAATTCCGGACCTTTCAGTATGTGGTCTGGATTTGTGTTTAGATGGTGTTAGCGTTGAGTTCAAAAAGGAATATAAAGAAGAAGTCAAGAAGTTTTCATCCATGACTGAATCAGAAATTAAAGATTGTTGGAGAGCCTAGCTTACCGAGATTGCCCGAAGAATTGTAGAATTTCGTGGGCAGGGCACAAAAAATCGCAGAACGGATAGCTAAGTTGCCGAAAGATTCTGGTGTGATCACCGGAAAACGCAGTACTTAAGGTGTAATTCCAGCAGTGCCTGAAAGATTGATGACTATATTATTATGAACTGATGAATTGTGAGTGATGAGATATTTTATTTTATCATCACTAGCTGTATCACTCACGTGAAACTAAAAATTGATCCCAAGGGAATGTGCCCAAGGAATTGCCTGAAGGTATCAGGTACACACCATTTGGTTTTACTCTATTGCTTGTATCTTTTTATTTAATTCTATTTGATTGTGTGGTCGCTCACAATGGTCCTCATCAGAAGGCTTAGTCACCCCAATGGCAATGGAAAGGGCTATGCTCGGAGTTTCCTTGCGTGCTCGTATCGGGAATAAAGATATCCAATGTTCGGTAACATTGGTTCACACAACAATTCTTCGGGCTATCTCGGTGATAGCCCGAAGAATTCCCAAATGTACCTAAGTGTCAGTGAGTAGGGCACATTGCTCGCAGAACAAATGGTCAATATGGTTCTGGAGACGTGACCACGTAAAAGAAGATGCAGTGTTGGAAGGCCTCCCACAAGGTGGACCGATGGCCTGGTGAAGGTCGCGGGGACGCGATGGATGTGAGATGCACAGGACCGGTCGTTGTGGCGACACTTGGGAGAGGTCTATGTCCAACAGTGGACGTCTTTCGGCTGAAATTATGTGTTAATCGCATGAATGGACTGTCATCAAATCAATGTTCAATAAGCCTTTATCCCGAACTTGCTAGGTATCTAAAATTGTATAACTAATGGTTTACAGTATGCCTCTCAGTGCAATGTGCCTTTTAGCAAAGCTTTCCTCTAACATCACGCACAAACGAATACCACAGATCCAGTACATGATTCTGGACCCCCCAGTGGTGGAATGTTTCATCGGCTTTTAACTAATTTAAAACAAAAAAAATCTGTACTTTTTTAAAATTTAAACTGTAAAATCGTCATTCTAACCAACCCTGATGATATTTTTAGTAAAAAAACAAAAACAAAAATTTTGTATTAAAAATTAATTAATAAAATCGTTATTCTAATCAACCAAAAACAAAATTTTAAAAGTAATTTTTCTTTCATTCATTTTTTTTTTTTCACTAAAATGTCAGAATAACGATTTTATGTAGTTTAAATACCGTCAAACGGGGTGAATAGGAACAAAACTTTGGTTAGGTTTTTCACATTGGTATATATTTATATAATTGATTTCTATCAAAGCATCCGTTTTTAATACAATTAATGAATAAATAGGAGTACTTAAATGCTGGGAAAAATTGTTAATTAACGCGAAGATCCCCTTCAAACTTTTGTTGTTTCTGGTTCCATTATTTTCGGCTGTGATATGTCAACCAGGCAGTTTCTCCTTATAAATGTATAGATAATTTACTCCGTGTTTCGCTACGGTTGATAAGCAAGAAAACGAAAGACGCTAAGGGTAGCGCCCCAAATCATAGCACCGTGTTGCCACTTAACTAACTTAATAAAGACAATTTTTCCTTTTAAATGTATAGATCAGTATAGATAATCTACTCCGTGCTAGCTACGGTTGACATGACAAGCAAGAAAACGAAAGACGCTAAGGGTAGCGCCCCAAATTGTAGCACCGTGTTGCCACATAACTAACTTAATAATATTGACTTAAATATTAACATGCAACACTAAATCTAAGGTGCGTTCACATATTAGTATGTGAACTTTGAGGATTGGAACAATTTGCCTGCTCAGGCCTGATGTAGTCTTCCCGTCCCATCATGATTTAGGTGTCTTCAAGGCTAGAGTGAATAGGCTCATAATAAACTAGTGCGATTTACCATCAACGATTGCATCACTGTTTTCTATCAGGTGGGGTCGCAGTCAAGGTTTATATAATAGAAATAAACCTCACAAATGACGCCACAATGAATACACAGAAAACCAGAAACGATAAATACAAAGGAATTCCCTATACCTAAAACCCTGCTTATCACTTCAGAGAATACAGGCATTATGTTTATTTTTTTAACCAACTTATGCATCACTAAATAGGCACTTATGTTCGAGGTAAAATAACACTAAAGTCAGCTATTTAAATTCTGGAATTTCCAATACCTAATCGACTGCCTCATAATAATAACATTAAGTATCCTATCGCCGTATCTCTACGTTAACGTCCTGGTGGCGTAATTAGATGACCAGCGACCCTGGGGCAAAAACAAAAACTTTATTCCACATAGGCCTACATGGGCACTTATAAAACGTCAGAAGCTAGTGCACGGTTCCAAATGGTCGTTTCCTATGGAGAAACTCCATGGTTATTCTTTTAAAAAATTAGGTTTGGCCCTCCGAGCTTGGGGGCCCCAGAGCACTGTCCCGCCTAGTGGCGGGGCTAGCGCACTCCAATAAACCCTAGGTATGTACCGGTAGAGCTTGTTTTGCCGTAACATGCCTAGGGTGAGGGGCCAAACTAAAAGAGCTATACAATCCGCAGAGCAGTTTTGTGGCGAACTGATGGGCATTAGCGACCCCACGGACCCGATCTCCCGGGAGAATTCTTGTTCTTCATCTCCGGCCTGCCTTTATTGGCCGGCCGTTGTGAACACTGACGAGGAACAGAGCTCCCACCAGTCTTTTGTTTTATTGGCTGGCTTGAGTGGAGATTCGCAAGAGCAAACGTGCTCGATAGTTTCTTGGTCAGTTTCTAAGAGAACTCCACGTGAAATTCGAAAGGTTCATTTCATACCTACTTATTAAGAAAATAAGTATGGAATGAATTTTGAAGGTACGGTTGGCGCAATTAGCGTTGCCAGGCGTCCGGATAAAGCCGGACAGGGTCAGGCTTTTTAGTTGCGTGTCCGGCCAAAATAGGCGGAGTCCGGCCTCTAAAATTGCTCCTAGTTCCAGTAGTTTCGGCTGTGCATTGATATATCAGTCAGAAAGTTAGATACATAGATATATTCTTTATTGTACACCAAAAATACAAATTACATTAGGAACTGCTGTCAACTGTCCGGCTTTTGTTAGGTTTTTTAAATTACACATTTTATTTAGATTTGTTATGTTTTCTACTTTATCTCGTATCGCTAGTATAAGCAGGCCTGGCGCACTTCTAACTATAGGTATAGAAATATGCCTACGCCCGCGGCCTCTCTTGCGAGGCTAAATTCGGTAGAGTGTCACACGCGTGTTCGATTTTCCGCTTGACCCGCGCTAACAAAAATTATTTTCGAATTCTTTATCGAGTTTTTATTTCAAGTATTTGCGACATTTTTCACGTAAACGAGTCAATGACCTTAAAGATCTTTCAATATAAGTAGACCTTCCAGTACTAGTGACTACCTTACTAATGCAAGGTCAACATAGACTGCAATTATATCTTACAAAATGTTAATTATTATGTATAATAACGTCTTAAACGACCTACCTTTTAAAAATTATATATGAACGCAAAGCTAACGACATACAAAACCAACAAAGTTATATGTATACACTTCATTTTAATTACCTATTTCATTTGTTTAGATACCTAACTAAATGTAAAATCTCTTGACACTTCTATGAGATGACTTATAAAAATATGTTTTAAAATATGGATATAAGTAAATAGGTAGAAATCAATTAGGTACCTATCTACCATATAATTTTAGAAAATCTGATTATATTTTATGTAGTAAAACGTAAGTAAGTACCTATTTCACATTTTTCAAAAAAACACAAGTCCTAACCCTATAACAAGAGCGGCCTGTTCAAAGGCGCATAATGGGCATAATAAAAGAGACTCTCGTCGCGCGGACTTACGGTGCATTTTGATTCGTTACGAGCGCCACTGGATCTGGTAGGCTAATAAAATCAAGGTCGTGTTCGTGCCGTGCAATGTATTATGAACATTAGCGCTGTTATTAGTAGGTTTAAATTCGTATGTTTGCTATCAAGGAGTGCAATTTCTGTACTTGTACTATTTCGTCGTTGAGCGTGCAAAACCGCGGAAGAGCAGTTTGTAGATACCGCGTAACAGCAAAAGTCGCAATATTGACATATCGCCTCAGCAGATCCTTTAAGCTAATTCGCTTATCGTAGATCTCACACGATTTGAATTAGTCAATAGGAAAGCTCGATTTGCCATCAAAACAATACCGCGTACTAGGAACATGTCTGAAGTTGGCAGCAATTGCGCGTATTTACCAATTCAACGAAGAAGCCGCAACACGTTTTTTTTTTAAGATGGGAATTCATCCAATGACTTCTCGCTCTCTCTTCGTGTCAGACTTTTACTGACTAAAACCACACCTGTGTCCTTCAATTACCTTTTGCGTTCTAGGGCTACGGGTTTTCTTTTCAGAAATTCCCCGCGGTCGTAACTAACGGGCATCGGCCCTGCTGGGCCTCAACTGTTTGCTGACATCTCTTTGAGGAGCGCGTGGATGACTACGCGCTGTTGACGACTGAGCTCGGTCCGGTTCATTACCGAACGGAGCTACCCATTGCTCGACGTCCGCAAGCCCACGTCTACCGTGGCTGGTAGTCGGGGTCGGAATTACGGCGGCTGGGGTGTGAGGACCTTCGTTCCCTCACGCGTGCAGCCTCCTCCTTCGCTAGCATTACTGCTTCGTAGAAGGAGGCGACCGCCTGCCATTCCTCCTCGCTCCGGACCATAACCAGCCCGAACCAGGGCCCGACGCGAAAGGTCGTTGCCACCGATTGCCTCCACGAGGACACGGCGGTGCCCCGCTCAAGCGGGGCACACCTCCACCGTGCTCTTCGGGCGGTCCACACAATGGTGACACCCGGGCGTTTCTTCCGCTCGAATAATCCGGTGCAGGAATCTCCCGAACTGAACATGTCCGATGAGGACCTGCGTCATGCGGAAGGTGGGACGCCTTATTGCCGCTCCAGCCACTCCTCAAAGAGGGGACTTACCGCCGTGATTATGGCGTACCCAGCACGGGGTTGTGACAGTCGCTATCGCCATTCCGCCGTGAGATCCCGCCGGAACTCTGTCCGCCATGCCGCGACTTGGCGCGGCAGCGGAGTTTCACCCCGGCGTTGCATCTCCATGCGCAAATCGTGCATGCGTGCAAGGCCTGTTGCCTCCAGATCCCACGGTGGCAGGCCAGCAAGGAGGCTCTCCGCTTCGCGGGAGACCGTGCGGTATCCCCGCACCATCCGGATAGCCATGACCCTCTGGCAGGCATTCAGCATGGCCGCCGGTCGCTTTTGCAGTGACGTCGCCAACACCAGCGTCCCGTAAAGGGCCATGGACCAAACGATTCCCGCGTAGAGCCTCCGGCAGGAGGCATCTGGACCCCCAAGGTTGGGCAGAAGCCGCTTGAACCCTCAGCCCCGGTCCGTTCCAGTTTGAGAGTCAGACGTCGAAAGTGCTCCACGAAGTTCGAAGAGTAAATGCTATCAAACTTATTATTTTTGTTATGTTCATATTTGATATCACGTATAAGTAAATAAGTGATAATCTTTTCTAAATAGACTTTTTAGAAGTTCTTTTTTTGTTACTTTTTTCATAATAAATTCAATACTTTAACAAAGTGTTTCATTTAAAATCCGCGTACCTACCACAAGTTCACAACAATTTCTGATTTTTATCACCACAATACCGCGTAAATGACTTTGGCATGGCATATGCTAGAGAAGAGTGACTGTGCGAAGAAATTGAGAGAGCGAGTGGTGGACAAAATGATAGAAATGGGAGACATGAATGATCGAAGTATAAATGAAAGCTGGAATGAGATTGCTGAGTGTATCAGACATGCAGCGAAAGATATTTTGGGAGAGACGAGAGGAAAGGGTACAATAGATAGGGATACATGGTGGTGGTCGATAGATATACAGAATGTGTTGAAAGAAAAAAAGAGGAAATTTAAGGAATGGCAGCGTATAGATCCGGAAAACACTAGCTTAAAGTCTGCAAAAAAAAGTGAATATGATGCTTTAAAGAAAAAAGCCAAGAAAGCCGTGGCAATAGCGAGAGCAAAAGCACAGGACAAACTATACGATACACTAGATAGTCCGGCAGGCCAGAAAGATCTATACCGGCTTGCTAGAGCAAGAGAGAGAAATGCGAGAGATGTTTGTCAGATAAGATGTATAAGGGATGAAACTGGAATCAGAAGATAGTAAAATCAAAGAGAGGTGGAAGGACTATTTTGAAAGACTGATGAATGAGGAAAACAACTGGAATGGGATTTTAGAGAGCAAACCAGTGAACGTGGGTTTAGTGAGAATGATTAGTATGGATGAAGTCAGAATAGCTATAAATGGAATGAAGAATGGTAAGGCAATTGGTCCAGACGGAATACCAGTTGAAGTGTGGAAGTTGCTGCGAGTGGATGGATGGATGTGGTTAGCTTTGTTCTTCAATAAGTTGTTGCAGGAAGAAGCCATACCTGATGAGTGGTGCAACAGTTCCCTGGTGCCCATCTTTAAAAACAAGGGTGATGTGCTTGAATGCAACAATTATAGAGGAATAAAGCTAATGTCACATACTATGAAAGCCTGGGAGAAAGTTATTGAAAGGAGGCTAAGAGAAGAGAGTGAAATTTCACAGAACCAATTCGGTTTTATGCCTGGTCGGGGTACAACGGATGCCATTTTTGCTATACGCCAGCTGTGCGAGAAATACAGAGGTGCGCATAAAAACTTGCACATGGTATTCGTTGACCTCGAAAAGGCATATGACCGGGTACCTCGTGAGGTTCTGTGGTGGGCCCTTAAGGAGAAAGGTGTGCCTGGGAAGTATGTGCAGTTGATCCGAGCGATGTACAGCCAATGCAGTACCCAAGTCCGGTCTGCAGTGGGCAACACTGGCAGCTTCAGTGTGGCTGTCGGCTTACATCAAGGGTCGGCCCTCAGCCCTTACCTCTTCCTGATGATAATGGACGCTCTGACGTCGGGCATCCAGGAAGAGGCTCCCTGGTGTATGCTGTTTGCCGATGACATTGTGCTGGTTGCCGAGAGTGGCCTAGAGGTCCAGAGCAAATTGGAGGTGTGGTGGCACAGACTGGAGAGTGTTGGCTTAAAATTGAGCAGAACGAAAACCGAGTACTTGTTCTGTGATTTCGGTGGTCTCTCCGGTCCTATGCCCTTAGCTCTCGCTGGAACGCCCATACCAATCTGCTCCGACTTTCGGTACCTCGGGTCGCTTATCCAAGGAGATGGCGAGGTAGACCGAGACGTATCAAATCGGATCAATTCAGGATGGATGAAATGGCGACAGGTCACTGGAACAATTTGTGACCCACGGATGCCCCCCAAGTTGAAGGGTAAAATCTACAAGTCCGTGATAAGACCTGTCATACTGTATGGATCAGAATGTTGGGCTGTGAAAAAGACGGATGAAAAAAGATTGCATGTAGCGGAGATGAGAATGTTGAGATGGATGTGTGGTGTGACGAGAATGGATAAAGTGAGAAATGAGTATATTAGAGGAAGTTTGAAAGTGGCGCCAGTGACTGAAAAGTTGAAAGGGAATCGTTTGTCTTGGTATGGTCATGTAAAGAGGAGAGATGAAACGCATGTTACTAAAAGAGTTATGAGTATACATGTGGATGGGTGGAGAGGGAGAGGGAGGCCAAAGAAAAGATGGATGGATTGTGTGAACAGTGATATGAAAGAAAAGGAAGTTAGTGATAGCATGACGGTTGACAGGATAGAATGGAAGAAAAAAACATGTTGTGCCGACCCCAAATAAGATGGGACAAGGGCAGGAAGATGATGATGACCGCGTAAATGACTTTACACGGAACCTAACCAAGCTATTGGCAAATTTACACTATTTTCCCATAAAATAAGTTGCAAAGAAATAGTAAACAAGTTCAGTCGCAAAAATATATTTGATTGGTCAAGATATTAAGTTTTTTCTTCGTCCTGTAAAATCGTGAAAACACAGATACGCGGTATTTACAAATTGCTCTTACGCGGTCTTGCACGCTCACCGACGATTTCTTATTCTGTGGTATAAGCAGAGCGGACTAGCAATTATAGCAGCCAATTTTATTGTTGTTTCATTAGAATTAAAAAATATATGTATTATGGTCAATAATAAAAAACTCGAGTTTGACTTTAAAAAAAAAATTGTCGGCCATTTCACTCAAATGTCCGGCTAAATTGGCTGGTCTGTCCGGCTTTTCGGTTTGAAGACCTGGCAACCCTAGGCGCAATGGTTGAGAGATTGAATGCTACACTGCGTTTCGTCGGCGGCAGCGATCTCTCGCGCCGAGCCTTGGTACAGGCCATGGTCCGAAGCGAGGAGTGGCAGGCGGTCGCCTCCTTCTCCTTTGCTAGCAGTAATGTTAGCAAAGGGGGAGGCCGCACGTGCACGCTCGAGTACTTGTGCTATTTCTTATTCTGTGGCTCGAGGGAGCGGCCCTCACGCCCCAGCCGCCGGGATCCCGATCCCGATTTCCGGCCGCCGTAGGCGCGGGCTTGCGGACGGCGAGCAATGGGTAGCGAGTCCGATCGTCCGGACCGAGCCCAAGTCGTCGACGGCGCGTACTGTTCCACGCGCGCCTTAAGAAGATGTCAGCAAACCGTAGGGGCCCAGCAGGGTCGAAGCCTACTGGGGCCAAGGGTCTGCATCTGAAAGGAAGACTCGGCCCTGCATGAAAGGCAACAAGGGAACTGGAGTGGGTTTTTAGTCAGTAAAAGTCTTATACGTGAGGGTACGTTCCGCCCAAGAGCGAGAAATGTTTGTGTGATGAGCACGATCATTTGTTCTGTGTCTAGATGTAATTTATCTATAATATGTATATATTTAGAAATATATAAGTATGTTTATCAGTTGTCTAGTACTCATAACTCAAGCTCTGCTTAGTTTGAGACTAGACGGCGTTGTGTGATAGTTGTGGACTATTATTATTATTTTAGGGTCCCGTACCCAACGGATTAAAACGGGACCCTATTGCTATCACTCCGATGTCCATCTGTCTGTCACCAGGAACCGTGATGACAGTTTAAACTTTCACAGATGATGTATTTCTGTTGCCGCTATAACAAAAAATAAGTACTAAAAACTGAATAAAATAAATATTTAAGTGGGCTCCCATACAACAAACGGGATTTTTTTGCTGTTTTCTTGCTACGTACGGTACGAAACCATTCGTATGCGAGTCCGACTCGTACATGGCCGTTTTTTAGGGTTCACTACCTCAAAAGGAAAAGACGGAACCCTCATAGGATCACTTCTGACGGCTACAACCCGGGAATCTTTAAGTCAAGAGTGAATAGGTTACTTCTAGGTAAGCGCGCTCCATCGTCGACCGCATCGTCGCTTTCCATCAGGTGAGAAAACTGTCAAGCGCGAACCTATCAAGAATAAAAAAAAAAACTTTGTTGTCCGTCTGTCTGTCTGTTTGTCTGTATGTCAAAACTCTTGATCTCGGGAACGTGTAGAGGTATCGAGTTGAAATTTAAACCAAATACTTAAGTCTGCTGAAACTGTGAAAAAATCAAGCTTCTGAGTTAACTAAAAAAGAAGTTACGGCCGTTTATGTCGTAAAAAACGTGTATTTCGACGGTCTGAAGGGAATCAAAATTCATAGGGTAACTTCCCGTTGACCTAGAATCCTGAAATTTGGCATGAAGCAAGGTCTCATAGCACAAGTATAGGAAAAAATCTGAAAACTGTAAATTTGTAGTAGTACGTCACAAAAAAAGACTTTTGACGTGACAACGTCTTATAATTCGATGGAGCCGGCTGCACGCACGAAAAAGTATGACGCATGCGGCGTTACCTCGCTCTGAGGCGTTCCATTTAAGGCTTGAAGTGCAAGCGAGAGCGCGTTCGCTCTCCGCGTTCGGCAGTGTTCGACATCTGTCTCTCTCCTACTTAGGGATTTCGGTCTCGGAAGCATTTTCAGTCCCGGGACCAGTCTCGAACCTCGGAAGCTAGTCCCGGGACTCCCGGGAAATTCGAGACCCACGTGTTTTTTATATTAGAATGGTTTTTTACGGATACGTTACGTTATGGATGGAGGTATTGCAGGTGTGCAAGAAAATGGTGATTTTAATATTGTTTTGGAAGGTAAACTAGACTTATTTTGGTAAAAATAAAACAAATGGCAATGACATAGTTTGACTTAGTAAATGATAAACTATAAGAGGGTGAGGGTAGTAGTGAAACTGACTGAAGTGAGTGGTGGTGAACTGTGAAGTAAATGATAATTACGATTGTAACTGTTTATAAATCACATTTATTACAAATTTACTCTTTGATCAATCTGACCAAACCAAACATTACAATAGAATATTATAACAAATAGAAAAAAATAAGATAGCAATATTTGAAGTACCTAATTCAGACTTTCAGGTTATTACTTAATTCTTTATTCTTAATTCTAATGTTTAGTCTTTTTTAATTAGGAACTTTGGTAAAAAAAGCTTATATCTAAGTAGTCGTTTTATCTAGTAAAATATTAAAAATATACCCTTTCCTTAAGTTTCGGTAATTTAGGTACTCAGACCAACAAAAAAAGAAAGACGGAGCACCACGAACTTCAAGAGTGAAGCCACATTTTTATCTATGTGTGATTAGAAGGGTTGCCATTTGTTAAATTTTTTCCCTAAAATTTGGGTAACAATATTGTGTAGGAAGAATAATATTTACAAGAGTGAAGACATTGTTGAGTATGGTATTGTATAAATTATGGTATGGTATGGTATAGTATCGTACAATTGAAAAAGTAAACTATAAATTAAAGAGTGTTATACAGATAAACAAAATATTTTTATTTCACATAGGCCTACATGGAAACTTATAAAACTTCAGAAGCTAGTTGAATACGTAGGTACCTTTTTAGGATATCCACTTTTGATCACACGGCGAAGTCCACGATTAGTAATGTAGAGGTCGTTGTTATCAAAATGTTCGTAACAAACGACGCTGGATTTTGATGGCAGCCAGACTGGATCATTCCGACTATTTCTTATAGCTATTTTTTTTGTTCATTACCAGTTGGAAACCTTTAATATTAAATACGTAAAAAAAAGATAAAAAGTATAGCTCGAAGTAAGAACTATTTATTTAATCGAATCGGGAAAATTTTAAATCATATTACGGCAACCCTCAAACTTTGTCACTAATGTCATTGTTTTCGTTTGTTGACGTTTGACGTTTTTTGAATAAAATAACCTTAAAGTCATAGTTTAGATTATAAAGAAACGATGTTATATCAAGAACTTACAAATGAAAAGTGATTCCGTGAGATTTTTTATTTGATATAGTGTTGTTTTTACAACTTTTCACTACACACGAAGGCATAATACTATTTTTTAAATTGATGTTCACTAGACAACGACTCGTGCTGTACTAAGAGTGACCAGCTTGGTTGTAGTGTAGGAGTGTGCGTGAGCGTGTGTATTTATTTGGACCGGCTTGGTTTGTGTGGCATTACTTTTAAAGTTCGTGGTGCTCCGTCTTTCTTTTTTTGTTGGTCTGAGTTTAGGTATAAATAAACTTATAAATGTTGATTGACCTGACCAAACATTTAAACAAAACAAAACGAAAACTCTATAATTCTTGCACTAGAATCTTATGACTTATTAATAATTATAATTACTCTGTTTATACAAAACAAAATTCAAATTAAAACAAAACTTCTCATAAAAATCAACCAATCGAAAAGTTACATTCAAACAAAACAAAACGAAAATTATACTTATTAAATTCCCGGGAATTTTTATTAAGTCTCGGTCTCGGTCTCGATGATAAAAGTGGCGAGACTCCCGGGATTTCGAGAATCGAGACTCCCGGGGCGAAATCCCTACTCCTACTTGAGTGAGCGATGCGTCTGCGTCGTGACAACTGCTATAGTATAGATACATTTACATGTTTTCGTCAAGTATAAAGTGCAGTGAAAAGTGAATGTCGTGTTAATTGTTTATTTGTATTTATGCGTACAAATAAATGTAACACGTTGTCACGTTCAACTATCGTCAGTAAACCGACTTTACAGACAACCGATTTTTATTCTAAGATCTGCTGATTTCCTCGTAATGTTTACCTTTATCGTTTTACTATCGCTACAATGCATTACAGAGTAGTTTAGGTTCAGTATAAAATATAAAGTAGGTAGTTATTTTTATGGTTCCGGGGAAAAACCTAGAGATTAAAACTTTCTCTTGTAGGTACCTAATAGGTACTGTGACTACAATATCGGGATTCAGCGAATATTTGAGTTACCTATCGTCGCGACAAATGTAGCCGATTAGTTCGTGGATTCGTGAAGTATTTGGGCATACACGAATGTTTATCGACACTTGCACAGTCGTCAATCTCATTTCGAGTTGCTGTCGATTCGGACAGTGTCCAAATCGACACATTTTATTTTCTTTTTTTTTTCTCTGACAATTCGGACACCACAAAATTTATTGAAGCTGTTTAGTACAGTCAGATAAAAAAGTTTTAAAATATAAGGAAATTTACTAAGTTGCCTCCTTAAATCCAGTCTAAAATAATTTTGGCGCTTTTTTCTAGTCATATTTTTAACCTTTCCACTGATTAAACTAAACAGTGTGTATTTGAATCGTCAGTAAAAAAAATATTGAAAAAAAATGTGACAATTCCGAATATAACATTTTGTAGGAATCGTCAGCGCATTTCGCGTTTCCGCATTTCCATGCGAAATGCGATTGACCGCTACTGTAGACAACCACATCGCGTGTATCTGAATACGAAGTTTTCATTCGCAACGCGACAAGAATCACCTCTGTACCTATTTTTCTGTTTCCTTCTTCTAATCGTTTATTTTGTCTGTACATAAATCGTTAAATAAAAAAAAAAGAATATTCGCTTGATAATGTAGCCAACTTTGTGTAATTATTTAATCACCACTGCTCTCAAAACGGTGAAGAAAAACATCGTGAGGAAACCGGCATGTCCTAGAACAAAAAATTCGAAGACATGTGACATTCACCAACCCGAACTGGCCCAGCGTGGTAGATTACGGCCCATTCCCTCTCCTAGACAGGAGGCCTGAGTCCCAGCAGTGGGAACATTAAAAGGCTGATTAAGCTCATGCTATGCTTAATGTAGCCAAAGCAATATAGAACACAAACACACCTATATACCACAAAATAAACAATTGATATAAACTAGTGCTTGACTGCGATCCCACCTGATGGTAAGCAGTAATGCAATCGTTGATGGTGAGGCGCACTAATTTATTGAGAGCCTATTCACTCTAGCCTTGAAGACACCTAAATTATAATCGGACGGGAAAACCGTAGCAGGCAGATTATTCCAGTCCCTCGATGTACGCGGTATAAACGAAGAGGCGAAACGCTTGGTCCGGACCGTAGAGGTTTCATCAACGTAAGGGTGGATACTCGCCGTTCGTTGGCTTGTCCGATTTAATGAACTAGCTTTCCCCTGCAATTTCACCCGCGTCTCTGGTTACTGTGGCCCTACCACGACCTCTTAACGCGATCCATTTTACGACTTACACTGAACTGTTAAAGGGATGGAGCTATAGGCTCTATAGCTCCCATCCCTCTGGCTCTATCTCGCTCGCTCGCCCTATATACTGTGACTGACGTTTTTCGTGAAGTTCACTGTTCTAAGTATATTATACAGAAAGATTTTTTTCAATGCACTTGAAAAACCGCTCTTATCCCTCCCTAACACTTTTAGACGCGCAATTTCCTGTTTTTCGCACTCGTGCGGGAAAGTATGCGGGCTCACCCCTGCTACAATTTTATGTATATTGTATTTATCATATCAAGCTGGGCACTAAGCAACCCCGCGAGTCGCGTGTCAGCCCCCGGAAATTTATATCCTTGGAAGTGTATTAAAAAACGTCTTTTGATACACGTGGAAATTTGTCACTGCAGCAATCCACTCCATACACCCTCGCCTGCGGCTCGAATGAATTCCACCTCGGTCGCAATAACAATCTTTCTCCACTTGTATCAAAATGTCTAATCTGACTGCTACTTCCAGAGATTAGCGCGTGTAAACAAACAAAAAAAAAAACTGTTCCACTTTCTTATATCCAATATAGATAATCTTTGACGATAAGTCTGACCCACAAAATCTGACAAGTATCGTGCCAAGGAGTATGTTGTTACCGATGGTTGTTACCAAGTTACTGAGGTCAGACAGGCAGGCGCTCCATGTTTAGTTGGTCCTCAACTGCATGCGATCAGACTCGAAGCCAACCCAAATAATGTTGGGAGAAGGTTTTTTTTTGGGTGGGCAATTATCAAAATAGCTTCTCCTACGCTAGGTGGAGCCATAGGGTGTGTGAGACTTATTATTATTATAACTATTTAAACTATACTGAATCATTGTTTCCGGCTCTAAGCTACTTCTTGTCAATTTCTAAGGAAGGCATCTAAGTCGTCCCGCTATCTCCTTCTTGGTCTACCGCAACCCCGTCGTGCCATTTCAGGGCTCCAATTTTGTGTTTTACCGGCCCAGCGCTCGATAGGCATGTGGCAGACATATCCAGCCCAGTCCAACTTAAACTGGAAAGCCTTCTGAACCACGACAACGATTTATGTTTTGCGGCGCTGTATAGCGATTCCACCTTGTGGGAGGTCTTCCAACGCTGCGTTTTCCGGTGCGCGGTCGCCACTCTAGAACCTTTCGGC
Organism: Mythimna impura; assembly: GCA_905147345.3. Classification (NCBI taxonomy): domain Eukaryota; kingdom Metazoa; phylum Arthropoda; class Insecta; order Lepidoptera; family Noctuidae; genus Mythimna; species Mythimna impura. The sequence continues at coordinate 2,638,216 of LR990368.1, read as the reverse complement.
CCCACCGACGACCTGGTGAGGGTCGCTGGAGTGCGGTGGATGCGAGAAGCACAGGATCGGTCGTTGTGGCGACGCTTGGGGGAGACCTATGTCCAACAGTGGACGTCTTTCGGCTGAAATGATGATGATGATAGCGATTCCAAAGCGATCCGTTATTTTTTGTGCTTTTTTAATATTATCTATGGCACATCGTGACAGATGACTTTACAGATGGTGACGTCATATGTAATCTAATTGATTTTGATTACCAACATTCATTGTCATATCAGTTTGAAATGATGGTTCCTTATCGGTGTGTGCGGTGAAACTGTAGCGCTTGCATGTTTATTAGAATTATATATGCATAGCACACGAGTGGCACATAACTACAACAATTATGCTGATCTACACGAAAATACATAGAGAGCATTTGGAAAATGGTTTTATTAAGCGTTCGACCAAAGACCGTCTCAGGGTGGAACGCTGTACACCTAGTATATTGCGCTCCACACCTTAGTACGTTGGTAAACCTTAAGTTTGGACTTTTGGATGTTAGTCGGTCAGGATGGGAAGAATACACCTGTCCTTTAGCTTACGCTAAAGTGACATAGGCAAGATGACTATAAATAGTTTTTGGGGATGCGTCCTTGGCGTGGGAATGCTTTTTGTTCGAGCAGCTGTGGTAGCAGGTAGCAAGGTCGCATGTGGCGGCCTTGGAGTACAATGGCTGCGTTTTTCTAGCATGGTAAAAGTGATGTGCTGTGTGGTGGCTACAAGTTCATTCATGGACTATTAGCTCTTCGTTTATTAAGAGCCTATTCACTCTAGCCTTGAAGACACGTAAATTATAATCGGACGGGAAGACCGCAGCAAGCAAATTGTTACAGCCCTTCGATGTAAGCGGTATAAACGACGACCCGAAACGCTTAGTCCAGACCATAGAGGTGTAACAACGTAAGGGTGAACACTCGCCGTACGTCGGGTTGTGCGATGATGGAAAGGTGATGGCGCACACGGTCCAAAATGCATCCTAAAGAATACCGAAAGGCTGGCTACCCTAAGCCTATGCTCCAGGCTTTGTAGATATAATAATATAATATTCCACAACTATCACACAACGCCGTCTAGTCTCAAGCTAAGCAGAGCTTGTGTTATGAGTACTAGAGAACTGATAAACTGAGAATACTTAAATATTTCTAAATACATACCTACATATTATAGATAAATTACACCCAGACACAGTACAAATGATCGTGCTCATCACACAAACATTTGTCCTGGGTGGGAATAGAACGCACGATCTTCGGCATTGCAGTCAGGGCCACTAACCACTAGACCAACAGGCCAGTCGTCTAAGATTGGTCTTAACTAACCTTGTCAGACATAAACTGAGATTTTCAGAGGTCTTTACTAGATTAGTTTTACACAAATTTATGTTTTGATTTCTATAGAAGCCTAGATAATATCCACAAGATAGCTATGCATCTAAAATGTCTAGAGAAAGATGTGTAATAACATGATAATCACGTAAGAGCGGTTGTATGGAAATGTACCTCGAAAAGGTCGCTCTTAAGGGATGACTTTTGGAAAATCGTTTTTTATTCTTTGTTACATATATTATAAACATATTAACTACCTATATACAAAATGTCAGCGTTCTAGGTCTAAGTGTTTGTGCTAAGTATGAGTCAGTGAGAGAGTCATGACTCATGACTTTGCCTTTATTCAATTACGAAACTTTTGTAAAGCATCATAGACCTGACCTGCCCCAACCAAAGTGTATTTGTGGTAGGCGCAACATGTCCTAGAACGTTAACATGACGTGTCTGACGGCGCGTACTGTTCCACACGCGCCTCAAGGAGATCAGTCAGCAAACCGTAGGGGCCCAGCAGGGTCGAAGCCTACTGGTGCCAAGGGTTTGTTTTTGAAAGGAAAACTCGGCCCTGGTATGAAAGGCAACGAAGGAACGGGAGTGCGTTTTTAGTTAGTGAAAGTCTGACACACCCTCACGCGCTCCGGCCAAGGCGGGGGATGTCATTGGAAAAACCATGAAGTGTGTAGCGAGCGAGAAAGAGGGATGTAGCTGTCTTATCAATCTTATTGTGGGACTGGCCCTGGGCCAGAGCACTTCGACCCTTCTGGATCTTTTGTGCTATGCCCCTCCTGTCTACTCAACCCCTAGCCCTCCGTGCACCTCCTTCATGAGTCCCAGTATGGCCTTAATGGGGCTGAGCCTCTAGTCTTCTGGTCTTGGGAATGGTTGGCCCAGATACCCTAGTCTTTTGGAGCCTAGTGCTGCACAGTCGCACAGCAAGTATAACATAGTCTCCTCTGCATCTCCACAGATCCTGCAAGTCGGGTTGCTTGCTAGTCCCATGTTGTGGAGCTGTTTGTTGGAGGCATAGTGCCCCGTGAAGACTCCTGTGGGATGTAGCTATACAATCTATATAGCTCCATCATTGTTATAGTAATCTATATATATAAAAGGAGAAACTGACTGACTGACATATCAACGCACAGCCGAAACTACGGGGACTAGGAGTGTGAAATTTTGCACAAGGTTTCATTTTATGACGTAGGCGAGCACTAAGAAAGGATTTTTCAAAATTCACCTCCTAAGGGGATGAAATGGGGGTCCAAAGTTTGTATGGAGAAACCTCCTTTACGCGAGCAGAAGCTAGTTTATTCATCATCATCATCATCATCATTTCAGCCGAAAGACGTCCACTGTTGGACATAGGCCTCCCCCAAATGTCGCCACAATGACCGGTCCTGTGCGTCTCGCATCCATCGGATTCCCGCGACCCTCACCAGGTCATCGGTCCACCTTGTGGGAGGCCTTCCAACGCTGCGTCTTCCGGTACGTGGTCGCCATTCTAGTTTATTAATGAACAAATAATTTGTATCTGAATTTACACACAATAAATTACAAAATTACAATTTTACAATAAAATAAATAAGAAAAGGACATTGCCAATCTTTGTATGGAACTTGGACCAAGTGCTGCCCACAATGAACACAGTGCATTTTGTTCCTTAGGCCAATACTAATTAGTAAACTGAACCGCTCCAAAATTTGTTCCAGGAGTCAAGAGAAAAGAAAGTGTTCTGTGGTGAATTATTTAATTTCGAAAAAACATTTTTTTTTTTTTTTAATAATAATGATTTATTCAAATAAATTTACGATTTTGCAACAGATTTGTAGGCTATATTATTGTAGAACAAAAGAATGAGACATCTGTAGCCGAACTAGACAAAAGCCTGTATTTCGGCTATCAGCGCCAAACCCCTCAATTAATAAAAGTTAGTATAAAGTAGCCATAAGCCATCGAGCAGAATTACATTTTTTTTTTTAAACACATGCACAAAATTAATAAAATAAAAAATAAGTACAAAATTATAAAACATTAGAATTATAGATTAAATCCATTAATTAATAATACAATATTAAATTAAAATCTAAAAAATAATAACATCATTTCTAATTCAATTTTATTCAATTAATACAATTTAGTGTGTGAGATTAATAATTGTTTTCAGCGTAATTGGTTACTGACTAAAGTATATAGTCAGTAATCAAATACACTAGAATTTTATTTTTATATTTATGTCAAGAATTAAAAACATAATAAATTTAAATTGCCCTATAACAGTTAAAGAAAGAAAGAAAGAATAATCGTTTGTTTGTAACTCACACATACAGTAGAATTAAAATACAGTAGGTAGAATTAAGTATGAAAAAAAAAAAACTTTAAAATCTGTTCAAATCTAAAAAGGTGTTAGACAGTTCAGTTTAGAGTGTCAAATGGATTGTGTTAAGAGCTTGTGGTAGTGCCTCTATTCTTATATGCATCTCTGTTACAATTCACATACTTTTGCAAAGTATTCAATAAAAAAAAAAACATTACTATTAGAACCTTTTTCCTATGAACTCCTTTTTTAATTATCAAAACAGATCTATGATCTATTCTCTATGCTTTCATATTAAATCTTTATGGAAAACTTTAGTCTATGTTTATGGTAGGAATTCCCCTGACATCTTATTTACGTCTGACGTTGTTGGAAGAGTGTCAGCGCTATCGATTACCTACTTACGAAGCGTTCAGCACAATAAAATTGTATTACAGTGAATTTGTATTACAAGTATGTCTGACGTTGTTATTTTAATTGAAAATTTGGAAGATTTAAGTAATATCAGTGTAGATTTTAACAGCAATTTTGATAAGAATACTTTGTGATAGTGGTTTTTTTTAGTTTGTGGTGTTTATCCTGAGAATCTTTTGCTGGCTGCTGCTGCTAATGATATTTCAGTAAAACAGGGACATATAAACGCAAAGAATTTAATAGAAATTAGCACTTTAAAATTCGTGTCATTTTAACCTACACTTTTCTACATGAACAATTTCCATTCCACCAAATTTTATAGCACGATCAATTTATTTGTTACATACGTAGATAAATACTCAATTAGAAGCACTTCCATCAAAAATAAAGAGGATATTTTAAAAAGAAAATAATAATTCAGCCATCAAGTATATAGTTCATTTCATTTGTAAATTAAATAGTGAAAACTCATACATTCCCACTTTATGGCCCAAATATGTATAGAAGAACAAAATAACATAGTCTCACAAGGAAAATTAGCTAATTATTCATTCAAAAAACGTGATAATACGAATAAAATATTATGACAAATAAAAACTCTTTAACTGTTTTGTTATTGATTGATTTGATTGTGTTCAAAAACCAAGTTTCTAGTACCATTTTTTTCGTACTGGATTTACAATTAAAATAAAAGACATAAACCTTACAAAAAAAAACCCTTGTTAAATAGATTCTTTGTAATATAATTTTTTTCTGGGCTTGGCCAAGAATATAAAGTAAAGCTGTTAATTTATTACAGGTAGATCTTTGTACTTGTAATATTTTTTTCTTACAAATTAGGTACTCTGAACGCTCACGCCGTGTTGCCAATCCTACCTAACTTTAAATTCGACTAAAAATCCGTAGAAAGTACCAAAATAGTGACAAGTGTATTATTAAAAAAAAGCAATTAAATTGAATTAAAGTATTGCCCGGATTTTGTATTGTTGTGATATTTAATCACATTTAAACCGTGTAAATTTCAACCTATAAATCGCTCAAAACTGACAAATAAGAAAACATTTTGTTGGTCGCACACTAATTTGTAATCGTTTGAATGAATTCGTGAAGTCTATTGGCATTTTCCTTACTTAAGTCGTAACGCCATTCCAATAAGTACTTATACTTTTAGTAACCATCTAAATTTTGTTCGGTTAGGCGTAAAAATACCTTTTCCTCCTCGTTTATAGTATGGGTAGTAGAATAGACATGACTCATTATTATATAGGTACACCGTATAAGGTACTGAAAATATATATATAGGAAATATTTTTTTAAAGACAATACTTCGATAGATTTAAAAGAGAGGATAGAGATATTAAATATATATATAAAAAAAAACAGATAACTTAAATAGTGACGTTTATGCAGTGAGGTACACATAAAAATGTAATGAGCTTCAAAAGTCCAATGATCATCATCATTATTTCAGCCGAAAGGCCTCCCCAAGCGTCGCCACAACGACCGGTCCTGTGCGTCTCGCATCCATTGGATTTCCGTGACCCTCACCAGGTTCACCTTGTGGGAGGCCTTCCAACCTTCGTTTTCCGGTACGTGGTCGCCACTCTAGAACTTGAAACTTAAAAACCTTAAACTTAAGTGGCAATGGGCAGGGCATGTTGCACGCAGAACAAATGGTCGATGGGGACGAAAAGTCCAATGATGATCGTACAAAAATTTGTACTTAATATCGGGAATCGTTCAATGCAAGGGAGACGTCCCTTGCATTTTTCCATAACTAGCTTGTGTCAGTTTCCAATCTAGCCGGATGCGGCTGAATACCCGTGTTTTACATGGAGGACATGACAATAGTAAAGTATTAGCCACCGACAGCGGACGTACTGCCTATCGGGAATCGTTGGATAAGTTACAATATAATTTTATTAAAAATTTCGGTTTGTACTTGAACGTAATAAGCTCCCCAAACAATACAAGTGAGCGGAGCAATGCTGCTTTTAAAACTAGCGAATAAAGGGAGTGTTTTCTAATAAAAGAGATGTCTGTCAGCTAGGAAACCGACTATACTTAAAATTCTAGTAAGTCAAACTTTGACACTCAAAAATCAGTCCCTCGTCATTCAAGTCATGAGAAATGGCGCTTTGCTAGCTCGTTGCGTATTTGGATTTGTTTCACTTTTGACAGACTTGGCCTTAGAAAGTCGTCAGTCCTGAAGGCAGTTCGTTAGTTTTAATAGTAGGCTTGCATGTTTAAAAAATTTAAGGTTTATAAAACAAAAATAGTAAAATTAGTTAATTAAAATACATCATCAATAAAAAAAAATAGTAGAAATACTGTCTCTGACCGGAGGTTTAAAAAAATCGCTAAATATACTTTTATTCTAGTAGGGTTGGTAACACTGCATTAATGGCACAAGGCCGCTAGGGGACTGAGTACATTGGGGGAATGCCTCGTGGAAAGTTTTAAAAAGTGCATTTACACCGCACGACGGGTAAGATTTATGTAAAAAAAAAAACGGCATCTGATTATTGTGGTCTATGGCTGTAATTTATAAAACCAGTTAGTCCATAGGGTACACAAGACCATCTGTTGTCCCTGATCTGATTAAGAATAACTAATTAAGTAATGAGCTTTAATAACTTGGGGTAAGTTTTCGCCATTGCAATGAAAGTAGGTACCTACGCAAAAAAAAAACAGCGGTATTGTTATCAGCAAATTTAACAGCAATTTCATGTTAGTGGAGCAACTCAAACCTGACTTACGTGCAGAGTGTTCTAGAAAGTAGAAATCATAGGAAATATAGTTTACTTATATTACCGTATTAGAATAAATTATAAAATTTTATAAAACTTATGTTTGTTTTATCAATTACTAGCTGTACCCCGCGGTTTTATGAATCACTAGCTGTACCCCGCGGTGTAATCAATCATAAGCTGTACCCCGTGGTTTTATCAATCACTAGCTGTACTTCGCGGTTTTATCAATCACTAGCTGTATCCCGCGATTTTATCAATCACTAGCTGTACTTCGCGGTTTTATCAATCACTAGCTGTACCCCGCGGTTTGATCAATCACTAGCTGTACCCCGCGGTTTTATCAATCACTAGCGGTACCCCGCGGTTTTATCAATCACTAGCTGTACCCCGCGGTTTTATCAATCACTAGCTGTACCCCGCGGTTTTATCAATCACTAGCTGTACCCCGCGGTTTTATCAATCACTAGCTGTACCCCGCGGTTTTATCAATCACTAGCTGTACCCCGCGGTTTTATCAATCACTAGCTGTACCCCGCGGTTTCACCCGCGTCGATTGTTAACACTCCGCTTCTATAGGTGGTAGCGTGATGATATATAGCCTGCCATTCTTTATAAATTCAAAACAAAATTTTCAGCTATATTTAATTATATTATTCTAGTAATAATGTCATGAAAAACTACAAGAAGTCAGTGACAGGTAAATCGAACAAGAAGAAAAATAAACTTATAAAGAAAAAAAGATTTGTTCTGTAATAATAAAGACTCTTTTAATTTAACTCTTATAAAGTAGTCTAAAGTCTATCATTTTCTATGTTCATAAATGTTACTGATTAAGGCCTTCAAAAAGTACAATACCGATTACTACCGATTCTATTTCGTGACATTTTCCGCATTAAACCATAAATAAAAAATCTAGTTTTTACTGCCTGTGTATAAGTTTAAGCACACTGGCTGCAATTCCTTGGGACCTTTAAGTTTGGTGCAAGCAGATATTTCCACATTTTCAACCCTCAGTTCTTCTACCGCTATCAACGATAGTAAACAAAGTTCTTACCTTCTTACTCTTATTTGTAATTTTTAATCGCGTGATACTTCCCTTATTAAACCTATTAAACCTAAACCAACTATTTTGGCAAATCCCTAAAAAGATATCCATTGTTTCATATACCTATTCAAATCGTAAAAACCCCCGTCCGGTATTATATCAAAACTAACTAAAACAAAAACCCCCCTACCCCTCTTGAATGCTTACGTAATATTTAAACAACTTCCTTCTCTGATTAAGTACATAAATGTACTAAATCGTATCGGTATAGGTACATGTTGCAATCAAGGTTGCATTATAATAAATAGAAAAATGTATTTGTTATTTAACTTCGCTTCTACGTCTATGGTCATAATCGTACGGTGTAAACGGGCCTTAACCAAACAAACTTGTTCGTAAATTCCGTAATGTCACTTCAATCAACGGGGGGATACCCCAATGTACTCGCGTGTTATTTATTAAAGAAACATGTTTTTAGTTCGCTATTACGTGTTTACAATACGCTGATAAGTTCAATAAACAGTGTAGACATAAAATTTTGTGTGTTAGTGTAAAAAAAACCAGTCGAAAATGTCTACGGAAGACGTGAAACCTATCACAGTAAGAAAACTCCCACTAATATTGAACAGAAACATAATAAACAAGCGGAATATAAAGGTAATGAAATCATTAACTAGTTCGTTGCAAGAGGATATTATTTACACTTCGAAACCGGGTGATTTCACCTCAGGGGAAGTCCGCAAAATGACGATTGTGAACCGACTGAATGTGTCCACAAATTCTAGTATTACGATCGCGAAATGCCAGAGTCACTCTGGCCATATATTCGAGAAGACCTCGGAAGAAATAACCAAGCTAATTGGCCAGCAGAATTACGATATACTGTTTAGTTCTCTGTGTTCAGTGATCAGTCAGGAGTTGAAAGTACGAAGCATAAATGCCCTATTGACAGTTCCGAAAAAAAATAAAAGTGTTACTTGCCAAACAGAGACAAATGTGACGAGTTTTAGTGAGTTAAAGAATGTGGTTGATATATCAAGTCAGACACCAGAGTCGTGGTTAGAGAAAAATTACACAAACTTAGGGCCAGTGAAAAAACCTAACCCGTTGAAAAGAAGGAATCGAAGACAGCAGTTAGCCCCGTACGTAGTGAAAGATACACCTGAAGTTAAACAACCGCGGAGAATTGTGATATCACCAAATAATTTCAGAAAAATATTCAAAGAAGAAAGTGTTACGCAACCAGAATCTCATACAGCAGAAACATCGTTACCAGAACTCGGTTCAATATTTAACGAGGATTCCAACAATAGTATCGGTAGGTTATCTTCGTTTTCCGTGATGACTACGCCAGAATTATTAGATAATCCGATGAACATTTTAACAAACGTAGACAAACATACAAGAGAAATTAGTGATAATGTGAACCAACGTGAGATTGAAGCTAATGAACGGTTCCTGAACTTGGATTCTCCAGAAGACTTAAGTCCTACAAACGAGAAGTTACCTTTTCGTATGCAGGAAGCATTATGTAGGACACCACCGGAACAGCGGATCAAGATGCTTCTACGTCAGGGTTTTAATGACTTAAAAGACTGCTTAAATAGAGATGCTGATGGCAATTTGTGAGTATTACTTTAATTTTTTTAATTTTTCATGTGTACCTTATATTCCATCTAGTCCCAAACTAAGCAGAGCTTGTGCTATGAGTACTGGACAACTGATAAACATTCTTTGCCCGCGTGAAAGTCGGTTTCTCCATACAAACTTCCAACCCCCATTTTACCCCCTTAGGGGTGGAGTTTCGTAAAAGCCGTTCTTAGCTGGGATGGATGTCTACACCCTATAAGGAACCTACCTGCCAAATTTTAAGTTTGTAGGTGTTATAGTTTCTGAGATTTCAGGATTAATCAGTGAGTGGTATTTCGCTTTTGTATAATAAATTATACCCAGAAACAGAACAAATAATGGTGTTCATTACACAAACATTTGTCATGGATAGGAATCAAACCCACTACCTCCGGCAGTCAACATTGCCATTGCAGGTGTCTTACCTCTTACACTATAATCCAGCGGATTTGTTTGCATTTGAGAGGGTCCTTTTTCACTCGCCTATCGTCAACATAGAGCATGGTTTAAAAGCTTGTTACTTCATCTAACGCAATTCAACGCGATGTTTGCCGAAAAGGCAACGAGAAAAAAGAGACTTAAGATTTTCACACAAATATCGAAAAAAAAAACTAAATTTTGGGGGTTCCCCATACTTAGAACTGAAACTCAAAAAATTTTTTTCATCAAACCCATACGTGTGGGATATCTATGGATAGGTCTTTAAAAATGATATTGAGGTTTCTAATATATTTTTTTTCTAAACTGAATTATTTGCGCGAGAGACACTTCCAAAGTGGTAAAATGTCCCCCCCCTGCAACTTCTAAAATAAGAGAATGATAAAACTAAAAAAATATATGATGCAAACTTCCACCGAAAATTGGTTTGAACGAGATCTAGTAAGTAGTTTTTTTTTTATTACCCGACTGCGCGACGCAAAGGAGGGTAATGTGTTTATCAGTCTATGTATGTATGTATGTATGTATGTATGTATGTTTGTTTCTATGTGGCGTTCTAGAGACCAAATGCGTAGGCCGATTTTGATAATTCTTACGTCAATCGATTCGTCTTAACCTTGCGAGTGTCACTAAAGACATGACAGTAATCAAAATTCACCACAGCTACAACCAGACGCCAAATTGTCAAAATGAAAAAAAAAAAAGTCGATGAACTATGTCAAGTGGGGTGTCGTTGAATAGGTATTTTAAAATCATCTTTAGGTTCCTTTTATCATTTTTCATTTTAAATAATAGTTTAGGATATATAACGATTTAAAGTTGTTTAACAAAACAATCATTCTCGCTAATTTTCTTACTTATTGATTTAAGTTTTCATTTCAAGTATAAACGATACACAAATAAAAAAAAAAACAGTGAAAAAGCCTGAAGAACAAATATTTTTGGTAAAAAAAAGTTTACCACCAAACTCGATAGATGGCGTTGATCATTTGATGCACGTTTGTAAATCAAATCATTCGAGTTTTCCCATCTACTAGACAGGTCGATGAACATAAGCAAAAGATGACAACTATATTGGCAAAAACTACTAGGTTGTATAAATTACATGCAGTTGATATATCAGTAGAATCGAAAACATATGGTCAAAAACCGAAAGATGTAGGTAAGTATATGTTTCTGATGATCCTAACAAAACTGGAGGAATCGTTAAATATTTAACAATCGGTTTAGGATCACGAGTTATGTTACGAAGAAATTTGAATGTTACCTATGGTCTTGTTAACGGAGCAATGGGTGTTATAAGGACAATTGAGTGGCCAGCTCTTCGGAGGGACCAATTGGAACCCGGAGAATTTCCACAAGCTGTATAAATAGAATTTGACGACAAAGCAATTAAAAACAATGTTCCTGGAGTAGGAGTCAGAATCGAACCATCGACGACAGAATTCGATGCACTTCGCGGACAGGGTAAAATAGAGCGAAAAATGTTGCCAGTGATATTGTGCTGGGGTGTAACTGTACACAAGCTCCAAGGAACTACTTTGGACTTTTGGACCGAGCTGTGGTTGACTTAAGTTCACGCATTTTTGCTAAAGGTCAAGCATATGTAGCTTTGATCCGAGTTAGGTGAGGGACTAATCATCAGTAGTTTAGACCACCGCAAGTTACTTAATAATCCCCACGATATTAACTCCCTCAATGAAATGACTAGATTGCGAAATTTACCATCTTATAACGAAGTCAATGAGTTGTAACTAAAAAGTATAAAATAAAATAAAAATATTTAAAGAAAAACAAAAAACCTGACTGCATCGAAACTAATTTAAAAAAATACTTACGTAAAAAAATTAACTTAAATAAAAACTAAAAAGAAACAAACAAGCCCAGTAGTTTAGAATTCTGTTATGTAATACTAAATAACTACACAATTTAAATAGTTTTATAATCGATACACACATAAAACAAATCATACATTCTAATGCAGAACAGAACGACTCACAGTCGGGGCCCATTCAAATTTTACCAATCAAATCTTCCCAAGGGGCCCCGACTGTGAGTCGTTCTGTTCTGCATTAGAATGTATGATTTGTTTTATGTGTGTATCGATTATAAAACTATTTAAATTGTGTAGTTATTTAGTATTACATAACAGAATTCTAAACTACTGGGCTTGTTTGTTTCTTTTTAGTTTTTATTTAAGTTAATTTTTTTACGTAAGTATTTTTTAAAATTAGTTTTTGTTTTTCTTTAAATATTTTTATTTTTAATACGTCATAAATTGTAAACCGCAATTTACCTTTTATAGCGTCGGTGGGGAACGAATTAAGAAACGCTCTAGGGTTGCCGCGCTATACTTTCAAGTTTGTATGGAACCCTCAGTGCGCGAGTCCGACTCGCACTTTCCCAGTTTTTTTAATTTTTGAATAAATTATGAAGTGTCAAAGTTCATGCAAAATAGCATATTTTCAGAGGTCTTTACTGGATTAGTTTTACACTAATTTATAAATTGTACTGATACTATGTTTCCAAAATATCATGTGAAAATCTATATCGAGTTGCATTTCCTTATATTAGGTTCTAAGGGAATTGGTCCAATCCTTCTCCAAGACAGGAGGACTGTGTCCCAGCTAATATTGTAATATGCAAATATTGTATAATCAATAATTTTTTTGAGAGTTACCATGGAGTTTATTGCCGATTCTTTTCCATGGGAAACAACCACTTGGAACCGTGCGCTACTAGACGAAGTGCCCATTTAGGCCTATGTGAAATAAAATAATGTTGAGTTTGAGTTTGAGCTGTGGGCACATTACAGGCTGCATTTAAGTAAAATGGATTTGACACTACAATTTACAATTGTAACTGAGATTAGTCCTGGGCCTCAAGTCTGCTATTACAATAGTGTCAGAATAGTCTATCATTGATTTCATAATTGTTGATTTTGACAAGTTTGGTAATCTACTAATATAATAGCGTCATTATGACTTTCCAATGGTCAACCACTGACACTCCATTAAAAGAAGTGGCATAGAATGGTAATCTCGTAAATAATGATAAATTAATGTCTGACGTATGCGGTAATCTGCTAAAATTTTGACAGTTCCTTTGATCAGTGACCTACCATTAGAACGTCATTGTGCAGTCATTGCTTTTAATAAGCTCGATATTGTCATTCTACCACAACTCTATTACGAGACCATTGACGATCGATCATTATGAATTAGTAGATTACGAACTTTTAGCAAAATGACAATGGAATCGTGTTGGAATGACAAATTTATAAAAATAGCAGACTTGGGCCCCAGGGGCGTAACTACCGCCGTACCTATCAAGGATACGGGGCCCCGAAGTGTACAAAAAATCGTAACATGTTATCTACAACTTTAAATTCTCTTATTAGTAACCCATATCGAATGGATAAATACTATATTTTGATAAGGTGTTCTATCTATTTAAATTGGATTCTGCACTACATAATCCTATGTGGACCATTGCGCGACGTGGGCCCTGACGGCCATCCTTTGGTTTTTTTTTTTTTTTTTTTTATAGTTGGGAAAATCATCTTATGACAAATCTCGCTCTTGGGCGGAGCGAGAGATAGTGTCAGACTTTTACTGACTAAAAACCCACTCCTGTTCCTTCGTTGCCTTCGTCCCAGGGCCCCGGTTTCGTTTTCACACTACACATGGCCCCAGTAGCTTCGACCCTGCTGGGCCCCTACGATTTGCTGACATCTCCCTGAGGCGCGCGCGGAACAATACGCGCCGTCGACGACTTGGGCTCGGTCCGGATGGTTACCGGATGGTCGGACGGCGGGCCATCCATTGCCCGCCGTCCGCAAGCCCGCGCCTACAGTGGCCGGAAATCGGGATCGGAATCCCGGCGGCGGTTGGGGCGTGAGGACCGTTGCCGTTGCCTCACGCGATCGGCCGCCTCCTTTGCTAGCATTACTGCTTCGCAGAAGGAGGCGACCGCCTGCCAGGCCATCCTTTGGTGGGTTTATTCCATCCAGCCCACCTCTCTCCAAAATCAGATAGGCCTCCCAGGTTAGAGTTCGTATGCTTGTATTAGTGATACCTGCCCCCCTAGCCAAGTTACAACCGATTCGTTTCGATTCCCTTTTCGTCGATCGCCTCGAATAGGCCACGCCTCCGATTCCTTTATTTCCACGTCATCTCAACGCTCAGTCACGTGGTCAGAACAAAGAAATAGGAGGCGTGGCCGACTCGAGGCGATCAACGAAAAGAAAATCGTAACGAAACGGTTGTAACTTGGCTAGGGGGGCTGTCAAGGAGCGCGTGTGCAAATGATAGTGTGTGTAAAATTAATAGTTCGATTCGCTCGATCTAACATTCTCTCCATAAGCTCATAACAGAAACTTAATCTATCCTGGTCCCCTCCTTCTGCGAAGCAGTAATGCTAGCGAAGGAGGTGGTCGCACTCGTGAGGGAACGGATTTCCTCGCTCAATGACACTCAATGATATCGCCAAACGTGGATTGACATGTCATAAAACGTTAACATTTAAACGATCTGGCCAGTTTTAGTTGGCCATATCATCAATTCTAATATCTGATTACGACAGAAACATAAGCTCTTTTTTTTAGGTGGGAAACCATCCAATGATTTCTCGCGCTCTAGGGTGGGGCGAGAGGGTTAGTCAGACTTTTACTGACTAAAACCCACTCTAGTTCCAAGACCCCGGGTTTCCCTTTCGGAAGATAGCCCATGCCCCAGTGGGCCCTGCTGAGCCCCTACGGTCTTGCTGACATCTCCTTGAGGCGCGCGTGGAACAGTACGCGCTGTAGACCACTCGGGCTCGGTCCGGACGGTTACCAAACGGCCGGACGGCGAGCTACCCTATGCTCGTCGTCCGCAAGCCCATGCCTACGGTGACTGGGGCGTATGGAAATCCGTTCCCACACGCGTGCGGCCGTCTCCGTCGCTAGCATTATTGCTTCGCACGCGGTACCGCCTGCCATTCGTCCTATAGACCATGGCCTGTACCTCACTGGTACAGGCCGGCGCGAGAGCTCGTTGCCGGCGGTCATAGAAACATAAACCGAATAATATATGCTCATTCATAAACTAACTTACACCTAAATTTTATCAATTTTTTTATAACCCTTTTGACATTTATCACCTTTGGTGACAAAAGATAAGATTATTTTATGAATGATATCCAGTTATCTTAATACCAATAGATAAATACGGCAGATTTGAAACATAAGAAACTTGTTGAACAATTTATTAATGAGTAAGGGTCAACGCACACGGGACACCGGCCACAACCACAAAACGCCGCCACCGGTATATTTTCTGTAGGTTTCATACATTTTATATGGATTCGCCGCACACGGTTGACGCCGGTGGGCGCCACACGCTACAAATCGCCTCTGCTTGCTTTTTGTGGCCCGCACTTGCCACTAAACGCCGATATAAAACGCCGTCACACGTCACTCGCGCATTGAAACTGTCGTCATCAGAGTCCATAATGATACTGCGCGTATGGGTTAAAAAAAGTAGCAGCCACAGTCCACAAGTGGCTGTCGCGATTCAGCTTCCTTTGTGGCTTCTCGTGGCGGCGTTTGTGGCTGTAAGACGAGTCCTGTATGTCGGTATACATGACATTTTTTTTTGTGATTCGGAAAATTTTCGAGACTCGATTCGAGAATTAAACTATTTACAAGAGTAAGTTTATACGGAACCCTCAGTGCGCTAATCCGACTCACACTTGACCGGGTTTTTTTTTAAATTAACAATGTCATTTATCATGTAAGAGGGCAACATATTTTATTTTTATGTATTGTAACAATATTAAGTATAATTATGAGCACAGACAAATTGTGTAATGTGTATTTTTTGATGTAATAAATTATTATTATTATTTAATAGCAAATTTATCCGGCGCCTACTTTAGCTTATGATTATGACAGTCGGTTATAGGTACCTAAACACAGTTTTCTATCAATAAAAAGTTTTTTTATCAGTTCAGTACTTTTAAGATACAATTCCAAGATGGACTGCAGACTGCAACCGCAGGCGACACTGCGGCTGGCGGCTGCGGTTGACCGCAGTGCTGCCTGCGGTTGCAGTCGCTTCTATTTCAAGCGCGGTGACATGTCGCAGCTGCACAATGCATAGAACCATGCTTCAGTCACTCCAGTGCCTCAAGTCTGCTATTACAATAGTGTCAGAATGGTCTATAATTGATTTCATAATTGTTGATTTTGACAAGTTTGGTAATCTACTAATCTAATGGCGTCATTATGACTTTCCAATGGTCAACCACTGACACTCCATTGAGAAGAAGTGGCATAGAATGGTAATCTCGTACATATTGACAAATGAATGTCTGAAATATGCGGTAATCTGCTAAAATTTTGACAGTTCCTTTGATCAGTGACCTACCATTACCATTAGAACGTCATTGTGCAGTTATTGCTTTTAATAAGCTCGATATGGTCATTCTACCACAACTCTATTACGAGACCATTGACCGATCAATGATCGATAATTATGAATTAGCAAATTATGAACTTTTAGCAAAATGACAATGGGATCGTGTTGAAATCGACAAATTTATAAAAATAGCAGACTTGGGGCCCAGTACCTTCGTGCGAGACAGAGTATCCAACAATGTTATCGATACTTCACTTTAGTTAGAAGAGGAAGATGATGGCGACTTGTGTGGATGACCAGCAACAAAGTTAATTAATTTCTCTTCATCATCTTCCGAAAAAGTTGACAATTTTGTACGTGTGACTTCTGCAGTTTACACCACTCGTGCTGCAGTCGCTTCGTGTCGCGGCTGCAGGCTGCAGTGTCGCCGCACTCAGAATAATTTTCAAGACAATCAAGTAGTGTCGCTTGCAGTTTGCGGTCTGCAGTCCATCTCGGAATTGTACCTTTAGAGAATACCCAAGGCCAAGGCCAAGGCTATTTTCTGGAAAGGAAAGCCGTGGTCCTAGAACGCCAAGGGCAACTGTAAGACACAGTTGTGGTTTTAGTTAGTAAAAATCTAACACTTCCTCTCGCCCCACCCTATAACGAGAGAAGTCATTGGATGAATTCCCATCTTAAAAAAAGCACTTTTGGAGAATTCCTCTTAAAAACAAACCAGTTTGTTTCTTTATAATATTCTATACTGTAGAGAATTATTTATTTATTTAAACTTCATGTACAGTTGTGGTACATAGGCGGACTTAATGCCACAAGGCATTCTCTACCAGTCAACCATTGGGTTAAAAAAGACAACACTGTGGTAGGTGTGCACAATAAATAAATAACAGATATTTGAAATTGAATGTAGTATCGTTTATGTGGCTTATAATAATAAAATACGTATATATGCTAATACATGTATATAACATAATGTATAATAAACTAATAAATACTATGATAAACATGAGCCACATACTAGAATGCCCCAAGTGCCCATACACCTGCACTTTGGAGGATTTGATGAGTGCTACCGATGCTGCTATTAATGTAGCCACCTATTGGGCCCAAATAGTTTGACGAGTTTACCATCGAATCGATAAGAAGAAGACTATGATAAATACGAAATCATTGTAATTAAGAGAACTTAAAATATAACAATTGTGACGAAGCGAAGACCGAACTAAGGTTGAGAGGGCTTCAAGTAGTAGTTCCGAATTTTACGCTTGAAGGAAAATTTATTTTCAGCTTTAATTTAATTATTTTTCGTTGGGAAATATCAAATACAGACATTTGCTGACTAAAACCCTTCCTGTCTTTCTTCAGTTGCCTTTTGTGGTCCAGGGGCTAGAGTAGCTAGTACTACAGGGCTAGGCGGGGCAGTACCCGGGGGCCCTCAGGTTCGGGGGGGCCCCAAAACCTGATTAGTAAACTTGTTTTTGAATTAGCGAGAAAATTTCTCACCAAAATCTTAATAAAATAAGTTGCAACACTAATTTTAGCTAACTCGTTTTACTTAGTAAAAAAAGAGCAGGAGAAGTTATTAAATTTGATGATTTTCAACATAGAAAAGGGGCCCCAGATTATTTTTGCCCTAGGGCCGCTGATCACCTAACTACGCCACTGGGTCTAGGGCTAAGGTGAATCTTTAACAAAATGCTGCAGCACTGGAGAGTTATTCTAGGGGAATTACCAACATATGTATATGTGGCCTGTGAGTCGACCTCGTAATGATATTATCTTCCTTATTGAGTGTAAATCTATACATACATGACAAACATATAAATAAAATTGTAGTGTCGGGTTATAATATCATAGTGACATTTCTTTACTAAATGCCTCCTCCTTGCGTCGTACCTACTAACCTAATCCTCAATGCTGAGAGTCGTGACCAGAAATCAGAAACGTTTATTTCAAATAGACCAATTACAGACACTTTTGAATTGTCAAAAAGTGGCGGTCAGTCAAAAAAAAAAGTGAAGCTAAATCGCACGTTCCAAAGCGTAGATCTCTATGGAGAAGAACGTGCAAGAATCTCCATGGACACTCTTTTAAATCATATTATGAGTTACATACATCTTGGTTACATATTTCTTGTCGCTTCTAATATGTGAGCACAATGTAGATAAGTAATAATAAAAACTAATTAAAAACAAAGAAATTGAATTAAGTTACTGGCAGCTAAGAGATGACCAGTCTCAACTGACGGCACCCGTTCATGTGCATGACGCGTGCATCAGCCTCACTCAGCTCAACCATTTTGAAGGAAACTGACCCAATAACACGTGCCACCATCAGCGAGACCTCCCTGCTTCATCACTTTCATTCGTACGATTTTCTTCCATCTGTTTCTGTCTCTGGCGGTGTGAAGGGCATTGTATACTGTAGAGTCAAGAGCGGTGCGGATCTGGTCGGACCAACGTATTGGGCTGCGTCCACGAGGCCTTTTCCCATCCACTTTACCGGTCACGATGAGCCTGTCGAGGTTGCCACTGTCTTTACTTGCAATGTGACCAAAGTATTGTAGAATCTTGCGTAGACACTCTGACGACAAACGCGAGGAGAATTTGAGTTCTCGCAAAATGGATACGTTGGATACTCGCACGAGTTTCGTTGGATGAAAGATGGCTGTTGGTTTTGGCTATCTTCGAAACGGCTGGACCGCTTTTGACGAGACTTTTCTTTTTCAGTGGTTTATAATCATTTTGAGACGGTACCACTAAGGATACTTCGTTGTTACAAAAATGCATACATTTTTATAATAAAGAGTATACGTATTCTTAAAAAAAAACTGGTATGTTCGAGTCCGAATCGCACACGAAGGGTTCCGTATATTAAAATGAGCAAAAAACGCCGACAAAATAACGGTTCTTGTATGGGAACCCTAGCTAATTTTTAATTTTATTATTATTTGTTGTTGTATCGGCAATAGAAATACACATTATTTAAAAAAAAACATCTCTCTACCAGTTACGGTTAATGAGATACAGCCCACTGACGGACGGTCAGACAGGCGGACGGACAGGGAAGGCTTAGTAATAGGGTCTCGTTGGCACTCTTCGGGTACGGAACACTCATCATCATTTTCATTTCAGCTGAGATGTGTCCACTATTGGACTAAGCCCCCTCAAGTGTCGCTGCAACGTACGGTCCTGTGCGTCTCGCATACATCGGATTCCCGCGATAATAAGGAACTTAAAATAGATTTTTTTTTATCATAAATTGTGCATAGCGTATGTAAAATAAAAACTGGGCAAGTGCGAGTCTGACTTGCGCCCTGAGGGTTCCGAACAAACTTACCTATATGTAGAGTTCAATTCCTGATTGGAGTCTCGAAGATTTTTCAAAATCGCAAAAAGAAATTGTGACGTAAAAACAAATTTTCTGTTTTCAGATTTATACTTGTGTTATAAGACCTTGCTTTATGCAAATTTTCAGGATTCTAAGGCCCGTATTACAGAACCTTACTCAAGTACTACTTAAACTGCGTTCAACCGATTACTGCTTAAGCGAAGAATCTCGACTTAGGCGTTCAGTTTATTTTAGAACTATCCTCAAATTCAAATCAAACGCACTACGCTTGAGTAGAGATTTTGATCTCTGATTTAAATCCACAATTTCCATGAGATTCTATGCTCAAGCGTGGTCTCGACTACGCTTGCGAAAACAAAGATCAAATCTCGCCTCAAGCAGAGATTCTGAGCTGATTGTGATTTTAAAATAAGGACACATTGAGTGGAGCTCACTCAAGCACTGTTCTATAATACGTTAAAAATGTCATTTTAAAGTAACACTGCTCAGGATTGACTGGACAGGACTTGACTTGAGCAGAGAAACTACAATCAATAATCATTGATTGTAGTTTCTCTGCTCAAGTCAAGTTCTAAAATGAAAACTCCAACTGAGACTCTTTTTAAGTAATGCTTGAGTCTTGATTGTAGTTCTATAATACGGGCCTAAGTCAACGGGAAGTGCTCTAGAATTTTGGTTCCCTTGAGTGTCGAAATATACGTTTTTTGCGACATAAACAGCCATATCTTTTTTTTCCGTTAACTAAGAAGTTTGATTTTTTCACAGCTTCAAGGGACCGCAGACTTAATTATATGGTTTTAATTTCAACTTCACGCGTTCCCGAGATAAAGGGTCTTGACAAACAGACAGACAGACAGACGGACGGACAACAAAGTGATCCTATAAGGGTTCCGTTTTTTCCATTTGAGGTACGGAACCCTAAAAATAAAGAGCATTCATGCCTGACGCAGGTCCTCACCGGACACGTTTGTTTTTATTATTTATGGCGGGAATCCCTCAAGCTAAAGGAATTTGTTTTTCATCCTTATCAAGCATTATCCACAGTTATTTTTAACTTTCACATGTTGTTTGCTAAAGAGGCTTAGGTATTCGATTAGTTTTTTTTCATTAGACTATCTAGATAATTTTATAAAGCCAAAGAGTTGTTTGTTTCGTTGAACGCGCTAATCTGGGAAAATCAAAAAATGTACTTCTTTCGTGTCGTTTCGACTTATATTTATTCCGAACTACCTATATAGGGTGACTGGTAACTAGTGACCGATACTGAAACACATGATTGTACTCATGATTACAAACAACTTTCCCAAAGAAACTTTTTGTATATTCTCATTAGTTTTATCATAATAGTTAAACAGCTGTTTAAATACGCGCACGTGCCTGCGAACGGCGACCGCTCAGCTGTTAGCCGCGTGACGCCGTCGTACCCACAATAGTGATAGAACACCCGCGCAGCTTGCAAACCCATAGGTGTACGTACCTAATCATGTACCTACAAAATAGTGAGTAAGTATATAAAAAGGTTTCTTTGGGAAAGTTGATTTGTAATCATGAGTACAATCACATGTTTAAGTATCGGTCACTAATTACCAGTCACCCTATATGTAGCCGCTTGGATAGTTCTGTCGTTTGCCTCGTTTATGTCTTGGAGTTTCCTTGCGTGACCGCATCAGGAATGAAGATATCTAGGAGAACCAAGGTCGCCGATATAGCTTGAAGAATCGCCAACAACTTAAGTGGCAGTGGGCAGGGTATATTGCTCGTAGAACAGATGGTCGATGGGGCCGAAAGGTTCCTGATGACCTGGTGTGGGTCCCGGGAATCCGATGATGGTGAGATGCACAGGGCCGGTCGTTGTGGCGACACATGCGGGAGGGCTATATCCAACAGTGGATGTCTTTCGGCTGAAATGATGATGTCGTGGAAGGTGCTGGTGGTTGTGCATGTTTAGCAGGAAAGGAGACGACGCATATGCTGTGAAGGAGCCTCACACTGGCACTCTGTTTGCGATGGTCCAAGGAAATATTGAAAAAAATATTTTAGTACTAACTTTAGACAGCGGCTTCGCCCGCGTAAAGGTAGGTTTCTCTATACAAACTTCCAACCCCCGTTATACCCCCTTAGGGGTGGGTGGAGTTTCGTAAAATCCGTTTTTAGCGGATGTCTACACCCTATAAAGAACCCACCTGCCAACACCAGACAATCCATCTTTGATCCCTTTAAGCCTTTAATTATTTATTGTACACAAAAAACATCACATAATATGATGATGAACTTTGTACATACAAACAGTTCGTGTACAAAGGCGAGCTTAACTCAGCAATGAGTTTTCTCCCAGCAAACCTTTGAATTGTAGAGAGAGAACATATTAAAAAAAAATTCAAGCCAAAAATATGTTCAGTCGTCCAGTAATCGTCCGGACCGGACCTGAGTTGTCAACGGCGCCAAGTGTTCCACGCGCTTTTTAGAGACGTCAGCAAACCGTAGGGACCTGGCAGTGCCGGAGTCTTAATTTCTGAAAGGGAAACCTGTGGTCCTAAAACTTAAAGGGCAACTGAAGGAACATCGGTTTAGTTTTAGTTTGAATGAGAGAAGTTATTAGATAATAAAAATAATCTGAGGAGGCTCTGGTTAGGCAGCTGGATCAAGGGCCTGATCCAGAAAGCAGTGCTCCTGGACACGGCGCGCATCGTTAGGAGATTCCTCTCTCAGGAGTCTTGACCGCCGGTAGCTTGGACCCTGTTCCGATGCTAGTGGGCTACTATTTTTTATATTTCTAAATGTGTTTTTTTTTTAAAGAAATATTTAAAAATGTAATGAGTATGTATATAAAATAAATAAGTGGAATAATAATAATATTCCACAACTATCACACAACGCCGTCTAGTCCCAAGCTAAACAGAGCTTGTGTTATGAGTACTAGACAACTGATAAACATAATTACTTATATATTTCTAAATAAATACATATTATAGATAAATTACACCCAGACACAGAACAAATGATCGTCCTCATCACACAAACATTTATCCTGAGTGGGAATCGAACCCACGACCTCCGGCATAGCAGTCAGGGCCACTAACCACTAGACCAACAGGCCAGTCAAAGATGACTTCCACACGTAACCTATTGTCCTACATTTTACTACGCCGGAAAATCTACAGTATGTCATGCGACTATGATTCTATTATATTGCATTTTGAGTCAATATTGTCCTGATAAAAACCATTGTTTTATGAGCTGATAACTCATAAAACTGGCTGTCAGTGGAATTTACTGTTCATTGTCTGTTTGATTTAACTGTACGACTAACATCCTGACATAAAACAAAGTCCCCAATCGCATCTGTTTGTTTGTTCGAGGTAAACTCATAAACTATTCGATTTTCTTTAGAGCAGTAATAGACAGAGTCATGCATGAGGAAGGTTTAGATGTATAATACGTGCATATTATAGTAGAGAAAAACAGAGAATTTCAATGATTTGTAACACCCGTGTGAAGCTGGATGTTCCATGTCGTAAATTCAAACCCAGCCAGGCGCATTACTTTGTATAATTTTTTTCATCACCACTGCTCTCGAAACGGTGAAGTAAAACATCGTGAGGAAACCGCCATGTTTTAGAACAAAAAACAAATCGTAGGCATGTGACATCTACCAACCCGCACTGGTCCCTCGTCGATTACGGCCTATTCCCTCTTCTAGAGAGGAAGCTTGAGTCCCCGCAGTGGGAGCATTATCAGGCTGATTATGTGTTTAATTCTCTAATTGTGTAAAATATTGATTTCCGGTTGGAAGCCGACCCCAAAACAGTTAGGAAAAGGCGAGTAGATGATGAATTCTCCTATTGCAGGGCAATGACTTTTTGTCATACAAGATGAGAAAGCATACCACATTGATTGATGACTCACAACGTCGTTCGACCACATCGTCGTTTACCATCTGATAAAATAGTGGTCAAACGCGAGTCTATCAATTATAAAAAAAAAACCCTCGTTCTTAAAGAGCCTCGCTTGAGAGAGGCCTCTTAGGGTTCGAGGCCATGGGCGAGGGGCTGCTTCGCCCACGGCTAGCTACGCTACTGCTGATGTTAGTAATACATAGGCCACTGCAGATCGCGTCCGAGTGGCGTAAAATGTAAAGCTCTTCCGACTTTTAAGTTTACTCGGAGCTGTTGTACGTTTTGTAAAGAGGATGTCGCGGCGGCGGCGGTCTCTCGGTCCGGAGCGAGAGGAGTGGCAGGCGGTCGCCGTCTGCGAAGCAGTAATGCTTGCAAAGGAGGCGGCCGATCGCGTGAGGCAGCGGTCCTCACGCCCCAAACACCGCCGGGATTCCGAACCCGATATCCGGCCATCGTAGGCGCGGGCTTGCGGACGGCGAGCAATGGGTGGCTCGCCGTCCGACCGTCCGGTAACCGTCCGGACCGAGCCCAAGTCGTCGACGGCGCGTCCTGTTCCACGCGCGCCTCAAGGAGATGTCAGCAACTGTAGGGGCCCAGCAGGGTCGAAGCCTACTGGGGCCAAGGGTCTGATTCTGAAAGGAAGACTCGGCCCTGGTACGAAAGGTAACGAAGGAACAGGAGTGGGTTTTTAGTCAGTAAAAGTCTGACACTATCTCCCGCCCCGCCCAAGAGCGGGGGATGTCATAAGATGATTTTCCCACCGGAAAAAAAGGGGATGTCGGGAATCGGATTCTTGATAATGTTTTTCAAGTCCCTAAGCGTCATCCCTTTTGACGACAGGTGGAGTGAATTTGACCTTGACTTACGTGGTTTTTCATATCTTTTATCAATAGATCCAAGGGTCTGATTCTGAAAGGAAGACTCGGCCCTGGTACGAAAGGTAACGAAGGAACAGGAGTGGGTTTTTAGTCAGTAAAAGTCTGACACTATCTCCCGCCCCGCCCAAGAGCTGGGAATGTCATAAGATGATTTTCCCACCGGAAAAAAAGGGGATGTCGGGAATCGGATTCTTGATAATGTTTTTCAAGTCCCTAAGCGTCATCCCTTTAGACGACAGGTGGTGTTAATTTGACCTTGACTTACGTGGTTTTTCATATCTTCTTTTATCAATAGATATCAGACACGTCATTTGATAATATTATTAGGTTTTTTGACACGTAAATATTGATACCGTTCGCTGGGAATCACATATTTTATCTAAAATCTAAGATATGACGATCACGATTGTTGGTATTCCCAGAGGGTTTTTCAAATAAAAATAGGAAAGTCAATGACCTCTGTCAAAATGTGCGGTTTGCAAAGAAAATGAGGGTTAATATGAGGCCTTTTTCGCCCATCACATTCACATTGTCATCGTTTACCGTCAGGTGAAATGTGGTCACGTTCGAGCGTGTCTATACATGTCTCGTTATACCTAAATATTCTTTTTTACCGGACGGTCGGACGGTGAGCTACCCATTGCTCGCCGTCGGCAAGCCCGCGCCTGCGGTGGCGGGAAATCGGGATCGGGATACCGCTGGCTATCTATGGCTGGTGCGCGAGGGGCATTGCCTCGCGCTTGCAAGTGCGGCCTCCCCTTTTGCTAGCATTACAGCTTCGCACATGGAGGTGACCGCCTGCCACTCCCCCTCACTCCGGACCATGGCTTGTACCAAGGCCAGGCACTACTTAGTGGACTGTGGTGGCCAAGCGGTAATAGTAGTTACAAAAATTCGAATACATGTAACATTCACCAACACGCACTGGGCCCGCGTGGTGGATTATGGCCCATCCCCTCTCCTTGAGAGGAAGCTTGAGTCCCAGCAGTGGGAACATTATAAGGCTGATTATATTGTTCAATTTAATTAATTTATTTCAGGCATTTAGGCCCATATAAGTTTCACACATTTTGCACATAAGACATAATGATACAATAAAAATCATAATAAATGTTAAAAATTAAAAATACAATAAAATAAAATTCATATTATAATGTCAAAAAAAAAAAAATATTATATTTATGCTGTGTTAAATGATTACTAAATTTTCTTTTCAGACCAATACATGTGGCTGTTCTAACAAACGATGTGGACTTGCTAAGACGCCAGTGTCTCGTCCTGAAGATGAGAGGAGCAGGCGTGGATGTACCAGCCGAGGGACTGGTGAGTACTGACCACCATTTGTCACTATTTTATGAGTTGCCTCTCGCTTGTCAAACTATGATGTGGTCATCTGCTTAACCGGACTAGCCTGTGGCGGAGGTGATGGTGAATGCTGAAGTAAATATATTTTTAGGGTTCCGTACCTCAAAAGGAAAAAACGGAACCCTTATAGGATCACTTTGTTGTCCGCCTGTCTGTCTGTCTGTCAAGACCATTTATTTCGGGAACGCGTGGAGGTATCGAGTTGAAATTAAATCCATATACTTAGATCTGCGGTCCTTGAAGCTTTGAAAAAATCAAACTACTGAGTTAACGAAAAAAAAAAGATACGTATATGTCGCAAAAAACGTATATTTCGATACTCTCGAGGAAAACAAAATTCATAGGGTACTTCCCGTTGACCTAAAATCTTGAAATTTGGCATGAAGTAAGGTCACATAGAAGAAGTACCTATAGGAAAAAATCTGAAAACTGTAAATTCGTTGTTACGTCAAACTAAAAAAAAATTTTACGATTCGACAAAATCTTCGAGACTCCATTCGAGAATTGAACTGTTTACATAGGTAAGTTTGTACGGAACTCTCAGGGCGCGAGTCCGTCTCGCACTTGCCCAGTTTTTTTTTTTAATTCTAGCAATTACTTTATTTACTAAAATTTTATTTTATTTTATGTATTTATTTATTGGAAAAAACAAACAATAACACATAGAAAATAAAGGTTTTGAAATAGTTTTACACATGTGATATCAACAACGTTTTTCACATATAAAAACGTGAGACAATTTTATAACAAACGCTGTAATTTATTTTTTTAAATGAAAGTGGAATGTTAATATAATAAATTTTAATATAAAAATACTAGCTGAGCCGGCAAACGTTGTTCTGCCATATAAATAAAAAAAAAAAAAAAAAAAAAAAAAAATAGATGTTGGCCGATTCTCAGACCTACTCAATATGCTCACAAAATTTCATGAGAATCGGTCGAGCCGTTTCGGAGGAGTTCAAGTTCGAACACCGTGACACGAGAATTTTATATATTAGATTAAAAATTATATAAACATTTTTGAGCATAATTTATATTAGGTACCTAACTAACTTTAATAAGAAATAATACTTAAATGAAATTAACAATTGATGCGGAAAAAAACTGTGCCTAATGCAATTTTTTTTTCGATTTTCTGCTATTTATCTGGGTAATTACATAGTTTAGGTAACAATAATTATAATATTCCACAATGTTCCACAACTTTTACACAACGCCATCTAATCCCAAACTAAGCAGAGCTTGTGCAATGAGTATTAGACAACTGATAATCATACTTATATATTTCTAAATACATACATATTATAGATAAATTACACCCAGACACAAAAGAAATGATCGTGCTCATCACACAAACATTTGTCTTGAGCGGGAATCGAACCCACGACCTCCGGCATAGCAGTCAGGGAGGGCCACTAACCACTAGACCAACAGGCCAGTCGTTTAAAGGTCGAGAATGCCCGATGGACAATTGTCAACATAAAGGGCTATATTTCACCGGGACAATGGTGTCCCGGTGAAATATAGCCCTTTATGTTGCTGTTGAAATGTTAGTAGCGGCAATTGGTCGCCATGGGGCGACCAATTGCCGCTACTAACATTTATACAGCTCTATAGAGAGTTCTCACTTTCCTGGTGTCCTTTTGGTTGCGCAACCAATTTGGTGGCGCGACCAGCTCGGACGTCAGTCCGGCCATGTGACGCCCCCACCAAAAAATATGTAAGGGCTATTTTTCACCGGGACACTATGGCGGCGCAACTGGTCGTGCCGCCATGGTGTCCCGGTGAAATATAGCCCTAAAACTAATTGCATTACCAGTCACAGGGTTTTGGAGATCAGATAGGCAGTCGGTCATACAAGGAATAGAAATAACTTTCGATGCCCCCTTTACGCATAAGGTCGTAAGGCAAATAGTTGGGCACGCCATAATCATGGTCGCAAGTCCCGTCTTTGAGGAGTGGCTGGAGAGATGTCATGGCGTCCTTACCTTCCGCATGACGCTGGTTCTCATCTTATCTTATTGTGGCTCTGGCCCTGGGCCAGAGTACTTCGACCCTTCTGAATCTTTTGTGCTATGCCCCTCCTGTCTACTCAACCCCTAGCCCTCCATGCACCTCCTTCATGAGTCCCAGTATGGCCTTTATGTCTTGGGACGCTGGTCCTCACCGGACATGGTAAGTTTAGGAGGTTCTTGCACTTGATTCGTGCGGAAGAAACGCCCCGGTGTCACCATTGTGTGGACCGCAAAGAAGGAACTTAGGTGTGGTTTTAGTTATTAAAAGTCTGACACGCCCTTTCGCTCCGCCCTAGTGCGAGAGAAGTCATTGGGATATCCCATCTTAAAAAAATGACAAATAGTGCAGTTTTTCAAGCGAGTTGTTTTTATTATAATAATTGTTAATGATAAAAGTACTTTGTGAAACATTTTTGACTAATGTTTTTGCATATGTGTGTGCATGTAATGCGTACTGACCATAAAAACCGAAACTAAATAACGATGGTAAACTTAAAATATCTGACATATAGTATTTTTATTTAAGAAAAATAACGCTTGATAACAAACTATAGCAATATACTAAATAGTCTCTAACTTCATTTGGTTACGGTTGGTAGACATAATTCTTTTTGCTATTGATTTATCATACAGTCCTTTAAGATATGGTCTAGGTTCCACTATTGGCGAAAAGAAAAAAAATTACATGCCTGCAATGTAGGGAAAAGTTTCATTCCCCTTTAAACGTACTACGAATATCTTGCACGAGGAGCAATGTGGCTCAATTATGTACACAATTGGCGGTCTTATCATTAGCGATAACTGTTTGTTGTACTAGTGTATTGTTCTAAATACTTTACATAATATGACGCAGTTTAATGAATATTGTTATTGAGGAGCTCGTGGCATGTAACAGACATCCAGTTCACCGTCCGGCCGTCCGGTAACCGTCCGGACCGAGTTCGAGTCGTCGACGGGGCGTAGTGTTCCACGCGCACCTCAAGGAGATGTCAGTAAAACCTAGAGCCACTCCACTCCTTAGCTGTACGCACAATTAATGTGTTCGAAAATGGTATGGGTGGGATGTTCACCGCCGTACACCTGGTGTTCCGATGATGGAACGGGCTTGGTGTGTTTAAATTTTATTATGCTATTCTGACGCACACTCCCCGAAATGCAACCGGTAGAAAACCGACAGGCTAGCAACTCGGCGTCGATACTCAAGACTATGAAGAAAATAAATTTTGAAAGTGGCACCAGTGACTGAAAAGTTGAAAGGGAATCGTTTGTCTAAGACAAACCAATAAATCAATCAATCAAAATCAATTCAATCAATCAATCATTGATCAATTTATAAATTTGTGTAAAACTAATCCATTAATGACCTCCGAAAATCTGCTATTTTGCATGAACTTTGACACTTCTTAATTTACTCAAAAATTAAAAAAGTCAAAAATGTATAGCAATACAAACCTTGCAAATTGAATCAAGATTTTGAATGACATTTTTTTTCAAAAACTTTTAAGGGTTTAAAAAAAAGCACGTATTTCCTAGAACAAGTTTTGTAAAATATTCGAGTAAATCACGGAATTACCGAATGCTAACAGAGTTTTAGTTGGGAAAATCATCTAATAACAAATCTCGCTCTCGGGCGGAGCGAGAAGATAGTGTCAGACTTTTACTGACTAAAAACCCACTCCTGTTCCTTCGTTGCCTTTCATAACAGGGCCGAGTCTTCCTTTCAGAATCAGGCCCTTGGCCCCAGTAGGCTTCGACCTTGCTGGGCCCCTACAGTTGCTGACATCTCCTTGAGGCGCGCGTAGAACAGTACGCGCCGTCAACGACTTGGGCTCGGTCGGGACGGTTACCGGACGGTCGGACGGCGAGCCACCCATTGCTCGCCGTCCGCAAGCCCGCGCCTACGGTGGCCGGAAATCGGGATCGGAATCCCGGTGTCGGGGGCGTAAGGACCGTTGCCTCACGCGATCGGCCGCCTCCTTTGCTAGCATTACTGCTTCGCAGAAGGAGGCGACCGCCTGCTCTTCCTCGGTCCGGACCATGGCCTGTGTACCAAGGGAGATCGCCGCAAGCGATCGCCCCCACGAGGACACGGCGTTGCTCTGCCCAAGCGGGACACACCTCCACCGTATGCTCCACCGTGTCCTCTGGGCGGTCTACACAGTGACGACACCCGGGCGTCGCTTCCGCACAAATCCGGTGCAGGAACTTCCCGAACTTACCGTGTTCGGTGAGAACCTGCGTCATGCGGAAGGTGAGGACGCCGTGAGGTCTTTCCAACCACGCCTCAAAGAGGGGACTTACCGCCATAAAATTAATGGCCATATGTGGATATTTCCCTGTTGTGTAGTCACTTGAGATAAGATAACTAATACTACACTAATTTTACATCACAATATCCTCTAGGAATTAATTTGAGAATAATTAAAACGGGCACTGACTTTCACTCGAAAAAATCCCGCCAAAATCTCCCACGGTATGAGTGTTGCCAACTCCAAAAATCCCGCCAAAATCTCCCATGGTATCAGTGTTGCCAACTCCAAAAGTTCTAATATCAAAACTCGCTAAAAATTCGCTGACTGATTCTATCAGAGGTAGATCCAGCAAGAGGCCTGAAAAAGAGTTGGCGCAAGCAGGGAAAAGACCCCTGCTCGTGCCACAGAAGAATTGATAAATTATAATTATCTAAAAATATAGCAGTGGTGACTGGTGGCCGAGTGGTAATGGCACCGACTTACGAGTTGTAGGTCGCGTGTTCAAACCCAACCAGGCGCATTATTTTGTGTAATACCACTGCTCTCAAAACGGTGAAGGAAAACATCGTGAGGAAACCGGCATGTCCTAGAACCAAAAATTCAAAGACATGTGACATCCACCAACCCGCACTGGGCCCGCGTGGTGGATTACGGCCCATTCCCTTTCCTTAAGAGGAGGCCTGAGTCCCAGCAGTGGGAACATTAAAAGGCTGATTATGCGTATGCTATGCTTTAAAAATATATGTATATCGTTATAAACATTTATTTATCATTTAAATAATATTTGTCTTGCCGCTAAGACTTACGCAAAATCTGCCATTTTTAACGAGAAAGTCGCTAAATTGGCAACACTGCACAATATACCTTGCTAACAGGTTTGTAATTTAAAGTAGGTCAATTATTAGAGGTTTACAGGCATATATGAAAACCTGTAACCTTTTTCCTTAACCCCATATTTATAATAAGAGGTAAATATTAATATTATTTGTAGTTACTGAGAACCACACGCGTAGGGAAGTCCCGCATTGATGACAAAATATACGCTTGATCTCACATTTGTTGAGAATGCTGCATTGTTTTGCTTATCAGTAATTATTATAGGTACCTAAATGCAAGGAAAAAATGTTTTTTCTTTTATATATTATGCAACATTATTTTTAGTTTATTCGGAACCTGAATATAGTTTTTACACCATGTTATATTTTTTCCCAAAAATATTTAAAAAGGTCACAAGTTGGACACCACCGACACTAAGTACAACACAGGTCACGGTAGGTCATAGCGGGTATTAGGCGCCAGCAAACAGCTGGGTGCAAGTGCAAAACAATTCCTCATTCGTCTGGATGGCCCCGTGTCTATGTATTTTTGCTGACATAACAAGCTTATAACTTTGTGATTTTTCATGATACAGTTATGAAATTTTGTACATAGATTCTTTACATAAAAATACTGGACACGTTTTTCGGGTTTCTCATATAGGTACTAAAACTAATGTGGGTATATAGGTATTTTTTTAATTATATAAACTAGTGCATTACTACAATCACACCTAATGGTAAACAGTGCGCTTTACCATCAACGATTGCATTTGGAGACCACAGAAATTCATGATCATATTTCTGCTCTTGTCGCAATTTATTTGTAGTCAAAATCAAAAGTAGGTTTTTTTCTTCTAACTTCTCTCGCTCTCCGGTGAAGCGAGAAGGAGTGTCAGATGTTTGGTGACTAAACCTATCTGTGTTCCTTTTTTTTTTTAAAAAAAATAAGCGCTTGACTGCGATCCCACGTGATAGTATGCAGTGATGCAATCATTGATGGTGAGGCGCACTAGTTTATTAAGAGCCTATTCACTCTAGCCTTGAAGACACCTAAATTATAGTTGGACGGGAAAATCGCAGCAGGCGTTTGCTGACTAAAGCCTATTATTATTATTATTATTTATTATATTCTTTATTGTACACCACATAAACAAAAATACAGGACAAACATAATTAAAAATAAGTGTACAATGGGCGGTCTTATCGCACAGGGCAATTTCTTACAGACAACCTTTGGATGGACTGAAAGAAAGAAGATGGATTTAGGGTTGTCAGTGTACAACATCAGAAAATACTAATAAGACAATAACACAAATACATACATACAATATAAGAAAAACATATACTAATAAATATTAAATATATAATTGAGCCAGGAGAAGAAAAAATCAAAGTGAAAGGTAATGCTTCTTCACCATTTTTTTAAACGTAGGTAGCGTTTGGGCACGCCTCACTTCTAAGGGTAACGCATTCCACAAACGAGCTGCTTGAATTGTGCTATCTGATTTCCTTAAAAAAAAAATTGCGCTTGTCTGCGATCTCACGTGATTGTAAGCAGTGATGCAATCATTGATGGTGAGGCGCACTAGTTTATTAGGAGCCTATTCACTCTAGCCTTGAAGACACCCAAATTATAATTACAATCCGTAACCCTGGAACGAAGAGCAAGGCTTCTATAAATATATTTTATTTAGTTATTTTATTTATGTGTACTTTATGAAGGGTCAAAGTTCACGCAAAATAATAGATTTTCAGAGGTCTTCCGGGATTAGTTTTACATGAATTATTTATTTAGAAACCTATATAATATCCACAAGATATCTGTGGTTCCAAAATATCTAGAGAAAGATGTTTAATAACGTCATAATCACGTAAGATCGGTTGTATGGAAAATGGACAAAGAGTTACATACAAAATAAATTGTATTATGCGGTCAAAAGAATTTAACTGTTATGAAATACCTATTCTTAAAACTAATTAGCATTACTTAAATAACAATTACCCTCTTTTATGTTGCCGCTATTTCTAATAGCTCAACTTAAACATGTCATTAACTAAATACCTTAGTTAGATCAATCAATCTGAAATAATATCTATTCTTAAAACTAATTAGCATTACTTAAATAACAATTACCCTCTTTTATGTTACCGCTATTTCTAATAGCTCAACTTAAACATGTCATTAACTAAATACCTTAGTTAGATCAATCAATCTGAAATATCTATTCTTAAAACTAATTAGCATTACTTAAATAACAATTACCCTCTTTTATGTTGCCGCTATTTCTAAATTGTTATTTAATAACTAACTTAAACATGTCATTAACTAAATACCTTAGTTAGATCAATCGGAACAATTTGCCTGCTGCGGTCTTTCCGTCCGATTATAATTTAGGTGTCTTCAAGGCTAGGGGGGTGAATAATATAATAATATAATATAATATATAAAAAGATGAAGGGAAATATTGTGAAGAAACCGGAATGTTGTAGAACAAAAAAAAAACTTAAAAGACATGTGACATCTACCAACCCGCACTGGACAGGCCTGAGTTCCAGTAATGGAAACATTATTATGATATCTGCATAAAATCAGAAACATTTGTTTCAAATAGACCACTTACAGACACTTTTGAATTGTCAAAATGTCGGTCAGTAAAAAAAAGCTGAATTGCACGTTCCAAAGCGTAGATCTCTATGGAGAAGAACGTGCAAAAAATGCAGGTAGGCTCTTTTAAATCATATTGTAAGTTACATACAGGGTGTCTCTGACATCGATGCACAAACAATTACCACTGATCCAGTACATGATTCTGGACCCGACAGTGTTGGAATATTTCATCGGTTTATTCCTAAGAAAAAAAAAACGTTTTTTATTTTTTATATAATAATATTAAACTGTAAAAAAATGAATGAATTACTTTTAAAATTTAAAATGTCATCGGGGTTGATTAGAAGACTTTTTTTTTACTAAAAATATCATCGAGGTTGGTTAGAATAACGATTTTATACAGTTTAAAAAAGAGCAGTTTTTTTTTTAAATTAGGAAACAGCCGACGAAAATTTCCACCACTGGGGGTCCTGGGCACGCCACAATTATGGCGGTAAGTCCCCTCTTTGAGGCGTGGTTGGAAAGACCTCACGGCGTTCTCACCTTCCGTATGACGCAGGTTCTCACCGAACACGGTAAGTTCGGGAAGTTCCTGCACCGGATTCGTGCGGAAGCGACGCCCGGGTGTCGCCACTGTGTGGACCGCCCGGAGGACACGGTGGAGCACACGGTGTAGGTGTGCCCTGCTTGGGCAGAGCAATGCCGTGTCCTTGTGGGGGCGATCGGCGGCGGCGATCTCTCGCGCCGGGCCTTGGTACAGGCCATGGTCCATAGCGAGGAAGAGTGGCAGGCGGTCGCCTCCTTCTATGAAGCAGTAATGCTAGCAAAGGAGGCGGCCGATCGCGTGAGGCAACGGTCCTCACGCCCTTACCGCCGCCGGGATTCCGATTCCGATTTCCGGCCACCGTAGGCGCGGGCTTGCGGACGGCGAGCAATGGGTGGCTCGCCGTCCGACCGTCCGGTAACCGTCCGGACTGAGCCCAAGTCGTCGACGGCGCGCATTGTTCCACGCGCGCCTCAGGGAGATGTCAGCAAATCGTAGGGGCCCAGCAGGGTCGAAGCTTACTGGGGCCATGGGTAGTGTGAAAACGAAACCCGGGGCCCTGGGACGAAGGCAACGAAGGAACAGGAGTGGGTTTCTAGTCAGTAAAAGTCTGACACTATCTCCCGCTTCGCCCAAGAGCGGGATTTGTCATTAGATGATTTTCCCACCAAAAAAAAACCACTGGGGATCCAGAATCATGTACTGGATCCATGGTATTCGTTTGTACGTTGATCTCAAATACACCCTGTATTATCTTGGTTACATATTTCTTATGGCTTCTATTATGTGGGCACAGTGTAGATAAATAATAATAAAAAAAAACTAATTAAAAAAATATAAATTGAAATAAGCCACACGCATGACATCATATATTCCCCGATTGGTTAGGCAGATACCCTTAACTCACCGTCCGACAACCCGCGTCGACAGTGGCCGTCAGTCGTTCTACGACTCGCGACACCATGGATACCATTAAAAGAGTGTCCATGGAGTTTCTTGCACGTTCTTCTCCATAGAGATCTACGCTTTGGAACGTACAATTTAGCTTCACTTTTTTTGACTGACCGACATTTTGACAATTCAAAAGTGCCTGGTCTATTTGAAATAAACGTTTCTGATTTCTGACAGATAACCTTAGGGGAAGTATAGTACGAGTATACCTACATATAGTCAGAATTTTAAGTTGTCATTCAGTTCCAACTCAAGCAACTAATGTTGTTACTCAAGCTGAAGTGTTATGTTGCAATTTCTCAGGAACTGATGAGTCGATTTCGTTGTAACTTCGGTTTAAAACTTTGCAAATAATAGTGACATTTCCGGGAAGCACATCATCCTCATATGGTAAAGAACTAGGAAGGGAGTTTACGTTAATGGTATATATATAATAGCCAGGCGGAAACCTGGAGCCCGGGTTGGTAGTTTAATTTCCTGGTGAAAATACAAAAAAAAAAGAGTTAGATAGTCAATATTGGCGTTGATAAATGATATTTATTTTGCAAATCTATAAAAAAAACTTATATTTCGGACAAAGTCCATAGTTGGTTAGTTATTATTATTATTATTTATTTGGTTTAGATAGTATGTATGTACCACGTGACTGAGCGTTGAGATGACGTCAGAACAAAGGAATCGGAGGCGTGACCTACTCGAAGCGTTCGGCGCGAACGATACGATTGTAACTTGGCTAGGGGGGCTGAACTGACATAATTAGATACGTTTGTTTTTGATGTTGAATGACTCGTCACCAGTGTTTCAAGTCTCTGCGCTGTTTGATTTACTATCGAATGACATGTAACGTATTGTGACAAAAAATTACTTACGTTGTGTCGGAACTTAGGCGACGGTATGTAAAAATGCGCTCATTCCACTAAGATCCCCTAAACCAGTCCCCCAGGTGACTATACAGCACTCAATGTTCCACTAGGATCCCCCTATGCTGGAGATTCTCTAAGAACTTAGAAGTGTTATTCATTTAGTCCCTTTTAAATAAAGAAACTGGGCAAGTGCGAGTTGGACTCGCGCACTGAGGGAGGGTCCCGTACAAACTTACCTATGAAAACAGTTCAATTCCCGAATTGAGTTCCGGAGATTTTTCCGAATCGCTAAAAAGTTTTTTTTTTTGCGACATAAATGCCCGTATCTTTTTTTTCCCGTTAACTCAGATGTTTGATTTCTTCACGGCTTCAAGGGACCGCAGACTTGAGTATACGGTTTTAATTTCAACTCGATATTTCCACGCGTTCCCGAAATAAAGGATCTTGACAGACAGACAGACGGACGGGCAACAAAATGATCCTATAAGGGTTCCGTTTTTTCCTTTTGAGGTACGAAACCCTAAAAAGCCACCTAAATAAAAAGGTTATAATATATAAGGTTATAAATTTATATATAACATTATATAAAAGGAGAAACTGACTGACTGGTATGTCAGTCAGCGCACAGCCGAAACTACTGGGAATAGGAGCGTGAAATTTAGCACAAGGTTTCCTTTTATGACGTAGGCGAGCACTAAGAGAGGATTATCCAAAATTCACCCCCTAAGGCGGCCTAAGGCATCGAGATATAAGTACTAAGTACTTATATCTCGATGCCCTAAGGGGATGAAACGGGGGTCCAAAATTTCTATGAAAAAACTTACTTTCACGTGAGCAAAACAACTGCTGTTAGATGCTAGTGTCTCATATTAACTGTCGCGTAAGTGCTGTGTTTTATAGGTACATACAAGATGTCTTCCGAGATATTCCTTAAGTTAGTCTGTGCTTCCTGACGGTTCCTGATAGCTGGAACCTGAGGGTTTTTAAGCCCAGAGTGAATACGTTACTTGATTACTTCTAGGCAAGCGTGCTCCATCGTCGAGCATCATGGGCAGCCCGAAAGGAAACCCCAGGGTCATAGAATGCAAGGCAAATAAAAAACTTTTTACAAAAAAAATACAACCGACTTCAATGTAAAAAAACACTGAAAAATGCAAAATAACTTTAATTTCGGAAGTCGGTGTTTCTATAATAGTTTTGTCTCTTCGTTATTTAATACCGACTTCCCAAATTAAAGTCGTTTTTTTTTTACATTGAAGTCGGTTGTATTTTTTTTTTTGTAAAAAGTTTTTTATTTTATACTTTTTAGATATTGCCTATTACCTTATAGCCAGAGTGCATCTCATTCTAATAATTCCAAACACGGTAAGATTACATTAATTTATTACAGAGTTCCGGTGCCTAACTTCAGGCTTCATCATCAGATCAGTTCGATATATTCCCCCTCTTCTTTCAGTCAGTCATCGACTACACGTATAAACAAAGCAATTTTCCTTGTTACGACGGTTCTGCTGTGATCCTATGAGGAGTTCTGTTCCATATCTTCAAAGTTCATGATCAGATCATAACAATATTTCTATGGGACCAATTCGGAAGCATAACCATATAATAAAAAAAAAAAATCTAAATCGGTCCACAATATTGACCGAGAAATCGGTGAACATACATAAAAAAAAATACATTCAGCCAAACATAGAACCTCCTCCTTTTTGAAGTCGGTTAAAAAGGGACATAGGAGTAGGTTTTAGACAGTAAAAGTCTGACATGACCTTGCGCACCTTACTAGAGCGAGAGTAGTCATCGGATGATACACCTAAAAAAAAACGTCGACCGCTTCATCGCTTACCATCAAGTGAGATAGTGCGTCAAACGCGATTCGAATCAATAACAAAAAAAGTTACATTTCTAAGCAAATACGTCACCATCAGATTTATGTAGAAGCAACCGTTTAAATAAGGCTTCAAGCCTTAGAAATGTGAATGAATAGTAATTTTTATTTTTTCTAACGCTTATTCAAGTCCGCATGTTCCGAGATGGGGCCTCCACCACAGTATAGATATATGGAACAGTACGGAAACTACCTACAAATGTTCGAAACGGCTCACTCACACAAACATACGCATCGACGAGACTCCTAAGCGGAACATAAATGTACTGAACAGCTGATTTTTTTTCGCGATTTCAGGTTTGTTCCCATAGTAAAAGTTGTTTGTTATCATGAGCACAATCACGTGTTTATGTATCATACACTGATTGCCAGTCACCCTATATATTTCAATAGTGTAAAACACAGCGCAGTGGCTGAGTGATTGACTGCTATGCTGCGTGTCGGCAGTTCGATTCTCGCACGGAACCAATATTTATGTGGCCTATAGATAGTAATAAAACACCACGCTAAAACGCACACGCTTCGACCAATAGGAGTGGGGCAGTAACCAACAGGGGACAGTTAAATAATAACAATAATAATATTCCACAACTATCACAACGCCATCTAGTCCCAAGCTAAGCAGAGCTTGTGTTATGCGTACTAGACAACTGATAAACATACTTATA
Source organism: Mythimna impura (assembly GCA_905147345.3). Classification (NCBI taxonomy): domain Eukaryota; kingdom Metazoa; phylum Arthropoda; class Insecta; order Lepidoptera; family Noctuidae; genus Mythimna; species Mythimna impura. The sequence goes on along the minus strand of LR990368.1, from coordinate 2,599,770 downwards.
TATTTCTAAATACATACATATTATAGATAAATTCTGGGTGTAATTTCACAGAACAAATGATCGTGCTCATCACATAAACATTAAAATTTGTCCTAGGTGGGAATCGAACCCACGACCTCCGGCATAGCAGTCAGGGCCACTAACCACTAGACCAACAGGCCAGTTAGTCAAGAAATAAATGTATGTCAGTCGCAATAAAACCTCGACCCTTCGATATCTTTTCCATGAAATCAGCTGAGTCCTATTTAAATGGAACTTTGATTCGATGACACTACTTTTATTGTAAAAAGAAATGACTCAGATGTGCAAAAATTCTGGTTACCTACCGTACCGGATCTGATGTGACGTCATTCTCGTCATGTTTCAAGACTATGGTGTAATAGTGTCCGTTTGCGAAGCAGTAATGCTAGTAAAGGAGGCGGCCGATCGCGTGAGGCAACGGTCCTCACGCCCCAACCGCCGCCGGGATTCCGATCCCGATTTCCGGCCACCGTAGGCACGGGCTTGCGGACGGCGAGCAATGGGTGGCTCGCCGTCCGATTGTCCGGTAACCGTCCGGACCGAGCCCAAGTCGTCGACGGCGCGTAGTGTTCCACGCGCGCCTCAAGGAGATGTCAGCAACCGTAGGGGCCCAGGTGATGCGAAAGAGATCCCCGGGGCCCTGGAAAAAATGGCAAAGAAGGAACAGGAGTGGGTTTTAAGTCAGTAAAAGTCTGACACTATTTCTCGCTCCGCCCAAGGGCGGGGGATGTCATTAGATGATTTTTCCACCCGAAAAAAATAAAAATAAAATAGTGTCCGTTTATTTATATTGCATCGCGGTATCAGAAAGAAAGAAAAGAACGAAATAAAGAAGAAGAAAGAAAAAACGTTTAATCGTGCCTCACGCAATCGTATAAACTAAAAATACACAATGAAAAAAGTTATAATCTATGCGAGGCTAAAAAGGCGCGTACATAATGATTTTGTTTTTTTTTTCTCGATGGGAAAATCATCCAATGACATACCCCGGATTTAGTTTTTTTTTACTTTTGACTACACAAATTAATATGACCAGTAACGGGTACAGATGGAGCCTCATTTTTTTTTGTACTAATTAAAAAATAATGATGTAGGCTGTGAAGCTACATCCCTCTTTTTAACACGCCCCTTGTTCGGTATTGGCACTATCTTTTGACGTTTTATAAGTGCCCATATAGGCCTATCTATATATGTATATAATACCCGGTTTACATTATTCCAGTCCTGCGATCGAATCCAGTGCTGGATTGCTTACTGGAAAAATGTAAACCGGCACTGGAATGCCCTGAATCCAGTTAGCATTCCAGTCCAGTAACTGGATTGGCGGTCTACTTTTGAATCCAGTGCGACCAATCCAGTGCAACTGGAATAATGTAGACGGCCAATCCAGTGACTTTCCAGTGCTGACACAGTAAACACGTATTGGTTGTTTTTGCGGATTACTTGAATTAATTGAAACTAATGATAACAGTTCCTCAAAGTTTTCTGCTGTCATTCACAATGCCAATCTATATTCAGTGGGATCTTCTAACTTCAGTTGTTGCAAAAGCATAACTGACCCTCCTTTTTGATCTCTTTCGCTAATCTAATTTCTCACCCAAATCCATTCCTTTTTTCTTAGTTCCTTATCAACCTCATTAATAACTTCTTGTAGCAAGAGTAATTGAGCACGTTTGAAACATTTTCGAAACTGATCTCTTCTTGAAATCATTGTCACTGTAGTGTTCACACTTCAACGGCTTCTAAATAACTGGAATAATGTAGACGTTACAGATCCATAAACGAAGACGGACGGTACCTGTCATTGTCATACTTTATGGGCATGCCGACCTAATTAGTGATGGGCTATGAATCATCGTGACTACAGACTATAAACTATCGATATTTTATATAAAACTTAATTCAAAATTAATTTATCGTTTAATTTCAATTTTTATTTTAAAATCATAACATTATTTACATGTGTACGTACTTGATCTAAAATAATAGTGAGCAAATAAAATCCAATTTCTCACCTACTCATGTAACATTCCTTCCGACAACTGGGTTTCGGGAGAAGACACGCCGCCATCTTGTTTGATATGAACCTCCATTCTCCTCCTAACTTTTGTAATTAAATTAGACCCAATTATATGTCACATTAGCATCGATAATAGTAAGAAACGTTGATAATTACTATCGACATTTTTTTATATCCTGACAACCCTAGGAATGTCAGTTTGACATACGTCGCAGAGATCAAGCTATCTTTTATAAAGTATAAATTGAAGATATGTATTTTATAGTATACAGTTATAGCTACCAAGTTACAGTGAGCAGTGGTAGCCGAGTGGTAACGGCCCCGACTTACGAATTGTTGGTCGCGGGTTCAAACCCAGCCAGGCGCATTACTTTGTGTAATTTATTTCATCACCACTGCTCTCAAAACGGTAAGGAAAACATCGTGAGGAAACCGGCATGTCCGAGAACCAAAAATTCGAAGACACGTGACATCCACCAACCCGCACTGGGCCCGCGTGGTGGATTACGGCCCATTCCCTCTCCTAGAGAGGAGGCTTGAGTCCCAGCAGTGGGAACATTAAAAGGCTGAATATGTATGTCGGCGCAAGATGCCGATCATCATTGAAGCTCTGTCCAGAGACTATGTCTTGTGGGCGATGGCTGGGTAACGAGCAATAAACAAACTATTTTAGATCACACAACTGATTTATTATGAGGCAAGCTTTAGGTATTCACTTTACACAACGAGCAGTGAGACAGTCCCCGACACTTAGACGTTGTGCGCACGGCTGCCGACAGAGGAATGAGCCACGGACCTCTGCGGTCGGCCCTTTTATCTACTCGGTTCGTGCAAACGTCAGCGCGGATTCTGTCAAAGTGACATGTGTCACTTTTCACTTAGCTCGTTCATTCGTTCTCAAGCTTCCGTACTATTGACTTCACCGACACGGCCATCCTGCGGAACACACGTCCCTGTGTGTTAGTCATCATCGTCACCTCAGCTGGAAGATATCCATTGACGAGACGTCCCAACAAGACATCCGTCGCTGTGTTCATCACCACCAGTTCACCACCTCAGCCAGAAGACGGTCCACTGACGAGACTTCCAAACAAGGCGTCGGTCTCTGTGTGTTGATCTGAAACAAAATACATCTCGCAGTATCATATAGCTCGGTCACTCCTGACAAACATCAGGAACTACTCTCGCACCGTGAGTGCGCTCCCAAACATGTAAACTCTCACACACACTAGACATCCTGATCATGAGTGACTATGTATAATGAAATTCCCAATCCAACCATAAATCCAAATCGTTTACGCACCAACGCAAACGTGGTTAACTCGCTACAGGAGTCGCACCAACGACTCCTCTCGTTTACGCACCAACGTAAACGAGGATAACTCACTACAGGCGTCGCTACAACGACTCATCTCGTTTACGCACCAACGTAAACGAGGATAACTCACTACAGGCGTCGCTACAACGACTCATCTCGTTTACGCACCAACGTAAACGAGGATAACTCACTAATTGCGTCGCTACAACGACTCATCTCGTTTACGCACCAACGTAAACGAGGATAACTCACTACAGGCGTCGCTACAACGACTCATCTCGTTTACGCACCAACGTAAACGAGGATAACTCACTAATTGCGTCGCTACAACGACTCATCTCGTTTACGCACCAACGTAAACGAGGATAACTCACTAATCGTTCCTTAATTCTAAAGCAGCAGTGATTAAATAGTGCCATGATCACTTTCCCCACCTACTTCCTATACATCTAATTCAACCGGAACCTCATGTTCTATTATCCCTCTCTCTGTAGGCCATAACAACGTCTGCCCCCTGCGGGAATCGAACCCGCAACGCGCAGCGCAGCAGTCAATCGCTCAACCACTGCGTCAACCGTAAATTATGAAGGTTCAACAAAACTCGAGATGTATCGAAACTCTAAATTTCTTTTAATTAACCTACTAATTCTCACTACTGTTAATAGTACTGCTAAGTTCATTTAAAGAAAATAAATTATCATCAAAATTTCTATATCGTTTCAATATCAAAATCAATAATCAGAAAATTCAGAGCATAACCGTGAATTAATTATCATGGTAACTTCTCCACCAAATCAATCAAACTAATCCAAAACACTAATCATTAATCTCTGCACGTGATCTCTGTAATAGCCCAGTAACCTCTAGTCACTCAACCATTCCTGCGCATCCCTCCAGGATTGCCAAGTCTCTCACGACTTAATGGTTTCCCACATTACGTCCCAGGTTTGATCACAATACCGCGTACTCACGGACTACTGTGACCACTAGATACCGATTTCTATTAAGCTACGGCTACAAATCAAATCTGGTATAGTCCGATCATCATGTAAACTTAATAATCTCATTATCTCTACTACTTTACTCTACCCCAATTTTATCAGTTATGCGCTAATTTTCTTTCTCTCTCTATTACTTCAAAATAATCTTTAAATGGATCATACTCAGTTTACTTGCTCTGCTCGTATATGAAAAAGTCTCTTATCAAAAATTTATCAACTTCCGCCTTCGTCAGATTAAACTTACACTTTTCATAGGTTGCTACGCACTCTCTATATGGCGTAACGCATCATTTCTCACGGTACTAAATTTTAACTCTGAGTCTACATCGTCTTTTGTCATCAACGGTAGAGAAAACGCAGCCTTGTCAATTGACAGAGCTAAGGGACCACCTGCCTTCGTCGTTTGGTTTAGCGTCCGTAACTGAACAATTAATCACGAGTTAGACTTCGCCTAATGAACCCTACCACAAACGGTTTTTTTGTCTCTGCAGTCGTTATTAGCATTGGTTCTAACACGAACATCACACGTTTGTCACACGTGAAAATCCCGTCGCGACCAAGTGTAAGATAATGTTAATTGAATCACAGAACTCTAAATTCTTTTAACTACCATTTATTTTAATCAGAACCTTAAAAGTTTCGTAGTCTCGTTTTTGTTTGTTCAGCACGTAACTAATTACCAGAGAGTTCTTTTTAGCTTTACCTTCTAACCGACTATAAACCGACTGTAAATTATTTTTATGATCAAGTAATGGGAGATAGTTTCGCGATAACTCACGTATGGTACTACTACAGGGCATCACCTGCTTTGAATCCAGCCTTATCTTATGGTTTCACTGACATCAGTATGCAATTCTACTACGTATTTGAGAGGCTTAAATCATTAAAACCGACTCTTTCATAAGAATTGAAATTATTTCTTAATCAATGTCTTCGTGGCGCTGTTGCCAAGAATAAGAAACTTTACTACACATCAAATCTTTAGAACGGACCCATGACAGGAGTAAACTTAGGCACAAACCGCCCGAAGTAAGCTACTAGACCTATAAACTGCCCTAACCGAGCTAAGATAAACGGTGGAGGCAGAGTCGAATGTACGTGACCTGCTTTCTGCTATTAGGTCCTATTCCTCTTAACTTCACTACTTGACTTAATTTCATACCCTAGTAACTTGAGTTGCATTATCAAAAACAACCATTTTTCTCAAATTTAATGAAAATCCGGCTTTAGTCAACGTTTGTAAAACTACATTAAGTCTCCCGACGTCCCTCTTAATAGTTTCCTAAATAATCATAATATTGACAACTCAAACTACGACGTAGACATTTACCGATTCGCCTAGAACAACTACAATCGTCCGTTGGAAAACTCAGATCGCATTTTGAAACTGATTGGCATGGTCAAATATTTGTACCGGCTGTCCGCTATCATACTACTGAAAGCCTGATACACAATCTAATTTTGTAAAATAACGCGCACTATTTAAACGAGTTATTTTGTCTAAGGTAAGTGGTATCTCGGTTAGGCACATTGTTATTTAGTTCACAGTAATCTTTGCTCATTATATCTGACCGGTCGAGTTTTTAGGTCAAAAGAGCTAACAAACACCGAATTACTCGGTCGAATAATATTTGTCAGCAACAATCATCTACCCGCTCACGCATTATTAATTTTTCCGCGCTAGACCGCTATGGTCATCTTTATACAGTCAAATACGAGTCAATCAAACGGATAAGTTTACTTTTTACAACACGCGTTTGTAGCATACCGACACACGTCACGCGTCAGTGTCAATATCGTCAAAATTATCTATGGAGGAATTATCACAGTCATAAAAAAATCGAAACGGTATCTACTGGATCTAATGAGGGTAGTTGTAATTACAATTGTTTACGTCGTGAACTTTAGCAATTTTTACTATTTGAACTGAACCCTTGCAACAATATTTCACAGCCAAAATATCACTTCGCAAATAGATCTGAACACACTGAACTGACCCTTCAATGTAACAATACTGTGTTTACGTTTGCCGCAAAATAGTGATGACAGACTTTAAAGTGAAAGAGAGACAACACTCAGCACCAGAATTAAAATGGAATGTGAATACCTGACCTTGTTCCTGGTGTAGGATCGACAACACCCGTCAGTCAACCTCTCGCTCGCTACGTGATGCCTTGGCGTCACCGTCACCGCTGCGTCACTTTCATCAGGACACCGGAAGGAGATGTGACCTTGTTCTCCACATTTGCAGCATACGATGTGGCTGACCATGGGATTGAGTCTTAAAGCTTGAATATCACGTTATTCTGTCGGTTCCCTATTGTTTCTTGCTTATGAAAACACAGCCTGCTCCGTCCAATTTTTCCACAGTGGAAACATTTGACAGGTGACGTTTGAGATGTCTTCATACGTTTTGTGTCAAATATTTTCTGATCTGGTAGCGCACTTGACACACTGCATCTCAGGCATGCACACACACACGCACTGCACTTTGCATTTTACACTTCAGGTAACTAAAAGTTTGTAATTCTTGCTGTAATCACTGGTGACTTCGGATTATCAGCAAAGCACGTATCGGAAAATAGTACATCGTGAACATGCGTTTGTGTCGGTCTTGTCCCGGTCACAATCTGGGTAGTACACGGTGATTTAGTCAGTTCCTATTTCTTTCTGGGGAAACAATGTCATCATGGTCCAACATTCGTTGCTCAGGATTAGGGAAAAACCCCAGAAAAAAACCTAATCAGACCAAAACTGATAATGACATTGATTAACGGAACTTTGAATCTTATTCGGTCCAGTGCTTCATTCCAGGTCTTCACTTTCTAATTTTCCATTTCAAATAATGACCGCTACTTGTCTTGGCTCTTGCTATTTTCTTTGTGACCGGCGTTACGTAACCTTCGTGCTGCTCTTGTTTATTTGCTCGGAATCCCACTTCTGATGTCGGCGCAAGATGCCGATCATCATTGAAGCTCTGTCCAGAGACTATGTCTTGTGGGCGATGGCTGGGTAACGAGCAATAAACAAACTATTTTAGATCACACAACTGATTTATTATGAGGCAAGCTTTAGGTATTCACTTTACACAACGAGCAGTGAGACAGTCCCCGACACTTAGACGTTGTGCGCACGGCTGCCGACAGAGGAATGAGCCACGGACCTCTGCGGTCGGCCCTTTTATCTACTCGGTTCGTGCAAACGTCAGCGCGGATTCTGTCAAAGTGACATGTGTCACTTTTCACTTAGCTCGTTCATTCGTTCTCAAGCTTCCGTACTATTGACTTCACCGACATGTATATAATTATGTATGTACCAAGTTACAGCTGATTAAGGGGTCAGCGGCCGCCCGGCCGTTTGAAATTATAAACAATAAAACTTATTTTTAAGGTTCCGTCCGTCCGTCTGTACGTCTGTCTGTCTGTCTGTCCGTCCGTCTGTCACCAGGCTGTATCTCTTGATAGCTAGACAGTTGAATTTTTCACAGATGATGTATTTCTGTTGTCGCTATAGCAACAAATACTAAAAACAGAATAAAATAAATATTTAAATGGGGCTCTCATACAACAAGTAAAAATACTTTAAGAGCTTATTAGAAAAGGTCTTGTTTATTATTAGTCACAATAAATGATATTTATAAACAGCAAAGTTATTAGCTTTGTTTATATCCCAAAATGTCACTCAATTTATGGAAATATTGTACAGGCTATTGATTAAGAATGAAAAACAATGGAAAAACACTGAGCGTAGTATTTTCTAGTAGCAATTGTTATGAATGTAATATATATGTCAATGGAATGAATGATTCTATTATGAATTTACAAATGATGACAAATTTTCGTGGACAATTTTGGAATTGCTTTTTTTTTTTACTTTTGACTACAAAAATATGATCAGTAACGGGTACGGATAGAGCCCCATTTTTTTGTACAAATTAGAAAATAGGGGTGTATAGGGGTGTCTGCCTCCATCCCTCTTTCTCGCTCGCCTTACATTTTAATACGTTATTAAATTAAATTAAAATTCATTTATTTCGAAAATCAGTCCATATTGATTACAAAATTTGAAACAAAATATTAAGTTTAAAAAATAAATAAAAATTATACGCATTACAAAAACACAAAATTACAATAATGTAATTAATAAAAACACAATAAATTACAATTAGTCAATCACAATTAAATGAAATAAAATACACAAAATAATAAAATAAAATAAAATTATAGACACTTGTTTTATCTTAGCCTAAATTTGGGTTTGGTTCCGAAGTGCTCAACGTGCAGCCTGGTCGAGTACCGCATTATCGGGCAATCCAGATCCAAAACCATCCTCTAGGCGAACAAATGAAGGTAGCTGTTGGAACTGCCTCTTATGCGGCGCATTAGAGACATTATGTAAGGCCCCAGGAGACCGATGAGCAATAAGAGCTAATATGAATTTCTTTCTCCATTTTTCCAGACTCCTCTAAGAATGTCTCTGTTCCAAGAGAACACCGGCATAACGGCAGACTTACTCCACTTCGGGGCAGACCCACTGGATGTTGATGATGACGATAGAACTGCCTTCCATATAGCTGCTGAGCTGGCGACTGATCATCTTCAGATCCTGATCAATCATTGTCAACGGAATGCTAGGTGAGTGATTTTTGTTTTAATTGTTATAAACTAGTGCTTGACTGCGATTGCGAATTCGCAAAACGTTTTGTGCGTATAGGTGGGATGTCCACCATATACCGGTAGTGCAACACACCGTAGGCGCGGGCTTGTGGACGGCGAGCAATGGGTGGGTCGCCGTCCGACCGTCCGGTAACCGTCCGGACCAAGCCCAAGTCGTCGATGGCGCGTACTGTTTCACGCGCGCCTCAAGGAGATGTCAGCAACTGTAGGGGCCATCAGGGTCGAAGCCTGCTGGGGCCAAGGGTCTGATTCTGAAAGGAAGACTCGGCCCTGGTACGAAAGGCAACGTAGGAACAGGAGTGGGTTTTTAGTCAGTAAAAGTCTGACACTATCTCTCGCTCCGCCCAAGAGCTGATGATTGATTGATGATCTTCTCACAGAAAAAAAAAAAAACCGGTAGTGCAACACCGTACGCCTGGTCCGATGATTGAACGGGCTAGGCGGAATCAGGCTATGCAACTCCGACGCACACTCCCCTATATGCAACTGGTAGAAAACCGACAGGCTAGCAACTCGGCGTCGGTGCTCAAGACTTTGAAGCCTCGACTCCACGAGCATGTCATTACCAATGATTCTCTGGTGGTCTCTTTTTTTTTATTGTTATAAACTAGTGCTTGACTGCGATCCCACCTGATGATAAGCAGTGACGCAATCGTTGATGGTGAATCGCACTGGTTTATTAAGAACCTATTCACTCTAGCCTTGAAGACATCTAAATTATAATTGGACGGGAAAACCGCTGCAGGCAAATTGTTCCAATAATAATAATAATAAATTATTTATTTCAGATTCTACATCCATATTTGTTAGTACAATGCGAGCTTACAAACTAGTGTTAAAAAAATAAAAACAATTATTGGCTAAACAGTAAGCCACCAATGCAATGTGGAATATTCATACTTTATTTATGTATTAAAATTTATTTGGCATATTCCCATGCACTCCAAACTTTTAATTCCCAACGGCTCCAAAAGAAATTATGTATGATCATGTGTAAAACTCTTGTTAAAGTATTTTTTTTTTAAATTAATTACAGAAAAATTCTTCAGGAGAATGAACAGTTATGGAATCCATCATTTGCTTTCAAAGGTGATGAGGAACTAGTGCCTATACTTCTGACTTACATCAACAAGTTATATGATAATCAAGGTAAGTTGAAATTATTCATCAAATGTTGTGATATCGCAGCCATATTGTATAACACGCCGTATTACAAAAAGGCGCGCCAGATTGAAAAACGTCACTGTAAGGAATTACAACTATCTCGTTTTTTTTTTTTTAGTATCTTTTATTCTTGCAATCTGCCTTGAGAATGTTGAGATGGATGTGTGGTGTGACGAGAATAGACAAAGTGAGAAGTGAGTATAGTAGAGGAAGTTTGAAAGTGACACCAGTGACTGAAAAGTTGAAGGGGAATCGTTTGTCTTGGTATGGTCATGTGGAGAGGAGGGATGAAATGAAACGCATGTTACTAAAAGAATTGTGAGTATACATATAGACGGATGGAAAGGTAGAGCTACAACTTAGAAATCTTTAAGTCAAGCGTGAACAGGTTACTTCTAGGCAAGCGTGCTCCATCGTCGACCACATCGTCGCTTTCCATCAGGTGACATAGTGGTCAAACGCGAGCCTATCAACCAAAAAACAAAATAAAACAATATTTGAAACTTCGAAACCGTTCGTGTTTTTGAAAAAGTAATTGAATATCGTACATTATCATACGTTTTTGAGTTTCAGCGAGACAACGAACAGCTATTCATTTTATTATACAGGGTGTTTGGTGCATCGTGTGCCAAATTGAAATGGTCGACGGGAGGGGTCATCTGCTATCCTTTCAGACCCCTAAACACTTCTCATGCCCTGTGGATATTTTTTCATCGACTTTTTATTGTTTTATGAAAATAAGGCCCAAATTTTTCATTCAAATACAAATTTTAAAAAATATTTACGGCGTAGACTCTGAATTATAATTTTATTTAGATGTGTATTGTATTAGAGTACTTTAAAATTAGTGACATTAGCTATCTAGTTTTTTTTTAATTTACTTGCAAAGTTTCGGACTTAAATTAAAGCTGTCCATGTTACAGCTATTTACTTGGCGATAAAAAAAAACCGAAAGTGACCGGATTCTTCCAACTACCTCAAAAATTCTCTAGTTTATCCTCTTGCTAGTGATGTGCCACATGCTATAAAAATCTTTTTATAACTTTGTAAATTCGCTAGTATTGTGAGTCGAGTCGCATAAGACTAATACTCAAAATTATGATTTAAAAATTATTTTTGCTTAAATGATACCTGAAAAACATATTAAAAATGTTATCTCATTCTTATAAGGTAAAATCTGTCTCGTATCTCTCTTTTCGTGGGTTTTACTAGAAATAAAAAAAAAGAAATTGCATTTTTAACATTTATTTCATAATTTTTTAGAAATCCTGCTCAAATTCTTGGCCTCTGTTGTGAATGCAGGCCCAACATCTGTTTCGTATTTCGACAGTTGTTGTAAGAAGTCGTATTTCCTCCTTTAATGAATAATTGTTCGTTTGGACCAATTTTAATAATTATTTTTTGTGTTCAATGCGTTGAACTAGTACCTCCCTAGTTTCCACCTATCATTACTGCACAACAACTGCTACAAATTTGTAAATTCGCTAGAATAGTGAATGAGTCACATAAGACTATCTTGCAAACAACGCATTGAAACGGCTTTCAATACAATTAAGGAGGAAATACGGCTTCGTACAACTGTCGAAATACGAAACAGATGTTGGGCCTGCATTCACAACAGAGGCCAAGAATTTGAGCAGGATTTGTAAAAATTATGAAATAAATGTTAAAAATGCAATATTTTTATTTTTTATTTCAAGTAAAACCCACGAAAAGAGAGATACGAGACAGATTTTACCTTATAAGAGTGAGATAACATTTTTAATATGTTTTTCAGGTATCATTTAAGCAAAAATATTTTTTTAATTAAAATTTTATAAATTAGTCTTATGTGACTCGATTCACAATTCTATCGAATTCACAAAGTTATAAAAAGATTTTTTTACACCACCTGCTCGATAATGCCCTTTTATACGTCATACAACCATCACATAAAGCAAGTCATTATGTCCCTAGGGAGATAATGCAGTATGGGCGATCCCTAGGGAATAATGAGATTTGAATTTGGAACGTGAAAAACCGTCAGCATTATGTGAATTAAAATATAGTGCATCAAACAAGTTTATTCAAAATTCAAACTGGCCACTAACAAAAAAAAAAACAGAATACAAAAAGTTTCTAAAAAAAGTAATGAACAAGCGGGGCGTTATAGAAAATTTAAACTATAGAATCTTTGAGTAGTGAATTTTGTTTGTTTCAAATCTCAAAACATTTTGAGTGATAGTTAAGATTAACTCGTAAATAATACTTATATTTCTCTATTATATGATTTGTTTTACTAAATTGTCTTTTAATTATCTCACAGATGGTGTAAAAAGTAGAGTATCCAACACGGGGATAAAGCTGTCTTTGTCTTGGGCGGCTTGAATTCCTCACTTCACTCAGGTTTCTTTATTAACTCCCTCGCAGTGCTCGGGAGTTAATTATATAAATCCCTCACTGACGTTCGGGATTAAAATTAGCAACCTTCGTTTCGTTCGGAATTCAACATGCCGCCCGCGACTTAAAGACACTGCTTTATCCCCTAGTCACATAATCTACTATTATGGCATGTGGCACATCACTAGTAAGAGGATAAACTAGAGATTTTTTTTAAACTTTAATTTAAGTCCGAACCTTTGCAAGTAAATTAAAAAAAAAACTAGATAGCTAATGTCACTAATTTTAAATTTAAAAGTACTCTAATACAATACACATCTAAATAAAATTAAAATTCAGAGTCTACGCCTTATATATTTTTTAAAATTTGTATTTGAATGAAAAATTTGGGCCTTATTTTCATAAAACATTAAAAAGTCGATGAAAAAAAATCCACAGGGCATGAGAAGTGTTTAGGGGTCTGAAAGGATAGCAGATGACCCCTCCCGTCGACCATTTCAATTTGGCACACGATGCACCAAACACCCTGTATAATAATTAATTTCGTTTTTTTTCAGGTTACACCCCCCTTATGTTGGCCAGTAAAGTGGGCAAATACAACAATGTCATGGTGTTAGTAGAAAGTTGTCGGGCAACTGTCAACCTGACGGCGCCCAACAGTGGGAATACGGCGCTGTACCTCGCTGTGGGCGCGGCCTGTATGGATGCTGCTGGTAAGTGTTTTTTTTAAGGGGATATTTAAAACGACTGGCTGAAATAGAAATGAGCCAGCCATCATCGATTCCCGACCACACTATACACGGGCTTGCGGACGACGAGTAATGGGTAGCTCGCCGTCCGACCGTCCGGGAAGGACTAAGCCCAAGTCGTCGACGGCGCGTTGTGTTCCATGCGTGCTTCATAAAGATGTCAGCCAAACATTTTTTTTTTCGGACGAAAAATCATCTTATGACATCCCTCGCTCTTGGGCGGAGCGGAAGATAGTGTCAGACTTTTACTGACTAAAAACCCACTCCTGTTCCTTCGTTGCCTTTCGTACCAGGACCGAGTCTTCCTTTCAGAATCAGACCCTTGGCCCCAGTAGGCTTCGATCCCTACAGTTGCTGACATCTCCTTGAGGCGCGCGTGGAACAGTACGCGCCGTCGACGACTTGAGCTCGATCCGGACGGTTACCGGACGGTCCCGACGGCCCGCGCCTACGGTGGCCGGAAATTGGGATCGGAATCCCGGCGGCTGTAGCCAACCGTGAGGGCCCAGCAGGGCCGAACAAAGTTGTGGTTTTAGTCAGTAAATGTCTGACACCCCGCTCCACCCTAGCCCGGGAGAAGTCATTATGATTTCCCAACTCTCAAAAAAATACCTTGGTTCCCCCACATCATCTCTCACACAATTATCCATCTTTCATATGTATGCGTGATGGGCACGCACGATCATTTTGTTCTGTGTCTGGGTGTGATTTATCTATAACGTGTATGTATTTAGAAATATATAAGTATGTTTATCAGTTGTCTAGTACTCATAGCACAAGCTCTGCTTAGTTTGGGACTAGAGGGTGTTTTGTGATAGTTGTGGTATATTATTTATTTATTTATTAAAACTTCATACAACACAAAAGTACAAAGGCGGACTTAATGCCTTAGGCATTATCCACCAGTCAACCTAGGCTGGTGAAGAGAAAATGTGGCAGGTCCAAAAAAATATAAAAGATTATTAAGAAAATATCGGAAAATATAATATATATAAAAGTCGTGGCCGGATCTTAGAATTGATCACTTCGTGATATGGCCAACTAAAACTGGCCAGATCGTTTAAACGTTAACATTTGATGATATGTCAATCCTCGTTTGGCCATATCATTGATATCGGATTTCTATGATAATAAAAGGTCTAAAGCCAAACGAGGACTGAATAACGTCAAACTTTAAAGTTTAAAACGATCTGGCCAGTTTAACTTGGCTATTTCATGAAGTGATAAATTTCTAAGATTTGGCCACGACATTATAAGGGTGACAGGTAATTAGTGACTGATACTTTGACACGTGATTGTACTCATGATAACAAACAACTTTCCCAAAGAAACTTTTTTTATATACTTACTAGTTTGTAAGTACATTCACTGATTAGGTACGTACACCTATGGGTTTGCAAGCTGCGCGGGTGTTCTATCACTATTGTAGGTACGGCGGCGTCACGCGGGGAACAGCTGAGCGGGCGCCGGTCGCAGGCGCGCGCGCGTATTTAAACAGCTATTTTATTATTGTGATAAAACAAATGAGAATATAAAAAAAGTTTCTTTGGGAAAGTTGTTTGTAATCATGAGTACAATCATGTGTTTAAGTATCGGTCACTAATTACCAGTCACCCTATATATTTATATGTAGTAAAAGAAAGGGGATTTTTATTATTATTATTATTTCTGGGTGCCAAATTTCAACCGAATCCGTTCAGCTGTTCGAGCGTGTAAAAGTCATAAACATACTCAAAACTTTCGCTTTTATAATATTAAGTGTGATTACTGAACATATTTTTTCTTTCATCTTTACAGAGCGAGGCAACAAAGCGAAAATTGTAGATCATTTTAGTAAAACTGTCGAAATCCTAGTAGAAAATGGCGCCGATCCTGGCATTGATAACTTTGCTGGTTCCAGTGTGAATGACCTCTTGACAGAATTCAACATCGCCGAGCTATCCATGCTAGTAGCAAACAAATTGACATCTATAAGATATTTCGACGGTCAACTACCAAATGGAATAAAAGGAAGTGATTTCATGCTCTTCAAAGACGACCATGGCAAAGTTAATTTGTTAGATATGAAGAACGAAAGAGGGAAAAAGACTGCTAAAGATTCCTCACAGAAACCTCCAACAGTTAAATCTCCTACCGATCTAAACCCTCCGGTTAAACCAGGACCAGTCAAGACACCTCCAATTAAAACAAATGTAACCGAACCAACTAAAACTAAATCTACCCCCATTATCATAGAAAATGTGGAATACAAACCAATGGTCAAAGTAAATAATCCTACAGCTACCAACTCCAAACCAGAAATTCAGTCATTACTAAAACAACCGGTCAAAGTTGGAACGGTCAAAGTTGATAATATCTCCAGAAATGACTCGAATGCGACACAAAGCTTAATGCCGATGGTAAAGAATTTCAAATTAAATAAACCACTCATAATTACATCGGAAGTGAAAAATAATAAAAGAAAATTGGATATTGTGGTTGATTCTGGTAAAAGTAAGAAATCAAACAAAAATGACTAACCTGAATTGGGTAATTCGGAGAATGACTGCTGTCATTATCTGACACATGGACGTGAATTGTAACAGAAGAAGTGGAAAGAAAGATTTCTGGAGATATCAAAAGATGAAATGAGGAGTACAGACATTAAATCGTTATCGCCTGCCACTCCCACCTATATGGGGGTCGGCTACCAGTCTAAACGGATGCAGCTACCAGACCAGTATTTTACATGAAGCAACTGTCTATCTAAACTTCACACATAGTTACTGAACCACTTATGGTCTCTGCCAGAAGTGTTTCTATCCATCATCATCATTATAATTTCAGATAGGCCTTCCCCAAGTGTCATCATAATGACCGGAATTTTGCGTCTCACACCCATCGGATTCCCGCGACCCTCACCAGATTATCGGTCCACCTCTTGGGAAGCTTTCTAACGCTGTGTCTTCCGGTGCGTGGTCACCACTCCAGAACCCTCTGGCAGAGATTAGTTGTCAGAATATCAAAAAATCCAATAGGTGGTCTACCTTCAGAGCAAGAGTGTGCAGGCATTTTCTGAGTTCGCTCGTTCCACATCCATTAGGTGAGATCGAGGTCAAGAGCTGGTTCATCACGAAATAAAGTATTTTTTACTTTATTTCGTGATGAACCAGCTCTTGACCACCAGTTATTCGTTAACTGTTTTTTTACTGTATTTCGGTTAGGTACCGCGATTGGTCCGACGAGTGTTTTCCTGTCCTATATATTACCCAGGGTCGTATGTTTGCGACTGGGTACTCCATCTCGTTTAGATCTTCAATCCTCAAAAGTGACAGAAGAGCTGACGAGATGGAGAATTTGGTCGTGGATGTGCGATCCTGGCGAGATAAACGCAAGTGTTTGTCGGATATGTCCGACATAAGCGATTAAAAGGTTAAATCGCTTACACAAGAAGATAAATTACTAACACGGTGTCTTATGTAAACGATTTTGCGATTGTGAAGCGATGAGGTGCGGTTCACTCGAATTGAACGCACCGCATCGCGTTGTTTGGGCTTTGTTCTACATGCGCGCGAAGTCGCCGTTTTAGCAGCCATTTATATAAAACAAGTCACAACACCGCAAGAGTTTGCGCGAAAATATCAAACCAAATGATCGCGTCTGCTTTGCTTCGCTCATCGCTGCACCGCACCCACGTATGATAGGTCACGTAGCTCACAGCAATAGAGATTCTATCGTTTTTTTCTATTCGCGCCGCATCGCTTCGCGTTCCTATTCGCGCTTAATCGCCTATTTAAAAAAAAAAATGAACCGAAAAAATATTCATGCAATAAAGAAAGAAGAAAATATTTTTGCCTTGTTAAAGTAGATATTAACATAAATATACATAGGTTGTGAAGTTCTTATGCCTTAAATTCGGTTTTTGTATTTGTTGAGTCTATCATGCATCCCGTTATATAATAATTTATGTAAAAATCACACACACATCGATGCGCATGTGGTTGCGAAGCGATCCGATGTCGTTCACACAAATTCAACGCACCGCCGCGGCTGTGTCCTACGTGCGGGCGAAGTCGTCGCTTCAGCCGCCATTTATAAGAATCCATTGCACCTGCAAGAGCTCGCGCGAAAATATCAAAGCAACTAAGCGCGTCCGCTTCGCTTCGCTCGCCGCCACACCGCACTTACGTGTGGCTGGCCACGTAGGCCACCACAATATAGTATCTGTCATTTGTTCCAATCGCGCCGCATCGCTTCGCGTTCGCGTTAGATCGCCTACGTTAAGACACCGCATAATAGCATAAGGGTCAGTTCACGTCGAGACGCGAAGCGACGTGACGCTGCGTAAAGAGCGACTCAAAATATAACTTTACTACACGAAAAGATGCACATTTCATTGTGAGAATTCAGAATACGTTGCAGCACCATGCAGCGCTGCGCCACGAGGCATCTCGATTTGAAATGTTTATAAAGAAAAAACACACGCCAACAACAACCAACCAACCAACCACCAACTCAAAATCTAACTTTATTTACTACACGAAAAGTCGTGTAGTAAATAAAGTTAGATTTTGAGTCGCTCTTCGTGCAGCGTCTCGGCGCGTCGCGTCTCGGTATGAACTAACTCTAAATGTCAAGTAATTTTATCTATGTGTCTCATGTTTTCAAATAGTATCAATTCGGCCGTCTGAACTTTTGCGAACAAGCTATCACCGTACAGGAAACATGCCATTTGTAATGTCTCGTGCGCACTACTGCTTCCGAAGAATGCCGACCGTACCCGAACACTGCGGGCCAATTACTGATCGATATGTGGCGTTCGAAATACGCGCGATCCGACTTCCCCTTACTATCCATCTATACTATACCAATGGTTTGTCTGTTTGTTACGTTATCTACTCTTCACCACTAAACCAATTTTTATGAATTTTGGTAGTTATATGCTTTTTACCACGGGAGTACCTACGCTTTGGGAGCATTCCCGACGATAGCGACGCGAATGCGGATGCGAAACGATCCGATGCAGTTCACACGAATTCAATACAACGCGGCGGCTTTGTCCTAGGGCAAAAGTATCAAAACAACTGATCGCGTCCGCTTCCCTCATCGTCGCGCCACACCCACGTGCTGGTTAATCACTTAGGCCACCAATCAATCTTTTGTTTCATTCGCGCCGCATCGCTTCGTGTTCGCCGTCGCGTTGCTTCACCTACGTAGGACACCACGACCACCGATTAAGACCTATTTTTTAAAACCTTTGGTTTTTTATATATATATTTTAATGATTTAATATCATACTAAGAATTATATAAAATTATCAATTTATACGAATTGACCTCTGAGAAATAACGGGAATTTTGCGAAATGGAATGAAAACAAAACGGGTATTAAACGAAATTAGGATATATTTTTGTTTGTTTTATAAATGGTAAGATTATTGTGTAAAAGGAATTATTTTCTAAATTAACTAAGGGATTTTTTGGTTGATATTAGTACCCTTTTAGGCTAGCGAATTTAGGCACTATGATTTTAAAAGTTACTTAGCTGGCTTAGGTATAATGGCTAATTAAAATTACTTTTAAAAATAACGACTGACAAGTTTCATATGTATTTTTAAATAGGTCGTTTATATGATTTGACTTACATATTAATTTATATTGAAACTAAACTATGATTTGAAATACTTATACTCCATTTGCGTTAAGATAAGACATTTAAACACCTTTTTTTACTGTCCATTCAACAAATTTTGACTTCTATTTCGTAGGCAATAAAGATGGCATTAGAAGCAAACATAGTGGTTACAATATAATACGCAATAAAAGTCAAAATGTCTAAAACTAATGCGAATGGAGTATAAGTTATTTTATTTTACTGTAGGTCACACGTCTATGGTAACAAAACTTGGTGTCTAGACAAAGTGATATCCCATCCAAATTCTTTATTGACATAAAAGATTATTACAATTTATGTAATCATTGACTTTCGAATTCTTTAATGTTTAGACATTTATTTATTTTACTGTTAATTCACGCTAAATACTCTCCAGCGTTTGATGGTCTATTAACACTTTGCACGTGTTATTGGCAAAATTGTGGTGTCTTTTCCACGAATGCCATTAATGAAGAGTTGAAGTTCACTACCGAATTAGGCGGGCCTGTTCATGAGGTGTCAGCGCCCCTCCCAATTTTATTTCGTTGTACGAGTATAGTCGATATTTTATTTATCAACTTTTTTACAATCATCCAACCCTGACAGTACAGTAAAGTAGTAAGCTTCACGCAGGCGTACACCAAGCGTATAATGACGAATACGCGTCTATGAAGCTATGGGTCCGTTTACAGTAGGCCTTAGTTTGGCCCTAAAATAACCAAGCTTAGTAACCAATAGGAATTCAGTTTTACTGTTTTTCTATTGGTAACCAAGCTTTGGCCAAAGTTATACCTCAGGGCCAAATTTACCTTACTTTATGGTATGTCACTTTGTGTTGGCCATTTGTTCTATTAAAACTTAGTCCTATATTAGGACAGCTTAAGTTTAGGGAGTTAAAATTGATTTGACTATACAATATTACTGTTTTTTTTACACTTTGCCCGGGGAATACATTGAAATGTATTTAGTTTTATTTTTCTTATTTTTTTATGTGTCTGAATGCCAATGCAATTATTTATATAATTTTCTTGGTGTAGTAGTTTTTTTAAAATTAATAATTGATAAAATTATTATCGTGAATGTGGCTTAACTAGTATTGTGTAGTTAGAATAATATTTATTTTAAGATGTTAAGAATTCGGGACAATTTTTTTTTTATGCTTTTTAGTTTTTTTCTTCAACAAATCTTCAATAAAACCGGGCAATACGCAATTTGACCGGTGAAATTGAAGGGCAATGTTGATAATAGCCGACTGCTGTTTTAAGTTAATTTCATTATTCTTTATGTTACTAAAGTTTTTTCTGTATACCTATTTATTAAGGTATTTTTTTTTAGAAAACTACTAGTTTGTGAAAATCTAGTTTTTGAGCACTGTATGTAATATTAATGTTACTTCAAGCAGCTATGTTATATTATATAATAATCCTAGCACATAGTAATATTTTTATTTTAACACCAAGTTATTGAAGAAACTTATTATGTTGAATTTTGGATAAAATAAAGCAATTTAACCTTTTGAGTGCGTAATTAGAGACACAATAGTAAGACAATGGCGCGTGAACGCCGGCGTTAATGCGGGGATCAACAGCTTAAGTAATATTTACGCACTTTGACTAGTTATTGTTAGATTTACTAAATTACGCGTCATTTTAATTGAATAAATGATTAAAGACAAGAATATTTAATACTAGTTTTTCTTTGTTTCCTTGTACTGAATTATGTTTTTATCACCATCCAATTTTTTTCCAAGCATGAATGTAAAGGTAGATGCAAACTTTATGGCGGCTCAGTAGGCTTTGATATATATCTTTTTTGTTAGCGTTCCCGCTAAACGCTAACTAAAAAATGTATGGCAATGGATTTACCTGTCAAGTCACGTGTTTATCTATATGTATAGGGTGACTGGTAATTAGTGTACGATACTTAAACACGTGATTGAGCTCTTGATATCCAACAACTTTTACTATGGGAACAAACCTGAAATCGCGATAAAAAATCAGCTGTTCAGTACATTTATGTTTGCCTAATGTACTGAACAGCTGATATTTTTTTCGCGATTTCGGCTTTGCTCCCGTAATAAAAATTGTTTGTTATCATGAGCACAATCACGTGTTTAAGTATCGTACACTAATTGCCAGTCACCCTATATATATAAAAGGAGAAACTGACTGACTGACATATCAACGCACAAACGAAACTACTGGGACTAGGAGCGTGAAATTTTGCACAAGGTTTCCTTTTATGACGTAGGCGAGCACTAAGAGGGGATTTTCCAAAATTCTACCCCTAAGGGGTTGAAATGGGGGTCCAAAGTTTGAATGGAAAAACCTAATTTCACGCGGACGAAATCGCTAGCAGAAGTTAGTTTATTTATAAACTTCATATACAGTAGTGGTACAATTTGTGACCCACGGATGCCCCTCAAGTTGAAGGGTAAAATATACAAGTCCGTGATAAGGCCTGTCATATACTGTATGATGTTGGGCTGTGAAAAAGACGGATGAAAAAAGATTGCATGTAGCGGAGATGAGAATGTTGAGATGGATGTGTGGTGTGACGAGAATGGATAAAGTGAGAAATGAGTATATTAGAGGAAGTTTGAAAGTGGCGCCAGTGACTGAAAAGTTGAAAGGGAATCGTTTGTCCTGGTATGGTCATGTAAAGAGGAGAGATGAAAAGCACGTTACTAAAAGAGTTATGAGTATACATGTGGATGGGTGGAGAGGGAGAGGGAGGCCAAAGAAAAGATGGATGGATTGTGTGAACAGTGATATGAAAGAAAAGGAAGTTAGTGATAGCATGACCGTTGACAGGATAGAATGGAAGAAAAAACATGTTGTGCCGACCCCAAATAAGATGGGACAAGGGCAGGAAGATGATGATGTACAGTAGTGGTACATAGGCGGTCTTAATGCAACAAGGCATTCTCTACCAGTCAACCTTTGGGTTAAAAGAGACAACACTGTGGTAGGTGTGCACAATAAATAAATAACAGATATATCAAGTAGAATGTAGTATCATTAAATTAAGTTACAATAATAAAATACTTATATATGCTAATTTATTATAAACTAATAAATACATTATAATTAGAAGAACTTAAAAAATAACAATTATGACGAAGACCGAACTAAGGTTGAGAGGACTTCAAGTAGTAGTTCCGAATTTTATGCTTGAAGGAAAATTTACTCTCGGCTTTTTTGATGTCAAGGGGATGCATATTCCAGAGTTTTATAGAGGACTTCAAGTGGTAGTTCCGAATTTTACGCTTGAAGGAAAATTTACTCTCGGCTTTTTTGATGTCAAGGGGAAGCATATTCCAGAGTTTTATAGAGGACTTCAAGTGGTAGTTCCGAATTTTACGCTTGAAGGAAAATTTACTCTCGGCTTTTTTGATGTCAAGGGGAAGCATATTCCAGAGTTTTATAGAGGACTTCAAGTGGTAGTTCCGAATTTTACGCTTGAAGGAAAATTTACTCTCGGCTTTTTTGATGTCAAGGCGAAGCATATTCCAGAGTTTTATAGAGGACTTCAAGTGGTAGTTCCGAATTTTACGCTTGAAGGAAAATTTACTCTCGGCTTTTTTGATGTCAAGGGGATGCATATTCCAGAGTTCTAGGAGACAACGTAAGAATTACCCAAAATGTCATGTGACTTCTCCGCAAGTAATGTCTTTGCCATTTTGTGTTTAGCGTTTGGCGGGAACAGTAATAGAAAACTCATTTGTCTAAGGGCACTGAAAGTGAGTCGCTGGGATGTTGTAAATTCAAGATATCGGGGTTAAGAGGTAGACGGACGCGTAGCTTCACAGACGCGTATTTTACGCTCACTTTACGCCTGCGTGAAGCTTAAATATGAAACTCTGTTGACGAAACAGCAACGACACGACGAATACGCGTCCTTGGACAGTAGGCCTAAGTTAGTACCTACTGCGTAGCGAAAAGCTTACTTCCCAGCCGCTATTTTGAAACGAAGTATGATAAACGAGACGAAATATTTTATGTAAAAATCAGTACTCAACAGGGGCGCCGGCTTTTGGAAAACCTCATGGGTGCTTATGCTCATTTCATGACTCGAAAAAGTGGCGAAGTGTGAGAAGTGAGTGGCGAAATGTGGCACACTGATCGACCGACAAATAAATAAATGTCCTTCTTACATACTGTGTGCGTAATTACTAATTATGTTTGATAAAAATATAAAATGAAACAAACCATTATTATTAACTGAACCGAACGTGATTAAATCAGTTTATTACGCTTTGTGTCAATCGCAACTGAGCTACTGCATTACCTCCTGGGGCGGAACATACAAAACATATTTCCTAAACATTGAAAGAGCACAGCGTGCACTTCTGAAGGTAAGTCTGTCCCTACCATTTGATTTCCCGACTACGGAGCTCTATGTGAAAAGTGGAGTTTTAACTGTCAGACAGCTTTTTATACACGCCACTGTATTAAAGCAACATGACTCGGTTAAATATGAACCAGATAAATTTCAAAACCAACGTCGCAAAGATAAAATTTGCCTCGTCCCATTTTTTAAAACTAGTCTAGCCCAAAGGTTTTTCAGCTACCAAGGACCTAACTTATATAATAAATTAAATCGTAGCTTATCATTCTATTCCCTACCAAAACGGAAATGCAAAGTGGTGGTTAGAAATGGGTTGCAGAAGCTAAACTATTCACACACAGAAAGCCTCCTTCATAATAATTCAATCTCATCTTGATTAAATACATCCACATCTTAAACACTCACTCACATAATCTACACTCCACAACTAGATACACAAAACACATATACATAAGCGCAGCGTACACAAATTAAAAATACTAAGTATAACACCGCGCTGCCTTCGAACGAAATCCGCTCCGCTTATTAATATTAGACCGCAGTGTATCACAGCTACATAACTATATCTCTGCGCCTGCGGCACGGTAACGTCCTGCAGCGAGCGGTGGATCACTCGTCCGCCGGCATTCATGCCATATGCACGTGATCCCGCGCGATAATTCTTTCCGAATGACGGTATGCGAGCTTGTATGACGAACCAGTGCGTAAGGAAATAATAATAATAATTATTATTATTATATAACTTTATTGCACACCTTAACATAATATAGGACAAACATTTATATAAATAAGTATACAATAGGCGGTCTTATTGCACAGGGCAATTTCTACCAGACAACCTTACCAGACAATTATTGTGGGTGACTTAGTGGATATTTTGTTCATGTTGTTTTGTGTGCACTGCGCTTCCACAATTACTCATAGTAGGTAATAGGCGTTACAAATTTCTTTCTTTATTTAATCGTTGTTTGCTTCTAGTAAAATCACTCCAGAATTGTATACATACGTAGTTTTGAGTTCAACCTTTTTTTCTTTTTTTTTTGTTCTATTTTGTATAAGTACCTTCACGCTATATATAAAATGCACCCAGTCAAAATTGATTCTACATGTCCAATGGGTGGGGCACTGGTGATCCGTAACACAGGCATCCCACGCCTTTTACGGACACCAGCTCCTCACATATGTAACACATACTAGACTGAGTAATTGTACTGTTTTAGTTATAAACAAAACATTGTGAGGAGAAATAAATAAATTATTATTATTATTATTATTTATTATTAAGAAATATTATAATTTATACGTAACCTAAGAGGCGATTACTGATCTGTTTCTTGATGTCTATTCTTAGGGGTGCTCGGCACCCAATGTTTATTTCTCATGGGTGCTCGAGCTCCCGAGCTCCCACGGAGTCGGCGCCCCTGGTACTCTAACTAAAAAATAAAATAGTTTCGAACATTTTTGATTTCGTAATACACTGCAGAATAACAGTTTTTTTATTTTATTTTGTTAGTTAATTGTTATATTTTTATATGTTTGGAAGAAAAACAATGGTCATAAATACAATTTACGGGGGTCTACTCTACAAGAGCCGAACACGAGCGACACTACACGAACTTGAGCTCGGCTCCAGAGGCGTAGTGTGAACTAATTTAAGACGTGGGCGAAGGAGTATCACCGAGGCCCTTTTCTTTCATAAATTCGAAAACGAAACAGCTACTGTCGCAATCTATACTCCATCTGTTTAGGTAGTTAACTAAAGGTAAACAATCTTGATATATTGTCTTTTTATTAAAAAAAATTGTATAAAAGACATACAAAGATTATTTAAATTTAGTTAATTATCAAACATCGCTATAGGTAATTAACAAATTGTAAACATTTTTAGATAAAGTTTTTAGACAACTTTTAGATTAAAGACATGTCAAGATTGTTTACATTTAGTTAATTACCTAAACAGATGGAGTTTAGTGATCGACGACATCGTCTCTTACCATCAGGTGAAATATTGATCAAACGCGAGCCTATCAATTATGAAAAAAAACCCTCTTTCTTTAGCGCCTATTACACTACGCGTGGGGCAGGGAGCAGTGGTGGCCGAGTGGTAACGGCCCCGACTTATGAGTTGTAGGTCGCGGGTTCAAACCCAGCCAGGCGCATTACTTTGTGTAATTTATTTCATCACCACTGCTCTCAAAACGGTGAAGGAAAACATCGTGAGGAAACCGGCATGTCCTAGAACCAAAAATTCGAAGACATGTGACATCCACCAACCCGCACTGGGCCCGCGTGGTGGATTACGGCCCATTCCCTCTCCTAGAGAGGAGGCCTGAGTCCCAACAGTGGGAACATTATAAGGCCGACTATGCTATGACTATGTTACGCTACGCGTTAGTCAGCACACGATATACAGACTTATTTTTTATTGCGAGTAAGACAGTCTCACCCTTATTACACTACGCTACATAGACTAAGACTGTCTGAATATCGAGTGGTGTAATAAGCGCTTTAAAGAGCCCTCGCTTGTGCAAGGCCACTTTGGGTCCGACGCCGTGGGCGAGGGGCCGCTTCGCCCATTTCTAGCTACGCTACTGCCTCTAACGTAGACCCACCTTTAGGATTTGTATGTTTATAAGTCCTGTAGCAGTGTTTACTTTGCGTTCTGTTATCGAAACATGTACTTTACACATTAATTAACTTGTATTATCAATGTCTAAACTAGTTTTAATACAACAATTCCAACCTCTAAGAGCACAAAACTTTCTCTTTAAAAAACAATACGGTTTTAGGCCAAAATCCAATACGCTTTCTGCAACAATAGATTTAATAACCAAAATTAAGTTAGGTATCGATAAAAGGCAAATAGCACTGGGAATTTTCATAGACTTAAAAAAAGCCTTTGACACAATAAGTCATAAACTGTTATTAAAGAAACTTAATGATATTGGTGTCACTGGTAGCGCGTTTGATATCTTCAAATCATATCTAACAAATCGTTGCCAAGTAGTTAAGATTAACGAAAACCAAAGTAGTCCTAAAAACGTAAGTTTTGGTATTCCACAAGGATCAATACTAGGGCCCTTATTATTCCTGATTTATATAAATAACATTCACGGGATTGGACTAAAAGGCGACATATCATTGTATGCAGATGATACAGCTTTATTTTACTTTGGACACTCCGTAGACGCTGTTATGTGCGACGCTCAAAATGATTTACGACTTTTAAATATGTGGTTTCAGTGCAACCTACTTACCATAAATATAACCAAAACCAATTATATAATTTTTGCCGCAAAAAACAAAAATATATTACACAACTCACAACTAACCATAAACAATCAACCAATAAAAAAAGTTGATCACGAAAAATATCTTGGACTAATTTTAGATAACCACCTAAATTGGAAATCTCATTTAGAAAGGGTTAAGTCTAAATTGACGTCTCTCACGGGAGCCCTACGGGGTGTCGTTCGATGCCTTCCACGTCAAGTACGTTATAATATATATAACGCTCTTATAAAACCTCACTTGGACTATCTAATAGAAGTATGGGGAACAGCGACCAAAACCAATATTCAAACACTACAAATATCACAAAATAAATTAATAAAAACACTTTTCCACTATGATTACAGTACACCAACACAAAAAATATACAGTGAAACTAAGCTAATGAATATATCACAAATATACTTATATAATAATTGTATTCTTATAAGAAAAATACTTAATAAAAACATACACACACAAATACATTTTATGAAAAAACATCAAATACACAAAATTAGGCTTAGAAATACAAATGACATACAATTATACTCACCACGCACAAACTATGGCAAAAAAAGTGTAATGTACGAAGGTGCTGCACTGTATAATAAATTACCAAATAATATTAAAAATGCAAAGTCAATGTCAATGTTTAAAAAATACTTAAAATTACACATCTTTAACAAACCAAGCGCACCTTAGTACATGCCGCTTCCAGTTGTTCGTACTCCGTGTATGTTTACGATTTAAGTATGCAACTATTTATCGACTACCCTACACTTTTTGATTACTTCTCTTTAAATTGTAATTAAGACAAAACTATTACTGTACGCTACCAATAACGTTTGTAAATTAATTTTTAAGTTTTCTCATGTAAGTGAATTGTAAATTCTTATGGGAAATAAAGATATCTCAAACCTCAATTCCAACTTATTTTTCGTTCTTTTATTGTAATGTTATATTGTATTTATTTATTTATTTAGTCATAGGAGAACCAACAGCTATAACAAAAGAATAACAATAGTATAAGAGACATTGATTGGTTCCCACGGGTAGAAACAGGTAAAATAATAGAAAACTTACGATCACTAATAAGCACGATAAAAAAAAGAACATAATTAAACATCCCATTAAAATTAGCACTATGCACTTTTAAAAAAGTCCGCATTCAGCTGAGTGCGTGCCGAATAAGTTTTAATAGTAAACGGGTCAAAAGAGAACTTTTTACAAAGAACATTAAAGTCCTTACACGCTCGCACCATGCAGGAGTTTCGCCTGTAATTAGAAGAGGAAGAAGGAATAGAGATAGGTGAATTAAATCTAACCGATCTCTGGGGGACATTAAAGCATAATTTATGTAAGAGATCAGGACAGTCAATTTCATTAGATAAAATTTTTAGCAGGAAAGTGCAATCTGCTAATCGACGACGATTTATAAGTGGTTGTAAATGAAATTTCTTACAAAGATTTAAGTAATTATCAGAATGATATGGTATACGCAGCCGAAAACAAAGAAAACGAATAAATCTTTTTTGTATATTCTCAATACGATCAATGTATTTGCCATAACAAGGGTTCCAAATTTGAGACGCATATTCGAGGTGACTTCTAACAAAAGAGCAGTAGAGGATCTTAAGAGTTTTGGCATTCTTAAAACACCCTGCGAGTCTCATAACAAAACCCAGTGATCTTGAAGCTTTGGCCACTATTTGCTCAATGTGCACATTAAATAAAAGTAGAATCGTGAAACACGCCTAAGTCGCGTACACCGTCGCATCTCTGCAATAGCTGCCCTTTAAGTTTATAAGATGTAGGGCGAGGGATCTGTTTTCTGCTGAAGGAGACTATTGAACATTTAACAGGGTTCAAATCTAATTTGTTGGTCAAGCAATAATCATTTAATCGCGCTAGGTCACTTTGGAGAGCATCCATGTCTTCATCTGATGATATTGCAGAGAATATCTTCTGGAAACACGAGTCGATGTCGCTGACATAAATAATAAAAAGTAAAGGACCCATCAAGGAACCTTAGGGTACGCCACTAGGAGCTGAAACCCAGCTCGATATGTAATTACTGATAACGACAGCTTGAGATCTGTTTTCAAGGTATGAAGTAAATCAGCGAATCTCTAATACCGTTGTTAAAAAGCTTTGTTTTCAGAATATTATGGTCAATTCTGTCAAAAGCTTTACTGTAATCTGTGTAAACGACATCGACTTGTGCCCCATTGTCCATTTTATCAGTTAAGAAGTCATTGAGCAGAGCCAGGTTAGATACTGTTGAACGGCCCTTAAGAAATCCGTGCTGAGAAGGGCTAAAAGATTGACTCAGCGCTGCATAAACTTGGTTATATTTCTGTTTTTAGTTGAGGTTCACTAAAAAATTGACTCAGCGCTGCATAAACTTGGTTATATTTCTCTTTTTAGTTCAGGTTCACTAAAAGATTGACTCAGCGCTGCATAAACTTGGTTATATTTCTCTTTTTACATGAAGCGACTGCGTATCTGACATCCACAACGTAGTAATTCGGTAACACGATGCCCTTTTGCAAGACAGTTATCAGACTTCCTGGCGTTTGCGAGACTGGTATCAGACTTCCTAGCGTTTGCGAGACTGGTATCAGCATTCCTGGCGTTTACGATACTGGTATCAGACTTCCTAGTGTTTGCAAGACTGGTATCAGACTTCCTGGCGTTTGCGATACTGGTATCAGACTTCCTAGTGTTTGCAAGACTGGTATCAGACTTCCTGGCGTTTGCGATACTGGTATCAGACTTCCTAGTGTTTGCAAGACTGGTATCAGACTTCCTGGCGTTTGCAAGACTGGTATCAGACTTCCTGGTGTTTGCAAGACTGATATCAGACTTCCTGGCGTTTGACTATCCGTAACGACTGCCGAAGGTCTTTAAATGACAACAGGGACCGACAGCTTAACGTACTTTCCGAGGCACGGAATACTCTCAGAATCTGCGGTATGTGGTGCTGGTGCTGCAAAATGCCATCTAGCAGCTTTGGACTCAGTGGAAAGGCGTGCGAAGAGGCTAATTGGGGATCCAGATTTGGTTAAGTCCAATCTACAAAGCCTCGAGCACAGGCGCAGGGTAGCCAGCCTATCGGTATTTTACAGGTTGCATTTTGGAGAGTGTGCGCAGGAATTGCATGACTTGATTCCGCCATCTCCTTTCTACCATCGGACAACCCGACGTACGGCGAGTATCCACCCTTACGTTGTTGAAACTTCAACGGTTCGGACTAAGCGTTTCGCTTTGTCGTTTATACCGCGTACATCGAAGGACTGGAACAATTTGCCTGCTGCGATCTTCCCGTCCAACTATAATTTAGGTGTCTTCAAGGCTAGAGTGAATAGGCTCTTGATAAACTAGTGCGCTTCACCATCAATGATTGCATCACTGCTTACCATCAGGTGGGATCGCAGTCAAGCGCTGGTTTATATCAATTAAAAAAAAAAAAAAAAATGTTAAGATGGTCACCCATCTGCAGACAGACCTCGGCGGGCATTGCTTAACTTTGGAGATTGATCCGTGTATTATTTTTTGGCCCTCCCAAAATCATAGCTCTATATCTTTGTTATGGAAAACAAAGACAGAGCAATGATTTTGGGAGGTGTCACAATAGTTTCCCACCAACCGGGGATTGTTTTTGTGTGTACTAAGTATAGCACGTACACGGTACAGGGATTATCGTCCTCTGGTACCACATTCCACGAAAAGCGTCGAAGGAGCCTCTCCGAGCCTTTCAAACGTCCAGGACACCAGGGTCCTGAGATAACATAATACACCTACCACTATTTTTCTCTACATCTGATTTAAGTCCGCCTCTGTACTTTTGTGCGCATAAAGTATTTAATAAAATTAAATAAATAACTATAGAATGTGTCGAAATAAAAAGCAATAACTTCTGTACATGTATAATAATCTTCATCGCGTCGCCCGACTTGGCGAGGTCGAGCGCTTCCTTGGTCCTCTGCAGCGGGAAGTGGTGCGTGATGAACTTCTTGAGATTGATCGCTCCGGATGACACCGCTGCTAGCGAATAAAATAAAACTGTAAACAATGGTGCCTTGAGAGCCGCAGTGGTGATGAAATAAATTACACAAAGTAATGTGCATGGCTGGATTCCGCAGGACGAACAAGGTTATCATCATAGCCCGAAGAATCGCCAAACTTAAGTGGCAGTGGGCAGAGCACATTGCTCGCAGTACAGATGGTCGATGGGGACGAAACAATGGTGTAAAATAATAATAACGGTACGGTCACAGTATAGATATGGAACAGTACGGAAACTACCTACAAATATTCGAAACGGCACACTCACACAAACATACACATCGACGAGACTCCTAAGCGTTTCTCGCGGTCCTGTCAGTAGCGAATGCCGCTTAGGAGTCTCGTCGATGCGTATGTTTGTGTGAGTGAGCCGTTTCGAACATTTGTAGGTAGTTTCCGTACTGTTCCATATATCTATACTGTGGTACGGTTGACGCAGAGGATGAGGGATTAGCCAATCGCTCATCCGCTGCTGAGCCGCGTGACTCGGGTTCGATTCCCGTACGTAACAAACATTTGTATGATCTACAAATATTCCGGGTCTGGCTGTTTTGTATATGTGAGTTTATATGTTTGTGAACGCACCCACGATATAGGACTAATTCTTAGTGTGAGACAAAGTTTTTCTTTTTTAGATAACCGATTGGCATCCCAGAGATTGAAGACGGGAAAGACTGAATTGTCTCGTGGCTCACCCTCAAGGCACATGACGTATCTAGTTAAATGTGGGTGAACCTACTAAACATACGCATCTGCTTAACCCGCCCGGCTATAGAGGCGTGAAGTTAGCTGTGAGGCTTACGTGTTAACAATCCTGTAGGATCCTCGCACGTCGACCTCTCTTAGCAGCGCCTGTGTCAGGGGCACCTCCACCTTGCTGTCACCGATGCCCACCACTAGCACTACGCCGGCTGTCTTCGTTACCTGGCATTAAAAAAAAACACGTTATCAAAATACTTATGAATTATTGATAGGCAAGAAGCGAACAAAATTACTATCTCATCATCATCAATTAGGTACTCCTTAACTTAAGTGGATAGTGTCGCCGTCCGAGATAGAAATCTCAATACCAGAAGCATTGAAGTTGCCAGGGGCGCCAACTCCGTGGGTCCTTGGAGGCTCGAGCACCTATGAGAAATAAACAGTGGGTGCCGAGCACCCCTGAGAGTAGACATCAAGAAACAGATCAGTAATCACCTTCTAGGGATGGGCGTTTTTCATTAACCGACGACCCGTTTAGCGCAGTGGTTTAGAGCGCCGGTTGAGACGCAAGGCGACCCCTTGCGTCTCAACTGGCGCTCTCGGGTTCGATTCCCGCACCAACACAAATGTTTATTTATGAAACAGATATTTGTGTTGGGTCTGGGTGTGTGTGGAAGTTGCATGACCATTACAAAGACCAAGGTGAAGTGTATCATACGCCTATTCACTGGCACCTTATGTGGCAGAAACAGGTGGGGAATTAAATGTGTCCCAGGCCCGTGATAGTCGGTAGGACTCTGAAATAACTATCCGTTCTCTCTAGATTTTTTTTTTTATTTTTTTATTCTTGATAGGTTCGCGCTTGACCGCTAACTCACCTGATGGAAAGCGACGATGCGGTCGACGATGGAACGCGCTTACCTAGAAGTAACCTATTCACTCTTGACTTAAAGATTCCCGGGTTGTAGCCATCAGGAAAAACAGATTCCGGCAAGGAATTCCACTCCTTAGCTGTACGCACTATGAATGTGTTCGCAAAACGTTTTGTGCGTATAGGTGGGATGTCCACCATGTACCGGTGGCGCATTGCCGTACGCCTGGTGGTCCGATGATGGAACGGGCGCGGGCGGAATTAGGTTATGCAATTCCGACGCACACTCCCCGAAATGCAACCGGTAGAAAACCGACAGGCTAGCAACTCTGCGTCGATGCTCAAGACTTTGAAGCCTCGACTCAACGAGTGCATCATTGCCAATGATCCTCTTGGCTCGCCTCTCAATTGCCTCAAGTGCATCAAGCTGGTATCGGGCAGATCCGTCCCAAAGATGAGAGCAGTACTCCATACACGATCGAACTTGCGCTTGATAAAGTTTGAGCAGCTGTTCCGGCGTGAAGTACTGTCTGACCTTCGCGAGGATTCCCAGCTTTTTTGCTGCCAGTTGAGCCTTTGCTTCGATGTATGGCCCAAAGTTGAGTGTTGACGTCAGCGTAACACCAAGGAGATCAAGATGGTCGGTTATTGGCACGGTTACGCCCCGGAAAGTTGGAGCAGGGCTGAATTGGCTCCTTTTAGCGGAAAATAGACACGCCTGGGTTTAAGCAGCATTGAACTTGACCAAATTGGCATCGCCCCATTCAGAGACTGCCTCCAAGGACAAGTTCAAGCGCTCGACCATAGCTTCTCGGAGAGACTGGATCTGTGACCCACTAGCCTGCGCGCTGGATATGTAACTCTCAGCAACAGTGCTGTCGTCTGCATGCCCAAAGGTACCGGGCTTAAGCAGATCATTTATGTGCAGCAAGAACAATGTTGCCGAGAGCACTGACCCCTGAGGGACCCCGGCATTAATGGCCATTTGACCGGACGAGCAACCATCGATGACCACTCGGATGGACCGGTCACTCAGGAAATCTGCTATCCAAGCACACAAACCAGCAGGTAATCCGAAAGAAGGAAGCTTACTAATAAGGCTTTCGTGCCAGACCCTATCGAAAGCCTTCGAGATATCGAGGGAGACGGCAAGAGCTTTCCCGTGTTTCTCGATGGCCTCACTCCAGATGTGGATGGCATACGCTAGAAGATCACCAGTTGACCGATTTCGGCGAAAGCCGTATTGTCGGTCACTTAGGATGTCATTAGCTTCTAGGTATGCCAGGAGCTTACTGTTGAGTACACGTTCCATTGTCTTACAGAGAATGGACGTTACTGAGATTGGCCTGTAGTTAGCTGGGTCAGCCCGACTACCCTTTTTGGGCACGGGCTGTACGTTAGCTTGCTTCCATGCAATCGGCACTTTTCCAGCCTCAAATGAAAGCCGAAATAGGCGTGTCAGGATCGGAGACAGTTCAGGCGCACACGTTCTTAGAACAATTGCCGGTATCCCGTCTGGACCGCTAGCCTTGTTCACGTCAAGGTTACGCAGCACCCTACGGACGTCCTTCTGATGGATGCGAATATCCGACATACTCGTCTCGCAACCATCAGGATTAACAGGGGGCCGCGCGTCACCAGAATCTAGACGCGAAGATTCCGCGAAGAGAGAGGCAAACAAATTTGCTTTCTCCTCAGCGGTATGGGCCAGCGACCCGTCGGGTTTCAGCAGTGGCGGTAGTGAGGGACGGCAGAAGTTCGATTCAACCGACTTAGCCAGGGACCAAAACGCCTTACTACCAGCAGGGTATGATGCGAGTTTGTTCCCGATGCGGCTAATGTAGTCGAACCGAGACCTCCGCATCACCTTCTTGCAAGACTTGGCAGCTCTGTTGAAGGCTCTCTTCTTCTGACTCACGTCACTCGCCTTATGCATACGAGCGTCGGCCCATGCCCGGTATGCCGTGTGCTTAAGCGCGTTAGCGCGATCACACTCCGCACCAAACCAAGGGCGAGCATGGCCAGACATTGTTACGTCAGAGAATGGAATGTAATACTCCATCCCCCGCCGCAAAACATCTGTCACAGCATCTGCGCACGACGATGGATCATCCGAAGAAAAGCAAGTAGGCTGCCAAGGATAACATGCGAAGAAAGATCGCATGCCATCCCAATCTGCTGACCTATATCGCCAAACCCGCCTGGTGCCTCTAAGGCAGGGATCAGGCGGAGAGTAGACTGATACAGATTTCACCAGACAGTGGTCGGAACTACCTAACGGTGATGATATCGACACTGAATAGCGGTCTGGATCTGTTGTCAGCAGAAGGTCCAAGCAGTTGGCCGTGTGCGAATCAACATCCGGCACCCTCGTAGCTCCCTGGACCAGCTGGGTGAGATTTAACGCTAGCGCAAGCTTTCGCATCTCTCTACCAGCATGGTCTGTGCACCGGTATGGGAAAAGCCACTCCTGATGGTGGGCATTAAAATCCCCCAGTAACACCAGTTGTGCGGAAGGGTACCTCTGCTGAGCCGCATCCGCCGCCTCACTAAGGTACTGTGTGAGCCTGGTCGTCTCCTGATCACCACTGTGCGAACGGTAGACACAAGCATAGATAATTTTATCCATGCCTGTGTCCACCAGAGCCCAAAGCGTTGAGAACCTGGTATCTTCAAGGTTACGGAGACGCCGATAGCAGATGTCGTCCCTGACGTACAAACACACACCAGCGTGTGGTTTAAAATTGTGCTCCAGGGTAAACCCTGGGTAAGACAGGTACGACACGTCTGACGGACTTCTTATCTGCGTCTCCGAAAGGAAAAAGAGGGAAGGTTTTTCAGTCTCCAGGTGATGATGGACTGCTGCGAGATTTGAGTGCAGACCTCTAATATTGCTGAGGTGCACTTTAAGTGAGAGGGAGTGCAGCCGCTGTTTAACTTTTCTCTTTTTCAACCTTGGCATATTGTGAGTGAGGTAGGAGAGGAGAAGGAAGTGAAATGGAGTCCCATGCTGCTAACCTTCGTCACGCACTGGCAGGACAACATCATTGGGGCACTAGTCTGGAGACTGCGGGGACGCCCGAGCCCCCCCGGAAATGACCATCGGGCCCTCTCATCTGGTCGCCAACCAGCACGATGGTGCATTCCGGGATATTTCGTCAGTTGGCGGGGCAGCCTTTCATGTGTGGCTAGCACATTACTTGGGCCCCCAACTAACTGCGGTCGGCCAGCGGTGCACCGTGCCTCGGATCCCGCTACCCTCCGCGACTAGTCTCCCGATATGTCAATACCAGCGCGGGTCCGGCTGGTCTGCATACATTAGAACCGCCACTTCGACCCAACTCCTCAAAATTGGCTACACTGGGCATCGTACCGGAACACGGCTAGGCCGCTTGGCGGTACGTCTTTGCCCAGTGGGTGGTCACAAGCCATCGGTCGACACCTACCACCAGTTAATGTCACCTGATTAGCACCACCCGGGGACCACGTGTAGGGCCTATCTATGGGTATTCTCCTACGGACGCGGGTGACTCAGCCCCCAATAGATGGAGTATATCTATGAGGAATTCTCCACAAAAACACAGTAGGGTTAGGGTAGCTACAGCAGTGTGACATATTACAAGCATAGCGACTCTCTGAGCGGAGGCGTAGGCGCAGGCGTCGATGGTGACGTCGGGCTGGCAGCCCAGCTGCACCACGATGCTGTCCACCATCTCCTGATCAGAGGAGTCCCTCTTCACCAGCATTGTGTAGTCGGCGCCCAGCTCCCGTGCCGTGTCCAGCCGGGACTGTACCACGTCTGAGAAACAATTTAAATGATTTTAGTGTATAACATCTTTACGATATTCCTGAGTTGGAGGAGGTGTAATAGGATGTTTCACCATTTATTCTTAACGCTTTCCCAGCAATATGATCCGTGTAAAGTTGTTGTGTCTATAAAATAAGCATAATTGGCCTTATAATGTTCCCTGCTGGGACTCGTGCATCCTCTCTAGGAGAAGGAATGGACTGTCATCCACCACGCGGACCCAGTGCGGATTATTGCATATCATGTCTTCAAATTTTTGGTTCTAGGACATGCCGATTTTCGACCTACAACTCTTATGTCGGGACCGTTACCAATGCGCATCATGTGTTGGTTTTTTTTTTTAGCCGGGAAATTATCCAATGACATCTCACGCCCTTGGGCGCAGCGCGAGGGCATGTCAGACTTTTACTGACTAAAACTCATTCCTATGTTCCTTCGTTGCCTTGCATTCCAGGGCCGGGTTTTCCTTTCAGAAGCGAACTCATGGCCCCAGAAGGCTTCGACCCTGCTGGGCCCCTACGGTTTTGCTGATATCTCCTTGAGGCGTGCGTGGAACACTACGCGCCGTCGACGACTTGGGCTCGGTCCGGGTGGTTACCGGACGGTCGGACGGCGAGATACCCATTTCTCGTCGTCCGCAAGCCCGCACCTACGGTGGCTGGAAATCGAGATCGGGATCCCGGCGGCTGGGGCGTGAGGGCCGTTCTCTCGCGCGTTCGTCCGCCTCCTTTGCTAGCATTACTGCTTCGTAGAAGGAGGCGACAGCCTGCCACTCCTACTCCAAGGCCTGTACCAAGGCCCGGCGCGAGAAATCGCTGCCGCCGGTCGGCCCCACGTGAACACGGCGGTGCTCTGCCCAAGCAGGGCACACCTCTACCGTATGCTCCACCGTGTCCTCCGGGCGTTCCACACAATAATAATAATAATAATAATAATAATTTTATATTTATTCAGAGATAAAATTTGGTAAAATAGTAACAAAAAATCTTAGGAATAATTACAAAGGTATAACTATGTTAAATGCCTGTACTAGGATAAACCTGTATCACAGGCGGTAGAAGCTCTTACACTATGGTTTTGTAGGACAATAAAATTCATAACAATATTTAACATTCAGTCTCTAAATAGGGAAAAATATAATTTAAAAATATAATGTTATATACCTAATTTACTTAAACACTAAAAGTCACAATTGTGGTATTTCGTATTTTTAAAACTGTTTCTTGCACTTTATTCTCTAGTTACACACACATGATTTTGCGTCAGCAGAATTGGTAATTGGGTTAAAGTCGAGGTTGCGTTAATACTAAAAAGTTATGTTTACATTGGACAAATATGTTTAAATATAAAGAAAAACGATCGTTTGTAGGTCAGCACACTAGAATTTTGAGTCAGCAGTAAGCGTTACACGGAAGTCTCACCTTGAGTATGACGCTCTAGGCGCCCTCATAATCGATAGAGTTAATATATCGATATTCAGCTATTTTCCTAGCAGGACACTCAGCGTCTCCTGTTTTATGGTTGGAGGGCTTTTTGAAGCGACAGCAAGTTGCACATTTCGGTGAGTCCGCTTTCTTTGAGCACTCGGACATCGAGTGTCCTGTCTCGCCGCAGTGGCCACACGTCGAATTGACCTCTCTACAGGTTTTTGCTGCATGTCCATACTGCTGGCATTTATAGCATCTCGTAACCAGGGTGAAGTCCCTGACTGGGCAGGACGTCCAATTTATGAAAATCCTTGACTGGGAAATTAGAGCTCTTCGTATATTGGCTGGAACTTCAACCACGTAGTTACAAGTCTGCGAATCTTTTTTTCCCGATTTATGGCTTAATTTAACCATGGTCAAAAAGGACTCCACGGAAATCGTTGGAAATTTTTCGGCTACATTTTGTTCGTAAATGCACCTGAAGACTTCAGTTTCAGTCAAAGAGGATGGTACTCCTACAACCACGATCCGGGGTTTGCGCTTGCTGGGTTCGTCGGCGGTAAGGCCGGATGCAGACTGCTGGACTGCGTACTTGATTTTATCCGCGTCATCCTTTGTCTCTGTACTGATAATAACGCCTCCGTTTTTAGTCTTACGGACACCACGTATATGCAGCTTGACTTGATCTGGTCGTATCATCTTTTGCACAAGGACTTTTGTTTCGTCACTGGACTTTAATTTGTTGTTAGGATATATGGCCACGGAGTTTAAATTGGATGGTCGAACGAAATCATTTGACCCCTTCTTCACCATGTCGGCAAACGAAACAGTGCCAGAGTCCTTAATCGTCTTTGTGAGGTCCAAGATGTGGTCCGTCAAGTTGCATTTTTCCATTAGGTCTTCATTGAGGATGCGCACTTGGACTGCTTTCTGCTTTAGCGATTGATATAGGACTGCCATCTGTGAGGTCCCAGATCCTATTTTACGGCACAAGGTTGAAATTTTCAATTTCTGCTCCGAGTTGAGTTTGCCATCCGAGGCAATAGAACAAACCTCGTTTAGATGCTGCTCAATGGTTGACATCCATCTTTGTATCTCGGGTGTTGAAACGGCTTCGATTGAGAGATCAGATTGGGCTGGATTTTGCGTCATCGTCTTCGCTGGAGACGCGGAGAGATTCACTCGATCTCTTGAGAAGGGACTGTTGTCCATTTTATATAAAACTAGTTCACTTATTCTAGGTTTCCATTGTATTTACTAAACTACACACTAGGCAAAAATTACTGCAAAAAGAAGGTCACTGATATTATTTTATAAAATTAAATATTGCTACTGAGCACGTCTGTATGCTACGAGTGCAGACTAATCAATCCAAACAATGGTGACACCCGGACGTTTCTTCCGCACGAATCCGGTGCAGGAACCTCCCGAACTTACCATGTCGGGTGAGGACCTGCGTCATGCGGAAGGTAAGGACACCGTGTTGTCTTTCCAGCCACTCCTCAAAGAGAGGACTTACCGCTGTAATTATGGCGTGCCCAGTTGTTGTTGTCTGCTGTACCTACTGTAAAGTTACAAGTCTACAATAGGAGCCAACCTATTGCCGACCTCATGTCATCATTATCTACAGCCCGACTTCCACAGCCAATCCCGGCGCTCCTGAGCTATTTTTACATGTAACCCAGCTTCTACATACGAAGGCTACGATTTTATCAGCCCATTTCATCAATCGCTCTCTATGTGGCAAGTGACAACGGCACAAATGGATACTCTAGTTGATTATTAAGAAGTAATAAATGCTGGACAACAAGTTTCGTAGCACTATTGTTGTAAAGAAAAGTTTTGATGTTGCTAAATTACCAGTCATAAGTATAGCGCTGGCGCCCATGGCCCGCGCCGTCATCGCGCACAGGATGCCGATGGGCCCCGCGCCCAGGATCAGCACGCGCTGCCCCAGGCGGATGCCGGCGCGGCGGCACGCGTGCAAGGCGATCGCTAGCGGCTGGACTGCAGCTCCTTCTTCCATGGTCAAGTTGTCTGGCATCCTTGTGAAAGAAGCAGTATGTGTTTAGTCATCATCATCTCTATTTTACAGCGGTAGAGTTTGCCTCTGATGTGTTAAATGACTACTTCAACACAAGTAACTTTGGTCACACGAATCACTTTTTATTTCTCTGACTTGCTCGTGCAACGGTTGACATTTGACTGCCTGCTAGAGCCACGTGCGTACCACAAGAGAGCTGAGACCGAGCCGTAGAGTGGGGACCGGTTTTAGCGCGGCACCTCGGCAGATACAGTAAACTGTTTATTCAAATCAGTACCTGTTAAAAACAACCAATACTTAAACACGTGATTGTACTCATGATTACAAACAACTTTCCCAAAGAAACTTTTTTTATATACTCACTAGTTTGTAGGTACATTCACTGATTAGGTACGTGCACCTATGGGTTTGCAAGCTGCGCGGGTTTTCTATCACTATTGTAGGTACGACGGCGTCACGCGGCTAACAGCTGAGCGGTCGCCGGTCGCAGGCGCGCGCAATTATTTAAACAGCTGTTTTATTATTGTGATAAAACTAATGAGAATATAAAAAAAGTTTCTTTGGGAAAGTTGTTTGTAATCAAGAGTACAATTATGTGTTTAAGTATCGGTCACTAATTACCAGTCACCTTATATATAGATATAAAGCCACCATCTAAACAATTAGATTCCAATAGATGGTAGAACTTACTTATGACAGAAGTCGGCGACATGCTTGTACCTAATAGCGGCAGAGGTTGCCGGCCGTGCCCATGGAGGAGCAGTAGCGCGGCGACACGCACAGGTTGTAGCGGCCGACCTTGCAGTACTCGCAGGAGCGGCACGGCTGCGTCGGCTCGATGGACACACGGTCACCCACAACCAGGGAGGTCACGCGAGAGCCTATCTGGTGGAAGAATAAAAATCTCTTAAAAAATTGTAAAATGCAAAAAATTTAAGATTTGTAAATCGCGGGCTACCCTGGCGTTTTCACCTTAACAATCTATCTCGTTCTATTCCGCAACAGTAGTTACCCCTAAAGCGTTAGCTTTACATACTCTTTGGTTACCCCAGCTAAGGCTTGCTACGCTCGTGGACAAAGATCCGCTTTGCATACGTAAGTGGCATCTGATCACCCACGATTCATGATGATAACGCTGCGCGAATGGATGGGGGGCGAACAAATGAACAGCACGTGGCAAACCTTACCGTTTACTGTCACCCCCGTCGTCGATTTTTATGGCTCATCTACCTATCGAGTTCCGACACGTCAAAAAGGCAAAACCGAGCTCTCGGCGCCAACGAGCCAATTTGGCGATTTCATTGTTTAACAACAATAACAACACAACAAATAAGAAAAACAGTACGTTTTAATAAGATTTATTAGCGTTTAAGTCTGTAATGTAGTCGTGACCGTGGCGTACTGGACACATTTTGCTTTGTCAGTATAAACTGTCATTGGTATGATTAGGTTCGACGACCTCCAGCCTCCCGAACAAGCCGGATTTCGAAAAGGCTTCAGCACCGCGCACATACATACGCTGCGGCAGGTTATACAGAAGACTGAGGAGTATAATCTGCCTCTCTGCTTAGCGTTTGTGGACTACGAGAAAGGCTTTGATTCGATCGAGACTTGGACTGTACTGCAGTCTCTTCAACGGTGCCAAATTGACTATCGGTACATCGAAGTGCTGAAGTGTTTATACAAAAACGCCACCATGTCAGTCCGACTTCAGGACCAGACCTCGAAACCTATCCTCTTGCAGCGGGGTGTGAGGCAAGGAGACGTCATTTCTCCGAAACTGTTCACGGCCGCAATGGAGGATGTCTTCAAGGTTCTGGAGTGGAGAGGGCTAGGCATAAATGTCAATGGCGAGCACATCACTCACCTTCGATTTGCCGACGACATAGTAGTCATGGCTGAGACTACGGAGGAGCTCAGTACAATGCTCGGTGACCTCAGTAGAGCTTCCGAAAGAGTGGGACTTAAAATGAACATGGACAAAACCAAAGTCATGGTAAACATCCATGTAGCACCCACTCCTATCAAGATCGGAGACTCTACACTCGAAGTTGTGGACGACTACGTTTACCTGGGACAGACGGTCCAGTTGGGTAGGTCTAACTTCGAGAAAGAGGTCAATCGTCGAATCCGACTCGGCTGGGCAGCGTTCGGGAAGCTGCGCGGTGTCTTCTCGTCCAATATACCACAGTGTCTCAAGACCAAAGTCTATGACCAGTGCGTGTTGCCAGTGATGACATATGGCTCCGAAACGTGGTCGCTTACATTGGGCCTCATCAGAAGGCTTAAAGTCACTCAAAGGGCAATGGAAAGGGCTATGCTCGGAGTTTCCTTGCGTGATCGCGTCAGAAATGAAGATATCCGCAGGAAAACCAAGGTTACAGACATAGCCCGAAGAATCGCCAAACTTAAGTGGCAGTGGGCAGGGCACATTGCTCGCAGAACAGATGGTCGATGGGGACGAAAAGTTCTGGAATGGCGACCACGTACCTACCGGAAGACGCAGCGTTGGAAGGCCTCCCACAAGGTGGACCGATGACCTGGTGAGGGTCGCGGGAATCCGATGGACGCGAGACGCACAGGACTGGTCATTGTGGTGACATTTGGGGGAGGCCTATGTCCAACAGTGGACGTCTTTCGGCTGAAATGATGATGAAAATGATGATGGTATGATTAGCAGAGTTATCGTTGAAAGGTATCGTATTACCTAATTATCGAGTTGTGGAGGTCAGATAATAATAATAATAATAACCCCATCGCCGTATCTCTACGTTGACGTCGTGGTGGGGCTTACGTGCTCCAATATACCCTAGGTCTGTATCGGTAAAGTTTGCTTTGCCGTAATATGCCTAGGGTGAGGGGCCAGACTAAGAGAGAAACAATCCGCAGCGCAGTTTTGTGGCGAACTGTTGGGCATTAGCGACCCCACGGACCTGATCTCCCGGGAGAATTCTTGTTCTTCATCTCCGGCTTGCCTTTATTGGCCGGCCGTAGTGAACACTGACGAGGAACTGAGCTCCCACCTCTCTCTTGCCTTTATTGGCTGGCTTGAGTGGAGGTTCGCAAGAGCAAACGTGCTCGGGAGAAGGATGTATAATCCAGTAAGGTGCTGGTAGGGATCTTGACCGTACTTCCGGGATTGTCCTGATAGCCGTGGTATACCTCTCCACTCCTCAAGCACCTCAGGATATGTTGCCCTCTTGTTGCTACGTCACTTCGTGCTAGCGGCCGTTTTTGGGGGCCCATTTATTGAGTGTGCAAGTCACCCCCTTTTTTCGATGCATATTAATAACGTTGTTCAGGCAGGGGCCATAGTCTTGACATAGTTCCATGTTACCAGTCCACTTAAGACTCCAAAAACCATAGCCCTATTATCTTTGTTCTCCATATGTCGCAACAGTTTTTCAATAACCGGGGGTTGTCCTTGGGTGCACTAGCATAGCGCGTACAGGGATAATCGTCGGTTGGTATCATGTTCCATTATAATTATCTAAAGGGCCTCTGCGAGTTGGCTTCGGCCCCTCGTACGCCTCCCAAAGGTCCAGGACCTCAGGGTCCTGAGATAAATAAAATATATAAAAATAATAATAATAATAATATCGATTTATTTCTCTCAAAAGGTACAGACATTGGTTCATAACATATTATTTCAATCAAATTTGTAACCTTTGTGAGAGCTGGAGTCTGTAGTGGGTTCGAGACCTGTATGACAGATCTCCAGGCTCTCACCCTCTTAAAACAATACTATAAAGTACTAATTTGTAAACATCAAAGCCTTCACGTACACTGCCGTGGTATAACTATAATGCCGTTATCTGCTAAAGTCATTTTTTTTAATAATACAAAAAAACCGCGGCAAAATTTTAAACCGATGTAATTTTTCGATTACAACACATATCTGAGATTTGGAAGTACCAAAACATAGATGAAATCGCATACTTTCGAACTACTTACCCTAT
Source organism: Mythimna impura (assembly GCA_905147345.3). Classification (NCBI taxonomy): domain Eukaryota; kingdom Metazoa; phylum Arthropoda; class Insecta; order Lepidoptera; family Noctuidae; genus Mythimna; species Mythimna impura. The sequence continues at coordinate 2,556,309 of LR990368.1, read as the reverse complement.
CATATCGTAAATATAATTTAATTTCATGAAAAAGCGTTTTTTGTGTTCTAGTTCATCAGAGATGTAACCGAAATCATAATGGATCATCGACTAAAACGCCGCTGCGTATAGCGTAACGGCGTTTAAGTGTATCTATTTCATAGCAAATTATTGTTTTTTTAAAATGCAAAATTTCATCACTTCAATGATTAACTAAAATGTTGTTATTTGCACATAACGACAATTTAGCTTACGATTATTATATTATAGAACTAGTGAATAATTTTATTGCACAAAATAAATTAAATATATTGAAATTAAAGATAATATTTTTAAATAATTGTCATAGTATTATCAATCAACTAGTCTTTATTAACAATATTTCTTTATTGCTTTTATAATAATATAATAATATGCTTAAACTTATAACTTTCACAAAACTGTACTTATAATTAGATTTTTTAGGAACTTTCAAACAAGAATCACATCAGTTATTTAGCAATATAATTATGTACTACTTGTACTTTAAAATAAGATAACATAAAACAAAATTTATAGACAAACTTCAGTCTTTCATTAAACCTGAGATAACAAACAATCAAAACTAAGTCTAATCTTCTCTTTGAACTCAAAACTTTATATTTCTAGTACTTATCATTTAAAAAACAATCATCAACTGAAAAACAAAAACAAAAAACAATTTTCCTTATTTAAATTTTAGTTCTTACTTTTTACCTACATTTATTAAAACCTTTTGGATAAAATTTATATATTCTTAAAAACAGTATTCAAAATCGTATCACAGTTACATTACAAACTTAGAAATTATTATTTAGTTGAAATCAGTCTCAATAAACTGGCACTACTCTATATTATTATTCTAATCAGAACTTGTACCGGAATGAATGCTCAATTTCTCTTGTTGGTAAGTTTTTCCAAAATAACAATTTGTGAGGGGGAATTATGTTCGATAGGTTTTTAAGTAAATCTGTTTTCCTCTTAGGTTCGATACCTTTCGGTTCCGTTCTAAATTTAAATACCATTGTACGTGGGTTTTTTAAATATTTATCGTTCATGAAACGAAGAGTTGTATATGATGCATCATCGAAATTATTTTTATACATAAGATCATAACTTTTACGTACGAAACATACCTCAACTATATTTTTTAAATAAGCTCTTGGATTGGATGTTTGAATCCTTCTTTGGGACACGCAGTTAGGTATATTTAAAAAGTTTTCTGGCAACATAGACTGAACGATGACTTTTGATTTATTTATGGATGATACACACTCTTCGAAATCTGTAAAATCGTAAAGCTTACCCTTTTTCTTCATAGCCAACTCTACCTGGTGATGCACTTGATCGCAGCTCATAAAAGTGTGGCCGGGTTCGAAGTAATATAGAGTTATTCTTTGTGTGGCAATATCTTCACTATTAATTATATGAGTGAGCATCGCATACAACAACCAATTTTTATTTTGTGAGCTACAGTTATCGAGCCAGAGGTGTACTTTTTCAACATCTCTATTACGCAATAGAAAATTATAAAATGCTGACATTATATCTTCTTGCCTTCTCCCTGCAATGCCATCATGCCAGATAACTGTCAGGGGTTTTAATTCTGCGGTAATCTTACCAAGTGGTGCAAAGGTTTGATTGTAGGCTGAAAGCCGTAGACAGAAAATTGCGGCTTTAAACATCTCCAATCTAGGCAACATAATTACTTTCTCTAGATCAGAGCTGTAGAATATTTGTGTATTATTTTGTGTTTCCTCCTTATGTTTTTTGTATAGATCTCGCGCCTTTGTGTATCGTTGTCTATGATAACTCCAATCCACACAAACTGTACAGTTTTCAAGTATCTGGACTGTGGCGTCATGTGATGTTTCCTTTTTGTGGAAATTATAACTTTCGCACAATTCACATTCCTCGTTACCGAGGGCGGTAAAGGATATTTTCATATTTTTTAAATGTGACCTATATAAGCTGTACGAAACTTGTCTATCCGGGTATGTCTCACAAAAATGTTTATGCATTTGAGTTATATTTATATCACTTGGTAGATATCGCCTCAGAGGTGCATGTTCACGTCTATAGTGTGGTTCTAATGGGTTAAACGATTCAATATGTTGATTCAGTAAATCGCGATCAAATGCTGGTGTTTTCTGGTGTTTACCACGTTTATCTATTGAAGAATCAGTAAAAGTTGTATGTAGTATCCTGTCATTATTTTTCAAATATCCTAAAGTGGTAAGGAAAAATATTTTGCATACATCTTTTCTAGTGCCATCTTGTTTTTTCAATACAAAATTTCTTCTTGGATTCCTTTTGGGTTCACTCGTAATTTTTCTTTTTGGCACTGCTACGTAGGTGTGTGCTTCAACAAATGCATGTTGCTCCTGCCATGACATATCCCAGTATGATTTATTAATAGCCTCTCTATCCTCTTGGTTAAGTAGGGTCATACATTTCTTAAGACACTTTTCATTGCACCCAGGTTTGACACTATGTTCGCTCTTTTTTTTATTTTTGGCATCCAATCTCCGCTGTTGTAACGGGGTGTTATGTTTCCTTCTTTTGCGTGGTAGTTGTAGTATATCTGACAATGTGGAGCAATAATTGCCATCAACGGATTTACAGCGCTTTCGGAGGCATAGTCGCTCGGGCGTAGTTTCCTTACAAGTACCAATAGAGTTTCTACGTCTACTCTTCAAATTAAAAAACATCCTATCTCCGTCATCCACAGGCAATATGGAACAGTGATTACCATTATTCGTTTTCAGTATTTTCTTCTTTGTTTTTCTTCTACTTTCAGGTACATCAGACATGTGGCTTTCTGAGGAATCAGATGGACAGTAATCTTTGTCAATAACGGAGTCGTCTGAATCAAAATCAAGAGAACTATTTTCACATGTTCCTTTCGTATTTAATGGGATTTCTTCATCAAGCGGGGAAAAATCAAGTGATAGGTAACATTAATTCGTTGCATGTTAAATCTATTTCGGTAGGATTTACAGTATTTTGATGAGGTGAAATTTTAAATTCGTTGAATAGAGACTGTGTACTTAAACTCAAAAGATGATGTGAATTATACGTAACTTGCGTCTCGCAAAATGTATCGAAAACGGTACCGGTCATAGAATAGGGTTCCGCGTATATTCTGTTAATAAACTCAGTCAGATCAGGGCCAGGTTTTGTTTTAGGTTCGGGTTGTTTCAGTTTTTTCATATCCTGAGCAGGGTCAGGTTTTCTTGTAGGTTTGGTTTGGTTTGGTTTTTCCTCCTTAACCATATCTAAAATAGTTTTGGCTCTGCTCCCAGAGTTTCTGTAACAAGAAAATAAAATGCTGAGTGTGTGTACCTAGGTAAATGTATGTAAATGTTTAAGCAACTATCTCATGAACATATTGTAACAAAATCATGCCCGATAATTTGATCATCTGAACATATTATAATGCGATAAAAAATAATATTCAGATTGATTTACAAGTTTTTACGAGAAACAAAACAAACTTTATTATAAATAATATTAGTAGGATTTACTAGCAAGCAAACTATTTTGTATGTTTATTTCAATAAAAGTGCAAATGTAAAGTAGGTACCTTACCTATTTATAATAAACTCAACATTATTCTGAACTAGAGTAAATAAAAACTAACTTACCTAAATTGGTGGTTCGCCATATCGCGATCGTTGCAAAATTGGCAGGAACAAACCCGGAGCGACACGCGTCCTCACCCACAAGCTCCTGGCGATGCACTAGTTTCACCCCCGCCCCTTGATTTCGGTACAGGATCGTTACGTAGCCGGTGTCCCCCCGCCCCGCGCGAGATCAGTTAACGGCTTTGTAGTGTATTAGTGTGAGATAACGTCATTTTAGTCTAATAATGACGGACAATACATTTTTGATTAGTTTTGTAAGTGCCGCTATAGGCTTCTACGTACGTTAAATCAAAATACGAGTATCTCAAAAATTAAGCAATAATGCCGTTAAACATCGTTAGTCAAGTTTAAGTCTAACATTTTCAATTAACGACGTTATAGTTTAAAAAAAGCGAACTCCTTTATTGAAAAAAAAAAATCCTATAAAACAGTTACAGTACCTTTGGCCTCCCAAAGGTCCAGGACCTCAGGGTCCTGAGATAAATAAAATATATAAAAATAATAATAATAATAATATCGATTTATTTCTCTCAAAAGGTACAGACATTGGTTCATAACATATTATTTCAATCAAATTTGTAACCTTTGTGAGAGCTGGAGTCTGTAGTGGGTTCGAGACCTGTATGACAGATCTCCAGGCTCTCACCCTCTTAAAACAATACTATAAAGTACTAATTTGTAAACATCAAAGCCTTCACGTACCAGAGAGGAATATTTATATTTAAAAAATAAAACAGGAAAGATGCTAAAACTAAAAATGGTGTGTCTGTGAGTGTGTAGTGTATGGTGTGTGTTGTGTGTGTGTCTGAAAGTTTGTTTGTTAGAGTGATTGTAGGTGTGTGTTTTAAAATGTTGTCTACAAATTTACTATATAATTAATTTTAAACCAGCTAAAATATTTTCTGTCTCAGAATAATCTAAATCAAGAAGCCAATTTATTATTTTTGCTTTACATTTGGATTTGTACAAGGGGTATATGTTTAAAATTTTGTTAGTGTTATTGTACAATTGACTGCTAAGGAAGCGGAAGAAGCGTTGGGTCGAAGCACAATTTGTACGAATCGAGGGACAGACTGAATGCTTACGTCGTTGGGAGATTAAAGAAGGGTCGTAGGGAGTGTGGCCGTGGGTTGTTATTAAAAGATTGAGTATATATAATTTACGAACAGTCAGAACCTTACAATTTTTGTAAAGGTCTGTGGTAGGAAAGCGATAGGGTAACTGCCAACCAACTTTCAGCAGTGCCCTTTGGGCACGTTCTACTTTCAACATGTGGGACCTTCCTGAACCACCCCATGCAACTATACAATATTGGATAAGGGATTGGCAGAGTGCTAGATACACAAGTTTAATCACCTTCAAATCAGCAACGTAACGGAGGTTCTTAAAAACATAGATTAACCTGCGTAACCGTGTTGTAAGTGTTTCAGTTTGAGTACTAAAGGTTAAACAGTCGTCGATCTGCACTCCCAGATAAGCAGTTACTCCATGTAAAATACTGGTATTCAGCTATATTTGGTTAGACTGGAAGCCGACATGGTTGGAAAATGGCTAGAGAGATTTATTCATGTGATTGGCAGAGAAGATCACTAACGAAAATATGGCACAATACATAGCTAGTCTATGACACAAAACATAGCTAGCCATAGTCTCTGGCACGATACGTAGGTACTCATAGTCTCTGGCACAAAACATAGCTAGTCATAGTCTATGGCACAATACATACCTATAGCTAGTCATAGTTTCTAGCACAATATATGTATAGCTAGTCATAGCCTCTAGCACAATATATAGCTAGTCATAGCCTCTAGCACAATATATAGCTAGTCATAGTCTCTGGCACAATACATAGCTAGTCATAGTCTCTAGCACAATATATAGCTAGTCATAGTCTATGGCACAATATATAGCTAGTCATAGTCTCTAGCACAATATATAGCTAGTCATAGTCTCTAGCACAATACATAGCTAGTCATAGTCTCTGGCACAATACATAGCTAGTCATAGTCTCTGGCATAATACATAGCTAGTCATAGTCTATGGCACAATATATAGCTAGTCATAGTCTCTAGCACAATACATAGCTAGTCATAGTCTCTAGCACAATATATAGCTAGTCATAGTCTATGGCACAATATATAGCTAGTCATAGTCTCTGGCACAAAACATAGCTAGTCATAGTCTATGGCACAATATATAGCTAGTCATAGTCTCTAGCACAATATATAGCTAGTCATAGTCTCTAGCACAATATATAGCTAGTCATAGTCTCTGGCACAATATATAGCTAGTCATAGTCTCTAGCACAATATATAGCTAGTCATAGTCTCTAGCACAATATATAGCTAGTCATAGTCTCTAGCACAATACATAGCTAGTCATAGTCTCTAGCACAATATATAGCTAGTCATAGTCTCTAGCACAATATATAGCTAGTCATAGTCTCTAGCACAATATATAGCTAGTCATAGTCTCTGGCACAATACATAGCTAGTCATAGTCTCTGGCACAATACATAGCTAGTCATAGTCTCTGGCACAATATATAGCTAGTCATAGTCTCTAGCACAATATATAGCTAGTCATAGTCTATGGCACAATATATAGCTAGTCATAGTCTCTAGCACAATACATAGCTAGTCATAGTCTCTAGCACAATACATAGCTAGTCATAGTCTCTGGCACAATACATAGCTAGTCATAGTCTCTGGCACAATACATAGCTAGTCATAGTCTATGGCACAATATATAGCTAGTCATAGTCTCTAGCACAATATATAGCTAGTCATAGTCTCTAGCACAATATATAGCTAGTCATAGTCTCTAGCACAATATATAGCTAGTCATAGTCTCTGGCACAATACATAGCTAGTCATAGTCTATGGCACAATATATAGCTAGTCATAGTCTCTAGCACAATATATAGCTAGTCATAGTCTCTAGCACAATACATAGCTAGTCATAGTCTATGGCACAATATATAGCTAGTCATAGTCTCTAGCACAATATATAGCTAGTCATAGTCTCTAGCACAATACATAGCTAGTCATAGTCTCTGGCACAATACATAGCTAGTCATAGTCTCTGGCACAATACATAGCTAGTCATAGTCTATGGCACAATATATAGCTAGTCATAGTCTCTAGCACAATACATAGCTAGTCATAGTCTCTGGCACAATACATAGCTAGTCATAGTCTCTGGCACAATACATAGCTAGTCATAGTCTATGGCACAATATATAGCTAGTCATAGTCTCTAGCACAATATATAGCTAGTCATAGTCTCTAGCACAATATATAGCTAGTCATAGTCTCTGGCACAATATATAGCTAGTCATAGTCTCTAGCACAATGTATAGCTAGTCATAGTCTCTAGCACAATACATAGCTAGTCATAGTCTCTGGCACAATACATAGCTAGTCATAGTCTCTGTCACAATACATAGCTAGTCATAGTCTATGGCACAATATATAGCTAGTCATAGTCTCTAGCACAATATATAGCTAGTCATAGTCTCTAGCACAATATATAGCTAGTCATAGTCTCTGGCACAATATATAGCTAGTCATAGTCTCTAGCACAATATATAGCTAGTCATAGTCTATGGCACAATATATAGCTAGTCATAGTCTCTAGCACAATATATAGCTAGTCATAGTCTCTAGCACAATATATAGCTAGTCATAGTCTCTGTCACAATACATAGCTAGTCATAGTCTATGGCACAATATATAGCTAGTCATAGTCTCTAGCACAATATATAGCTAGTCATAGTCTCTAGCACAATATATAGCTAGTCATAGTCTCTGGCACAATATATAGCTAGTCATAGTCTCTAGCACAATATATAGCTAGTCATAGTCTATGGCACAATATATAGCTAGTCATAGTCTCTAGCACAATATATAGCTAGTCATAGTCTCTAGCACAATATATAGCTAGTCATAGTCTCTGTCACAATACATAGCTAGTCATAGTCTATGGCACAATATATAGCTAGTCATAGTCTCTAGCACAATATATAGCTAGTCATAGTCTCTAGCACAATATATAGCTAGTCATAGTCTCTAGCACAATATATAGCTAGTCATAGTCTCTAGCACAATATATAGCTAGTCATAGTCTCTAGCACAATACATAGCTAGTCATAGTCTCTGGCACAATACATAGCTAGTCATAGTCTCTAGCACAATATATAGCTAGTCATAGTCTCTAGCACAATATATAGCTAGTCATAGTCTCTGGCACAATATATAGCTAGTCATAGTCTCTAGCACAATATATAGCTAGTCATAGTCTCTAGCACAATACATAGCTAGTCATAGTCTCTGGCACAATACATAGCTAGTCATAGTCTCTAGCACAATATATAGCTAGTCATAGTCTCTAGCACAATATATAGCTAGTCATAGTCTCTGGCACAATATATAGCTAGTCATAGTCTCTAGCACAATATATAGCTAGTCATAGTCTCTAGCACAATACATAGCTAGTCATAGTCTCTGGCACAATACATAGCTAGTCATAGTCTCTGTCACAATACATAGCTAGTCATAGTCTATGGCACAATATATAGCTAGTCATAGTCTCTGTCACAATACATAGCTAGTCATAGTCTCTAGCACAATATATAGCTAGTCATAGTCTCTAGCACAATACATAGCTAGTCATAGTCTCTGGCACAATACATAGCTAGTCATAGTCTCTAGCACAATATATAGCTAGTCATAGTCTCTAGCACAATATATAGCTAGTCATAGTCTCTGGCACAATATATAGCTAGTCATAGTCTCTAGCACAATATATAGCTAGTCATAGTCTCTAGCACAATACATAGCTAGTCATAGTCTCTGGCACAATACATAGCTAGTCATAGTCTCTGTCACAATACATAGCTAGTCATAGTCTATGGCACAATATATAGCTAGTCATAGTCTCTGTCACAATACATAGCTAGTCATAGTCTATGGCACAATATATAGCTAGTCATAGTCTCTAGCACAATATATAGCTAGTCATAGTCTCTAGCACAATACATAGCTAGTCATAGTCTCTAGCACAATATATAGCTAGTCATAGTCTATGGCACAATACATAGCTAGTCATAGTCTCTAGCACAATATATAGCTAGTCATAGTCTCTAGCACAATACATAGCTAGTCATAGTCTCTAGCACAATATATAGCTAGTCATAGTCTATGGCACAATACATAGCTAGTCATAGTCTCTGGCACAATACATAGCTAGTCATAGTCTGTGACTGGCTATGTATTGTACCATATTTATGGTGCGTTTCCACTGACGCGGAGCTGAGCGGAGTGGAAAGGAGCCCTTTGTAAATTGGCCAATCACTATGCTCGAAATCTTCACTCCACATCAGTGGAAACAGTGTAAGTGGAGTGGAGGGTAGCTCAACTCGACTCAGCCCTGCTCCGCTTCAATGAACACACTTGCTTTTCACAGCTCTTCTCTAGTCCAATCCGGCTCCGACCCGCTGTGAATGAAAACTGTTGTAACTAATTTTATAGTTCACTCACTTCGACTATAACGCCAGCTCCCTCATGACCGATTACGATAGTTTCTGTGACGACGTCCAACCCGCAGGTCCCTGTGGTGTATAACTTCACATCAGAACCGCAAATGCCCACACAATCCATCTTCACTAGCACCTCTGTAACAAAAATTAAACCCTGACTGAGATAAACTATTCTATTTCTATTGTTTGTGAACCACATTGTAATTTAAAAATCTTTTCGCATTCATATAAAAATAACAAAAAATTACAGCTCATGTCAAACCAAGTGTCTCACGTTTTTATATGTGGAGAACGTTGTTGATATCACATGTGTAAAGCTATTTCTAAGCCTTTTTTCTGTAATTCCCTATGTGTTATTGTTTGTTTTCCCCAATAAATAAAATAAAATAATATAAAATAACAGATAAGGATACACATGCACCACCACACACATCACCACACATTACCACATTCACAATGTGGTGATATTTAGCCTGATTTACGGTTGAAGTGATGATGAGATAGCATAGAATTCAGACCGTTCCCGTTGCTGGGATTGAGAATTCTCTCAGACTCCTTACTGGGAGACACAGAAATATAGGCACATAGCATTCAGATTCGACCGTTCCCATTGCTGGGATACAGGCCTCTCTCAGACTACTTACTGGGAGACACAGAAATGTAGGCCCCTTGCATTTTTGGTTCAGAACATGCCGTTTTCGTCACGATATTTTTACCGTTTTGTTTATAAATATTGTGCCCCAGATTAGGAATTATTCCCGTATCGTGGGTGTGTTCACAACCATATAAACTCACATACATAAGATTCCCAGACCTGGAACAACTATCTGTAGGCCATACAAATATTGCTCCGTGCGGGAATCGAACCCGCGACGCGACAGCGCAGCAGACCATCGTTCAACCACTACTGTGACTGGTGATGATGATATAAGTTACACAAAATACCTTAAGTTTTTTTTTTAAGTTCGAACCCAAAGGTGTGTCCAGACCTAGCGAATGCACCGCTCGCCAGCCGCTTGCGAACTGCACGTGTGTTGCTCGCGTACGGTTACAGCCTAAGTTTGACCGTTCTAGTGCAGCTGCGGCAAGGCTCGAGTGAGGCGCACGTGCAGCGCGCGCGCAGCTCGTGAGCACGAAGCGTTTTTCGCGTTTGAACTATGTATGTGTAGTTCGCAAGCGGCTCGCGAGCGGTGCATTGGCCAGGTCTGGATACACCTCAATACATTCATAGGCCCCTACTGCTTCTTGGCGCTAACATGGTGAATGATGCCAACAATCAGCCGTGATGGGCAATGCTCGTGCTTTCTCTGTATGTGAGGCTCTACCACGAGCTCTTAAAGCGATACATTTGACAACCTAAACTCATTCCATCTCTATTTTTCGCTCGCATGCTTGTCATTTTAATACGTCATGGTAGCCCCAGCTCAGCAAAGAAATTACTTACCGTTATCGCCAATTTCTGGCACTGGAATATCTTCCTGAAACAAGATGTACGAGAATTATCTTAAAGTTTATCACAGATTAGTTTTAGTTTAAAGTTCACCTTATATTAAACAAAAGATAAACGGTACAAAACACGTGCTCGAGTAGGTTCGATTGTTCTAAGTATCGATGTAGATACAGTTCAATTTTGTTTTCTCATGGAGTCTTCTGGTATGGTCTGAGGTAACTTTTTTTTTTAAGGTAGGAAAATCATCTAATGACAAATCCCGCCTTGGGCGGAGCGGGAGATAGTGTCAGAATTTTACTGACTAAAAACCCACTCTTGTTCCTTCTTTGCCTTCGTCCCAGGGCCCCGGGTTCCGCTTTCACACTACCCGTGGCCCCAGTAGGCTACGACCCTGCTGGGCCCCTACGATTTGCTGACATGTCGAGATATTCACTTTAGGCACTTTACTTTCAGAGATTTTCAATTAGGTATTCCACATGATTGAAATTACGGAAGAGTTTCGAATAGTTTTACACTGTAAGGTCTCACAATTATTTAAAAAGTAGTTACGATTATAATCGACCGATAGACTTTTTCATTTGAAAAATAAGCGATCCATTTTGGACAAAATTTAGTTATAAAACTCACAATTCTGACATCGTAAGGTCCATGTAGAACCGCGGCGCAGTTCGCGGCCATTTTCGTTGGATTCTCGCAGTATAGTGGTCTGATCGTTTTAATTACGTAATGAACGTTATTTTGTTTAACGTTTCTCGGAAGATAATAAATGTAATCGTGATAACATGACACTGAAAGGTCTAGTTTATTATTTGTTAGTTAGTAATCATAATAATAATCCTCCCGAACTAATGTTCGGTCACGATCGATGACAAATCTCAACGCGTACGTACGCAGTACAACCAAGTACGCAGGAGATATTACGCCTGTCCGTGCTTCCCAAGGCACGGAGGTATCGCTCCACTAACTTCCGAACTCCAGGATGCTAAAAATACAATAGCACTATTTGCCCAACCCGGGAATCGAACCCAGGACCCCACGCTCAGCAGTTGCGCAGCACGAGACCAACAAGACACCGCGTGTCCCACGAGTTTAAACTCGTAGGTTCTAGTGTCGTCTTAGTTTCTATTTGCACTTATACGATACCTAAGAAGAGATAGTTCACAAGTTCGGTTCTTCTTACAGGTTTACCTGTTTCCTTTTCGGAAGCCAACCAATGGCCCCAGTAGGTTTCGATCCTGCTGGACCCCTACGGTTTTGCTGAAAGCTCTTTGAGGCGCGCGTGGAACACTACGCGCCTTCGAGAACTCGGGCTCGGCCCGGACGGTTACCGGACGGCCGGACGGCGAGCCACTTATTGCTCGTCGTCCGCAAGCCAAAAATAGATACTTGTGTGAACAACAGTGTAGACTAAGTATCTACTTATGTCAAACCATATTAAATAAACTAGGGAAATAAATAAGTCTGTAAACTTCATACAGTAATTGAGAATTTACGAGGCCTGATGAAATACTCGTTTTTTTTTTGCTTCTTATATACACTAGCAGTCTTATTGTTATCGTATTATAACAGATATTTTATGGCGATTTATTTATTTTATATCCAATTGACCCTTAAAGATAATCAGATTTTGTTATACTTACGTTAAAGATATTCACGCGTAAAAATACTATATATTATATTGTAAACAGTAATTTTGTCCCAACTAAACCCGTTTATGTAGTTATATCCATATTGTGTGATGTATATATACTCTTTGTTCTTATTTTGGAGGTAAAATAACTGTTCAGTAAGTAGGTGCCTACTTTTTTTTTGGGTAGACGTATTAGGAAAGAATCTCCGACACTAACAACGATCATTTACGTTATTTTTTCCATTATACTAATTTTTATAACTAGAATAAAATACACACACTGGCGATGCTCCATCTGTACCTACGTGGTAGACATCCCACCCATACGTGCAAAATGTTTTGGGAACACATTCATTGTATGTACAGCTAAGGAGTAGAATTCCCCGCCGGAGTCTATCCTTCCTGGACAATCAACAACACAATTTACAATCTGGGGGTCCCTCAAGAGTGAATAGGTTACTTCTAGGCAAGCTTGCTCCATCGTCGGCCACAACATCGCTAGCCTTCAATTGAGATAATCATGCATCATTTTGTTTACTATGCAAGTAGTCGCAATATCTCAAAGTTGGTGGGACGTATTTTAGTGACAAGCACATCTTTGGGGGAGCTCTAGATCACAACTTTTTTTTTTAGGTGAGAAATCATTTAAAGACCTCCTTTTCGTGTCAGACTTTTACTGACTAAAACGGAGTGGGGTTGTTCCTTCTTTGCTTTCGTTCCAGGGCGCCGGGGTTCTCTTTCGCATCACCAATGGCCCTCTAGCTCACCACTGGGATGTCCTAATCACACACACTACATGTGATTTGTTGTATTTAGACAGATGGAGGATACTAAGTTGCAGTGGGCAGGGCACATCTTGCAGAACAGATGGTTGATGGGACTGAAAGGATCCGGAGTGGTGACCGTGTACCAGAAGACGCAGGATGGGTCCTTGGCCTCCCACAAGGTGGACCGATGACCTGGTGAGGATCGCGGGAACCAGTTGTGCGAGACGCGCAGGACCAGTCATTGTGACTACACTTGGGGGAGGCCTACGTCTAGCAGTGGACGTCTTTCGGCTGAAATGATGATGATGATGATGATAAAATAATAAAACCATAGATTTCAGAAAACATAAATCTTTATTTAATATAAAAATATTTCATTTTCATTTTTACTTAATCTTTTAGACAATTTTGTGCCTGATATCTCAATATCTTTTAAAATAGGTACCTACCTACTTCAGAATAAAGTAACAATCTTTTGAAACTTAATCACAAAACCTGTTTTTCCTAAAAAAAACTATTTCAAAATACAATTCATAAATACCGACTTGATTATCCAATAATTCGGTTAGATATTCAAACAACTTAATATTTATCTAAATAAAACTGTTAGTCTACTGAAACAAATTATATCAACTTGTTACATAGTACCTAGTTAACAAATGGAATACAAATATCGACTTAATATAACTTTGTAAAGTCGTAAAAGTTTAACCCTTACTTCCCTAGATGGCGTTGGGATCGAATTAGATCGCGCTATGGTTTCGTTACCGCGCACATAATATAGTCTCGAGCGATATCTTCGCTAGTCACAGAAATTATAATAATTATGTCTTATGAACTTTAAGTTCATAGAGGAGCCACCTGGTGTGGAATTATTCACATTCACATGGTGTGTGCTATTTTTGGAATGCTTTGCTATCCGCAAAGCTCTTGTACTCTATTTATCTCATCGACCTGTTTCATTCGGTACTCCCTTTCTTCTCCTAAAATTGTTTGTCCGAAAATCATTATCCAAATATCCATAACCCGTTTGCTTTGCTATAAACTTCAGTAAACATAATGTTCAAAATCCCGAAATTTTGTTTAACATAATCTCTAGTTCTAAAGAGGCCGTGCAAAAAATTCACTCGCTAGAGTTTAGGCAAATTCGCTGCAATGTTATGTTTGTGTGCATCGTGCATGCAGCTACACGCACACACGCGTAAAAATCGAGCTTGGTGGCCGCTCAAACAATTTTGATCCTCTATAAGATATTTTTCTGAGTTACAAAATTATAAAGTAAGTATGGTTTGTAAATAAAAATCTGGAACGTGTATATATTTTATATTTGTCACAATTCACACCAAAATTATTCAATTTTGTGTTAGATGGATGTTGATACATTTAGACAATTAACTAAATGGTAAATACAAAACGATGATACAATGATATTTATTTACGTAAAATAGTTGTAAAAAAACACTTTCCATGTGTCAAAAAAAATTAAGTTTACGAGATATCTCTTTTAAAATTCAGATATGTAATCTCGGTAAAGGTGTATGCGGACAGTGTATACTAGTGTCTGAGATGTTCTTTTGAGGATGGAACCATACAGATTAGAGTCACGGTAATATTATCTATACAGTATTGTAACTCGGCCGTATCTTTGAAATAAATGCCTACAGCCGCGCGGTACGTAAACATGCGATAGGGCTGCCCGCACTATGGCTGCCCGCCTCCAGCATTTTAATTACATTTGCCTACTTTGTGTTTCCATTTAGTTTTGTGATTGTAAATATACTTTTTTTATATAAACAAATAAAATACTTTGTGAATTGAATAGGAAGTGTTCAATATTTGCGACCGAAAAATATTTGCGCCTCGACTGAGACGTACCTACGAAATGCTTTATTATTAAATTTTAAAGTACAAAAATCCGCATTCTAAAACTTAATTAAAAATTGTTTTGGGAAACATGGACAAGGTGGAGAAAAAGGAATATCTTTTACTTGGTTATAGGTACCTGCAGCTACTTTACAATTTATATGTTTGGTTTTAAATGAAGCAATATTTATGTGAATGAAAAACAGCACAATATATCCTACTTGTCATATTAAATATATAAATATGTACTTGAACTTATTTTTATTGAAAATATCGCGCGGCACAGACGCGACTGTCTGCATCCCGAGCGCACCTCGAGATCGAGGCGCGTAGGTATAGCTCGCGTTTCGTCCGTTTGTATGAAGTTGGAATACTGTATAGATAATATTACCGTGTTAGAGTGGACCTGTTCAGTCAGTGCAAGCATTTGTCAGTAAACGTATAGCTCAACTCAGAAATTAATTAATTGACAAAACAATACCAAGTTGAGGTCATCGTTAAAAACTACGTAAAAAAAGGAAATAAAAAGACCTACATATATACTAAAAAAATCGCAGCAAATACAATAAAAATAATACATTTCACAAACTTCATTGCATTATTGCATAAAGTAGATTATATGACTAGGGGATAAAGCAGTGTCTTTAAGCCGCGGGCGGCATGTTGAATTCGTCGTATTTAAAAGGAATTGTTCAGAAATCAGAAATATTTTGTTTGTTGACTTCCATAGATTTACCAATAATTAAACAAAATACGTACGCGAAATGTCACGACGAGATAACAAAAAGATGGAAATAGGCCGAAGAATAAGTATGCAAGAAGCATCAGCTGTTACTGATATTGATGGTATACCTGATGGACTCACACTACCTCTTTCCAAAGCCATAAAAGCTTCTTTTTTTTTTATTAATGATAGGCTCGCGTTTGACCACCATCTCACCTGATGGCAAGCGATGATGTGGTCGAAGATGGAGCACGCTTGCCTAGAAGTAGCCTATTCACTCTTGACTTAAAGACCCCTAAGTTGTAGCTATCAGGAAACACAGACTCCGTCAAGGAATTCCACTCCTTGGCTGTATGCATAATAAATGTGTTCTCAAAACGTTTTGTGCGTATGGGTTGGATGTCCACCATGTACCGGTGGCGCAACACCGTACGTCTAGTGGTCCGATGATGGAACGGACTTGGCGGAATTAGATTGTGCAATTCCAGTGCACACTCCCCGAAATGTAAACGATAGAAAACCGACAGGCCAGCAACTCGGCGGCGATGTCCAAGGCTTTGGAGCTTCGACTCAACAAGCGCATCATTGCCAATGATCCTCTTGGCTCGCCTCTCAATCGACTCTAGCGCATCAAGCTGGTATTTGGCAGACCCGTCCCAAAGATGAGAGCAGTACTCCATACACGATCGAACTTGCGCTTGATAAAGTTTTAGCAGCTGTTCCGGCGTGAAGTACCGTCTGACCTTCGCGAGGATTCCCAGCTTTTTTGCTGCCAGTTGAGCCTTTGCTTCGATGTATGGCCCAAAGTTGAGAGTTGACGTCAGCGTAACGCCAAGAAGATCAAGATGGTCGGTTATTGGCACGGTCACACCTCGGGAAGATGGAGCCGGGTGGAATTGACTCCGTTTAGCGGAAAAAAGACACGCTTGGTTTTACTTGCATTGAATTGACCAGATTGGCATCGCCCCAATCGGAGACCGCCTTCAAGGACGAGTTCAAGCGTTCAACCATAGCCTCTCGGGATGACTGGATCTGTGACCCACTAGCGCGTGCGTCAGCCACATATCCCTCGGCAACAGTGCTGTCGTCTGCATACCCAAAGATAACGGGTTTAAGTAAGTCATTTATGTGCAGCAAAAACAGTGTTGCCGAGAGTACCGACCCCTGAGGGACCCCGGCATTAATATCCATTTGACCGGACGAGCAGCCATCAACGACCACTCGGATGGATCGATCCCTCAAGAAGTCTGCGATCCAATCACACAGACCAGTGGGTAGACCGAAGGAAGGAAGCTTAGCAATAATAATAAATATAAAAAAATAATAATAATAATAAAGGCTTTCGTGCCAGACCCTATCGAAAGCCTTCGAGATATCAAGTATTGAACAAGGAGAAACTCGAATTCGTCGAGAATACGGTTTTCCTAGGGATCACGCTTGACTCGAGGCTACAATGGGGTCCTCATTTAACATCTCTGGCAAGTCGGCTTAGTTCAGCAGCATATGCTGTCAGAAAAATCCGTCAATTTACTGATGTGGATACTGCGCGACTAGTTTATTTTAGTTACTTTCATAGTATCATGTCTTACGGTATTTTGCTATGGGGACGGGCTGCAGATATAGAGTCTATTTTTATTCTGCAGAAAAGAGCTATCAGAGCCATATATACTCTTTGCAGACGCGATTCTCTTAGGGAACTATTTAAGGAAATAAACATCCTGACGGTCCCTTGTCAATACATTTATGAAAACAATATGTATGTTCGGAAAAATATTCATCTTTTTACTAAGATAAGTGACAGGCACAATTTTAATACTAGAAATAGGAACAAATTAGATCAACCTCGGTTCAGATTGGCTAAAGTACATAGTTCTTTCATGGGGTACTGTGTAAAATTTTATAATAAAATACCAGTTAAGATTCTACAACTAAATGAGTCCAAATTTAAAGGTTGCATTAAACGCACACTATGTAGACAAGCGTATTATAAACTGGAAGATTATATCCTTGATAAAAACGCTTGGCTAAATGCCGGTCCTGCTCCGCAGCCACAGCCACTTTTACCTTCAAATTAGTTTTTTTTTTACCCGACTACGGCAAAGCCAAAGGAGGGTAATGATTTTGACAGGCTATGTATGTATGTGAGTATGTTCATCTGTTCCCTCATAGCTCCTAATCTACTTATCGGAACTCGACATATGCGGTATTGTTAGAACCGTCTTAATTGTACGCTGAACATAGGCTACGTGACGTGTCACAAAACTTGATATGTCGCCCTCTAGCGGACAAAAAGTAATGTGTTAAAAATAAAAATGGTGATAATTACACAGTGTTTGGTAGCATTTGAAAGGGCTTCACTTGTACATTTCCAAAATATTGCTCAAACTTAAAGCGACGCCCTCTAGCGGACCAAAAGTCATGTGTTAAATTTAACACCAAATTTGTTTAAATAAAAAACAGTTAAAAACTAAAACCCCGACAACGACAAAAAAAACGACGCTGAAAAATTATGAAACAAGATTGTAAGGATGCTGGAATAAACAAGGTAAATGGAGAAACAAGAACAGAACAAAAAGAAAATCCGTAGTCACACGTTGTAGGTACCAACCGAAACACTTTAATAACGTGTGACTACGGATTTTCTATTATCTTATCTTGAAAATTTATCATATTTTAGTTCATCGGATTTTCATACAAAAATAAAAATATTTTAATTGAACATTCTAAACATTACGAAGTATATGCGAAGCAAGTGATAGTACAATAGCGGAGGGGAGCGGGGATCGGGGATCGGGCAGCGGGGGTGCTTGATGCGCTTGCGTCGCGTCATACAGACGTAGGTATAGCAAAATACAAAGTTGAAGTGTGTTAGAAAGAGCAACGAAATCTTGAAGGGTTATTTTTGGTAAATGAATTATGTTTTGTAAAAAGTCATAGAACAAAAATTGTTATTTATGATGTCAGTAATACAGTCCTGCAAGGTTGTTAGTGTTTTACAAATAACCCTGTAAATGAATATATTATTGTTGGTATATTATAAGTACATTATTTATTTTTATACGATATAACATAATAAACGCAAAACATCCTGTGTGGTCTCTCGGACCAAGAACTTACAAAATTTCACTTTACGAGTTAAGTTTAGAGAAAAAATATGAGACTTTCAATATAAACTGAAACAATTAGATCACCATATATAGAACAACTAAAACAAGTTATGAATTTCTAAAAGTAGGTCTTGCGTTTATTTATTTACACCCTGTACGTAACACAATGGTTATAATTACCATGAATAGTTCAAGTTGACACATATTGTCAACTTTATTAGTGTCCATAGTCGTTTCAGAATTTTCATTAGCATCTATTTCCTAAAAATTAGCAACATTGTCAATTAGTATGTACTGGTAAATGCTATTTCAATACACTTACTCGAAAACCCGCTCTTATTCCTACCGCTTTTAGGCACACTATTTACTGTTTTTCGCACTAGTGCGAAAAAGTACGCGTGCTTGTTGCCACCATATTTTATTACATTTATTGTATCAGGCTTAGCGCTAAGCAATCACGTAAAAATGTATCAATCAGCAGCACTCAGATCCATATAATTTGTGATGAATTCGTCCTCGGTCGCAATGACAAACTTTCTCCACTGTATCAAAATGTACTATTTCACTTCTACTGCTGATCGAAGAAATCTTACATGTTCTGGAAACGAAACCGTAGCCAGTGCATTGGACTTGCGTTCTTTAAGAACTTGTCTTGCACGTATCAGCCCCACATTTTGTTTTTTTTTTTTCCTTTTAGTGACGCCTTTATAATGCGTCCTTTTCTTTCGACTCATTATCTGCAAAAAAATCGGTCCATTAACGACGGAGTTCTGAGGTAACAAACATAAAAAAATGATTAAAAACATACAACCGAATTGATAACCTCCTCCTTTTTTTAAGTCGGTTAAAAATGTCAACTTTCTGTGGATGGTAATATAGCTGCCATTAACCATTGTAGATGGCATTAGTGAAAGAATTGTAATTTAATCATAGTAGTAGAGTAATTCCGCAGATAACCTTTACATACAAACATACAACAGTTACCTCTAAGTACTATTGAAGTCGAAAGAAATTTAAACAATCTTAATAAACAAAGTACATAAAATCAAAAATAATACTTACTGGATCACAACGTGATAGTCGGCGTACAAATTTGGGAATATATTCACGTAAATTTCGCGGGCGGCTCCGGATCAAAGTAGTACGTGCTCTCGCTGGGAGTGCCCGATCGTTACTGACGCGATCGTGTTTGCGCGGTCGATAATATAGTTCAATTTGTTTGTAATTTACGAAATGAAGGTATTGTTTATTTATAAAATAAATTTTAGATTCTATTAACAGATTAACTTAAGATTATTTTGTAATTTTTAAATTTTCTTAAAAGTGTTTCTAAGGTATAGAAAAAAATACTTATTTGTACAGATGTTTTCCAAGAATTATGTTTTTTCAACATTTTTTTTCTGCTATATTTCCTATTGAAGTCAATAATGTTTTCAACCCATCTGAGAGTAGACCATATAATGATGTTACTAATATTTTTTTTAATGTTATAAATCATTTGTAGTTTGTGTAAAACGTAGCCAAATTTCACTCGATCGATACTTTTGCGAGAAAAGGGTTTTGAATATGGGTAATTGCCATTAATACACACATTATTTTAAAAAAATAGTCAAGCCAACTGAGAGAATAAGAACTTGACTTTCATAATCCTAAAAAATAAGGTTTAAATTCTTCTTACTTTTCTCACAAACTATGATCAAAAAGGTTCAAAATGAGATAATTCTGTGCACGGAGCCTTATATCGAGTACTATAATAATTGAATCTCCTAATTTTACATGACCTAAAATCATATATCCTAAGTTTTGTGTTAAATAATGTGAATTTCGAATGTTCATTTATACTAAATTTTTTAGTTCTAAAACATTTGCTAAAAATTAGGTTTTAGCATGGACGGATCTACTTAATGGCTAAATGGGCTGCAGCCCAAGGCCCCAGGAATATAAGGGGCCCCCAGTCCTCATTAAAAACAATCTACAAATACGGGTTTATCTATTTGACAAAACTTTTTTTTTAAACAAGTAGAGTACTAATATACGATCTTTAATGTATAAATACGTATAAACGAGCTTTAATTTAAGTCCAAAATTTTGCGAGTAAATTAAAAAAAACTAGATAGCTAATGTCACTAATTTTTAATTTAAAAGTACTCAAATACAATACACAAATAAAATTAAAATTCAGAGTCTACGAGTTCTTACATATTTTTTAAATATGTATTTGAATGAAAAATTTGGCCTTATTTTCATGAAACAATAAAAAGGCGACAACAAAAAATCCACAGGACATGAGAAGTGTTTAGGTCTGAAAGGATAGCAGATGATGACCATTTCAATTTGGCACACGATGCACCAAACACCCTGTATACTTTATTGTTCACCTCATAATGTGGACAGGATAAATATTTACAAAAACTAAGTGTACAATCGGCGATCTTATCGCACAGGACAATCTCTTATAAAAAACCAAAAGACGAAGTATATTTAAAGAGTTTTAAGTTAGCTATAGTACCTCATGATCAGTTGAAGGCCCCCAAGTAGTTTTAGCCCAGAGCCCAACAATTTCACGATCCGCCTCTGGGTTTTAGTGACAGAAACGAATCGCTGTAAATCCGACTCCACGCAGTCTTGTCTGCCCTACCCCTAGAGTGTAATTTAAAATCGCGTAGGCGCGGAGGGGCGAGGCGGCCCGCGAGTTGCGGAGCAATTGGTTGTAACACTCGCCGCCGCGTCTGAGGTTGGCCGGCGAAGTGGTGCGGTGGTGAGCGTTAAACCCATCTGCGACGATAAACTCGCGAGGAACCGCCGGAGCCGTGACAGAAACCATGCCTGCTGCATGTTTGCCTGCATGCTGCATGCTTGCTTCCATGCGCATGCTGCGTGCTTGCTTGCTTGCATGCTGCGTGCTTGCTTGTATTCTGCATGCTGAGTGCTTGCTTGCATGTTGCATGCTTGCTTGCATGCTGCATGCTTGCTTGCATGCTGCGTGCTTGCTTGTATTCTGCATGCTGAGTGCTTGCTTGCATGTTGCATGCTTGCTTGCATGCTGCATGCTGAGTGCTTGCTTGCATGTTGCATGCTTGCTTGCATGCTGCATGCTTACCTGCTTACAAAATCACATGATCACAATCAACTGCTTTATTGAGTACATGTATAATATATTTATTTATGTATAATAAAAAATTATAATGCAAAATCAAATATTTTTTAATTACATATAACAAAATGATATGAATATGAATGATTGGAATTTAGGACATAACTTTTATTGAAAACGGTTTTATGTCTTTTGCATATTATTGATTATAATATTTATGACAAACGTATTTAGGACATATTATATTTAGGGATTTCAATTTTATAGCATGTGATATTATGTGACAACAAGTTCGGGCAAGTTATCATTCGGACAAATGATGATTAGGACAAAAAAAGTTATGGCACTTTAAATTATGGATAAAAAAGTTAGGCGACACAATAGAGAACCGTTTCATTCCCTTACACGACGTTGGCGTTAATTGCTTCTTCTTGTGTGACGCTATATAGACTAAGACCACATAAGTAAATAAACGAAACAGAGGCAAAGCTTCCTAAGATCGTGCAATTTAGGTAGGGTTGTCACATTATGTGAAAACAAATTAAATAAAACATTTGTTAAATAGTTTTATTACTCAGTATGATATTTTACAAATTACTTATTCTAATAATTATATTTTTATAAATTTTGTTTTTAAATAATTTATTCTTTTAATAATGTGGTAAATTCTGAATCTAACATAAAGTTTTTTCAATAAATCTAACAGGAAACACTCACACGGCATATCCAATTTACAATCTTCAATACGTTTCAGTTTATGCCAACATTGACAATATTTATTTCTAGATCGAAATATTCGAAACTCGCTCGAGCAATTCAACAAATGCGATAAAATTATCAGTAGGTATAATTAATAAACCCAATTGTACATCACCATCATTAAAATAATTGTAATGGCTGAAGAAAGAGTCTTTTCCACAACTATCACACAACGCCGTCTAGTCCCAAGCTAAGCAGAGCTTGTGTTATGAGTACTAGACAACTGATAAGCATACCTACTTATATATTTCTAAATACATACATATTATAGATAAATTACACCCAGACACAGAACCAATGATCGTGCTCATCACACAGACATTTGTCCTGGGTGGGAATCGAACCCACGACCTTCGGTATAGCAGTCAGGGCCACTAACCACTAGACCAACAGGCCAGTCAATAATAATAGTACTATCATCATTTTCCTAGTCTTTTCTCAATTAGTTTGGGGTCGGCTTCCAGTCTATCCGCATGCGGCTGAATACATGATAGGCAGTCACTCCATATAAAACACGGGTTTTATATGGAGTGACTGCCTATCATGACCTCCACAACCCACTTACTAGGCAACACGATATTTCTTGGATAGACAAACGACTGTCAAAGATCTACGAATGACAACCGGGACCAACGGGTTTACGTGCTTTCAGAGGCACGGGTCGGTAATAATAATAATAATAATCCCCATCGCCGTATCTCTACGTTGACGTCGTGGTGGGGCTTGCGTGCTCCAATATACCCTAGGTCTGTATCGGTAAAGTTTGCTTTGCCGTAATATGCCTAGGGTGAGGGGCCAGACTAAGAGAGATACAATCCGCAGTGCAGTTTTGTGGCGAACTGTTGGGCATTAGCGACCCCACGGACCCGATCTCCCGGGAGAATTCTTGTTCTTCATCTCCGGCTTGCCTTTATTGGCCGGCCGTAGTGAACACTGACGAGGAACTGAGCTCCCACCTCTCTCTTGCCTTTATTGGCTGGCTTGAGTGGAGATTCGCAAGAGCAAACGTGCTCGGGAGAAGGATGTATAATCCAGTAAGGTGCTGGTAGGGATCTTGACCGTACTTCCGGGATTGTCCTGATAGCCGTGGTATACCTCTCCACTCCTTAAGCACCTCAGGATATGTTGCCCTCTTGTTGCTACGTCACTTCGTGCTAGCGGCCGTTTTTGGGGGCCCATTTATTGAGTGTGCAAGTCACCCCCTGCCTTTTTTCGATGCATATTAATAACGTTGTTCAGGCAGGGGCCATAGTCTTGACATAGTTCCATGTTACCAGTCCACTTAAGACTCCAAAAACCATAGCCCTATTATCTTTGTTCTCCATATGTCGCAACAGTTTTTCAATAACCGGGGGTTGTCCTTGGGTGCACTAGCATAGCGCGTACAGGGATAATCGTCGGTTGGTATCATGTTCCATTATAATTGTATAAAGGGCCTCTGCGAGTTGGCTTCGGCTCCTCGTACGCCTCCCAAAGGTCCAGGACCTCAGGGTCCTGAGATAAATAAATAAAAAAAAAAAAATAATAATAATTTATTGTATCAAAAAATTTTGTACACTCAAACACTTACAAACAACACATAGAACAAACAGATATTAGAGAACAAGAACAATTAGAGTCATTAGTAACAAGTAAGTATTTGTAATGAATCTGGTATCCAAGGAAAGATTTAACTTGTGTTATGGGTACCAGGATTCTCACGCTATTTTTACATTAAAAGAACATTTAAAGAATATCAGAAGGCAAAAAAACTCCAAAGCCAAAAGCCAAAAGGTAAAAATCAAAATTGATCCTTTCATTTATGCAAGTGTGGTGCATGAGGGTACATGTGATGTTGTGACTTTATGAAGTAGTGTGAAGTTTGTGCACAGACTGTTCATGTGTAGGGGGGTTACCATGACGTTCAAAGCAAGACCGCTCCACTCCCACCCCAGCGCGTGCAAGAGACAGAGCTACACAGGTTGTCTAGCGCCATCTCCTACCCACACCGGAAATAAGAACGAAACAGTCTCACTCCAAACGTCATGGCACAGGTCTAGGTCGTGTATTACCGAGATTACTGAGATTATAACCTCAAGAGCTCCTCTGTTTCATTATAACTCTGCAACAGTAACCAGTCATAAACCCTTCTCTTACATTCCTGTAATTTAGAGCTATAAATAGAGCAATATTTGTTGGTTTTATTATATAAGTGGCTTCCGATACCGTAGAAATGTCTCCGAGCAAGTGCCGTCCTACAAATTGGAGTAGGGCATACCCTATAGCGTTGGCGCTTATCTCGAATACTGGCATCGTACTTCAGCGACATGTGTTTACGCATAATTACATGAAGTACGAAGAGCTGCCTAACAGACAGAACTTTACAGTCTCTAAATAGACTGACTGTAGGATACCTGAAAGGTTTGGAGGTCATGACCTTCAGGACTGCCCTTTGTGCTCGTTCAAGGTCTATAAGGATAGTCTTGGCTGCACCTCCCCAAACAACTTAAATGTAATGTTCTAAATAAACTTAGAAAAGTAGATATGAATTGAATTAATTTTTCATTGGTGCTTCTCCGGTTTTGGACCTGCAACCTCATGCATGAGAGGTGGGTGTATTAAGCACTGGGTCAACACGACGCTGAAAACTTATTATATCGTTACATTCATTACTTAAGTGGATGCAACTCGACATACATTTTCAGTTTTTCATACAACCGCTCTTACGCGATTATGACGTTATTACACATTTTTCATTAGATATTTTGGAAACGCAGTATCTTGTGGATATTATCTAGGCTTCTATTGAAATCAATTTACAAATTTGTGTAAAACTAATCCAGTAAAGACCTCTGAAAATCTGCTATTTTGCATGAACTTTGACACTTCATAATTTATTCAAAAATTAAAAAAGTCAAAAAAGTATAACAATAAAAGCCTTGCAAATTTAATCAAGATTGTGACTGACGAACATACGAGACTTAAGGCATTCAAGTTTGATAAACAAAAGTAGTGAAATGTGAAAGCAAAAATATATTAACAGCGTACTTATATAGCGATGATAACGGTTATCCATCAAAATTAGCGACCTAACAGACTAAGGAGGTTAGTGGAAAATCGTCCCGATCAAGGGTTAATTGGGACCAGACACCTGAAAATCGGGACTTCCCGCGCAAATCGGGACGCCTGGCAACACTACTACTGACCGTTAGTGAGGCTCGTACGCTCGGGAGTGAGGTTTCAACATGGGACTCGCTTTTTATGCCCTTGGCCGCTAGCTGGAATGTGAATGTGCCCGCTTCACTAACTCAACATGAGACCCGCTCTCATGTTGAGTTAGTGAAGCGGGCTGGGTTCGCTTCTTTGGCAAATTTTATGAGAAGCCTCGTTGCTCATAGGTAAATTAACTAGCAGTGGTTGCTTTAGTTTAGAATGACCTGCATGCAAGCAGCGGTCGCTCTAAATGAGAATAGGCTAGCTTCGTTCGCTGGCTAGGTGTTGAAAAATCGCAGTGGTCGCTTTGGTTGGTAATGGGCTCGCTTCGCTTGCCTTAATCGATGCATGGATGGTCGACTCGCTCACGCACGACCTTAAAATCCTATGACTGAATCAAAAGAGCGAAGTATGCATATCCCACAACCGTTTACGAATTTATCTTTACCACTTTCACGGTTATGATGATGATACTAGAGTTTGTGTGGAAAGAAAACCGCATTTGTAATGTTGAGAACACTGTTACCTACATCTCGATTTTTTGAAACTATGTTTGACTAATTTCTACCAGCGACTCCGTCCGTAAAAAAAAACCCTGCCGCCATATAAAATCAATAAGGTTAGTTTCGTTTTACGCCACGATGGTTCTCTTTCCGCACATACCTACTCTACTTTTGTAATTTTCGTGAGCGAACGTCTATTAATTTAGCTACTAATATTCGCCCTACGACTTTGCCCACAAAATCTTGATCAGTACGTCATACATTTCGTAAACACCTTTGTAGGTAGGTATATGCACTAGGTATATCAATCATAAATAACACAGATGGGTGGCTGTGAGTTGAGAGCACAACTTTTTTCGAGGGCTGGATCCGCGCTTGCAGTGAGGAGACTCCGAGGCCATCACCAAAAGATTTGTGTATGAAGTGACATTCATCATCCATCTTTCCTTTGGCCTCCCTCTCCATCCGTCCACATAAATCATGATGTTTGCGTATGTTATGTAACTATGGTATGAAAAGTAATAAAACACATATTTATATCTTACACCTTCATTTATTTACAAATTACGAACAATTTTAATATTAAAAAATATAATTAAGTGATGTTCTAAATTACTGAATTTGAGCAACAATCGTTTAGTTCCGTAACTTGGCCTGATTTCAAAAACTTGGCCCAATCTTACATCCTGGCCCGTTTTTGAAACTTGGCCAAGACTTACATAGTCATGTTTACATTTAAAACTTGGCCTAAGCATGAGGCCAAGAATTATAATGATGGATACGTCGTATTAAGTAAGAAATAAAAAAGAACTTATTAAGTAAAAACCGACTTGAAAAATAATGAAATAATGCTTTGTTTTCCCAATAATATTTCTATTTTAGGTCCAGACAGAAGAGTGAAAAATATGTTAGTTAAATTAATTTTAATACAAGTTGCATTTGAAAAATACATTCATAGATTATTCTACTTTTGGAAGAACATTGGTCAATGTGTTCATGAAAATCGAGAATCGGTATTTTCAGTCATAATCAGTAAATTTTTATCAAAAATATACCTACCTAAATTGGTTAAGGTTTTTCAATGAGATTGGTACATTTATTTTGTTTCTCTGATGTAAGTAGAAATTAAGAAAACATATATTCATATTATATCAAAATCTCTAAAAAAAAAAAATTCTTTGATATGTTAGCACTGATATTAAAATCTTATTCTAATAGAATTATGATGTTGCAGAGTTGGGCGCCTTTTTAACCTCAAACTGATTATAAATTTCTTTTTTCATTGTGTATTTTTAGTTTATACGATTGTGAGGCACGAATAAACGATTTTTCTTTTTCTTTCTTTCTTTTCTATGCTTTCTCAACGTCTACTTACACAAATAGAAACAAAAGTACTGTCAAACTTGTCAATTTTATTGTAAAATCCGGTTAAATGTAGATTTTTCTTGCCTTTGATTTACAAATTTTGATTCAACGAGTATTGGAAGACAAGTTTAAGTTTAAGCGCTTGCACTTCAGTCAATATTCGAAATAATGTCAGTGGTACATGACAATTTCAATCCAGGTTAAGTACCGGTGAATATGACAGATCGAGCCTGAGTATGTCAAAAAAAGACGACCTTTTTGAAAAACTCGATGACATTTACATCCGCGTACTCATATTATTGTCAAGTAGGTGTATAAAAGTGTTCAAAATAGTAACCATATAGCACCGTTTTAGTTGCCTCGTTAAGTTAAACAAGTATGGTTGCAAAACCATAATAAAAATTGTCATTGTCTGTTTATATTTCTAAGTACGTATTCCAAAATAGTTTCTTGATATTTTCTAATTGAAAAACTATTCGTAAGAACCTGAACGTGCAAATGTTAACTTGGCTAAGACTTGGCCGATGTTAACAACGCTATATGAAATTCTAAAATAATATTTGTTCTTATAAATTTGCTGCCAAGTTATATCAATATGACATTTAAGACTTGGCCGGTAGTTTTTAGTTCTGAAATATCTACTAGTTTAATAATTATTTGTTCTTGTAAATGTGCTCCCAAGTTATTATATTTCAATATAACGGGCCAAGATTTTTAGGTTATAATTTGCACGCTCAGAAAAAAAACCTTAAAATATACGTAGTAACCGCTCCTTTTATATAAAACTACGAAACTTTGATAATTGGTAAAAATATATTAAGCTAAGAAATCTAATGGACGGACCCACAAGTAATAGACTAGCAACTATCGGTAAATTAGTTTTTTTTTTATAAAAAAATAATAATTTTCTAACCGCTACATTTTTATCGATACATCGACTAAACCTTTTAGTCGAGCTTTAGAGTAGTCAAAGATCAAGAGAAAAATAAAAAAAAGCTTTATTTTGTAAAATTAAGACTAAATAATTTAGTCGATTAAAAATATCGATACTCTCGCAGTCCCAACAATAACACCTGTCTTATTTTTATAACCGATACATTTAGATTTTAATGGCAACCCGAAGCCCAGAGATTAAAAATAAAGTAATGTTGCCACACTATTGGTTGAAATTACGACTAAAAATGTTTTAAACGCAAAAACGAATATCTTTCTCAAATAAATTGAATTTAAGAAAATGAAATTTAGTTATTTATTGTAAGGTATTAGCCACCATTAGTTTGATCATTGTATTTTGTTGCTCGAATACCATAAATAAACCATTTTTAGTCGTAATTAACCCTAGCAAGCTCTACCAATGAATATTTACAGATTAAAAAATATAGTCATAGCGATAATGTCAACGTGTGTTTAAAAATAAAATAAAAATTTCTTCATGATAAAATGTCAAAATGTAAAATAAAGTTTTACAATATTTTGTTCAATATAATTCTACTGCATAATTTGATACAAAAACATGGAATATTTGCTATCACATTCGAAGACACTAACTTATAAAGGAATTTTAGAGATTTTTGAACTGAAGGCGGTAATTATTTTGTTTTTATTTGAAATAACGGACTATTGGTAATTCGACATTCAAAAATCTGGCGTATATAGTGTTACCAAGTTACGAGGCTACGGAGGAATAGTAGGCGGTTATGGAAACCGGAGTCACCACCTTCAATTCAAAGATCTGACTTAAAAAGTAAGGTGGTATAAAAATAATCGCAAATGCTAAATACGTTCATAAAATGTTAAGTAATGAAATGTCTCTTTGAATGCTGGCTTTGATTATGCACTTGCGATTTAAAAACGCGATTACTTGATGAAAAAACTCAGTCTCTAATAAATATTTAAGATTAAATTTGAAGAATCTATCTTGTTAAATTTAATGTGATGTCTATAAACATGAGTTTTATTAAACTGAGACAGGAAATAAAAATATAAGTAAATTATAATTGAGAGGATTAATAGAAAATATTTACAGCAAAAATAAAATCCTTCTTAAAATTAAATAAGTCACATAACCGCAGGACTAAACCGCAAATGCATTACAGCCTTAACAGTGTTACAAACTGAAAAAAAAAAAAATCTGTATCATAATAATTAAGTTATAAAAATGATCTTTACTACTCGATGTCTTGATAATTTTCCATTACTGATATTTTATTTAAAATATTGAGTACATTTATCTTTGAAATTGCAAAAAATTGATCATTCTATGACAGCCATTTTAGCCTTTTCATAACTGAAAAGGCTAAAATAATCATGCACATATTTTGACAGAACAATAAATCACTATATCAAACGTCAAATTCAATGTCAAAAATATCAAACAATGGTAATTGTTTAAAATCTCAACTGCCTTAAGACTTTTGTCGCCATATTGGATTATTTTTGGTCTGGCAACACAACTGTAATATAGATTAAAAATACTTTGTGACTACAGATTATAATTCTAAAATTAAAACTAGGTAAGAAGGTATTTCAGCTATATTTTCTATATTCGTATGAAAAAATCACTTTTATTTAATATCTTTTAAAAGTTGCCTCTACTGAGGTCTGAGATTCGACTCCTAGGCGAGTGATTTTTGAAAACGAATACAAAATAATCGTAGTCTTAAGACAGCTTTCTTTTACAATGAATTTCTGAAAAGCTGAACTGTTTGATCAGAGGTGAAAGGTCAATTGTCTCAACATCTTATAAAACTATTGTCATATTTTTTAGTGTTGATTGGTTACGTAAAACCTAATCACTAATTTGAATAAAGTAATCTCTTGGTCACCTGTTAGTAAGGTCTTTAATTTAATTCGTCACTAAAATGTTATTTCAGACGGTTTTCAAAAGGTTTTGAAAATGATTATATTTTTTACACATTCCCAAACACATTTACAAAAAATAAAATCTAACCAAAACTTACAAAACGACACTTCAACATCAAACTAACTTTACACAACTTCAAGTTTACAAAATTACATTTTAACATCAACTAAGTTTACACAACTTCAGCCAAGTTTACAAAAATACCTTTAACCGTCAACATAGTTTACAAAACTTCGCCAAAAGTTCAAAATAACCTTTTAACATCAACTAAGTTTACAAAAATAACTTTTCAACCTCACCCAATTTTTTAACGCCAGCTGATCAGAAATTCAAGATGAACTATAACAATACATGATGAAGGGAACTATCCTTACGATTATCTTCTGCTGTTAAGTTCGTAGCCGTTACTGTCCTTGCTGGGGGTCTTAGCTGGTGGTGGCTTGGCTACCACGTGACCTTCTAGTCTTAACGTGCTTTGACGGTGGGATGACCTGGAAAAAAGCATTCCAAACTCAAAACAGTAGGTACCTAATTTAATGGATTAAAGGGACTTGACAGGTCCAATCAAATCTGTGTGGTTTTTTCCTCAAAAGACCATTTCAGACACTAATCTGCATGGTTTTCATATGATTTGACCATTATATGTTTACTGTATGGACTTGACTTTCACCTGTGAGGAGTGGCGTAGCTAGGGGCCCCATATCAAATACTTTTTTTTTTGTTTTTTTTTTTTTTTTTGTATGAAATTGCTTCTACTAGCATAGAAATAGTGCCTTGAGAGGCTTCGAAAATGAAAATGAGCTCATTTAATGGATCATTCAGAAGGTGCCTACTAAAATAGGTTGAGTTTTTATTGTCGTTTTGTATGCAGAAAATGCTGAAGCGAGAGGAGCATGCTAAAAACTATTTACAGAGTATCATATAGTCATCATTCATTGGCTTCTGGCCTTTTATCAATATGAAAATTTAAGATTGTGGATGACATGTTACGAATTTAGGCATATGTCGGGGTCCCTGTACCTCGGGGGCCCCGTATCATTGATACGGCAGATACGTTGGTAGCTACGCCCCTGCCTCTGAGTTTGTTTTGGTGTATCTTAATCTAAAATCGTAATTATCATTTAATTGTCAAAAATTGGATCTAATCGCCTGTTTCAAAGTGCAAGAATTTTTTACGAAAATAATCGGACAAAAAAGCTCAATCAATTTAAGTATCATACAACTCGTCTAATAGTACCTAACATGATAAAGTACGCCGAAGCCAGTAGAACTAGCAAGCAAGGCAAGGCAAACAATCTATCGTAAGCTGTCTTTTAGACTCCATCTTTATCTGAAACTTTTATAATGGTCTTGGTTATGGATATTTTTTTATTTCGGATATCCAATAGTTCAGTTACAGAGTTCTATAAGATCCCTGATAAACGTCATTCTGACAACTTATATAGGGTGACTGGTAATTAGTGTACGATACTTAAACACGTGATTTTGCACATGATAACCAACAACTTTTACTATGAGAACAAACCTGAAACCGTGAAAAAAAATCTGTTGTTCAGTACAATGTTTGTGTGATGAGCACGATCATTTGTTCTGTGTCTGGGTGTAATTTATCTATATATGTATGTATTTAGAAATATGTAAGTATGTTTATCAGTTGTCTAGTATTCATAACACAAGCTCTGCTTAGCTTGAGACTAGACGGCGTTGTGTGATAGTTGTGGAATATTATTATATTATTATTATATTACATTTATGTTTGCCTAATGTACTGAACAGCTGATATTTTTTTTTGCGATTTCGGCTTTGATCCCATAATAAAAATTGTTTGTTATCATGAGCACAATCACGTGTTTAAGTATCGTACACTAATTGCCAGTCACCCTATATAGTTAAAGTTGCATCGTGCATCATCATCGTGCGACACTTCACTTTTCCCCTGATACATTATCCTGCTAGAATAGTGTATGGTAGTTTAAGGACTCACCTAATAAGACAAGTAACAGCTAGCAGGATGAGCAGTATCCCCAGCGCGGAGAGGCCGTAGCTGAGCGCGTTGCGAGCGATGGGCGGCACCTGCGTGGCCAGCCGCAGCAGGGACGTCACCTGCTCGGGGAGCTCGTCGATACCCTAAGGAGCACGGACGGAAGGTTAAACGAATAAATTTATTTAAATCAACACTTTTTAAACGTTTTACATAAAATCGCTAATCAACCGAGCAAACATTCTGCCATATAAATTATCAAAGAAAATAAAATAGGGAAGGAGTGTAAACAATAGCCTACGACCAAATGTACACCAAAAAAATAAATAAAAGCCGGTCAATCCGTTTCGGAGGAATTCGATAACAAATACTGTGAAACGAGATTTTTATACATTAAATTTGACTTGACTAAGAATTGTGTCTACGTTATCGCGATCCAAATGTTTACCGCGTTTCGCTATCTGATTGGTTAAGAGCTAGGAGCGGGCCAATCAGAGCGCCGAACATCATAAAGTCGATTGCGTTAACGTAAAACAAACTTGCCCTAAGCAATCAGGTTACAACGGTTACACTCAAAATGTTTGAGTGTGCAAAGCCATCAACGACATCAGCTTGATAATGCGGTTTAAATGGGGTTTTATAGACCCGTCGGATACTCAATGTGAGTGCGGTGCTCTTGTTCAAAACATGAGCCACACATTAGAGTGCCCCAAGTGCCCATACACCTGCACTTTGGAGGATTTGATGAGTGCTACCGATGCTGCTATTAATGTAGCCACCTATTGGGCCCAAACAGTTTGACGAGTTTACCATCGACCTTTTGAGCACTTTGCGCCATCTATGAGCACTTTCTGCTGTTTCTTTTTTGCTTGTTTATATAATAATTGTTATTTTAAAAGTTGTATTTGTCACAGTCAAAACTGAAAATAACCAAAACCACTTTTTGAATTGGACAGAAGTACCTACTTTTTACTTTTGACTGGTTAAACGACTATAAAATTACCAACACATACTCTTTAACCTTTAAATTGTGTCTTTGATTGACACAGCTATTACCTACTTATAGGCTAGAAAAAATGGGGGTAAAAAAAACAGTTAATATCGTACCCTTATTGCAAAAACCAACTAAATGCACCAAAATTTTTGTATTATTATGTTCAATCAAATTTGTAGGTTATTTACTTTTTGCCGAAGCTATCTTTGTAAATAAGTGTCGTAGATAATAATCGGTTTTACCTGTAGATTCATCTTGATGAGACGAATGGATGAATGGATTTAACTTTAATTTGTGTAAAAATTTCAGATAGTTGGTTTTTGCAGTAACTGAAATATCTGATAAATAATATCTGCTTACCTCCTCAAACCAGAGAATGGGGAACACGATATCGGGGAAGTTGGCCACTTGCTTGATGTCGATCACCTGGGACACAGCCAGGTTGATCTGGATGCGAGCGCGGGCGCGCATCGCTATGCCCATCTCCTGGAAAACCGAAAAAAAAAACTCGTTTTTATCGGTATTTTCTAATAATGAAAAAAGAGGCCTGCCCCCAAGTGTCACCGCAACGAACGGTTCTATGCATCGCACCATTGGATTCCCGCGACCCTCACCAGGTCATCGATCCACCTTGCAGGAGGCCTTCTAAAGTTCCAACGCTGCGTCTTCCGGTAAACAGTCGTCACTCCAGAACCTTTCGTCCCCATCGACCATCTGTTCTGCGAGCAATGTGCACTGCCCACTGTCGCTTAAGTTTGGCGATTCTTCAGACTTGTCAGTAACCTTGGTACTCCTGCGGATATCTGCATTTCTGATGTGATGATGATGCGAGACGCACAGGACCGGTCATAGCATAGCATAGTCGGCCTTATAATGTTCCCACTGTTGGGACTCAGGCCGCCTCTCTAGGAGAGGGAATGGGCCATAATCCACCACGTGCGGGTTGGTGGATGTCACATGTCTTCGAATTTTTGGTTCTAGCACATGCCGGTTTCCTCACGATGTTTTCCTTCACCGTTTTGAGGGCAGTGGTGATGAAATAAATTACACATAGTAATGCGCCTGGCTGGGTTTGAACCCGCAACCTACAACTCGTAAGTCGGGGCCGTTACCACTCGGCTACCACTGCTCACAGGACCGGTTATTATGGCGATACTTGGGGGAGGCCTGTGTCCAATAGTGGACGTCTTTCGTCTGAAATGATGATGATGATGATGATGAAAAAAGAGTGATTCGAGTAGAAAGAAGCCTTCTTACCGGCTGCACGTCGATGAAGAGCCTGTGCTTCTCTGGGTCGGGTGGGGAGATACCCTCGACTGCTTCTCTGAGCTTATGATCAGCCAGGTAGAAGTGAGGGAACGACAGCATTATCGGAGAGTCTAGAAACAAAGAGAGAACCATAAATATGTGATGGACGTCAGCGATTGATTTTGATGCTGATTAATAAATCCAATGGAATACCATTTTAATACCAACAACTAATACCATTGGTATTTGTTTGCTCTCATATTTAAAAACTCGTCCATAATAAGGTGGTACAGTAAAAAAAAAATGTTTTGTGTGTAATCAATTAATCATAAGACCATTTTGACTGGCCTGCTGGTCTAGTGGTCAGTAGCCCTAACTGCTATTCCGGAGGTTGTGGGTTCGATTCCCACCCAGGACAAATGTTTGTGTGATGACCACAATCATTTGTTCTGTGTCTGGGTGTAATTTATCTATAATATGTATGTATTTATATATAAATAAGTTTATCAGTTGTCTAGTACTCATAACACAATCTCTGCTTAGCTTGAGACTAAGATAGTTGTGTAAAATTATTATTATTTTTATTGATTGAAAAAAAAAACAGTCAATTCCGAAAAAAAAATACGTAAAAATATAAGAAAACCAATTGATTTTGATTAGGTTTGACTGAGCTGACTGTACCAAACTCAATTTGTTGGTATTCGTTCGGAAAGGAAAATAAGATTTAAAAAAAAGTTTTTGGTATTAGAACGGAATAAATCTTGACGCCATAAAAAAAAAATCAACCCTATAATGTTCCCACTGTTGGGACTCAGGCCTCCTCTCTAGGAGAGGGAATGGGCCGTAACCCACCACACGGTCCCAGTGCAGGTTGGTCTAAAAATTTTTGGTTCTAGAACATGCCGGTTACCTCACGATGTTTTCCTTCACCGTTTTGAGAGCAGTGGTGATGAAATAAATCACACAAAGTGAAGCACCTGGGTTTGACCCATGAAGGAAATCCTTCATGGTTTGACCCCACGACCTACAAATCGTAAGTCGAGGCCATTAATTACCACTGGGCCACCCACTGCTCAATCAGTGCTACTTATTATCAATTCTAAGTCTTATCAGCGCCACACACTGGGTACAGATTTTAATGAGGATCAATCACTTAATACCAAATCCGATTTTTACTAAGTACATCGTATGTGTAATAACTTACTGAGCATTTATTTTTTTTAAGTTATTGAAATCCGTCAAGAAATGGTTGATTTATTAGTTTTTCTGAACGGCTACTTGGAAACGCGCGCTCTCGCTGGACTGTTTACGATGACGTCATCTGACATGATCCGTGCGACGAACGGCTTGATCGTATTCATTCGCCGATGGAGACCGATCATGACAGATGACGTCACAGCGAGTCGCGTCATTCTCGGGCGCGTTTCTGGAACTAATACACTAAAATTGCTGTATCTTCGTCATTTTTAGACCGATTTCAATAATTTTTTCACAGTATTTACTGATTTTTTGACGCCATAAGTCTGCATAAGTACTCCACAAAAATCATGACTGTTTCTTATTCAAATCAGATGGGATATAGAGAAAAGTTTGACCACCCTCGGTGCGCAGGGTGCCGAGCAGCTCACAATACAGTTCTGGCGACGATTGCCGGGAGATTTGATTGCTCATATATCGGACATTGCTGTAGCAGACATGTTCTTGGTTATGTCCGACAGTATAATGTATTTCTTTATGTGTGCGTTTTGTTTTGTGATTGCTGTATGCGTGCTATTGGTTGCCTGAAATAAAAGCTTTTTTTTTTAAGCCTTAAGCTAGAACTACACTGCGCACACGTGTGCCACACACGTTGATCTGGGCGCGTCGGTCTCCATACATTTTTTATGGAAACTAGACTTGTAGAGCTACATTTAATCCACGCCACGTGACGTTGTTCTACGTACAAATCAGGCGTGTTACACGTGTGCGTCGGTCTAATGTAGTTCTAGCTCTAAAGTCACAAAAAACCTACCGTATTGGCACAGAGACACGTTAAAGAGTCCGTCAGGTGAGCAAGGTGGGCCGGCGGGACAGAAGCACTTGTTGTACTCGTTGTTAGCGAACACGTCTTCTGGCGGAGTAAAGCGGTAGCCCTGGATACCGGCTATGGTTACTTCTTTTAGGAACCTGGAATGATCAAATACATTGGTTAGATAATAGGAAGGCATGATGACGTCATGAAGTAGCTGCAGGGTCACCCGTTTATTGGTATGCGAACCATTATCAAGCGCAAGTTCGATCGTATATGGAGTACTGCTCTCATCTTTGGGATGGGTCTGCCAAATGCCTGCTTGATACACTAGAGTCGATTGATAAGCGAGCCAAGAAAATCATCGGTAATGATGCACTTGTCAAGTCAAAACACCAATGTCTTGAGCATCGACACCGAGTTGCTAGCCTGTCGGTTTTCTATCGTTTACATTTCGGGGAGTGTGCGTTGGAATTGCACAATTTAATTCTGCCAAGTCCGTTCTATCATCGGACCACTACACGTACGGCGTTGCGCCATCGGTACATGGCGGACGTCCCACCCATACGTACAAAGCGTTTCATTGGGAATACATTCATTGTACAGCTAAAGAGTGGAATTCCCTGCCGGAGTCGTGTTTCCTGATAGCTACAACTTTGGGGTCTTTAAGTCAAAAGTGGTTACTTCTAGGCAAGCGTACCTACTCCATCGTCAGCTACATCATCGATTACCATCAGGTGAGATAGAGGTCAAACGCGAGCCGAAAAAAAAATCTCTGGGTAAGTGGTAGACGGACAAGAAAGTGACCTTATACCCTTATAAGGTCACTAGCATATATATATGCCTTTCCATTGCTCTTTGCGTGACTGTAAGTCTTCTGATGAGGCCCATTGTAAGCGACCACGTTTCAGTGCCATATGTCATCACTGGTAACACGCACTGGTCATAGACTTTCGTCTTGAGACATTGTGGTAAGTTAGACGAGAAGATACCGCGCAGCTTCCCTTCGCTTATAATTGTACATACTATTTGCAAATACCTAGTAATGCGGTGAGTCAGTAGATATCTACTAATAGTTATATGCGATATAACATTACGTTCGATTGTTGATATTATGCATAATTAGGAAGGCAGGAAAATCTAAACAATAGTTGTTTGAGTGTAAATTGAATGTATGCAAGTAATATTATAAACAGCAGTGTTTATGATACTGTACTTGTCTAAATGACGATATCAGAGAGTGTGAAAGATTCGTGTTTTGACATTTTATGAATTCTTTGTATAACGTCACTAGGTGTAATGTGCGTTGAGTCAGAGTTGTTGTAACGTCAACGCGATCTTAATTATTTGACACTAGCTTTTGCCCGTGGCTTCGCTCCCGTCAACTGACTACTATATCCTACTCTACCCTACTCTACCCCTACTCAACCCTAAAAAGTATCCTATGTCCGTCTCCTGGTTCTAAGCTACCTCCCCACCAACTTTCAGCCAAATCGGTTCAGCCGTTCTTGAGTTATAAATAGTGTAACTAACACGACTTTCTTTTATATATTATATATAGGGTGACTGGCAATTAGTGTACGATACTTAAACACGTGATTGTGCTCATGATAACAAACAATTTTTATTATGGGAGCAAAGCCGAAATCGCGAAAAAAATATCAGCTGTTCAGTACATTAGGCACACATAAATGTACTGAACAGCTAATTTTTTTTGGCGATTTCAGGTTTGTGCCCATAGTAAAAGTTGTTGGTTATCATGAGCACAATCACGTGTTTAAGTATCGTACACTAATTACCAGTCACCCTATATAGATAGATTGTACGTAATCATTTGTTGACTAAGTGTAATGTAACATTCTGTTTAAGACTTGTAAGAATCCCTTAACAATAAACTAGACTATGACCCAGCGAGGGTCGCGGGAATCCGATGGATTCGAGACGGGATCCGACATGACCAGTCGTTAAGACTACTACTTACTGGTTACTTGGGGAGGCCTATGTCCAACAGTGGACGCATGCTGATTGATTGTGTAAGAAACAAAGACGAGAGAGAATCATTAATTAAAGAGTTTAAACTGAATTTTCTAGATATTGGATTAGTACAAACTATTTTGGCAAGGCAAAAAGCATAAGGGCGGAATTCACCAATAAAACTAATCGCGTTTTAACGTTTGGCTCGCATAATCGCGTTTAGCCGCTGTCACTAGAGTCACTTGTAAAAATACAGACAAGTGACACTAGTGACAGCGGCTAAACGTGATTATGCGAGACAAACGTTAAAACGCGATTAGTTTTATTGGTGAATTCTGCCCTTAGTAGTTTAGCAAAGATAACTGATTGATGATTTTATTTAGTTAGTGTAACTAGAACTAAGAGGTAACCCCATCGTATGGGGTTGGCGTATCCATTTGGATAAAAACCCCGAATTCAATAGATTGAAAAAAATAAAAAACAGTGGACGTCTTTCGGCTGAAATGATGATGATGAAAACGTTAATTCAAAAACAAAGTAACAAAACTAGATTAGAAACGTCCGGTACCTAAGAAATGATATGTATTTATTTTGCAAACAGTTGCCGAACGTCGGGTTGTCCGATGGTAGAAAGGTGATAAGAAAAGATCACCCAGAATATATTAAAACAGATCCGAATTTATCCTCAGGTACAGATACTCACGGATACATAAAAAAATTGGGCAAGTGCGAGTCGGACTCGCACCCTGAGGATTCCGTACAAACTTACTTAAGTAAACATTTCCCGAATGAAGTCTTGAAGATTTTTCCGAATCGCACAAAAAAAATTTTGTTGTGACGTAACAACAAATTTACTGTTTTCAGATTTATTCCCATATCTGTGCTATAAGACCTTGCTTTATGCCAAATTTCAGGATTCTGGGTCAATGGGAAGTATCCTATGAATTTTGATTTTCTCGAGAGTGTCGAAATATACGTTTTTTTGCGACATAAACAGCCGTATCTTTTTTGTCAGTTAACTTAGAAATCTGTTTTTTTTACAGCTTCAAGAGACCGCAGACTTGAGTATATGGATTTCAACTCGATAGCTCCACGCGTTCCCGAGATAAAGGGTCTTGACAGACAGACAGACGGACAACAAAGAGATTCTATAAGGGTTCCGTTTTTTTCCTTTTGAGATACGGAACCAAAAAGTGTGTTGATAATGTGTACAGCTCTTGACTTACCTAAGCGGCAACAGCCTACAAAGATCCTTATCGTACACAGCTAGCGTGTTGTTCTTAGTGATATGCGGTGGGAAGATGGAGCCGTCAGACCCTGCGATGCTGTTGCACTCGTCCGTGGTCCAGTGCTGCAGCTTGTCACGCATATTGTAGCGGTTGATGATGCCGTATTTGGACATACCGGTCGCGCCCGTGAACATCGTCACCACGTCAGGACTTGTGCCGTTTTTCTGGGGACGAGAATAGGGTTTATTACACACATTTTTGAAAAGAGTCTCAATTAGATTCTACAGTGTTATACCATTAAAATAAACACAAAACTTTTATTCAGTCGCTAAGTACCCTAAAAATGCATTTAAAATTTACATTTTCAAATTTCGCGCGTATTTTGACGAAAATGCAGAACGCAGCGGACCCCATATTTACTCTGTGGTCGTGACGTCAGTACGCTGTGTAAACAAATGCACTGATATTCACTCAGGATGGCCGATCAGTTGACAGTTGACAGCTGTCACTTTAGTTTACAACAGCCGAACGACGTAATAACATGGTGGTTACTATTTCATGGTGAGTAAGAAGAGATAAAAAATCACACTCACTCACACACACACACACACACTCACTCACTTACAGACTGCTTTTTGCCTAAGCTATCTAATAATATTTTTTTAGATTTTTTCTCACTTATAGTAAAATATCCTATTGGGTAAATGTTATTAATCAGGCAAAGGGCCTTAACGCCACAGGATAGACCGCGTAATTCAGATTTTCTAAGTTTTTTGCTTTTTGCAAACCAGTGTCAAGTTGTATGTTGATTAACAATATGATTGGCGGTCGTCATACGTAATTATTTACTAAGTAAAAAATTAAATGTAAGTGAGAAATGACCTTGATAATTTGTGACCTTGATAATGAGATGAATCCATCGGTAAAAATACTATCGATATTTCTTCTTGTGTATAATTAACAACTAAAGGGGTTACCGCATGGTTGCAAACCAACGTCCCAACCAAGGTGACCTTGCTAGTTTCAATCCGTGTAGATAGCAGTTGTAATCCATGACCTTCAACGCCCTTGGTTGGGAGGCGCCTTTTCCCAACCACCGAACGTGTTGGCGCGTGGTTTACATTTATTTATTTATTTATTTATTTAAACTTCATGTACAGTAGTGGTACATAGGCGGACTTAATGCAACAAGGCATTCTCTACCAGTCAACCTTTGGGTTAAAAGAGAAAACACTGTGGTGGTTACATCACCTTTGTTGGAACGTTAGTTTGCAACCGTTTGGTCACCCCTGTATGGTTTGCCTT
Organism: Mythimna impura; assembly: GCA_905147345.3. Taxonomy (NCBI): domain Eukaryota; kingdom Metazoa; phylum Arthropoda; class Insecta; order Lepidoptera; family Noctuidae; genus Mythimna; species Mythimna impura. Next base: position 2,515,071 of record LR990368.1, on the reverse strand, counting down.
TTTAATACTTGTTTGTTCCTTGTGTGCTAAATAAACATGTTTTCTTTCTTTCTTTCTTTAATTTTTTTTTTCGTCGTATTTGGTGTGTGGTCACGGGGCATTATGCTGAGCGTTCTGCCATTTTTCGCGGACATGGCGCATATTTTTCAGAATATTTATATTTTGTAAGATAGTCTTAGTTCTTTTTGCTGATTCTACTTATTTCATTATTGAGCGTAGTGGAGTATAAATATATGTCTGGAGCGAAGTGGAACTACCCGATCATTTCATGTCAAAACTCACCCCATAAAACAGCCCAAACTCTTCGTAAGGCAGCTTCTGCTCTTTCGGCACGACGTCCTTCGCGAGCTTCAGCAGTGGATCCTCGTAGCCCCACAGCAGCTGACCCACTGACACTTCCACGAACGGCTTGATCTTCAGGATGTCCATGATGGATGCCATCGCGAGGCGGAGGAAGCGTGCGGCGTGCTTAGATTGGGAGGTTGCACTCTGAAAGAGAAGAAAATTGTTTATGATTCTATATGAGTCTGTTGGTCGTCAAACGAAAATGGTGACCCAATTTTATGTTTGAAAAGAGAAATCATTCAGTTGTTTGGCTATTTTTACCCATAAGAACGACCTATCCGAATCCCTTTTTTTTTAGGTGGGAAATCATCTAATGAAGTCTCCCGCCCTTGGGCGGTGCGAGAGGGCGTGTCAGACTTTTACTGACTAAAACCCACTACTGTTCTTTGCCTTCATTCTAGGGCCTCGGGGCTCTCTTTCGCATTAACCATGGCCTCGTCAGTAGGCTTCGACCCTGCTGGGCCCCTACGGTTTGCTGACATCTCCTTGAGGCGCGCGTGGAACAGTACGCGCCGTCATCGACTTGGGCTCGGTCTGGACGGTTACCGGACGGTCGGACGGTGAGCTATCCATTGCTCGCCGACCACACAGGCCATTCGAATTCCTTGCTTCTGCATGATGTTTTAGAAATGCTCATATTGGTTATCTTCTAAAAGACCATCTCCAGACACTGCATGGTTCTCATATGATTTGACCATTACATGTTTGCTGTATGGACTTTAAAAGAGACTGACATCTGCCCTCCTAGCCAAGTTACGACCGTTTCGTTGCGATTTTCTTGCGTCGAGCGCCTCGAGTAGGCCACGCCTCCGATTCCTTTGTTCTGACGTCATCTCAACGCTCAGTCACGTGGTCAGAACAAAGGAATTGGAGGCGTGGCCTACTTGAGGAGTTCGATGCAAGAGAATCGAAACGAAACGGTCGTAACTTGGCTAGGGGGGCTGAGTTTGTTTCGGTGTTTCTTCTCAGGGTAGTCAGCTAGGAAACACCGGCCTCATCTAATTTAAATTGACGAAAAAATTTACGTGTAAAGAATAATATATATCTATTTATCTAATTTTTTTTAACCTATGTATTTTCAAAATAAATAGATATCATTTCTTAGGTACAGGACGTTTCTAATCTACTTTTGTTTCCTAGTTTTTGAATTAACATCCATAATTGAAGTTTCATCGTCATCATCATTTCGAGTGGTGGTTGTTGCGCAGTGGTGGCCGAGTGGTAACGGCTCCGACTTACGAGTTGTAGGTTGCGGTTCAAACCCCAGCCAGGCGCATTACTTTGTGTAATTTATTTCATGACCACTGCTCTCAAAACGGTGAAGGAAAACATCGTGAAGAAACCGGTATTCACCAACCGCAACCGCACTGGGCTCGCGGTGGATTACGGCCCAATGCCCTCTCCTAGAGAAAGGAGGCCTGTGTCCCAGCTGTAGAAAAATAAAAAGGCTGATTATGCTATATGCTGATATGCATTATCATTTCAACCGAAAGACGTCCACTGTTGGACATAGGTCTCCCCAAGTGTCGCCATAACGACTGGTCCCTCACTAGGTCATCTGTCCACCTTGTGGGAGGACTTCCAACGCTACGTCTTCCGGTACGTGATCGTCACTACAGAACCGTTCGGTCCCATCGACCATCTGTTCTGCGAGCAATGTGCCCTGCCCCCTACCACTTAAGTTTAGGCGATTCTTCAGGCTATGTCGGCGACCTTGGTTCTCCTGCGGATATCTTCATTCCTGATGCGATCATACAAGGAAACTCCGAGCATAACCCTGTCTATTGCCATTTCGGTGACTATAAACCTTCTGATGAGGCCCATTGTAAGCGACCGCGAAAGTTTGTTCGGAAAGAATGCGAGGTTTCTGTGGGATCTGTCACAAGAAAAAACGAGTATCCATATCACTACATAGTATAAAACAAAGTCACTTTTCGTGTCTGTCTGTCCCTATGTATGCTTAGATCTTTAATACTACGCAACAGATTCTGATGCAGTTTTTTTTAATAGATAGAGTAATTCAAGAGGAAGGTTTATAAGTATAATACACGCACATTATTGTAGAGAAACACTGATGATTTTAGAGGTTTTTAATGTGATGTCGTAAATAAACACATTTTATTGCGCTTACATTGCAAACGCTGGCTGAACCCTAAGAGATAGATCAAAATAATGTATTACAGTATTGTACACCTTAAAAAGATCTACAAAAAAGTCCGCAATGGTATATGTCTATCTTTTATGTATAACCCACAATAACCATTTTTTATCCTTTACTTTTTACGAGAAATAATGGCTTATTTACGAAGCGATTTTAAGCAATACAGCATTAATCTTTATCCAATTAAGTACCTTAAATACATTGTGCATTTAACATAGATCAATATGGTCCTTTACAGCGTGTAATTTAAGTGAATATTTTCGAAGATATTAAAGATTTAAAATGCAGGGACATAGCGGTTGCGGTAAATAACTTGATTCTTTCAAAGATTGATACTCGGTTACTTCCAGATTGGTCCCATTTTTTTTCAAATCCAGTTATGATAATGGAATCCATGAGGTATCGATGGAACTCCTCAAATATTCTAGGCACTATATTTTTTTTTTTATAGGTGGGAAAATCATCTTATGACAAATCCCGCTCTTGGGCGGAGCGAGAGATAGTGTCAGACTTTTACTGTCTAAAAACCCACTCCTGTTCCTTCGTTGCATTCGTTTTCACACTACCCATGGCCCCAGTAGGCTTCGACCCTGCTGGGCCCCTACGATTTGCTGACATCTCCCTGAGGCGCGCGCGGAACTTGGGCTCGGTCCGGACGGTTACCGGACGGTCGGACGGCGCGGCGGGCCACCCATTGCCCGCCGTCCGCAACCCCGCGCCTACGGTGGCCGGAAATCGGGATCGGAATCCCGGCGGCGGTTGGGGCGTGAGGACCGTTGCCGTTGCCTCACGCGATCGGCCGCCTCCTTTGCTAGCATTACTGCTTCGCAGAAGGATGCGACCGCCTGCCACTCCTCCTCGCTCCGGACCATGGCCTGTACCAAGGCCCGGCGCGAGAGATCGCCGCCGCCGATCGCCCCCACGAGGACACGGCGTTGCTCTTCCCAAGCGGGGCACACCTCCACCGTGTGCTCCACCGTGTCCTCCGGGCGGTCCACACAGTGGCGACACCCGGGCGTCGCTTCCGCACGAATCCGGTGCAGGAACTTCCCGAACTTCCCGTGTTCGGTGAGAACCTGCATCGACTATGACAATACAAATAAATAAATGGTTCTGAATAGTTATGTTGAAAATGGTATTGTAGCGACATCTATGGCATCACATAAGAACTAATCCTGCATCACGCAATCAAAGTTCTCCGCTCGATTAGAACATATAGAACAGCCCAAAATCATCTATCGGGCAGATAGACATAACACCCGTCTGGTCGGAGGATCCTCCCTTTTCAACGGAGGTTTGCGGGACTTTACACTCTGTTCCGCCTACCTCCAAACTGGTGACCCTCGACAAAGAACGTCAGCTCAGCCTTTGTGCAGCCACTACTTTGTGACGTCATCATCACTTCCTCAAGCTTTCGCGCAGCGAGCCATACAGCCAGCACCCACGGCTATAAAGGGTGTCCTGACCACCAGCTTGCATAACTGTTCATTGTCATCACCCTCAGCCTCATCAGCGACCTTGGCGAAGCACACTTCACCTTCGGCCCGTCACATGAAGAGCCACGAAAAACCTCTCCAGGTCGACGCAAGCAGTCAAGCCACTACGTCGCACAGCACCGCTCTGACTCACTAGAGCCAGCGGCACTACTCCGATTCACTGGAGCTTGCAGCATCATCCCGACTCACTGGGAAACCTCCACCCCGACTCACTGGGGCATCATCCCGACTCACTGGGACATTATCACCCCGACTCACTGGGGCATCATCCCGACTCACTGGGATAGCACCACCCCGACTCACTGGGGCATCATCGCAGACAGTTCCGACCCACTGGAACCAACCTGCCACTGGCATGGCACGCATCAAGAAGCATCAAGAACCATGCGATCTCCGATCTCTGGAGGGGAGTGATATAGCGACATCTATGGCGTCACATAAGAACTAATCCTGCATCGCGCAATCAAAGTTCTCCGCGCGATTGGAACATATCTGAACAGCCCGAAATCATCTATCGGGCAGTAGCCCACCAAACATAACACCCGTCTGACCGGAGGATCCTCCCTTTTCAAAGGCGGGTTTCGAGACCTTACTCTCTGTTCTGCCTACCTCCAAAGTATCATCGAAGTGACCTGATGATGATGATGGAGCCGGAAGATAGGCACCGAAAATCTAATTAATCAATGTATCCTAGCCGTGTTTGGGCTTATTAGAATTGTCATGAGATGCATTTTGGCTATAAGGTACTATCGAACTGATCTGATGATGGAGGAAGGTGGAACGTAGACTCAGGAACTTCATATTAAAACAATGTAACCTAGCCGTGTTTGGGTTAATTGAAATTGAATTCTAATACCATCCAATTTACCGTTCCAATATAAACGCCTACAATTACCGCTAAAGATATCTTTTGCAATGACCATCAATAAATCGCAGGGTCAAACTTTCAACGTTGCAGGCTTAGATTTGAGCGTTGAATGTTTTCCATATGTCACTCTTTCAAGAGTAACCTCAAAAGAAAACATGTTTGTATTATCTAATGACAAAAAAATCTATGAACGTTGTGTATAAAGACATTCTGTAGTATATTTAATATTAGCGACTTGCCCTGGTGCAATGCTGGACAAAACCGCATCAAAATCCGTTGCGTAGTTTTAAAGATCTAAGCATACATAGGGACAGACAGACACGAAAAGTGACTTTGTTTTATACTATGTAGTGAAGTGATCAGCATTGCACCCGTGCGAAGCCGGGACGGGTCGCTAGTTTAATATAAATCGTAAATAAATTGACCTCTGACCAACACAATTCCGGAATTCTAGAACCACATAACACAAACATTTAATTAAAAAAATAAAAACTGAGCATGTGCGAGTCGGACTCGCGCACTGAGGGTTCCGTACAAACTTACCTATGTAAATAGTTCAACTCTCGAATGGAGTCTTCAAGATATTCCGAACGGCGAAAATTTTTCTTTTTTGGTGACATAAGAACAAATTTACTGTTTTCAGATTTATTCCTATACCTGTGTTATAAGACTTTGCTTTATGCCAAATTTCAAGATTCTAGGTGAACGGAAAGTACCTTATGAATTTTGATTCCCAGAGAGTGCCGTAATATACGTTTTTTGCGACATAAACGGCCGTATCTTTTTTTTTCGTTAACTTAGAATTTTGATTTTTTCACAGCTTCAAGGGACCGCAGATTTGAGCATATGGTTTTAATTTCAACTGGATACCTCTACGCGTTTCCGAGATAAAGGGTCTTGACAGACAGACGGACAACAAAGTGATCCTATAAGGGTTCCGTTTTTTCCTTTTGAGGTACGGAACCCTAAAAATACAGGGTCGATCAACTTTTTTGAAGGCCACATGAAACACGAAAAACCAGTAAAAAGTCCACGCGCAAAACCTTGTAGAGTCAAAAACAAATTAAAACCAAACTTGTTTGACAAAAAATAAAAGATCGAAGCCGCAAAAAAAAAAAACGTAATTACCTTGGTTATGGATTAGGTTTTGATACATTGCTTTGACAAAAGAATATTTAAATATTTGGAATTAGTTGGTTTGGTTGGCTTAAGAGGGTCCTTCTCCACTCGCCTATCGTCAACATCGAGCATGGTTTAAAAGCTTGTTGCTTCATCTAACGCAATCCAACGCGATGTTTGATGAAGAGGCAATGCAAAAAAGAGAGATAACGCCTGAAAACTTTGTAAGCATTCGGTAATTCCGTGATTTACTCGAATATTTTAGAAAACTTGTTCCAGGAAATGAGTGTTTTTTTTAAACCCTTGTCGGTATTTAGAATCTTGATTAAATTTGCAAGGCTTCTATTATTATACTTTTTTGACTTTTTTAATTATTGAGAAAGTTATGAAGTGTCAAAGTTCATGCAAAATAGCAGATTTCCAGAGGTTTTTCCTGGATTAGTTTTACACAAATTTATACATTGATTTCAATAGAAGCCTAGATAATATCCACAAGATACTGTGTTACCAAAATTTCTAATGAAAAACGTGTAATAACGTCATAATCGCGTAGGAGCAGTTGTGTGAAAAACAGTGAAAATGTATGTTGAGTTGCATCCCCTTAAAAACTTTAAAATAATAATTAAAACCTTACCCTTTGAACCCAATTTAAATAAATAAGAAATAAACTTGAACTGCCCATGCAAGGTCAGATTTAAATGCAAAAATCATAAGTTAAATTAAATATTTAGGAAGTATTGTAACAAAAAATACTTAGTACATGACCGTGGTGTTTTAAAAGGTATTTAAGAGGAAACCGCATCTCGAAAGCTATTATTATACATGTATACTTATATTATGTAGCGCTGGCGCTTGGTACAGGTCATGGTCCGGAGCGAGGAGGAGTGGCAGGCGGTCGCCTCCTTCTGCGAAGCAGTAATGCTAGCAAAGGATGCCGCACGCGTGAGGCAACGGTCCTCACGCCCCAGCCGCCACCGGGATTCCGATCCCGATTTCCGACCACCGTAGGCGCGGGCTTGCAGACGACGAGCAATGGTAGCTCGCCGTCCGACAGTCCGGTAATCGTCCGGACCGAGCCCAAGTCGTCGACGGCGCGTACTGTTCCACGCGCGCCTCAAGGAGATGTCAGCAACCGTAGGGGCCCCAGCAGGGTCGAAGCCTACTGGGGCCAAGGGTCTGATTCTGAAAGGAAGACTCGGCCCTGGTACGAAAGGCAACGAAGGAACAGGAGTGGGTTTTTAGTCAGTAAAAGTCTGACACTATCTCCCGCTACAATTGATCAGTGAGTGACATAGGCTATATATTTTCTGCTTTTACCCGCGCGAAGCCGCTGGCTGAAGCCGGTGTAAGTATTAGAAAAATAAGTACAAAAGAACTGCCTGAGAAATTTATCTTTAGTATTTTTTTCAGCAGATTTGTGAAAGGAGAAATTAAAAGGAATGTAGACACATCTACACAACTTTAAAAAAAAATTAAATGATGTAAACAGTGCTTGACTGCGATCCCTGATGGTAAGCAGTGACGCAATCGATGATGGTGAGGCGCACCAGTTTATTAAGAGCCTATTCACTCTAGCCTTGAAGACACCTAAATTATAATTGGAAGCAAAGACCGCAGCTTCTTTTTCAAATAGGTACTTACCTACAACTACAAAGCCTGTGTTTTAAAGTAGCCTCGAAGGCTACTTACGAGCGTAACATTTGTCAACGATATTTTAAAATCATGTATCGGTTCTTTTAAAACAACGCGCGGCGGTAGGCGGCATCGTTTTTCACGATTAATATCAAAGAAAAATGACGATTTAATAGCATTATCATCAACATAATTAAACGGCTGTCAAGTCAATAAAAAAATGACGAAATAAATCCTAAGATTAAATAAGTTTTCTATGTTATTATGGCAATATGTTATTATGGCAAAGATATGAAGAAAAAACTCGCGGCAACAAGTATACGTCAGTAGGTATTTTTCCAAAAAATAACTGTTATTTAATACCGGGTTCCGTAACATAACGAGAACTGTTTCGGTATTATGTGTGATGAGCACGATCATTTGTTCTGTGTCTCGGTGTAATTTATCACTACATAGTATAAAACAAAGTGGCTTCCCGCTGTCTGTCCCTACGTATGCTTAGATCTTTAAAACTATGCAACAGATTTTGATGTAGTTTATTTTAATAGATAGAGTGATTCAAGATAAAGGTTTATATGTATAATACATGCATAATATAGTGGAGAAACACTGATAATTTTAGAGGTTTCTAATGTGATGTACATTGCAAACGCCAGCTGAACCCTACGAGATAGATCAAAATAATGTACTACAGTATTGTACATTATTTTGATCTATCTCGTAGGGTTCAGCTGGCGTACCTACGAGATAGATCAAAATAATGTACTACAGTATTGTACATTATTTTGATCTATCTCGTAGGTTTCAGCTGGCGTTTGCAATGTACATCACATTAGAAACCTTAAAAAGGTCTACAAAAAATCCGCGATGACATTATGTCTATATCTTAGGGATAACCCACAATAATCATTTTTTTCCTTTACTTTTTACGAGAAATAGAAGTATAGAAGCCTTGCAAATTTAATCAAGATTCTAAATGACGACAATTTTTTTCAAAAACTTTTAAGGGTTAATAAAAAAAAAACACGTTATTTCCTGGAACAAGTTTTGTAAAGTACGAGTATTCGTGTAAATTACGGAATTACCAAATGTTAACAGAGTTTTAAAGCTTTTTTCGCGTTGCCTTTTCGTCAAACATCACGTTGGATTGCGTTAAATGAAGCAACAAGCTTTTAAACCATGCTCGATGTTGACGATAGGCGAGTGAAAAAGGACCCTCTTTATAAACTCGTGCAATTCACCATCATCGATTGCAACACTGCTTACCATCAGACGGGATCGCAGTCAAGCATTAATTTATGTCTTACAAAAAAGGTTATTTCTAGACCGTCAGTTTTCTCATTTTCTGTTCCACTTATGCCGCGGAACCCTAAATCAGTATCAACGAGCGAGGTCGACAAGTTTACAGATCTTCCTGTATACAGAACCTTGGCAGTGTCATGTGTGCCGAGTTAACTATAAACTGAAGGTTATACTTATGTAACTGTTCAGTTAAAATTAACTTTATGTGCGGTTAAGGAATTGAAACGTTCCTGTCAAAGTGGCGGGATTGGTTAACCTTTTAATCGCGTCCGTCGGATAAATCCGACAAACACACTCGCGTTTATTCCACCATGGTCACACATCATCATCATCATCATTTCAGCCGAAAGACGTCCACTGTTGGACATAGGCCTCCCCGAAGCGTCTCCACAACGACCGATCCTGTGCGTCTCGCATCCACCGCACCGCCGCGACTCTCACCAGGTCGTCGGTCCACCTTGTGGGAGGCCTTCCAACACTGCGTTTTCCGGTGCGCGGTCGCCACTCTAGAACCTTTCAGCCCCATCGACCATCCGTTCTACGAGCAATGTGCCCTGCCCACTGCCACTTTAGTTTGGCGATTCTTCGGGCTTAGTCGGCGACTTTGGTTCTCCCGCGGATATCTTTATCCTTTATGCGATCACGCAAGGAAACTCCGAGCATAGCCCTTTCCATTGCCCTTTGGGTGACTGTAAGCCTTCTGATGGGGCCCATCGTAAGCGACCATGTTTCAGTGCCATATGTCATCACTGGCAACACGCACTGGCGCAGGGTCACACATCCACGACCAAATACTCCATCTCGTCAGTTCTTCTGTCACCTATGGGGATTGAAGAGTTAAACGAGATGGAGTACCTACCCAGTCGCAAACACACAACCCTGGCGAAAACATTCGTTGGACTAATCCGACGAGGGCGGTTAAAGGTTAAAAGAGTTACTTACCGCGTCCCTGGAACGCAAAAGGGCAACTGAAGGAACATAGCTGGTTTTTTTTAACCGACTTTCAAAAAAAAAGAGGAGTGTCTCAAGTCGTCTAATTTTTTTTTTGTATCTTGTTCAGCGATTTCTTCGCCAAATGTAAACCGATTTTGAAGATTCTCTTTTTCATATAGTTTTCACCAATAGACAGAGTGATTCATGAGAAAGGTTTAGGTGTTTAATATACTAGCTTTTGCCCACGGTATCGCCCGAGTCTGTGTACCGATTTTTAGCTTCCTACCTTAAAAATTTGGAAAAGTCCGATATAAAATTTCACCCCCTCTTTTGAGGGGTTGGGGGCAGATTCCCAAAAAATGCACGATTTTTTTGTTAGTCACAAATAGTCCGCATACCAATTTTTAGCTTTCTACCTTGAAAATTGCGGAATGCTCCATACAAACTTCCACCCCCCATTTTAGGGGAGAAGGTTAGAAAGAGACAAAAAGTAGCCTATGTCACTCTCCATCGCTTCAACTATCTCCACTTAAAAAATCACGTCAATTCGTCGCTCCGTTTTGCCGTGAAAGACGGACAAACAAACAGACACACACACTTTCACATTTTATAATATTAGTAAGTATGGATAGTTGACTGGCCTGTTGGTCTAGTGGTTAGTGGCCCTGACTGCTATGCCGGAGGTCGTGGGTTCGATTCCCACCCAGGACAAATGTTTGTGTGATGAGCACAATCATTTGTTCTGTCATTCTGTGTCTGGGTGTAATTTATCAATAATATGTATGTATATAGAAATATTTAAGTATGTTTATCAGTTGTCTAGCAACACAAGCTCTGCTTAGCTTGGGACTAGACGGTGTTGTGTGACAGTTGTGTGAATATTATATTAATATAATTATATGCATATTAAAGGAGAGACATGACGAGAATTTCAAAGATTCGCACACCCGTGTGAATCTTGGACTGATCGCTAGTAATAAATAAATAAAAGAAAGACAGAAAGAAAGATATGAAAGGTAAACGTAAAGTTATTTGGCAATAAATCTTCCATTATACATATAAAAATCTCGTGTCACAGTTTTTGATATCGAACTCCACCGAAATGGCAACCGATTGTTATGATTTTTAGAAAAAAACGGAACCCTTATAGGATCACTTTCTTGCCCGTCTGTCTATTTGTCTGTCAAGACATTTTATCTCAGGAACGCGTGGAGGTATTGAGTTGAAATTAAAACTATATACTCAGGTCTGTGGTCCCCTGAAGCTGTGAAAAATTCAAACTTCTAAGTTAATGAAAAAAGTGATACGGCCGTTGATTTCGCAAGAAACGTATATTTCGACACTCTCAAGGGAATCAAAAATTCATAGGGTAATTCCCGTTGACCTATAATCCTGAAATTAGGCATGAAGCAAGGTCTCATAGCCCAAGTATAGGCATAGATCTGAAAACAGTAAATTTGTTGTTACGTCACAGAAAAAAAACTTTTTTGCTATTTTTGAAAAGTTTATGATTCATAAGCAATTATAATTATTTTGATTACTGTTTAAGAAGTTTATATTTTACTGTTTAAAGTAAATATTTTCAATCACTGCATTTGTTTTTATTTTCAAGTAAACCTTGGGGGTCCGTGCGACCCCACGTGATTAATAGTGTAAGTATTTAGGCGCGAATAGCTAAAGGCTACTCGCAGTGAGTACCTACGAGTATATCTTCAATTCACTGACGTCAATGTCATACCTACGTCTGCTGTGTAAATATTTAAAACGTGATGTACGTTTGAAGTGGCCAGCACGGGTGCGACTCGTGGAAACAAAATGGCTGAATCATAACATAATATCACAACTTTTCCTTCATAATAACATGTTTGATGGCAATAAAAAAAAAGTAAAAAAACTAAAACCCGACTACGACAAAAAAAACGACGAAACTGTATGAAACAAGATTTCCAGGATGCTGAAATAAACAAGGTAAAAAGAAAAGCCGCAGTCACACGTTATAGGTAACAACCGAAACACTTTAATAACGTGTGACTACGGCTTTTCTTTTTACCTTGTTTATTTCAGCATCCTGGAAATCTTGTTTCATACTTTTAGTTTTGTCGTTTTTTTTTTGTCGTAGTCGGGTTTTAGTTTTTTTACTTTTTTTTATTTAAATTATTTTGGTGTTAAATCACTGTGCTTCTATACCATTTGCAAAAGCTAAATTTAAAATTTCTAATTAATAATGGTAAATTAATTTTTGTCCACCAGAGGGCGCCACATTGAATTTTGATGATATATTTTGATAAGTACCAGTGAAGCCCTTTCAAATGATATCAAACACGGTGTATTTATCTTAACATTTTTTTTAACACATGACTTCTTGTCCGCTAGAGGGCGTCACTTTAAATTTAAACAATATTTTGGAAATGTACAAGTAAAACCCTTTCAAATGATACCAAACACGGCGTATTTATCTCCATTTTTATTTTTTACACATTACTTTTTGTCCGCTAGAGGGCGCCATATCAAGTTTTGTGACACGTCACGTAACCTATGTTCAGCGGACAATTAAGACGGTTCTAACGATACCTCATACGTCGAGTTCCGATAAGTAGATTAGGAGCTATGTGGGAACAGATGAACAAACTCACATACATACATAGCCTGTCAAAATCATAACCCTCCGTAGTCGGGTAAAAATAGACTGGCCCGAGTTGCTTTGCTAGCCTGTCGGTTTTCCATCGGTTGGATTTCGGACCGAGAATTGAGATTGAGAAATTCTCGATGCATTTTGGAGAGTGAGCGCAGGAATTACATGACTTGATTCCACCATCTCCCTTCTACCATCGGACAACCCGACGTACGGCGAGTGTCCACCCTAAAGTTGTAGAAACCTCTGCGGTCTAGACTAAGCGTTTCGCCTCGTCTTTTATGCCGCGTACATCGAAGGACTGGAACAATTTGCCTGCTGCGGTCTACCCGTTCGGTTATAATTTAGGTGTCTTCTTGTTAAAACTAGAGTGATTGATCAACGAGTGCATCACAGCTTACCATCAGGTTTTTTTTTTTTTATAGGTGGGAAAATCATCTTATGACAAATCGCGCTCTTGGGCGGAGCGAGAGATAGTGTCAGACTTTTACTGACTAAAAACCCACTCCTGTTCCTTCGTTGCCTTCGTCCCAGGGCCACGGTTTCGTTTTCACACTACCCATGGCCCCAGTAGGCTTCGACCCTGCTGGGCCCCTACGATTTGCTGACATCTCCCTGAGGCGCGCGCGGAACAATACGCGCCGTCGACGACTTGGGCTCGGTCCGGATGGTTACCGCACGGTCGGACGGCGGGCCACCCATTGCCCGCCCGCGCCTACGGTGGCCGGAAATCGGGATCGGAATCCCGGCGGGCGGCGGTTGGGGCGTGAGGACAGTTGCCGTTGCCTCACGCGATCGGCCGCCTCTTTTGCTAGCATTACTGCTTCGCAGAAGGAGGCGACCGCCTGCCACTCCTCCTCGCTCCGGACCATGGCCTGTACCAAGGCCCGGCGCGAGAGATCGCCGCCGCCGATCGCCCCCACGAGGACACGGCGTTGCTCTTCCCAAGCGGGGCACACTTCCACCGTGTGCTCCACCGTGTCCTCCGGGCAGCTTACCATCAGGTGGGATCGCAGTTAAGCACTATACTTTATATAATTGACGTACGGCGTTGCGTTTTGGGTTTTGGTTCAACAAAATAGGGTCTTTGAACAGGATTTCCAATGTGAGTCGACATGAGTAAGTGTTTGTACATAATAACATACTGACAAACACATACCCAAAAAAATTTTGTAAGTATTCGTATTATTATTATTCCTCCCGGAGGGCATGATGGAGCACACGGTGGAGGTGTGCCCGGCCTGGGCAGAGCACCGTTGTGTCCTCGTGGGGGCGATCGGCGGAGACGATCTCTCGCGCCGGGCCTTCGTACAGGCCATGGTCCGGTGCGAGGAGGAGTGGCAGGCGGTCGCCTCCTTCTGCGAAGCAGTAATGCTAGCAAAGGAGGAGGCCGCACGTGCACGCGCGGGGCAATGGTCTTTGCGCTCCAGCCGCCGGGATTCCGATCCCGATCTCCGCGCGCTCGCGGACGGCGAGTAATGGGTAGCTCGCCGTCCGACTGTCCAGTAACCGTCCGAACTCTCGGTCCGAACCGGACCGACCCCAAGACGTCGACGGCGCGTACTGTTCCACGCGCACCTCAAGGAGATGACAGCAAACCGTAGGGGCCCAGCAGGGTCGAAGCCTACTGGGGCCAAGGGTCTGATTCTGAAAGGAAGACTCGGTCCTGGTATGAAAGGCAACGAAAGAACAGGAGTGGGTTTTTAGTCAGTAAAAGTCTGACACTATATCACCCTCTCCGCCCAAGAGCGGGGATGTCATTGGATGATTTTTCCCACCGAAAAAAAAAGAATATTATTGTTCTTGTCTGTTAATAATCAGTTTTGAACCTCTAGGACACCTAACGTGGGACTAATGAGACTTGAAATTAGATCTTATCACAGAGCAGTAAGTAGACTGACCTCATTTCGATCGATTTTAAAATCATTTGCTCTGGAATTATTTGATTTGATGTTCATCACTTCAATATGGAGACTCATTAGCCTTGGATGGCCGATTGTTGTTTTATTATATTGTTTAGTAAACAAGCTTTTTGATGTAAATGATCAATTAACTTTTTCCGTCAAATCCGACTCGGCTGGGCAGCGTTTGGGAAGCTGCGCGGTATCTTCTCGTCCAATATAACACAGTGTCGTAAAACGAAAGTCTATGACCAGTGCGTGTTGCCAGTGATGACATATGGCTCCGAAACGTGGTCGCTTACAATGGGCTTCATCAGAAGACTTAAAGTCACCCAAAGGACAATGGAAAGGGGTACGCTTGGAGTTTCCTTGCGTGATCAGATCAGAAATAATAATAATAATATTTCTTTATTTGTCCCTTGCGTTCCAGGATTACGGACCAGGACCATTTTTATTAGGTTACAACTTATTTGACATAACGAGCATGGCAGTTGAGAGTTTTTAATGCTCACTTAAATGTCTCGCTGATGGTGGCACGTGTTATTGGGTCATTCAGTTCTCTTCAAAATGGTTGAGCTGAGTGAGGCTGATGCACGCGTCTTGCTCGTGAACGGGCGCCGTCAGTTGAGACTAACCATCTCTTAGCTGCCAGTGGCTTAATTCAATTTTTATTTTTTAATTAGTTTATTTTTTATTTATTTTTTATAACTTATCCACATTGTGCTCACAGAATAGAAGTGACAGGAATTATGTAAACAAGATTTCTGTAACTCATAATATGATTTAAAAGAGTGTCCATGGAGTTCCTTGCACGTTCTTCTCCATAGAGATCCACGCTTTGGAACGTGCAATTTAGCTTCACATGTTTGACTGACTGACTGGTTTATTTGTAATATATGTATAAAAGGAGAAACTGACTGACTGACATATCAACGCACAGCCTAAACTACTGGGACTAGGAACGTGAAATTTTGCACAAGGTTTCCTTTTATAACGTAGGCGAGCACTAAGAGAGGATTTTCCAAAATTCACCCCCTAAGGGGATGAAACGGGGGTCCAAAGTTTAAAAGCAGAAGCTAGTTTAAAATAAACGTTTCTGATTTCTGATGATGTGTTTTTTGAACAAACAAACAGCTTAACATACTTTCCGAGGACGGAAGAGTCTCAGTTTGCAACGTACGGTCACCCATCTACAGCCCGACCTCATTAACCGTTGCTTTACCTTGAACATCGACTCATACATGTTATACTTAGCAACGAACTCCTACAATTCCGCTAACAACAAAATCTATGTCTTCCATGACGTCTTTATTCTTTAACGGTTTAATATGCAAATTTTTACCGCTAGTCAAATTTCGTAGGTGTAGTATATTGACCATTGGGTTAATGACCATACCTTCCTTATTAAGAATATTGGTTTCTGACTTATATGGAGAGTCAGCTGATTCATAATTATCTTCCTGCCCTTGTCCCATATTACTTGGGGTCGGCGCAACACGTTTTTTTCTTCCATTCTGTCCTGTCATCCGTCACGCTATCACTGAATCTCTTTTCTTTCATATCACTCCTCACACAATCCATCCATCTTTTCTTTGGCCTCCCTCTCCCTCTCCATCTACAAGTATACTCATAACACTTTTAGTAACAAACGATTCTCCTGCAACTTTTCATTCACTGGTGCATAATAATTAGTCTGACTATTGAAATATAACTTTGTAATAGTTACCTTAACAACATATTTAATAAAAATCAGACATGTAAAAATAAGTAAAGTTCATTTATTTTTTGTGGAGCTTTAAAGCGTCTGACAGAAGTTTTGGTCGATGGAAAGTGTCTGACATTTATGATACTACTTTAGAATAATATTCTACAAAATATCTATAAAAATCAGCCATAAAAAATTAAGTTAAGTAACTCTGTTAAGTTAAGGAGTACTGCTCTCATCTTTGGGACGGGTCTGCCAAATACCAGCTTGATGCGCTAGAGTCGATTGAGAGGCGAGCCAAGGAGATCATTGGCAATGATGCACTTGTTGAGTCGAAGCTCCAAAGCCTTGGACATCGCCGGCGAGTTGCTGGCCTGTCGGTTTTCTGTCGTTTACATTTCGGGGAGTGTGCACTGGAATTGCACAATCTAATTCCGCCAAGTCCGTTCCATCATCGGACCACTAGACGTACGGCGTTGCGCCACCGGTACATGGTGGACATCCCACCCATACGCACAAAACGTTTTGAGAACACATTTATTATGCGTACAGCCAAGGAGTGGAATTCATTGCCGGAGTCTGTGTTTCCTGATAGCTACAACTTAGGGGTCTTTAAGTCAAGAGTGAATAGGCTACTTCTAGGCAAGCGTGCTCCATCGTCGACCACATCATCGCTTACCATCAGGTGAGATGGTGGTCAAACGCGAGCCTATCATTAATAAAAAAAAAAAAAAAGTTATTTTTAGTTCCCTTTCTCACCTGGTGCCTGCCCAGGGGCTCAAAGGAGGAGCTCCACAAGCACACAGGCATTCAAAGCACATGAGACGCTACTGAGAACCTAAGGTTTCATCCATGTGAAAATAAATTATGTCAAACAGCTCTGGGATCTTAGTATATAAGGCTTACTATGGACTCGTGGTCGAATCAGGAATGAAGATATCCGCAGGAGAACCAAGGTTATCGACGCGACATAGCCAGAAGAATCGCCAAACTTAAGTGATAATGGGCAGGACACATTGCTCGCAATACGGATGGTCGATGGGTACCTACGAAAGGTTCTGATGAAGCAGCGTTGGAATTGGAATGCCTCCCTGTCCTAGGTGGACTGACCTGGTGAGGGTCGCGTGAATCTGATGGATGCGAGACACACAGGACTGGTCTTTGTGGCGACGCTTGGGGGAGGCTATGTCTAACAGTGCACGTCTATCAATCTGTAATCTGTATGTTCGGAAAAAACTCGAAAACTACTGAACGGATTTTTATGCGGTTTACACCAATAGACTGAGTGATTCATGAGGAAGGTTTCGGTGTATAATACATGCATGTTATAGTAGGGAAAAGTCGAGAATTTCAATGGTTTTAACCATTGAAATAAAGGTGCGTCCAGATCTGGCGAATGCGCTGCTCGCGAGCCGCTAACGAACTGTGCGCGTGCATTTCATGTTCGTACGTACACCTGGTACACCATAACACCCATGTGAAGCTGGAGCGGGTCGGCAGGGCATAAGAAAGTGTTACATAAACTCGTATGTATGTATGAAGAGAAACTTGATGTGAGTCCGCGCTTGACCGAGTATTACAAATTGACACTTTTCTACTTAATTCTGCGCCCGCCACGCTTTTAGCACATGTAGGGTAGACAGAGGCGTCAGTAGCACGCCTTTAATCCATTAACATACATAGCTGATGTTACGGAGGTTCGATTCCGATCCGAAAGTTCGGAACTTCCGATTGATTTTGCATTTTAGATTCCGGTAAATTTTAATCGGAGACGTGCAAACAAGTTTACTCCCTCCCCCCAAGCCGTTTCAAGTGTCTCTCTCATGCATGAGGTTGCAGTTTCGAAACCGGGCAAGCACTAATATTAATTTTTCGATTCATATGTACTTTTCTAAGTTTATCTAAGGCATTACTGATACCAGGGTTGGGCAGTATTTGAATTACTTGAATTTACTTGTAATTAAAATACGTAATTGAAATACAAATACGTATTTGGTATTTGTATTTCAATTACTTCCCTAAAATGTAATTTGTAATTCGTATTTCAAATACCTGACAGCGAAGTATTTTGTAATTAGTATTTCAAATACTTGAGGCTTCAAAAAACATTTTAACATTAAAATACATTTAACCTTCATTTAGCGATCGTAAGTGTGAGTGCGAGGCGAGAGTGCAACGATGGTAAAGCAGCTATTAGAGTTGGCAACACTGCACCTGTTATGTACCTACACTGTACGCTATGACTATTTAAAAATCTAGTGTTCATGAAAGGAAACTCTGGTTTTACTGATTAATTAATCTTGTTTTTCTCTACTTTTCAGCCCATGCTGGTCTAGAATGCTTATTTTATAATTTGTATTTTGTATTTCCATGAAAAATAGCTAAAATACTGTATTTTGTATCTTATATTTCAAATACCTTACTTAAAGATATTTTGTATTTTAATTACTTGCGATACTGTATTTTGTAATTTGTATTTTAATTAAAGCAAAGCATGTATTTTGCCCAGCCCTGACTGATACCCCGTGCCTTGGAAAGCACGTAATCTTTGACCGTCGTTTCAGTCAGACGCCAAAAAGTCTGGCCATCAGAGTACACAAGGAGTATCTTGTTGTCCAGTAATTGTGTCGTGGAGGTCTGATAGGCACTCGCTCCATGTAAAACACGAGTATTCAGCCGCATTTGGTTAGAATGAAAGTCGACCCCAAGGAACAGGCCAGAGAGACAGCCTTTCGTGTCGTCGTTTATACCGCGTACCTGCATTGTACATAGAAGAATTGGAACAATTTGCCTGCTGCGGTCTTCCCGTCCGATTATAATTTAGGCGTCTTCAAGGCTAGAGTGAATAGGCTCTTAATAAACTAGAGCGCCTCACCATCAACGATTGCATCACTGCTTACCATCAGGTGGAACTTCAATGAAATGATGCAGAGAAATAGATATGTAGTTAAATAAACTTCGGTTGACTTAACGTTCATATTTAACCAAGCAGTAACAGCAGGCTAACTGTTATGTTCCATTACAATGGTTTCTTTACATTTGACTGCACAATGCATATCGCTAATAATGCTCAATGTTCATGGCGTTTTAAGTTTGTGACTTAAGCTATCAGCAGGCATTTTGAAATAATATAATCTAATTGTTTACTTATCTTGTTGACACTTCGCGTGATCCAAGGACTGGCTTTTACTTTGGACAAAGGATATGCGTTGCCATAGCATAAGCATAATCAGCCTTTTAATGTTCCCACTGCTGGGACACAGGCCTCCTCTCTAGGAGAGGGAATGGGCCGTAATCCACCACGCGGTCCCAGTGCGGGTTGATGAATGTCACATGTCTTCGAATTTTTTGGTTCTAGGACATGCCGGTTTCCTCACGATGTTTTCCTTCACCGTTTTGAGAGTGGCGATGAAATAAATTACACAAAGTAATGCGCCTGGCTGGGTTTGAACCCGCGACCTACAACTCGTAAGTTACCACTCGGCCACCACTGCTCTCAGTCGGCATTGCCATACAGCGTGGCAATGCCGTTAGTCTCTTGAGTACATAACGATATTTCTATAGGAGGCATTTTGGAGAATGTGTCCACCCTTTCGTTGTTGATACCTCGCTATGGTCGGGACCAAGCGTTACGCCTCGTCGTTTAAGGACTGGAACAATTTGCCTGCTGCGGTCTTTCCGTCCGATTATAATTTCTGTCTTTTTTGTCAAAACTAGTGCGCTTCACCATCAACGATAGCATCACTGCTTACCATCAGGTGGGATCGTAGTCAAGCACTATAACAATAAAAAATATATATAGTCACGCGCGTGAATCCGCTGGTAGCAGCTATAGTGCATAATGTATCACATTTTGCAACAAAAAAAGACATAACAATAAAATACGTATATTCTGTCTCCATAAACAATAGACTCCTTGATAACTGTGACATGATAATGAAAAATATGAGTTTATAAGATCACTAAATTATTTAGTTACAAAACATACACGAAACAAGTTACGAAGAACATTTTTTTTGCGCAATGGCGTCCTTCCACCTCGGGAAGGACGCCATTACGCAATAAAATGTTTTCATACAACCGCTCTTACGTGATTATGACGTTATTACACATCTTTCTCTAGATATTTTGGATACTCAGATATCTTGTGGATATTATCTAGGTTTCTCTTTTAAAATAAAAACATTTTGTGTAAATCTAATCCAGTAAAGATCTCTGAAAATCTGCATTTTGCGTGAACTTTGGCCCTTCTTAACGCACTCATAAATGAAAAAAAAATATAACAATAGATACCTTGCAAAAATTGCGATTCGGGAAAATCTTTGAGATTCCATTCAGCTGACTGATGATTCGGACACCATATGTTCAGACACAATATCCGAAATGGCACATTTAAAACTGTTTTTTCTTCTAACTGTACTAAACAGCTTTGTCCGAACACATGGTGTCCGAATCGCCAGCAACTCCTCCATTCGGCATTCGGTTTAGATAAACCGTGACAACGTAACTACAAAAGTACAGATTTCAATTAAAATTCGTTCGTTTGTTAGCTACAGTAGCCGTAGTTATTATGACGAAGTACCACGGGCAGGCCATGAGCCAACGAATGAGTCGTTGTGTGTCCCACTTTCACTTGCTGGCTTGTGCCGGAGCTGAGCACAATGACGGAGACTGTTTGGCTGCTTGTGAAGTGGCTCTGGCGTTTAGATCGTATAACTAATGAGCAGTTTTCATAATATTCTGACAGTTTAAGCATTTGACGACCTTTAAGGTTTCCGTACCTCAAAAGAATAAAACAGTACCCTTATAGGATCACTTTGACCCTTTATCTCGGGAACGCATAGAGGTATTGAGTTGAAATTAAAACCACATACTCAAGATTGTGGTCCCTTAAAGCTGTGAAAAAATCAAACTTCTGAGTTAACGAAAAAAAAAGGTACGACCGTTTATGTCGCAAAAAACGTATATTTCGACACTCTCAAGGGAATCGAAATTCATAGGGTACTTCCCGTTGACCTAGGATCCTGAAATTTGACATGAAACAAGTTCTCATATCTCAAGTATAGGAAAAAATCTGGAAACTGTAAATTTTTTGTTACGTCGTGACTAAAAGTCAGCAAAAGTCTGACACTCATGCTTCGCCCTAGAGTGGCAGAAGTAATTGGAAGATTTCTAGTCCCTTGTCATCATTGCGTGGCAATTCGCGTCTACCAGCGTGACGTACTCTACTGATCTCACATTGAAATAACTGCCGAATTAAACATACTAGTACAATATTAGCGCTTAAGGGGATGCAACTCGACACACATTTTCACTGTTTTTCATAGAACCGCTCTTACGCGATTATGACGTTATTACATATTTTTCATTAGATATTTTGGAAACACAGTATCTTGTGGATATTATCTAGGCTTCTATTGAAATCAATTTATAAATTTGTGTAAAACTAATCCAGTAAAGACCTCTGAAAATCTGCTATTTTGCTTGAACTTTGACTCTTCATAATTTACTCAAAAATTTAAAAAGTCAAAAATGTATAACAATAGAAGCCTTGCAAATTTAATCAAAATTCTAAATGACGACAATTTTTTTCAAAAACTTTTAAGGGTTAAAAAAAAACACGTATTTCCTTGGAACAAGTTTTGTAAAATATTCGAGTAAATCACGGATTTACCGAATGCTAACAGAGTTTTCAGACGTTATCTCTCTTTTTTCGCGTTACTTTTTCGTCATCGCGTTGGATTGCGTTAGATGAAGTAACAAGCTTTTAAACCGTGCTCGATGTTGACGACAGGCGAGTGGAGAAGGACCCTCTTAACTTGAAAATCTACTGATCTCACATTGAAATAACTGCCGTAAACATACTAGTACAATATGAGCGCTTAATCAATTTGTTAAGAACATTACACCTTAGTTTACATAACAAAGTTATTTTCAACCCTTTCTTTTCATATTAAAGTCGAATTTCTATTGCACAAAAATTGTTGATAGAATCCCAGTTCTGATTTGAGGAAATTCAATTTTGTTGGTTCGTGATAAGGTGTATATTCCCTTGTCATAGTGTACTCATAGAGTTGAATGTCCGGTCATGGTATAGTGTGTTTGCATATTTCATTATGTGTTTATAAATCGTGATCGGGGAATGAAGGCGTGGGTTGTCATTTTAAGTGAGTTGCATAACTTTGGGTTCGGCATTTTCGTGGAATGAGTAAAACTAATTAATCTATCTAAATAATTGACTGGTCTGTTGGTCTAGTGGTTAGTGACCCTGACTGCTATGCCGGAGTTCGTGGGTTCGATTTTCGCCCAGGACAAATGTTTGTGTGATGAGCACGATCATTTGTTCTGTGTCTGGGTGTAATTTATCTATAATATGTATGAACTAAAAACTTCTAAGTACAGATTTATTATTTATGTGTAGATTTATTTTTATTTTCGTATTTTTGTTTGTAATGAACAAACTCAAAAATTACTGGAACAATTTTATTTAAAAAATCGACCCAGTATTTTTTTTTACTTAAAGAACGCTATTGACTGAGTAACATAGAGATGCGGGTGAAGCCGTTGTTAGCAGCTAGCAGGCCTGGCGCACTTCTAACTATAGGTATAGAAATCGGCCTACGCCCGCGGCCTCTCTTGCGAGGCTTATTTCGGTAGAGTGCCACACGCGTGTTCGATTTTCCGCTTGACCCGTGCTAACAAAAAATATTTTTGTATTCTTTATCGAATATTCTATCGAGTTTTTATTTCAAGTATTTGCGACATTTTTCACGTAAACGAGTCAATGACCTTAAAATCATTCCATATAGTAGACCTCCCAGTACTAGTGACTACCTTACTAATGCAACGTCAACATAATTGGAATTATATCTTACAAAATGTTAATTATTATGTATACCTAATAACGTCTTAAACGACCTACCTTTTAAAAATTACATATGAACGCAAAGCTAACGCACATACAAAACCAACAAAGTCATATACACTTCATTTTAATTACCTATTTCATTTGTTTAGATAACTAACTAAATGTAAACAATCTCTTGACACTTCTATGAGATGGCTTTTAAAAAAATATTTTTTAAAGTATGGAAATAAGTAAATAGGTAGAAATCAATTAGGTACCTATCTACCATATAATTTTAGAAAATCTGATTATATTTTATGTAATAAAACGTAAGTACCTATTTCACATTTTTCAAAAACACACAAGTCCTAACCCTATAAAAAGAGCGGCCTGTTCAAAGGCGCCTAGCGGGCATAATAAAAGAGACTCTCGTCACGCGGACTTACGGTGCATTTTGATTCGTTACGAGCGCCACTGGATCTGGTAGGCTAATAAAATCAAGGTCGTGTACATAAATATCTTTTCACTCAAACGCTCAATAAAAACCGAAAATGTACTTAAAAACAAATGCCTGTGGAATCGCTCATTGAGCCGTCTCGCTTGGTCTGTCCACCACGCTCTGTTACCACCGGCTAGAGAACTGAATTCCCTCGTAAATCGTGAGTTACTGCATTTTTGTGTTGAAGCGTCAATTACTCAGATATCATGTGTGTTTGTGGTATTTGCTTTCAATTATCTCAACCGAAAGAGATCAGAAATAAATAAGTTAAGGTAAAATTGGCAGGGTAACCACCAAAAAGAGAAACTGACTGACTGACATATCAACGCACAGCCGAAACTATTGTGACTATGAACGCGAAATTCTTCTTCAGGTTTCCTATTATGATGTAAGCGAGCACTAAGAAAGAGATTTTGAGTATCAAGAATCAAAGTATTTATTTCAATTATACCATTTACAGGCAGTTTTGAAATGTCAAGAACTCTGTCAGAAAAATGAAGCTGATTGCACATTTCAAAGTGTAGATCTCTATGGAGAAGAATGTGTCAGAAACTCCATAGACACTCTTTTCAAATGATAAGTGATACCAATATCTCGGTTACTTATAACTTGTCGCTACTATTATGTAAGAAAAATGTAAATAAAGGAAAAAAAAAATCGAAATATAGAAATTAAAATAAGCAGCTAAGAGATGACCTGGGCCTCAAGTCTGCTATTACAATAGTGTCAGAATGGTCTATAATTGATGTCATAATTGTTGATTTTGAGTAAGTTTGGTAATCTACTAATATAATGGCGTCATTATGACTTTCCAATGGTCAACCACTGATACTCCTTTGAAAGAAGTGGCATAGAATGGTAATCTCGTACGTATTTGACAGATCAATGTCTGAGGTATGCGGTAATTTGCTAAAATTTTGACAGTTCCTTTGATCAGTGACCTAACATTAGAACGTCATTGTGCAGTCAATGCTTTTAATAAGCTCGATATTGTCATTCTACCAAAACACTATTAAGAGACCATTAACCGCTCAATGATCGATCATTATGAATTAGCAGATTACGAACTTTTAGCAAAATGACGAATTTATAAAAATAGCAGACTTGGGCCCCAGTCTCACTCAACAGACAGCGCCCATTCACGGACATGACACGTATTATCAGCACCACTCTCACTATGTTCATAGCTTTATAGTCACATGCATTTCATCTCTCCCCATGAGAGTATCACCTCTCTACCTGCCTTCTTCATCTACAGTAGCAAGTGTGGTGTTAGATTGATTCCACGGAATCAGAGCGCAACGATTTCTCTGTTCGCGCCTATAAGTAACGCTATTACGTTGGTATTCAGTTTTTGTTACTTGCTACTTGATCTTAAGAATGTCAGAAAAATGGAGGCTGAGGTATAGTTTTGTACCCTGTCGGAGACGCCCTCCGATCCCTGGCCAGCATAGGCGCGGGCTTGCGGACGACGAGCAAAAGCTAACTCGCCGTCCGGTTGCGTTCCATGCGCTTCAAAGAGTTCGTAATATCGTTACCTAGCTTTTGCCAGCGACTTCGCCCGCGTGAAAGTAGGTTTCTTCATACCAACTTTGGACCCCCGTTTCATCCCCCTTTTGGAAAATCTTCTCTTAATGTTCGCCTCCGTTATAAAATGAAAACTTGTGCAAAATTCCACGCTCTCAGTCCCAGTAGTTTCGTCTGTGCGTTGATATGTCAGTCAGTTTCTCCTTTTAAACATATCGTGGCCAGATCTTAGAATTAATCACTTCATGTTATGGCCAACTAAATCTGGCCAGATCGTTTAAACGTTAACATTTGATGATATGTCAATCCTCGTTTGACCAATCATGGATGTAGGATTTCTTTGCTAATAAAAAGTCTAAAGAAAGTAGGCCAAACGAGAACTGACATATCATCAAACTTTAACGTTTAAAACGATCAGTTTACTTGGCCATATCATGAAGTGAACAATTTATAAGATCAGGGGGGCTATTGGCTAACTGTTTCAATAACAGTTGACAACTAGTATACGTTGCACACTAAACTTAGTTGTCAACTGACAATTTCATAAAATTGGTATTACGTATCACACAAGTGACTAACAAACTACGGTGGAAATGTGGTGAATTATAAAAATTTACGGTGCCTATTGTGACCACTCTAAAATTTTATCGACTATTATACAGCTTCAAAAGCTTACACAATCGCAATTTTAAAAGTATCGATACAATAACATCTGTCAAAACGTGTTACGGTGGCTATCAAAGGCACCAGTGGCTAATGACGTCACTGCAGTTGGTCACTGAAGATAGGCAATACGAAACTAGCTATTTGACAGTTCAATGATGCACATTGTTAACAAGTGATCATCACTTGATCTGTCAACAGAGTTACGCAATAGCCCCGCTGGCCAAGATACATGATATGTCAACTGTCACTTTAACTTGAAAATCATTTGTCTTGTTTTTTGGCTTTAAGGTTTTATGTTTATGGCACCGAATATGATTTTTTTCTCAGTTGCCAAGGAAGTTTTTGTAATCGTGGACTTCATATAGATCATGTAGAAAATTCTAAAAATGAAAAATAATGGCCTGTTACTAACCTACTGGATATATTCGAGTAATTTTTGGTATGCAGACTGGGAACATCGTGAGGTATATAAGCCGTTTAATGTATTGTCGTATTACCAGCGCCACCCTGTACATAGATTACATGGCGCTGTACCTCTACCTACCATCAATAACAACGTAATATGAAACATTCATTCATGTACCAACAGCTTGCTAGAGTAATAACGGTACGCTCACCTTCCAATTCGCGGCCGCGACAAGCGTTGCTTAACTTTGATGACCTAATCAGTAGCTTGCAAATGGTTACGCAAATCATGCAGTGGGCCTTGAGTGTACAACAAGATTACTTTAGTACTGAGTAACTGAATTAAACTGTGGATTACTAAGACAGTGCAGTGGTTGTGTTAATGGCTGTTGCGATGCGTATGCGGGGTGGAGTCCCGTGCTGAACACATTAGAGAGACTATATAGAGATAGTTGTTCTGGTGGACGGAAAGGTGATGTTTTTTTTTAGGGCCGAGTCACACCGGAATAATAATATATAATATAATATAATATAATATAATATAATATAATATAATATAATATAATATAATAGAATATAATATAATATAATATAATATAATATAATATAATATAATATAATATAATATTATAATATAATATAATATAATATAATATAATATAATATAATATAATATAATCTAATATATAAAATTCTCGTGTCACGGTGTTCGAACTTGAACTCCTCCGAAACGGCTCGACCGATTCTCATGAAATTTTGTGAGCATATTGAGTAGGTCTGAGAATCGGCCAACATCTATTTTTTTTTTTTTTTTTTTTTTTATTTATTTATATGGCAGAACAACGTTTGCCGGCTCAGCTAGTATAATATAATATAATATAATATAATATAATATTCCACAACTATCACACAACGCCGTCTAGTCCCAAGCTAAGCAGAGCTTGTGTTATGGGTACTAGACAACTGATAAACATACTTATATATTTCTAAATACATACATACATAGATAAATTACACCCAGACACAGAACAAATGATCGTGCTCATCACACAAACATTTGTCCTGGGTGGGAATCGAACCCACGACCTCCGGCATAGCAGTCAGGGCCACTAACCACTAGACCAACAGGCCAGTCGAATGGCAGCGACACGGCGAGCACTTTCAGTGTGAAATAATTTTAAACTTTATCTACTTAATTAAAAGACCATAGTGTCGCTTGAAAAGCATGAAAAGGTCGCGAGGTCGCGCGCGTTTTGTTTGTAGTTCTAGCCTAGCCAGCCGCAGCCGGCCGCTGCCATGTGTGACTCGGCCCTTAGGTGGGAAATCATCCAATGACTTCTCCCGCTCAAGGGCGAAGCGGGAGGGCGTGTCAGCCTTTTACTGACTAAAACCCACTCCTATGTTCCGTCTTTGCTTTGCGTTAAAGGACCCCAGGTTTTCCTTTCAGAAGCGAATCCTATGGCCCCAGTGGGCTTCGACCCTGCTGGGCACATACGGTTTTGCGGACATCTCCTTGAGGCGCGGGTAGAACACTATGCGCCGCCGACGGCGAGCTACCCATTGCTCGCCATCTGCAAGCCCACGCCTACGGTGGCTGGATATCGGATTCGGGATTCCGGCGGCTGGTGCGTGAGGAAGTCTATTCTCTCACGCGTGCGGCCGCCTCCTTCGCTATCGGCGGCGACTCTTCGACTCGCTCCGGACTATGGCCTGTATCAGGGCCCGGCGCGATAGGTCATCGCCACCGATAGCCCCCAGGAGGACATGGCGGTGCTCCGCCCAAGTAGGGCACACCTCCACCGTATGCTCCTCAGGGTTCCAGGGTCATGGTATCTCTTATGAACAGTCCTGCTTTGCATTTCGTTCATCCTCTTCACCGTCATATTTCCTCATACCAAGTGTTGCATGCAAATAATTCCAGTTAATATTGCTAAACTCTTTTAATTACGACACATTACTTCTAATGCCTCGTTTAAATTAACTGACTTTGCAAAACTTAACATAATGGTGATTATTTTTAATATTTCTTAATTATTGTCTAGTTGATTTTGTAAAAACACTCTTAGATTACACCACGAGCGATTTTTGAGCGCCAGAAGTCGCAGTGTTGGAAGGCCTCTCACAAGATGGACCGATGACCTGGTGAGAGTCGGGGAAATGCGAGGACCGTTCGTTGTGGCAACACTTGGGGGAGGCATGTGTCCAGCAGTGGACGTCTTTCGGCTGAAATGATGATGATCCAAAGGCTGACCTCGATAAGCGTTGCTTAAATTTACAGATGATCAATCCATGCAGCTGTTATTTTTATTTTATTTTTTTGATAGACTCGCGTTTGACACACTATCTCACCTGATGGTAAGCGATGATGTGGCCGACGATGGAGCACGCTTGACTAGAAGTAACCTATTCACTCTTGATTTAAAGATCCCTAGGTTGTAGCCATCAGGAAGTACAGATTCCGGCAGGGAATTCCACTCCTTAGCTGTACGCAAAATGCTTTGTACGTATGGGTGGGATGTCTACCATGTACAGTACGGGTGGCGCAATGCCGTACGTCTAGTGGTCCGATGATGGAATGGACTTGGCGGAATTAAATTGTGCAATTCCAACGCACACTCCCCGAAATAAGAATAGAAAACCGACTGGCCAGCAATTCGGCGTCGATGCTTTGATGACTCGAAGTTTATAATTCGAGCCGTGAGCTCATCTAAGTAAATTATAGTTTTTTAACAAGCAGTAACGTATAATAAGTTTGTTTTAACCTCAACTTGAAGATAATTATCAAACAAATTGTTTCTGTCAAGTAATACTTAACCAAAGTGACTTGTTTTTGTCGAGTCAGTGTTAGAAATAAATATGGAATCATCATCATCATATTGAGCCTTTTCAGAAAGAACATCGTAACCGACAGTTCGCAATTTTTATAGGAAAGTTATTTTTCTTTCCTAATTGAAAAGTATTAAGAGCGGCCAACTCGAGGTACATTTTCATACAACCGCTCTTACATGATTATGATGTTATTCCACATCTTTCTCTAGATATTTTGGATACACAGATATCTTGTGGATATTATCTAGGCTTCTATTGAAATCAAAACATAAATTTGTGTAAAACTAATCTAGTAAAGACCTCTGAAAATTTGTAGTTACGTCACAAAAAAAAACATTTTTTTTGCGATTCGGAAAAATCTTCGTAACTCAATTCGGGAATTGAACTGTTTCCATAGGTAAGTAGTTTTCATCACCACTGCTCTCAAAACGGTGAAGGAAAACATCGTGAGGAAACCGGCAGACCTAGAACCAAAAATTCGAAGACATGTGACATTCACCAGCCCGCACTGGGCCCACGTGGTGGATTACGGCCCATTCCCTCGCCTAGAGAGGAGGCCTGAGTCCCCAGCAGTGGGAACATTATAAGGCCGACTATGCTATGCTATGCATAGGTAAGTCTGTACGGAACCCTCAGAGCGCGAGTCCGACTCGCACTTGCCCATTTTTTTATTATTATCATGGTTAGTACTCACCAACATAGGTATATTCGGTACGACCACTGCGTCATCGTCGAGTCCGTTGCTCAGGTCCGGCCGGAAGGTGTACGTCCTCTTGTAGTTGAACGACAGCGTGCCGTTGAGGTTGTCCGTGATGTTGACCTTCTCCCATTCTTCACTGTGGAGGAGAGAGAGAGAGTGAGATGGTTTGAAAGGTGGGGAGATGTGCTTTGATGCACATTATTTATGACCAGTTGGTATAGTCACTAAGTTACTCCTTATAACATCAGCTATCGAATAGTAAAGTGCCATTGAAATCGGTTCAGCCGTTTCGGAGATTAGCTGGCACAGACAGAAAAAAATATCAAAAATCGCATTTTTTATAGGTATCGATTATATACATTTAAGTACGCAAATGAAAAGAAATTTTCAAATTCGTTCAATATTAATTAATACAGTATAAATTTATAAAAGGATGCATATACTGAAATGTGACGTCACCGCCATTAGGTTATTTATTTTTAAGTGGGATATCATCCAATGACTTCTCGCGCTTTGGGTGGAGCGAGAGGGCGTGTCAGACTTCAACTGACTAAAACCACACCTGTGTCCTCCAATTGCCCATTGCGTTCTAGGACTACGGGTTTTCTTTTCAGAATTTCCTCGCGGCCCTAGCTAGCGGGCATCAGCCCTGCTAGGCCCCTACGGTTTGCTGACATCTCTTTGAAGAGCGCGTGGATCGCTACGCGCTGTTGACGGCTGGGCTCGGTCCGGTTTATTACCGAACGGCCGGACGGCGACCTACCCTCGCTCGACGTCCGCAAGCCCACGTCAAACAGTGGCTAGTAGCCGGGATCGGAATTACGGCGGCTGGGGCGTGAAGACCTTCGTTCCCTCACGCATGCAGCCTCCTCCTTCGCTAGCATTACTGCTTCGCAGAAGGACCGCCTGCTATTCCTCGCTCCGGAAAATAGCCCGAACCAGGGCCCGACGCGAAAGGTCGCTGCCGCCGATTGCCTCCACGAGGACACGGCGGTGCTCCGCCCAAGCGGGGCACACCTCCACCGTAAAAGATTTCGTGTTGGTGTTATTTTTTGTTTAGTATAAAATCACTACATAGTATAAAACAAATTCGCTTCCGTCTGTCCCTATGTATGCTTAGATCTTTAAAACTACGCAACGGATTTTGTTACGGTTTTTTTTAATAGATAGAGTGATCCAAGAGGAAGGTTTATATGTATAATACATGCATAATATAGTAGAGAAACTATAGGTACCTATAGGTTTCAAATGTGATGTTATAAATAAACACATTTTTTTTTGCGCTTACATTGCAAACGCTGGCTGAACCCTACGAGATAGATGAAAATAATGTACTACAGTACTGTACACTTTGAAAAGGTCTACAAAGAAGTCCGCGATGTTATATGTCTATCTCTTATGGATAACCCACAATAACCATTTTTATCCTTTACTTTTTACGAGAAATAATACCTTATTTACGAAGCGATTTTAAGCAATACAGCATTAATCTTTATCCAAGTAA